>JAVJGI010000002.1:13656183-13685586 GCA_035590275.1 Ibycter americanus
CCCCCAAGGGCAGGGAGCTGCAGTCCAGGGCATCAAGCTCCTGCCGGCAGCTTTAAGTGCTCTTCCCATTTTTCTTCCCTGTTTTGTTTCTTTCTTCAAAATAATTTTCCTGGGTTTGTTCGTAACTGTCCCCAGGGCAGGTGGCCTGAAAAACACATGAAGAACACTCTTAGTTCCAACAAGTACAACTTGGTTTTAACAAAAGAGCTTTTCCCCTCTACCAAAACACCTCCAAAACCCCACTGCCCTTGCGCTGTGCTTTTTTTTGGGGTGTCTCTGAGCGGGGAGATCGCTGCGGGTCTGCTGCAGGCTGCCGGGCTGCCCCATCCGACAGCCCCACAGCAGTGCTGGGGACCTGGCGTGAGCCAGGACAGCCGAGCTCCATCCGCAGAAAGTCCCAGGAATAACCCAAAAGCACAGTGTGACCGTCAGCTGCAGGAACGGCAACTGGGATTTTATGCTCCGGTTGGTTTCCAGACTGGTATAGCTCGCTGCTTACACAGTTCCCGGTGCAGGATTAAGGGTTGGGAAGGTTTTAATCCAATAATGAAAAGAGAAGAAACCCCCACATACACCCACATCTTCCAAAGTGTCTCTGCTCCTGGGAGGCCAAAGTCCCATTATCCAGTAATAGGATTTGGCCTCCTAAAGCTGTACTGAAATACTTGTAAAATTTTGTTCCCAAATCACCAGATTTTTTGCAAAGGATTAACAAAAAATTAATGATTTGACTGAGGAAGTAGCTGCCAGAAAAGCTTCGGCTGATCCCTTGAATCCCTGCCCAAATTGCTTTCCCCTGCTCTGTACAACTACCAATTTACCGGTGACTTGCTCTTGCTCTTCCGAACACAGCGCTGGGCGCGATCTCCTGGCACTCTGGCATTAATTATTCTCTAATAAATTGTTTTTAATTTCAGCTCCAAAGGAAAAAAAATAAATAATCCCACTTCCATGGGAGACAATAGGAAGGTACACGTGTAGCAATTATCGGTAGGATTTTACACAAAGAATTAGCAGCCTGCTCGCGCATGTCCTGCATTCTTATTAAAGGCAAACCATTTGCGAGTGACAGGGGATTTTCCTGTGCAACCATTTAGGCTCATTGCAGCTGTTAAATTCTTTTCATGTTGGTTTCCCCCCCCCTCCCCTTCTTACCAAGTCTCAGACAAACTCCACTCATTTCCAGTCTCTGCTGTGTACCCGCATGAGCTGCAGGCGAGGTGGATGCTTTCATGAGGTTCATCCTCGGCCCTTCAGATGCCCGGAGCCAGTGTGAACCTCGGCTGGTCATGGGTGCCTTTCTATGTTTTTGCTCTTATTTTGCCCCAAATGAGACAAGCAATGGCTCGTGCTGGTAAATCTGGTGCCACAAATTTCCTGGCTGCAGTTTTGTGTGGTTTTGCTGCTGCAACCAGCCTGCTCCTCAGTGCATGCAGCTCCTCTGCCTCCCCCAGCATCCTCCCTCTGGCTCCTCCATCCCGTGGTCCATCCCTCTCCCAGCCCCCCTCTACAAGCCCATTTGGCAGGTTTGGGGGAGCCGATAAGGCCCCAGATGCCCCCAGGGTGATGGGAAGGAGGATGCGCCCTCCTCTTCTGCACCCCAGACCCTGGTTATTTACTGGTTATTTTACAAAATAAAACCTCTAAACAAGTAGTACTACCAGCTAGAGCATAATCATGTATCAGAGACGAGGTCTTCAGATGAGTAATTTATCGTGATCTGTTCTATTTTATTTTATTTCAGCCTATCTGGGGCACAACTGTGCTTTGAAAAGGGCTGGAGGCTGCAGTTCCCACTGCAGCAGCCACCTGGACCAGCAAGGGCTCAGCATAAACCCTCCATCCTTGCAATTCCATTTTACAGACACCTCTAAGTAGGGCACACACTGCAATGAAGTGGGTGACCGAGAAATGTTTGCACAGCCCTGGGCTGTCCTTCCATGAGAGCCAGTGTCGGTGGGAGATGGGCTGTTCTGCACCTGGACAACAGGGTTCGGATCCAGGGACCATGACAAACCTTTTCAGGGGGTACCTGTTTTCTGAGGATTTTGTGCCTGGAGTCAGCTGGGAGTATAAAATTCAAATTTAACTCGTTTCTTACTTAAATTTGGGGGGATTAAAAACTATGGGGGAATTTTCGATTCACCTTCTAAATCAGGTTTCTTTCCTGACTCAAGGCTCTGTGATGAGCTAAGTGAAAAGCTTTAGCCTTTATATCACCGAACTCTGGATGCAGCTCTTCATCCTTTGAGCTCTGTCAAATACCAAGTGGTGTCTCTCAGCACCCTCAGATCATTTCAACGGTTTCAGAAATGCGTTGTGCAATTATGGTTCGAGTTAGGATAAAATTACTGAGATCCAGAAAGAGAAACAGAGCCTTGAGATGGACAAACTCTCCCTGGCAGGTTTACGAAATCTTTTATAATAGCTTTGGGTTGAAACATGGGAACTGTGTGGGCAAGCTAAAAGATAAATGTGCCTAGAATCAGCTGTGTTTTAAAGGGTTTCGGATAGAAACCATGCCTGAAAGAGCATCATTTTGATGTATTACCCACAGGGTTAAAGGATACGGATAAAGCTGTTCAGGATGGAAACTGAACCAGATTCACTGTTGTTTCAAAACCAGATACGCTAATACACACGTAATTATGTGCCAGATTTGCCGTGGTCGTTAGCCTGGCTGAGACCTGCCTGTGTGGGCTGTATCTGTGTGCAGTGTTGCGGTGAAAACACACTCTGAGCAGACACATGAAAATCTGACTGGTAAATGTAACACCCAGGTAATGCCATTTGGGGTGTTACTGGTTGGGTTTGCTGTTCAGGTTGAGGGGGAGCTAAGGCTGACAGCTCAGATAAGGCACCTGCCTCCAGGAGTGTCCTGGATCACCGGAATCCAAGAGGGATTTTGCTTTAGCAGCTACCCATCCTTTTCTGGGAGGTTTAATGCAGAGTCAAAACCTATAGCATGAGGAAGAAACGGCATATTTTGGCATTGCTCAGGGCTTTGGTGTTTGCAGGTGAATCTTTACCACTGGGCTGGTAAGAACATGTCACCACTCTCAGTTGAGACACTGTTTTCTCTCTTTTCCTCAAGTGCGGTGCCAATTTTTATCCTTTTCTGATGATGTCTGTTCATCCTCTCCCTCCTCCTCCTCCTCCTCCTCCTCCTTGGAGATTTCTGGATTAAAGAATAAAGCACTGAATTGATTTCCTGAACGTGCATTAGAGAGGATTATTCCAGGAGATTCATCTGTGTCTGGTGGATTAATATTTCCAGGGAAGGGCATCTCCGATCTCAGCGAATACTTCTCTCAACGTATCCCGAAACGTCTTTTTCATTTTGCAGGCAAGGAGGAGCATCTGTAACGGCAAGAGACAGCAGAAGTTCACAGCACTGGCATCTGAGCTTCTGTATCTTCTGTAACACCAGCATTTCCCATATAAACGTATGAAGGGTGATTTGTGTGAATTCTGCCTTTTCTTTATTCTGCTAATAAGAAAGAATAAAACCAGACCCACGTTAGACAGACACAGAAGTCACTACCGGCACCAGGAAGGTGGGGTACAAATCTCTGTGTAGCATCACTTGCCACCAACAGCCCCTCTGAGAGAGGGGCGCAGCATTCAAACAAAATAGGTGCCTGTCCAATTAATTAATTTGGCCTCCACACCCTGCACAAACATAGCAGATCAAGGGCCTATTATGTTATAAGAGCAATCTGCGAAGCCTTTATAGCAATGCGTGGCTCTGAATTATGCTCTGGAGGTTAACAACTAGAGCTAAAGCTGCCTCCCTCCCCGTCTGTCTTGCACGTGGAGAAGGCACTGTGTATAATTGAGCAGAAAAGGCAAAACCTCTTCCCAGGAGAGGTGGAGGCGAGTCAGCACCAAACCCTAATTGAGACCTCGGAGACCAGCCTTTAGATGTCAACCAGCCGGACAAAAAATGATTGCTCCTCAGTCCTGCTTGGAGAGATCAGCTGGGCTCCCCTTGCTCTCGGCTTTAGCCGGGCTCAGGCTGGTGATGGCCCTAAGGAAGAAGAAGAAAGGAATAAACCCCTAGATTTTTTAGCAGGGGGGCAAAAGAAAGCATTCAGCCTGTCCACGCCTGGAAATTTTCTTCTAGGTATTGACTGCTTGGACTCTGGCGTGGTGCACGGTTTGTGTTGGCAAGCCAGCTGGGGGCTAGCGCCCGCGGGGGGTGCGGTGAAACTGCCCTGTCCCATCACCAGCACGTCTGGCAGCTGCTCCAGGGGGGACAGGGTCTTCGCTTTCATGCTGCCCTCCAGGCTGGGGAGGGCACTGGCTGTTGTAGCCACGCTTCCCTGAGAGTCTGAAATGCTTGATGCCGGGAGCTGGTTTGATTCCTGCTTCTAGTCTCAGCCTAGGACCAGAGTAGGGAATCCTGCTGTCAGAGAAAATCACCTGCATGTCCGTAAGGATGGGGAAAGAAACAGGGCTCCTGCCTGGCTCGGAAAGGGGGGTAAGGGGGGTAGGGAAACCTGGCAGCAGCTGAAGTGTCATGCTAGAGGGAAGGATGGAGCTCCACTCGCCTGAGATGGATACCGGCATTCGGAGCAGGAGATGGGAATGAGGGGCTTTAACTCCTGACCTGCTCTGAAGAAGCAGAGAGCTGGCCTGGTGGCTGGGATTGCGGTGCGGGTGGGAAGGTGGTCGGTGTGGGAAAGTCACAGTGGAGAGCACATCTTGCCTCTCCTCGCAACGCATTTATCTCCCTGCTTTCATCTGGCTCTCAGGGATGATGTTTATCAAGCAAAGGTCTCTACCCAGGGCCTTCAGGTACGTTTGGACAGGTGACACCATCCCTGTCACATCACTCAGAGAGAGCAAAGCAAGAATTGGAAGTGCAAGGACAAAATAATTGGTTGATGTTTTGCCCATCTCCTGAGCAGCAGCATCCCTGCGGCTGCACCCGCATCCCCGCAGCTCCGCCGAGGGAGGCCCTTTGTGCCGCACACACAGTTTCCTCAGCAGAAGTGTGGAGTCATCCAACCAGAGCTGATAAACCACATGGTCTCACAACTCTTCTGTTTCATTACCATGGCCAAACTACAAACATAACAAGCGGATTTGCATTTTCTTAGAGCCACCACGAATTTGGAGGAATCATTTTTCCAGCTGATGCCCAGCACTGGGCAGTAAGGACATTACCCCGTGTGCCACAGCTCTATTTGGGACATTGAAATGCAGAAATACGACCTGCCACAAAGAATAAACACAAACCACATGATTTATTTATTAGTCCCATCACATGATGTGCTGTTAGCTAATGCCTCAGCAATGCATTACCAACAGGCAGTGTAATGAGTATTGTCTTGCTTGGCTTCAGATAGAAACTTGAGACATGGATTGAAACATTTCCTCGCGGTCCCTCTTGCTTTCCTCCTTTTTTCCACAGGAATCACAGGAATCTCCATCTCCCTTCCCTACCTCCACTGTAGAAGTATCCCACACCAGGTCACCGTCTTTTTTGCATTGTGCAACAAACCATATGAGACTTCTCTGTACCTCTGTGTACCTAAACAACAGGGATAGTTGGACAATATCTTCCTTTTCTCCCTGTTTCTACTTTTGTGTAAAGAATATTTTCTCTCTAAAAGATCCCTCCCCTCTCCCCAAGGTCTACCTGAAAAAAACAGCTCTTAAAATAAAGCATTTGGGGTTCGATAGGGATATACTCCACAGGAATTTCTCTTGGTTTTGTCTTCCAAGTGTTTCAAATGGAAAACTTCAACCAGATGGCGCCCGAGAGGGCACATTGCAGCTTTGCGTGTTTTAGGACTGATATAACTTATCGTCAACCACAAAATAGCTTCTTTCACGCTGTTCCTTATACCAAGCCTTAACAGCAACCTCTTTGGCAACACAGCTCAGTAATTAAAACCTGCACTTGGGAAGCGATTCCTTTAATGGTGGAAATTAAACCCGGCGCCCCTGAGCTCCCAAACGTTTGCGCAGGGTGGGGAAGGCACCTGGGGACCTGTCCCTGCCATGGTTTTACTGTAAGAAAGGGAGAGAAAACAGGAGAGTGAAGCAAAGCTTGGCTCTCGGAGAGAAAACTGCCGCCTGCGAGTGCGTGTGCTCGAGCTGCAGCCTGGGCTCGTTGTGAATCTCCCTCCCGTGCAGCAGCACCTCTTGCTCGATAAATGATGCTCCAGCCTGAAGTGTCAAAAAGAAAGAAAAAACCCCACTTCCCCCTCCCCCCCCCTACTTCTTTCTAGTTATTTTTGACAAGCTGGAAGAGAACAGGGGGAGAGGGAAAGGCTGACGCATGTTTGATATACACTTTTGACGGAGCTTTTACTTTATTATGTTTAATTGAAAAGTGTTAACATCGTCCGACATGAATATTCAGCTGATGCCTTTTGGTGCTGTTCCAGGAGTTACGATCGCCTGTGATTCCACTACGGCTTCTCAGCACGGAGCCCTGTCAAAGCCAGAGTGACAGTGGGGAAGCTATTAATTGAAATAGCTTCATTAATTAGTAATTAACAGCAGGGTAATGACTATGTCACACATCGTATTTCAATGAATGCCCTTCATGTGTTATGGGGCTTTTAATTAAAGAATATGCATTTTAATTAAAGGCAAGTTTGGCCCTTTGGCCTCTGGAATACAAAAGATGTTTCTAACTTTCAAGACTGGGAGGAGGAAAGGTTAGTGTGGGGAAAAACAGGCTGAGTGCAAGTCATTTCAAAGTTAAATTCCCACCGCTATCGTGCCCGGAGTGTGGTTCCCCACTCCCGGCTGGACAAGGAGCAGCCGCTCCCTGTGCAGGATCCATGCGTAAAGCTGGGTCCAAGCAAACCACGCCTGGCAGCCAGGGTGCTGCTGGAAGCCGTCCTGCACCGTGCTGGACACTGCGGCCGCATTCGTGTCTGACTGAGGGAAAATGTAGGTTTGGGGGGTTTGGAGCAGCTCAAGCGCAGCTCCCGTCCTCCACAGCGGTCCCTTGGGAAGAAAGCGCCCGTCACTCCTGAGACAGGCACGGGAGTTGGAGAGGATCGTTTCAATGAGCCAAATGGAATAAATTACAACAGATTTTGTCTTTGCATATTCTGCTGGTTGAGATTTACTCCCTGGGACTGGAGTGGGCACGGTGTTGGTTTCTGTTGGCTGTAAGCACAGCTTTTTCTGGAGTGATCTCATGCATATGTTTGGAAAGACAATTTGGAGGTTTGAAATATATGGACTATACAATGAGCATCAAGGGAAAGTTTAGGAAAACAGATCCAAGGTGCCTAAGAGCTATTTACAGTCTCAAGCAGAAAACCCTCAACCCCCACAAAACAATAAAACCTCAGCCCAACCAGAAACAACCACCAAAAGGGCTACTTTACATTTTGATCAAAAAAGCATTTACGTTTTAAAAACAAAAAACTTCAAACTGGCCCCTTTCAAAAACAAACTCTACTCCCCTGACATCCCGATCTGAACGACTGAAGAGAAGCTTCCCAAATGTGATGAGGATTAGATGAGTGAGACATTGCATTTCAAAGAGAAAAGGGCACATCAAAGGCAGCTCCAGCCCGATATTGAAGTACCCACCCAGGAGGGCTCCTGCCTGGAGGATTGGACAAGGCAGAGACGGTCGCTGCTGCTGGGACTGCTCCGAGGGAAGGTGGGAAGGGCAAGAGGCAGCCTCACGTCTTTCTGAAGGCAGCTGGGGTCTGGATCAGGCCAGCCCAGTTTTTGGGAAGCACATCTGCCTCTCCCAGCTAATGATGCCGGTTGGAAAGTCACCGCTTTGCCCCATGCTGCTGAAATGCCAACAGTGTAATCGTGTCTTTAACCGACACCAGAAATTAGTTTAATAACAAACCAAGAGCATCTTCTGCCTCCCCACCTGGGTCTTTCCAGGAGCTTTTGGGCGAGGCATCCTTTACCTTGCCGTTACGTTGCCAGCATGTCTCGGGGATGGCCACCCCTGCCAGGAGTGCGGGCTGATCCCTTGGTCCATCACGCACTGAGGACACTGTTTCTCTTGAACAGACCAGACTTTGTCTCAATTTATGGGCTACAGGAGAAACTGTGCTAAAACTTAGTCATAAAAGCCAATAGTTTCATCAGGTGAAGTTAATTTATATTACTATTCATACTAAAATATGACCCTCTTATTGCACTAGAGCGCTGAACTCCCCCAGTATCCCTTTAGCCTCCTTGGGGAGGGTGCAGAGAGATCTGTGAGTCTCTGATACCCACCAGCACTAATTGAGCCCACCCGGGGTCTTGGCGTGGGCAAAACCCTTCCAGACCCCTCCCAGCATCCTCATGGATGTAAGACCTGGGAAGCGGGACACACACGTACGCACCAAACCGAGACTTGGTGGCTGTGGTGCGAAAGAAGGAGATGCAGAGGAGATCAGGTTTGGAGCAAAGTGGACTGGGATGGTGAGATGCCATCTGCCAAATCCCTTCTGCTGCTCGGAGGGAAGAAGTGGAGAAAACAAGTGGATGTCGAACTTCAGTTAAGCTTTGGAGGAGAAGCCGGGGGAGGGAGAACGTGTGAATCACTCAGGGTATCCAAGTATGGTAATTAATGTTAATAACATTAAATAATCTAAATGGACAAGCAATATTTTATATAATATTTCTTTGGCATTTTTACTGGTGTCACACGGGTTTGTCCTTGTGTCCTGGATCAGTGAGATCCCATTCACTGCCAGTAAAACCAAGAGCGACTTTGGGGTGAGGGGTTCTTTCAAAGATCATCTATTTTTTGTCTATTTCCCAAAGTAAAATTCCAGGTACTAAATTTCTATCCAGGTGGGAACATAAATTGCACAGACACAAAAGATTTATTTACTTTGCAACAGCAGGCATTTTGTGCAATTGTGGGAAGATGGACCATGTTTCTGTTCACCGCTAAGGCTTATATACATAACTTCTGCTGTTACACTTGCTCAGACACTGAGAACAGAACATTTGAAACATATTTTCACCTTCAGGCCCTACATCCACTCAAGACCCCCTGGGTTTGGTTTCACAACCTGCTCTAAAGTTGTGACCAAGCTGGAGGGGAAAGTGCCATCACATCGTGTGTCAAAAAAAGCCTTGGGTTTCACCACGATGGCTCCTGTGATGGTTAAAATGCTGTTGGTGTGCTCAGCTGTGTATAGAACATGGAGATCAGGTTTGCCTCCTGAGTAAGGCTGCTTGAAAAATCATATATGAATTTTTGAAAGGAAAATGGCTTCCTAGGTAAATAAATGTTGGTGGCACACAGAACAGCAAAAGATGCTATGGCTTTTGTAAAAATAAGAATTAAACTCTCTTGTTTTCCAGTTGTCTGATCTGTAATGCTGGCTGGATTCACCTTAGCAGAAAAAAAACCCTAAATGAATCTTCATTTCTTCAGCAGGTCAACAAAAATAAATCCTGCTCGAGGCTCAGGATAGACTAAACCTAAATATACCGAGCGTGCAATGCCCGGGCTGATCCAGCCTTGTCCCCTTTCTTGCTGTAGGGCAGAGAGGTGCTCGGGGTGGTTTTAGATGCAGCTCTTTGCAACTCTGCAGCTGGAAAATCCATCAACTCAGTCAAATCCCTATTCAGGTGCATCGTGCACAGGGGGAAAGGAGTCTGGCTGGTCTCTGTGGGACATCTTGGCCACGATTTTCCTTTTTATTCACAGACAGCCAGAAGGTCCAGCCAGGATGTGACCCACCCTGTGCAGGGCGGCGTTTGGCCCTGACTGATGACAACTGCAGTTCAGGTCTGATGATGTTCATGAGGTTTCTCCCATCTGGGAGCAGAGTCTACCATTAGCCTGGCCATGAGTTGCAACTCGTTATGCTAATCGCAGTTGCTACAGGAAGGCCACCCAATGGCTCCTGCCCCCGGCCAGGGGATGCCAGCAGCGTGGTCAGTGGCTGATGCCGAAGCCGGCTCTGCAGTCAAGCCAACGATGCTCTACGCTTTAGCTCCACCTGGGAAGAGCATCATGGCAGAAGAAAGCCAGACCTGCCCTGCTTACAGGTTTAAGTGAAATCCAAACATCCCCGTGATGGGAGCTGAAAACCCGTGTAAATGCCTGACCTTGCTCTGCGCTCCCTCTGTTGTACAGCTCCAGGAGGGGAGCCAACTTGTCCCTTTGTTCCTTTGCCTTTTTTTTTTAATACCTTGTTTGTTGTGTACCAGAAGTCGCCTCATCACTTTTAAATCAAACGTCTTCTTCCTTTCTGCTCCCAGAAATTAAAATGTGGCAAGGTCTTTTCTTTTTTTTTGTTTTGTTTTGGTTTGGCTAGGTTTTGAACAGTAAGATTAAAAGTTGTTTGAAGAATAATGTTTTCCTAAGTTTTAGCTGACATTCAATTTTAATGACTTTTTAAACAAAGTAACTATTAACTGTGCATCGTTTTATAGTTTCCTGATGTCTGACAGGTGTTTTTGCCCATGTGGGAAACAGATGCTAATAACATTTTCCCTAATAGCTCATAAATAATAAGCATTTAGCATTTTCCTTTGTATACTGCTCTGTCAATAGCCAATTTACTTTTCAGAAGCCACAACGTTTTCCTGTCAATCAGTTTTAGCCTCGGGCACTTTTTGGTGATTAGAAACCCCTTAGAGAGCGAGAACTCCAAATTAGTTTTAAATAAAAAATAAGAATATTCATGCTGTTGAACATCTAAAGGTAAAAAAAAAAAAAAAAAAGATCTGGGTACATAAATATCACTGGTGGGGTATTAATACTTCATAGAAATAGAGTGACCAACTGCTCTCAGGAGAAATGCAGCAAAGACAAGCACATGACACAAAGAAAGTCATGTATGCTGGAGAAAAATAACTTTGTGTTTTTAAAAAGAAGTAATTTAGGGGTCTGCTAAAAAGTTTTCACTTTAGGAGAGCTGTATCACCATCTGATTTGGAAAATAAGCAGCAAACCTAGCACAACACTTGATGCCAACCATGGTGTCTCATTCTTCCGACCTGCCTTGGACCTAATCCCGACACTTTGCCTCTTTCCTGAAGAGACAAGGGGTAAAGCCGCAGCCTTTCCCTCCGCAGGGAGAGCAGCTGGAGGACTGGGAAGCCCGCAGCGGGAGGCACCGAGCCCAGAAGGGAACTGGAGCATCACGGGGACCACGTGGAGCAGGGACCTGCTCTCCAGGCAGTTGTCTTCTGCTGGCTCATCCCTGCAGGATCCCTCCCTTTCCCACAGTCACAAGAAGCGTCAGACAAGGGGCCAGGTGTCTCCTGTCAGACCTCTTAGGCTACACTGTAATATCTATGCACCTCCCAAGTAAAACCAGTTTTATTAAACTCTATTTAAATTACCTGGTTTTCTCCTCAATGATCACAATAAACAGCACTTTGGAAGAGAGAAGAACCTTGTACTCCAGGATTCAATCCGATTTCTGGTGTGTTCAGGTTTCACACCAGCTTTGCATGGCCTGACCTTAAGCACATCAGCATTTTGGGGTGGTTGGACCTTTGGCAGAGCTCTGGCCACCACTAGAGACAGCATTCCAGTACGGATGGAGCTTGGCTTGGACACAGTTTGGCCTTTTCTGCATAAATGAGCTGAAATTCATTGATTTCACTGTTCATTAGCCTAACATCATCACATTGCATTGTAATATGCAGCTCTTCCGCCAAATTTATTTACTCATTCATTTTTGCAAGAGAAATGGGAGTGATGCAACACCCATCAGCCCGTAGAAAAGCCAGCATTTTTTTTTCAAGAGAAGGTGGCCTCATTTATTGCAACATATTGACCTGAAACTCTGCAGCACACTGACATATCTGCAGCTGCACTGAATAGCATTAAACCCCAAGGGGCCTTAGTTAATCAAATGTAAACATGAATAATGCAGTGACATAAAATGCAGGTATCACATATATACGAGACAAAGGGTCAGACAGTGAGTTGGTTCTTCTGGTTGATTTTTTCTTCTTGAATGAAGGAAAAGGAAACTTTTGCCCTCAAATGAAGTGCTTCTTCAATCCCTATCATCAAACATGACAACAGTGACGTGACCCACATTATTTTCTTCCTTCACGGGCTCATTTTGTAGCAGCAGCAATGTCACATCAACTCCTTTTGAAGTGACAGCAATGAAATGGTTAATGACACTGTTAAATGACTATCCTTGGATTTAGCATTAGCGCCGAGGTGGGAAAGCCTGGATTTCTCTAAGCAATTCAAGCTGCCTGGTTGCCCATGCAGAAGGCAAACATGCCTAATGTTTCAATTCACATGTGGTACCTTTCTAATAATAGGGGTGTTAATTGCAAGTGGAATAGCTCTAGCAGGTGAGTAACAATTAGCTGACGCTCCTGGTTTTGCAAAGCGTGCCACGGCACATCCGTGCATAGTAGGCTGGAAATCACTTTTGCATATCTAATTTGTAAAGCTAGAAGATGGCTGTTCAGGGAGCAGAAGGGCTTCTGGCACCAGGCTGGGGCAACGCGTTAGCACGCCTCGTTCCAGGAGAGTTCCAGAGAACAGCCCTGGCATCCCCGACTGCAGGGTGCTGGTTTCTGTTCAGCGCCTTCTGTTCAATTCCCAACTTGACGATGTCCTGCAAGGAGTACTTGCCAGGATTAGTTGGATGAAAGAAAGGCTGATGCTTGGTATTGCTGGGATCGTAACTCCTTTTTGTGGTCTGGGTGCTGATGGTGCACTGAAACCTGCGAGGTTTTGAGACTCACTCTCCAGATGGCGTTGGATGGGAGTGTCACTGGGAGCTCAGCATTAAGTAAGAGGTTTGAAAGAAACCTGAAAGACTTATGTCACTTTTCTGTCTGTTATTTTTCATTCATTTCCTCCTTGGTAAGCTTCTCCCACCCATCCCCACCAGTCCCAACCCCTCATCACTGCTGCTCAGGGCTCCCACGTGGGAACAGTTCAAGGCAGCCTCCTTGGCCAACCTCAACAGCCTGAGAACAAGGGAGAAGCTCTGAAAACCCACAGACTTCCTTACGAGACTTTCTCTTGCACGTCAGAGTGATGGAGAGGAATCAGAATAATCCCAATGAGCTGTTTCAGTATATTGAACCCCGATTCTTTATGCCGCTGCACTGATCAGGAATAATACCTGATTTTGGTCTTCTCCCTTCCCTTTTTTTTGGCTTACTACACACCAAATGGTAAACTGCCCCGAACAGCTACCTTGTTAGTTTTTCCTCTCTGAGCAGTTGGGTTGGAACATATGCCATTAGACCTGATGTCCCCAGTTAAAACCCCTGTCACATCACTAAATATTTTAGCAAATAAAAAATTTTTTAAACACGCGGCCAGATGTCCACATTGACATAGTGCTTAAGGCGTTTGACTGATAAAAAGCCAGGGCCCTTGGTAAATGGGGATTTAAAAACATGTCCTGAGGCAAGTGTGTGATATTAAAAACATCCTGGGCTCTTTTGTATGGAGATTTGCATACGCTGAGGTTTTAAAGAGAGTGTCCATCTGTCACTGAGCATTCTCCCAATACAACAAAGCATCGATAAATATTTTGAACCACAGTCACTTTTCAGCAGGCACCAGCAAGGAAGCAGAATGGTTTCAGCTGGGATCTCCATCGCTTTGTGCAATAAAAGGAGCTGCAGTTTCACTTGGAAGCGGTGTTTAATATTTATGAGGATGACAGCCCTGTACAATTACAGAACTACAACCTGGCCCTTGAGTGATTCCATAAAAAGTATCAGCCAGGCAGAGCAAAAAAATACCCTAAAGCTTTTGTTCTGGGAAGGCTGGTTGCTGGATGTAGCTGTGTACCACGATTGTGCTTCAGCAGCAGCGGCACCCATTTGCAACGCACATGGCAGCAGGCCTGCTCCAGTGCCTGTCGAAGAGATGGAAAGACTCCTGCCAGCTTTAATGAGCTCTGGACCAGCCTGGATGCAGCTGAATTGTCACAGAAGTGAATGAAATTCATCGTTCTTAGTGTACGTGTTGGGAAGAAAGGGTCAAAATTTCAGCTGCATTTCAGATCCATTGCATCAGCAATGGGTTTGGCTCCTTGGATTTAAGACAATATTCTCTTTTAAGGCTCAGTCTGGGATGTGAGAGAACATGCAGTGGCAGCAAGGACGGGGATCAGGATGTTCTCACTATACGAGAAGGGCCAACGCATGGGAGGCATTTTACAGAAAGAGAAAGCAAGCAGGCAGGCATGGCTTGGTGCCTTGGAGAGCTGGCAGTGTCATTTCAGACAGGACAGACTGAATGACCAGCTCTCCAAATTTCACTTTTTTAGTGAGTTTTGCTTTTCTGGGTTGACATTTTCCAAGGAGGTGCCGTATTCCTCTTATTCTCCAACCATCTAGAAGACCTGAAGTATCTAATTGAGATGAGACAAAGTCACAGCATAAAACACGCTTGCAGCAACTATTTCAGTTAATTAGACAATTACAGTTTAAGCACGTGTGCATCTGAACAGATAGGCTAGCTCAGTAGATTTCTAGCCTGTCCTTCTCATATTCTTTCCTCCCTGTAACCTGAATTCAGTTCTGAATTCTTCCTGCCCGACCACCGACCTTTCTAAAGAGCCACCCATCAACCAGATGGTTATCAATCATTAGTTTCCCTGTTTCTCTTGTAAAGCTGATTCTAATGGTGCAGTAAATACCAGGGTGTTGATGATGGCAGATACCAGGTGGCAGATGGATTTTTCTCCTAGGTGCAGCGTGATGGTCTTACATAGTACATGGGTAGGTGGCTGCATATCCATCTTGACTGAGAAAGAGAAATCCCTACTAGCACGTGTTTGGGGGTATTCCTGTAAGCCTCATGTTTAAGCTGTTAAACATTGAAGGAAAGGAGAGTTTCAAGAAAGCAAGAGGCGGGCAATAATAAAAAAAACATTTCTGTTTCATTTGCAGAATACATATATTTATTGAAGAGTCATTGATTCCCCCCCACCCCCCGCAACAGGCAATACACATTTACTGCTGCTTGAAGGCAGCGACACTTCGTTTGCAAACATGTGCTGCTGAAGGGAACTCTGACTTTCCTGTCTAGAGTTGTAGTACAGCTTTTATCCAAGCAGGGGAGACTTGCTAGGCTTTGGGACAAACCCCGTGTGTCTGGATGGTCAAATGGCTGCATCAGTTGTGGCAGTGATTGTGGTGTTAAATGCATGACTGCTGGGGAGAACAGGAGGATGTAACAGAGGAAAAACAGCTCATGACCATATTAATTTCAGACCGAAGACCTGAAATGACGTGGATAAGAATATCAGCCAAAGACATTCCAGTCCTAAGGCCAAAGTTTGGAGAAGGTGAATGCTCACCTGCTTGATTAATCTCTGCTTGAGGTTTAAACCACCTACCACGCGAAAAGGGAACACAACGTGCACTTGCAGCTCACAAGCTTTCTGCTTGCTCTGTTGCTGGTAGTAGGACACATGATCGGACGGCTCAGTTCGGAAAAAGCAATCTAGTATTCTAATCTTTGCTTATATTTTGGGTACTAATTTATATTAAAGGGCCATTTCCCCACTCAGGTATAAGACCTCAGCTGTCATTTAATATAAGGGCTTAGATATTTTCCTCGAGAATAAGGACTGTGGTGACCCACCGCTTGCCTCCATCCCAGGGGTGTGGTACCTCTCAGGGGATGGCAACATACAAATCTGGTGTTGTAGACCTTCCCTGGTGAAATCTGGTTCCCCCGAATTTGAGACTTGGGCTGCAAGGAGCAATATTCCCACATCCCTCTCAAAGCCCTGTGCTGAGCAAACTTCTGCTTCCAAGCAGAAAGCGGCTCCTCCTTGGATTAAACAAACGAATTTCAGAAGGTCTGCCTTGAAGACTGCTGGAAATTGGTGCAAAAATTTTTGAACTGAAAGTTTGTCACATCAAGAACGTGTATGAGGGAGTGTTAACGCTTCCAGCACCAGCAAGAGCCGGGAAAACAAAGGGTGATTTTAAAGCCTTTGTGGATAGTCCCAGTCCATTTTGCAGAGGGGATGCAGCTTTTATATTTTGATATTGAACCGGTTTGGCTGGGCTTCATTTGATTGCCAGAGCTGGCTTGGGCACACCAGTCCTGTAGCCTGCGCAGCTAAGGAAGGGCTGGAAGACTTTCATGGATCATTTAACAACCTGTTGGTTGGTGCATCCTTGCTCCAGCACTGGCTGCCCGTGGAACACACACACCGTGCTTGTGTCAGCCCGAGCCTCACCTCAGCCAGCCAGCAGAGCCATGCCAAGCCACACTGGCTCCGACTCTTGCCAAATGGGTATGCCATAAAAATTAAATGCCAAATCCTTTCATACTTATATAGCAAATTAAGTCAATTAGACTACTGGTGTGAGCTGGGCACACCAGCACTGGGGTAAAGACAAAACAGTGCTGCATGCCTTCAGCAAGCAGAGCTGAATTACTCTCCGTTTTCCCCCCAGCAAGTGAAGGGAAGAGGCACTAGCTTGGGAGGAGAAGCATTTCAGACAGAAAATATCAGCCCTCACTAAATCCATATTGCACATCCTCCAAGCTTGCTTACTGCCAGCTCCCTAATTTATGTAAACTGGTCGTCAGAGCTGAATTAAAACCTACAATTAGCAATCCAGGAGGGCATGGCTGTAATTCAGACAGATGTGCCACTTAAAAATATTTACATAAAGCTTGTAGGATAACCAGCACTCCCGGAGGGAGCCATCAAGCAAGCCTCCCGGCACGCCAGCGCAGCCCAGCCACAGGACAAGGTGGCTCGGGGCTGCCTTTGGAGTGACGGCCACCAGCTCAGCTCAGCGGCCCCAGCCTGCAACGCCAACCACGGCTTAGATTTGCAAATGGCTGCAACCACAGCTGCAGCTCTTGGGATCAATAAGTATCAAGACCTAAAGAAGCTATCGAGACTGAATGTTTTCCGACCTTTTTCTCAGAGGAGAAGGGAGAAGATGCTCTGGAGCCAACGGGAGTTTGTTTGAAGCTGCTCAGAAAAGCTCCAAACCATCTTAAGAGACCAGGAAAGCCTTGTTGCTTGCTGTGCCATAAGCTTCTTGGCAAATACCCTCCCTGCACACAATGATTAAGACCTTCTGAGCTTAAAATCCAGGAGCAGATACATGCCATGGCGAGCAGCTTGGCTCAGTGGTGAGAGCAAGGGGAATGGGATCTGGTTTTTGGTGGCCATGCAATGGGCTGGCAGCTGCCTCTCAGTTCTCTCTGTTGCCTGTAAGGACCAATTCAATCTAGCGATTTCTTCTTGGAAAAGACTTTGGAGATCAATCTGCACTTTTACAAATTTGGGATTATTGACCAGACTAGAAAGCTTTCACTGCGAACACAGCTTTCACTTTTGTTTTAACCAGCTTGTGTCAGCAATGTGCTTTGGTTAGAAAGCATGAAGCAGCTTAGAGGAAAACTTTGAATTTGCAAAGATCCATTGCTGTCACGGTGCAACATTTAAACCTGCCTATAGTCACAGCCTTAGTTACTCTCCAGTGCAATTCAGATGTGAAGGCAATCCTTGCGAATGGGCGCTGGGTTCCATTTGTGACCTCCCCCTCTGGTGCACTCCCTTTTCCATCTCCCAAATCAAATGCAAGAGAGAAACTATCTCTGGAAAGCAGCACCTTCTCTTGTGTCAAGAAACACTGATTTAGAGGCTTTATCTCCAATTTCAGAAGCACGTAAGGGTTGCTTGAAAGGAATTCTGCAGGTGGCATTGGAATGCCAGGAGGGGTCTCAAGCTTTCTCAGGAGAGTTTAGGAGCCCTGAACCAACACATCTGACCGAGTGTTTTAAAGCTGGGAAAAACATTTGTAGCAGTTGGTTATAAAATGGGGCCAGTTCACACAGATGGTGAAGACAGTCATGCTGTTTTAAATCCACAGCAAAACCAATGACTAAAATTGGCTCAGACATAGCTCTGGTAGAACCAGTAAGAACTATTCACAGATGTCAATTTATGGAGATAAGCTTTTTTGCCCTCCACTGGTGCCCTGGCTACTGATAATCACTATTTTCCACTTTTCCGGTTACAGAAGTTCACGTTTAATGTAAAGAAATTTCAGCCTAGAGAATGCAAATGAAATTTTGAAGATATTTCTTTGATACTCACTTGCTACTCTCATCACGCACAGTATCTCCTGCTCCTTTACTGGTAGCCAACACATCCTCTGGCACTGACACGTATTCCAAACTGATCGCAAAAGCCCATGAATTTTTCTCAAATATTTATGGGAATACCCAGAATATTCACAGCAACAGATGACAGAAGACTGAGTACCAGATTCACTCATTTATTAGCAAAATACAGAAGAAAAAAAAAAAGAAAAAAAGAGTGGTTGCCCCTGTTTGTTTCTGTTCTATCTGTGGTTTCCTCAAAACTTTCCAAATTTGAATATACTTTCATTTTAAAATGGAAGTGATTTATACCAAGTTTGATTCATCTGCTGGCCTTGGAAGCTGGAATATTCCAGCAACGGGTTTGCTTTGTTTCAGCACAATAGAAGTTGAAAAAAAATACTGTAGATGAATTTTATTATTGCAGCTTTTATATGGGACATGAAAGCACACTAGTTTAATACAAAGTCATTACTGCAGTTAAAACCATTAAGTTAATTAATATGGACATTTATTACTACCGATAAAAGATAATATCAGGGGATTTATAGAAACAATATATCTGTATATTCTTCCCCCTAAAGCCTCCACAAAGACAAGGCTTTCAGTGGGGCGGAATATATTGTAATGGCACCTGTTACTGGGGCTTGCACTAAAGGTAGGTCAAGGGGAACACTTGCAGGAGAGTCATTAAGATTACCCTGGCCCCCAGTGTGCCAGGGCTCACAAAATAAATCCTTCAACTTTTATAATTATAATACACTGAAGGAAGCAGAAAGTCCCTTGGTCCTGCCAAGCCTTGAGCAGCAGAGAGGGAGCTGTTAGTGCAACCTCTTGCTTTTATCCGGAGCAACCCCTCCACTACCGAACATGGGGACAGTGTCACCTCCCGTCCTCAAACATCAAGATAATGCTGTACGCAGGTTTTTAGCTAGAGAAAAGTCAGCAAACCCTCAGCTTTCATCCCTTCCACCTTTGGAAGGGTCTTTCAGTCTTTGGAGCTGAAAAACCTCAAGTTGTCCCTGACCGCTCTTGGTCATTTCCTTGTACTGATGCCGGATAACAGTTGGGAGACATGGTAATTTAATAAAGCTTTGCAAATGTAGACAACTGCAGAATGTGATAGAGGGGCTGTATCAATCACGGTAATGACAGACATTAGCAGAATGCCAAGTGTTTTGGTCTCAACAGATCTGTCACCGGTTTGCAGGCGGCAGTTGTAAGTACAGGTCTGTGCAACGGCCGCTCTGATTTAGTGCTGTCTGCAAAGCTGTCATTTTGAGAGGAGATTTATTGGGCTGATACATGTGATTTATGTCAGACGGTTTCAGCTTTGCTAACTTGTGTGCGACAATAGTAGTTAACAAGCAATTAAAATCTTTGGTCCACTGTGCTGGAAGCTACAGGATAGTTCCCCAGAGCCATCGTTCAGCATTATCCCCTCTTAAAAATTCCCATTCTGGAGGCTGGGGGGAATTTCAGGGACTGCCCTCCCTGGCATCGATAGTTTCTTCCTCTAGTTCAGGTGGAGTAAATCTGTTCTTGGGGAGGATATTTTTAATTCTGATTTTCTCTAGGTCCCCTTGTTCATGGTTATGCTGTGGAAGTCTCTAGGTGAGGAGAGATATCTGCCACTTCAGTGTCGGCTCCTGCGGGCATGCAGTGCTGTGGCCGTGGTCCGCAGCCGGTGGGAGGCACCATTAGATGTGATGACCCAAATGAGCATCACCCTGTCTCCTGGCTAAGCCCAGGCAGCCTGTGCACGCACGTTCGCTGTGATGCCCTCTGCCAAAGAAGCTCCTCCAGGACCCCGCTCCCTGGCTGCTCTCCACTCCCCCGAGCCGGCAAGCTGGTGACCCTCTTGGTGACATCCCCACACCCAACCTGCTGCTGCCGTACCCACCCTGGGAGCCACCAGGCAAAAACCTGGTGTAACCACACCGGGTTATGAAAAATAAATATTCTGGAGCAAAAATGAATTTGGGTT
Organism: Ibycter americanus; assembly: GCA_035590275.1. NCBI lineage: Eukaryota > Metazoa > Chordata > Aves > Falconiformes > Falconidae > Ibycter > Ibycter americanus. The sequence goes on from JAVJGI010000002.1 coordinate 13,676,214, forward strand.
GATCGTTTCAGGCGGCATCTCTTCAAGCTGCACTGGTGCACCCGCTGCCGTCATCCCAATGCCGTGCTCCATCCTTCCCGCGCTGCGGCTGTCAGGAGCTGCAGATGCTGATGAGCGGTAACGACCCTCCCCGCCACCTCCGAGCCCCACCATCGGGGAGAGGAGCTGAAGTCAAACTGCTGCGACTGAAGCGTGGCCAGCCTAGCTGTGTGAGCCCCTCCGCATGTTCCCATGAACCAAACTCTTTTAAATCAGACAGTTCTTTGGAGATAATTAGCCTCATTTCATATACACAACGGCTCTCCCGTGAATGATGCAGGCTTAATTACTAATGACAGGGCTGGGGTTTTTTTTGTGTCCTTCTGTTACAATCGCAAGTGATGGTGAGTACACACCTTAGTGGGTATTTTCACCCACTGAATGCTGCAGTCCTTCTTCCCCCTTTCTTTCTATGGGCTTTGAGATGGTATTTGAGAGATCAGATTCTTTTTTTCCCCATTACAAGATGGGTACAGGAGGCTGCCCCAGAGTTTTCTGCATGCAGGTGATGCACTGTCTGATACCTAGTACACATCTAAATCTCCTTTTCCCTTGTTTTAGGTACAAATTTCAGTTCATATTAGAAATAATATATTTGTGTTTCTGCACTTTTCAACCTGTTAAAATCACAGGGAAATTTTACAGAAAAGCGACTGCCCAGCGCAGGGAGCAGCCATCGGGGAACGCTGCACCTCGCTTCTTACCCAAGAACCAGAGCTTTTGTACGTTTTCCAACACTTTGTCCTGCAGGGATAGTGTTTATATGTCACAGGTGAATATCTGGTGCTTAAAAACCCACAAAGCCTTCCCCTAACCCTTATTCCTGCTATCAGTCACTTATGGGCTGCATGCAGAGAGCCCTGGCAGGGTAAAGGTGCTGTGGGAAGGCAAACTCCAGTGATGGGCTTAGGTCAGATTTTTGGCTCCAGCCCAGCTTTACTCATATTCAGCCAGACCTTTCTGGTACTTACAATCTTCCTGGCTATTTTCCCCTCTCCCACCACCCCAGAGTCTGGATCCTTCCTGCTCCAACAAGCCACCAACAAGCTAGGGAAACCCTGGGGCATCAGCTAATGAGGCATGGGCAGGGGGCTGTGCCTTTTGGTACAAGGTGGGTAGAACAGATCTACTTCTGCTCCTTTAAGATGTTGAATGGTTTCCTCCTTTACAAGGCAAAAACTATACGCGCCCTTTTGGCTCATCTTTTTTTACCACGGGGCTGACTTCTCTGATCCTTTATGCACAGGACCGGGGTGTGAAGACCCAAGCAAGTCCAGGATTACAGCCAGCATCCCAACAGTCTGTGGCATGGAGCCGCGCAGCCTGTCTCACACATCAGGTGGGGAAGAGGGCATGTTTGCTTAAAGTAAAGCGAAAAAAACCTAAGGAACTAAACAAACCCTCTGGAAAAACTTGTGCTGAGCAAAGGTGATCCGAACTGACATTGAGAATTGTTTGATTTACAATAACAGGGAGATAATATTTTGCTAAGCCTCCCTGTAATACAATGTGTGTCATTTTAAATTTCCCATTACACCGAGCAATCTAATAAATAAATGCCCCGGCTGCAATAAACATGAATCATTCAGTGCAGAGAAGCTCTCAGCAGCCCTGTAACACATATCTTCTTCCTAATGGTCTTTGGAAGTCACCGATTAATTTGACTTTCAGCTGACTGGCTCTGAAGCAGAGGAGCCTGGTTACTGCCAGACAACTGCCTGCAAGATGCTGGGTCAAACTCTGCAGAGATTTAGTGACAAATCAGATTTACAAATTAGGGATGTGCCACTCTGTAAAGGATACAGCTCAAGCCTGGTGATTAGCAAGTACATGGTCGAATGGAATTGGCTACCAGGGTTTTTCAGGTTGGTTTTTTTTTTCCGATGCTAGAAAACAAAAGCAGTTGTTTCACATGCTGCAGCACTGAAAGCCACCTCCTGAGAACAAGAAGTTCATGTCATTTGTCCCCTAATTTCTGTGGTTAATCTTGCACCCGATTATGTGCACGTGAAGGTATTGTAGCTATCTTCTGCCATCATGCCAATATTTGTTAGAATTTGGGATGGAATTTAATACGAGTAATGCTAGGAGAAACAGGTCAGGGTTTCAGATTAACACCAATAACCATAATGAGAACAGATGCTTATATCCATCTGGAATGTAGATTTAATATGTTAAATTCATAGCTCAGCCCATGAAATGCAATCATCAGATGTTTACTGGTCCCAATTTAATGAGTGATTTTGGATTAAACAGGGGCCAAACAACAGGCCACCAATCTATATTAAATCTCTGCAAAATGAAAATTGCAAAGATTTACTTAGGGTCATTACACAAGAAAATTTAATCACAACCTCATCCATAATGTCACATCGTCATCAGACTGATAATTGAAATGCCATGTGAGGGATTATGAATAACCCTCTGTTTATGAAGATAGCTTTCTGATTATCTCTGTGTCCTGTGACTAACATAAAATATGATTTGTATTAATGTACATGGTCCTTGCCTAAAAGAAACCCATTGGGGATCTGCAGGAAAAGTCTGATTTTTTTACCTTCACTATTACTGACGGGAGACGTTGTTAAGTAACATTATTGCCACAATTTTAAAGCTGCATGGTAAGGTGAAGCCTTGCATACAGACTCGCGCTGTGTTCCATGGCATCGCAGGGAGACATCGCTTGCAATATCCCTGCAGCTGTGTGGGTGCTATAAAGTATTCAGCACATGATTTTAGTAAGCAAACATTGATTTGCCTAGAATCAATATTAATTTTTCAGACTGTATGTTCTCTGGGGCAAGAAATGTATCTTCCAGTATTTACTAAACACTTAGTACATTTGGGATGTTAATAAGAGCACATTTTTGATTTTGGCATGTTGCAAAATATTAAACTCTTGGATATCTGACAATTATGTAATTGTGCATTGTACTGGATTATACAACAGCCTACAAATAGCCAAATTTCTAATGGCATTTGGTTTCAAAAGTCCATCTAAATATTTATAGAGCGTGCACTGAGGGACTATCTGTTCCAGCCCTGAAGGTGGATGCTCAGCTGAGATTTTCCAGAAACCACACAAACGAGCAACAGGCTCTTCTTGTGAACAAGTGCGTGTGCTGCTGACATCCCTGGCTTGCTGCTGCCCTTTGCTTCCAAATTTACACCTGCTTCATTATTTAGTCCATACCCACGGATCCAGCCAGCCAGGAGATGATGCCCTGCTCTGCCACTGACCTCCCCGCTGGCCCTGGGCACGTCACCTCCTCCCTGTCAGGTGCCACCATGAAGGCAACACACCCAGGCGCAGGAGATGACCCAAGACACTGTTGGAAGAACCAGTAGGTGCCCTGCAGAGAGGACGGGGCTTCTCATTTTCTGGCCACACAGATGAGATCTCTATCTGAGTAACTAAACTAAGCTTCCCCGTGCCCAGCCCAGGGCACGAGTGAGGATGAACTGAGTGGCTCATCTCCAAAAATGTGGCCTCCTCCTCCTCCGAGTCACCTGAGCTCAGTCTGAACATGTCACACCCCCTGGGATTCAGCTCCGTTTGGGACGGGGTCAGAAGGCAAGTGGGAATGTGTCTTTCTCCCTGTTCGGGGCTGCTTTCTGTAGACCTCATTGTCAGCACTGCAAAACTGATCACATCCGATGTGTTTTAATTGCCCTGCGTATGAATTAATTAGCCCCTTTGTCAGAGAACAATTAAGCAGCAAGCTCAGGAGCAAGAAAAGCCAAAGCAGAACCAAACCCTAAGTCTCCTGCCTGCCAGCCAGCAGCCAGCAGCCAGCAGTCCCTGCTACGGGCATCTCGCATCCCGCCTGGAGAGCGGTGCCCACGCTGGGGCATCCGGGCAGTTGGGTCTTTCTGCCGCTGCAGCACCAAGCAAAAGCTTGGATCGATTCCCCACATCACACTTATTTATCCATATTTTAAACAGTTTTAGCTGCATACATGCCCACACAGAGAGAGCTGGAGTTTGCAGTGGATCTCAAGCTGTCTTGAGCTTAACAGACTCTGAAAAACTTCTGCATCTACTTCTTAGCTGTGCTAGCCTGGGAATAACATTCCCCTCTGTAAATCACTTATTTCCAAGTAAATCTGTGCTCCTCTTTGACTGCCGCAGGCATCAGGCAACCAGACGTGAAAGGAGCCAGATTTTTCACCAGCAGTTTAGTGGGAGGTAGAAGAAAGCTGCACACTTTGCAGGTGATGGTTACACCTGGGAAAAGGCACTGGGCACGTCACCTTGAGGTCCGATACCTGTGCCAGTGTTTATGGCTGAGGATTGACAACAAAACAAGTCACTGTGTATTTGAGACATGGATCTGCTGTAGGTAAGTATGGCATGTAACTGGAGGAAGCAGCGGAGCAGCTTGAAGGATGCACAGAGGTACCCCTGTGTCACTGCCCGTGGGCACGGCTCATGCATCGGTTTGGCTCAGGTCAGGGGGTACCGGGCAACGCGGTAAGAGCACAGACAAAAGGGATGGTGCACGTTGTAACTACAGGGCTTGTCGGAAAATGCAGGCTGAACTTCTTGCCCTGAGATTAATGCCAGGGTGCCAGGTCCTGGAACAGGGATGAGGTGGTTACTCTGCCCTGACTGTTGGCTCAGGAGAGCAGGAGCACAGACAGCCCTTCCTGGCTGGCTAGTCTGGATCAATGACCAGACCCCGGTTTTCTGTGTTTACACAAGTAGCACAGATGAAACTACTAAAAACAAGACATCCGCAGAGAATGGGGAGCCATACACTGCATGTAATTTACATCAGAGCATTCACCACCCCTAATACACAACCAATGCAATTAAACGCAGATAAATAGTTAAGGCACATCCCTCCATGGACCAAGGTAGGGGAGGATGTTATTTTAGGAGAAATCCTCGTGGTATTTCTGGCTGTCCAACCATTGGAAAACCAAGGACCAAATCCCATGTAGGTGGAATTTTACCCAGGATGCCACATAACCAACTAAATCACAGGAGACCAAGTGCACTAAGTGGCTAATAATGGGGTGGATGCCTTTTGTTTGTTAGACATAAATGATAATGCCCCAGTGCTTGAGCACACAGTGATCTCCATCTGTGGGTGCTGGCAGAGCACATGGATGGGGAACGCCATAGGCTATGACACTGCTTTGGCAACCTCACTTCAACATACACTTCTCAAAGGGGATGGCCCAAAGCTACTGTCAGGAGACGAGGTGGTCTCCAGAACTGCCAGAGCACCATGGAAAGGTTCCTTGGGAAGATTACCCCAGCCCTTAAAAAGAAACACGTTTTCCACTAAATCCACAAAATATTCCCTGAGCCTCATTTAGAGGCTGCTTAATCACTTATTAGCCAACAGCATTTTTGTGGGGATTAGTATGAAGGGACTGGGTTATCTCCTCTGTGCCTAAGGGTTTGTGCTTGTCAGGCCACCCAAAGTGCTGAAAGATGAGCAATTCAGAAAATTTCTGCTTCCAAAGGTGCACAACCCTGACTCTGTCCTGACTCAGGAGAGAGAAGAAGCGGTGGTGTTTGAGGTGGGTATCCATAGGGCGCAAGTTGGATACGACTCGAGCTTTCACCTAGGTGCTGTTTGCCCCTTGCTGTCCTCCACAGCAGGCGTGATTCCATCAGAGATCACCGACAGATGATGGCGTATCTGGTGGCACATTTAACAGCACCCTGAAATGCCACTTCCCAGCTGTCCCCTGCTGCCACTATGGAACAAGGTCCCTGCTTTCCCAAGGCACGCATGGCGAGGGTGACGTGTACGCAACATGCGTGAGCTCTGCACATCACCTTCCCATGCTTGTGTGCAAGAATTGGGCAGCTGTGCCTGCAAGGGGACAGTTACAGTCACTTTCTCGGGATCTGCATGTTTAACAGGCTTAGCCAGCCTTACATCTCCCAGGCACCTTCTCTCCTGTGGGCTGATCCATATAAGCGTCTACGAGCATCGTATCACTGCCCGGCGATGGTTTGCTCCACTGACAGATGTCCCTGTGTGATATTGAAACTCTGAGGTTCTAATCTGGCAATTACCCATTAGGGAGGTCATTACACACGTACCGACACGGCAAACCTGGGTGTAGATTGACGGCTTTCATTAGTCCCTTCATCTTTTCCAAACCCAGGATATCTTACTTTCTCTAGACATAAGGCGCTGGAGTGGATTCAGCTTTGCGGTGATGACAGGACGCTATCTGCTACTCTTTCATCGAACAGTTGGGCTGAGCGTTGCCTTCCTTATTACCGAGGGTAAAAAAAAAAAATAATAATAATGAGTCATTATTAATGGTTGCTGGCATGTGGGCAAAGTTCAAAGGTGTTGGGTGAGGGCCAAGTTACGCACGTGCCCGTGGCCGCCCGGGCGCAGGCGGGCTCCTGCGCGGCGCTCCCTGCAGCTACGGGAAAGCAGAACGTAAATGCAAACGCTGCTGTGGGAACAAAGCTCTCCGGTGTGTAGCAGGGCTGCTACGGCAGAATGCTTTCATGAATCCCATTCTGTAAAAGTCCTCATCTGAAGGTGACAGCAGCCGCAGAATGGAGGTGTTAAAGAGAACTGACGCATCAGATAAACTCCAGCTGTCGCCTCCAGTCAGCGCCTCCTCTCGGTCCCCTCTCTGGCCCTCTTCTCTTGGCTAATATCCCTAATGATTAAAATTGAAAAAATGTATTTCTTCTTTTGCTTTCAGCCTCAAAGGTTGATCTTTGTTTTCCTTCCTTTCCTTCTTTAAACAGTCTTATTTCTCAAGGAGGAGGCAACCGAAACCCAGGAAAAGTCAGTGGTTTGCTACTTGACCTGTTTTTTCTCTAGAAAACTTGTAAGACGCATTTTGGATGCTTTTCTGTATCCTCCAGGTAAACACTGCTCCAGACCCCTTGCTTAGCACTTTTCTTTTTCTCTCCCAACCCCCGTCTAAAAGATCAGACTTTGGTGAGGTGGTGGAGGGTGGTCTGCAAACAACTGCAACCGACCACAGTGGTCCCTGGTCCAAAAATTTATTCAGCTTAGTAAACTCTCTTTTTTTTAATTATTTCATAGGGTGATTTTCTCACAGCTTAACCTTAGCCAGGGGTAAGATGAGTCTGTTCGCAAAGAAAATCATTGAAGGGTTAAAGGATGCTGCAGAAGCAGAGGCTGCCAGTTCAGGATGCAAATGCCCTACCCACTAGGTCAGGGCTAACACTAGTGTTCCTCGGTGGGTAATGAAGATTGCTGTGTAGCTGTTCTGAGCTGAGATGAAAAGATTTGTTTGAGATCCCTCCCAGGTACCTAGGTTTGCCATGGCACATACTAAAAACATTCCTGGCTTAAGTAGCAGTGCCAGTAAGGACCCGTCCCGCCCAGCTCTCACAGCAGTGTGCAAGGCAGTCTTCCCCATCTACACACAGCCCCCTTGCGAGTCACTCAAACTGCTAAAACCATCCTCCTCCGTGTAAAGGCAAAGTATTTAGGACCTTTTGGGGCACTTAATTTTGCTCCAGTAAGCCCAGATGCATAAAGTTAAGTGTATGTGTGTATACAAGATCATGGGCTTTAAAAGGACAAGTGTCCAGTGTCGTGCTGACAAACTAGCCGAACAAGTGTAAATACATCTCCACCAACAGCTACATCGAGCCACTGATCAGTCCATCCCTAACCTCAGGATGTTATTTTATGCAGAGAAATAAAAATGTTTTAAATTAATTTCTACTTTTGTTTCAGGGGTGCTGTGGAAAATTACCTAATGGTGAAGAATGTCACTTACTAAAGTCTTATTCTGTCCAAGTAAAATGGTTGATGAATTGATGTAAATAATCTACAGTACTTTGCTTTAAATAGTCCACCATCAGTCAGAAATCTTGTAAAGAGAATGAAGCAATGAGAAAATGTTGTAGAACTGATCCCTGGATGTGTTTTTTTTCCAATAGTGGTGATTTTGAAAATACACTCTGCTTGCTTACGCGAAAAACACACAGAGAAGAGTTAAAAGTGGCACATTATCTTTCCAATGACATATTTAGCCAGTTATTCAGGCTATAATGAAGCTGTGTAATGAAGTCAATGTCCTTGAAAGTTCTTCATCAATTTTTTTCTCATCTGTCAGCATATCCACTTGCCGACACAATATTAATTAAACACAACATTTCCTGGAGTGTTGAAGTGAAGTCCCATCACTGATAATGAACAGGTTTAGGAGAGTCACATCCCAACAAAATTACTTTTTAAACCAGCCTTATTAAGCAGAAAATTAGACCTAAATCACCCTACAACATCCTCATTAAAAGCCACTGATCCTTGGCTGCTTCTATGTTCTAACATCTTTAATTAGCAAACTGCTAGTCTATCTGCCATGATAAATGCTATTAATCTTACCTTTCATTTACTTTCTCTTAACCTATTGTTTGCCCACTTCAGGGAGACACACACTTCCACCCGAGCTCATTTCATTGCGTCTAACATCCTTGTAAGGATGAAAAATGTGGAAAAATGCGCTAGTGACGGGTTAAACGTGATGACTCTCCCCGCTCTCACTCCATCACTGAATTCCAGAATTTGTTGATATCTTGGACTGGCTGCATTGGAGAAATTAAGAGTATTTTCCAGTAGATATGTATGGAATACTGTTGTCAAGCCTTGATAGTAAACCACAGTGCAACTATGGACTGGTGTCCTCTCTGCTGTCCTACTTAAACTGGGGACGAGTTACGGACATCAATTAAAAAATCTTCCGGGTGTCTGTGAAGGCTCCACCCAGGGAAAAGAAATGCTTTAAAAACACGATTGCACTTTAGATTTGTAGCTACTAAATCTACAGCCTTTGAGTAGCCTTTACAAAGCATGACAGCTTCACAGCTTCCTTAATGTTTGTTCACAGAAACTCCAGAATACATCAGGACAAATAACATACTGCATTAGGCCACTTTCACATTCCATTAATCAGATGTAAGGATATAATGCAGTGCCATACTATGCATTTCAGAAATGCATTATTATTTGCTGTGTTCTCAGGTGCAAAATGCCATCTTGTATGTGCAGGGTTTTTTCCCAATTTATAATTATGGAATGGGGCCTTCTCACTAGGTTCACGTTGGCTGATTTTTGCAGTGTGCCTATGCATCATCTTCTTACAGCAAATAGCATCACCGTGCTCAGCTCACAGCTCCTGGGCAACAGAGAAGGACAAATTTGACCCAACCCACTCAAATACCTTGTGTGATAAATTCAGTTTGTGTGGAGGTTGGTCTCTTTCCCCAGGTAACAAGCGACAGGCAAGAGCAAACAGCCTCCAGTTGCGCCAGGGGAGGGTTAGGTTGGATATTGGGAAAATTCCTTCCCCGAGAGGGTGTCCC
>JAVJGI010000002.1:13685668-13697469 GCA_035590275.1 Ibycter americanus
GGACGTGGGTTAGTGGTGGCCTTGGCAGCGCTGGGTTAACGGTTGGACTCGATGATCTTAAAGGTCTTTTCCAACCTAAACCATTCTGTGATTCAGTAGGTCTTTTCAATGGGCTTCTGAAAGAGGCTCTGACCTGGATTAACATTACATGTGCTGATCACAGACACTGCCCGCAACCTTCAACTTTAAGAGGTTTGGCAGCATAATTTACTCCATTTATCCCTATTCATTTATCTCTTTCATTGTTATTATCCCGTATTATTTAGTGACCACGCTTGCTTCCTGCAGATATAAACACTTTCCCTTGGCAGCTTTAATGAAAGCTGCTTTTAATTTCACATTGCCTTGGGTTATTCTGACTGCTGATGGGCTGCTTCTCATTGGGGCCAGGTTATTCTAACTGCTAGGAAACTGCAACCTTTCAAGCTCTTATTTCAAGTCCTAATTTTAGCACTGGGCTATAAGGCAGGGGTTTCTCTCACTGTGTTTGTGTGTCTGAAAACCAGGCGTCTACTCCAAGCTACTTGTGTAGCTTCTGCAGTCAATGTCATGAGATAAGCATCCCCAGAAGGTGACTTGTCCACCTATTCTGCAGTGACATGAATTACCCTTGGGAAACCATTATCTATTATTCCTCAGTACGGAGACAGCCCAGGTTTAATTAGTTGTCTGACTTTTAGATGTTGTTAGGTGCAATAATCTGACTCCCAGTGATTTTTATTTTTTTGTTCGGTCTGAAGCAGATGAGTCACGATTCGTATGCAAGAATCATATTCGTAAAGCTGTGCTTTTCTAATGAAACCCTTTTCTCACCCCCAATATGTTTCCATTATCTTGCCATCAGGAAATAATTTTTTCTCCTGCACGCAGAGACACATGACATGCTCATTTACCCACACACGTGCAAAACCAGATTAACTACTCCATAAATTAGTTAAAAGATTTTCCCAGAGAAAATGAAGAGGAAAGACATGTAATTTCCACTTCTCAGCTCCTGAATGAATGCAGATACTGTCTGCTCTGCCCATGACTAGGCAGACACCAGAAATCAAGATTGCTGAATTGTGATGACCAAGTTCATATGAACAGAGGGTCTCCAAGCTAAGGTCTACCCCAAGCTATTCATGTTTTTATCTCAAAATTAATGACCACAGTGGGTTTTTTTCATATTTGAATTAAACTCCGTCATCCTCTGCCTCCAAATTTGGGGTATACCCATCCTCAACTTTAACAGCTGGACCAAACGAAACCCCGAACACGGGGTAAAACCACGTCAGAATGGAAACTGAGATCAGAATAAACTTTTGGTCTAACTCACATAGGGCGTTTCAGGCCAGCAGCTAGGATAATGTGGTGAATGAATCATAGGCCAGTGTAACACACAGACCGAAAGTCATTAGAGTCATCAGAAAATTTGTGACACAAAAATACCAGCCTTTGCCATGACCGGGCGGGTTACGGGGCGTGCTTGTCTGAGCAGATACCCCTCACATCGCTACCAGGCTGAGCTACTTTCTGCTGGCCAAATCCCAACAAAACCCCAACCCACAGCCCCTTGGAGGAGCTTTTAGATTATATTAAAGTGCAAAAAATGAGCATTACTCCTCCTGCAGAACCTGATGGGAGTTACGCTCGCGCGGAGCACACCTGCCACGTTCAGCAAACGAGCAGAGGCACAGCTCTTTCTCTGGGTTGAATCAAGTATCTTCTCCGCCTTACCTGGTCACCTGGGCTGTCTCCTTTTGACCAGAGCAGTCCTCATGTCATGTCCTAGCAGAGCCTTTAATGCCATTGGGTAGGTGAAAATAGTTATTTCATTCCAGACAACTAAACCCAGCCATTAAAAGAGTTTCAGCCAGCAGAAAAGCGCACGTGTGTGATCAGCAGCGTTGGGCGTTCCCCAGGCAGTCATGGGAAGGGCCAGAGAACAGGGATGAAGTGCTGGATGTTGACCGCCCAAATGATGCTGATGACAAAAAGTGAATTTCACGAGGCTGGCACTTGTCTCATTTGAAAATGCAAAGGTTCCTTGAACGCAGGAGAGTGATGCTGGTACAAAGCTCGTGTGAGAAACAGACTCACGGCACCGAATGAAAACCCAGAGCTGGGTGTCAGGCTGGGAGGGAGTTACAGGCATGAAGTGGGAGCACCTCAGGATGAGCAAGAGCAAACTGCGGCTGGTTCAAAACCAAAGGCTAGGCTGAGGCAGGGATGTGACTAGAGGGATGAAAAAATCCCTATTAGAAGTGCCTGTTTGCCTTGTAAAAAGAAAAATAAAGAGTTGTTCATCCAGCAATAGCACTTCCTCCTCCCACTGTGTACCAGTCTCGTTCCCTGGGGGTACCAGCTCTGCGCAGGACTCTGAGGCAGGAGCCTCTGGCTCCAGCGGTGACAGACGCCGAGCGAGCAGCAAAGGACAGCCCTGAGATGACACTTTGTGTTACAGGCTGGTGCCTTCACAGGCAGGGCCAGGGTCTCGGCTGGAGCCTTTGCCGTCTCCCCCGTTGCAGGGCAAGAAGCAAAGGGCGTCAGGACAGGAGCTCAGGGAACCAGGGAGCTGTGTTTTGCAGCGAGGGCATGTTTCTATAGCAAAGCGTTTCATAAACTCTGGCCCAGATTCTCCCCTATGACTCGACTGCGCTCAGTGCAAGACGAGGATTGGAGAACAAAGGTGGCTTGAAGCCACCTTTATGCTTCTCCACTCTGGAAGCAGCTGGGGACTGGCTGGTCCCCAGGGTGGGTTCAGGTTGCCTCAGGCTATCGTAGCAGCAGGAGATAGCTAGAAAATAGCCAAGATGTAACTATACCTCCTTTTCCATTGGCTGTCACTGCTCCAGAAGGAACCAGGAGGTGACTTGGGTGACACCACCACAATAGAGGTTCGGTCTTCCCAAGGACCCCAAGCATGCAGAGAAGAGAGAGAAAATGTCAGTGCGGATGCTGCAGAGGAGGCAGCGTAATGTGCGGCTTATTTAGGAAAGCAGCAAGCTAAGACCGTCTGAATTCAAGTACGGTGAGCCACTCAAGTCAGTGTGTGTCCATGGGCAAATGCCTTGATCTTCTCTGCGCCTCAGGGCAAGGCAACAGGAGCAGGAAGCTAAAAGCAACAGCATTTCACTAAAATGATCAGATGCTGCTTCCGAATTTGGTTTAATTCTAAAACAAAAACCCAGTAAATGTCTCCAGACAGGCGCACTCAATGTGGTCGAGAATTAATTTTGCACATATTTATATAGAAACCATTCTGTTTGCAGGCTGGATCAGGATCCCATTCACAGGGGAGCTAATTTGCAAGAATGAGAACTTTCACAAGCAGCTCGGTCCTACCAAGTGCACACAACAGCTCAAAAAGGAAAATCTCTTGCCTGACATGAGATTTCAGGTTTGCTTTTGGTGAAATAAAACACAAGACAGACCCCAAACATCTGCAAAGGAAACACTTGAGAAAAGGTGCTCTTTGCTGCATTGCTTATCCCCCTTCAAAAGGGTATTTGCAGACTCCTACAAGCAGCCACCTGAAAGAGGAGTCCAGCCACCCAGGAGCAAGCTCACCTATGCTGTGCAACCTCCCAGTACCGAGATTATTCTATACAGTGCCACATTCAATTGCAAAAAGGACTGTTAGGAGTAATAGAGCTCCTGTAACTAAAGTGTTTTCTGTCCTCAGATCTTCCAGGAAACAGATTGAGGCAAGAGAGGGAAAAAGCCAAGGGGAGAAAACTTGTTAGAAGTAAAATTGTATTTTCTTGGACATTGGAAAGGATGTAAAACTAAGCCACAGGCCTCCAAGTCAGCAGCCATGTTAACATTTTGCGAGAGATTTTCATCTTTTTCCCCTACAGCCTCAGTTCTGCTGTAAACACTGAGCGCACCCACTACAGCTGTCAGCTGCGTGGTTTGCTTTACACTGAAGCTGCCAGAAGATAAAAAAATACTTAAGGTAACGTAATTCTCAAATTGGAGGCATAAGGATTTCTTCATGACATCTCTGTGAAGAGCGCAAGGCGTGACATTTACTTTTAGCTAATCAATAAAAATAGGACACGTGCATTTGGAAACCAGTAACAGCAAAGATATGCTGGTTCTCTGCCGTTCTTGCTGCAAAGCTGCCGATGGCAAAATGGGAAACTAACACCCTGTCCTGTCCCAAAACATCACTTTTTTTTTAAGTGTGTGTGTGGGGGAATTGATGAAAAATATTATTCATGGGTTTGTCAGGTTGAACAGGTCAAAGCAATTATTCAGGAGACCAGTGGATGTTATGCAATGACACTTTGTGTGCTACAGTCAAATGATGTTGTACAAAGTTTCATGAAAACATAACAAAACCATTCCGTTAAAGCCACCGACAATTGATGGAAAAAAAGACACACTGGGTAAGCAAATTATAGAAACACTCATTCCTGCATGCACAGGTGTGATATACATGAAGACATTAGAAATATGCATCAAGATATCATGCATGCGGATGTGCCTTTGACACAAACATGCCCACACATACAACCACATTTAGCAGCCTAACCTAATTTTGAAAGTATTTTTCTTCAGTAATCAATGGAGTGCCGTTTGCTTGAAGGCAAATACAAGCACAGTAAATTCCGTACTGGTGTTATGGAGGAGGAAACATTACTACAGACCATAGAAAAGTTCAGCACTAGTAAATTCTGATGAACACCATTACTGTGATTACTGTTTGTGAAAAGATATGCCTGCCTCATTGTCATTTCTTATACTACATCAAGCAAAGGCTGGTGGGGACCTAGTACTGCTGTCGCCCAACTGAATGTGACCTTTTTTGGGTGACCGCGTTGCGGTGGGGGTTTTCCTGCTCTTCTGGGAAAGTGTGAATAAAAAAACCCAACCAACAGTGCAGACCCTAGGATGCAACATAAGGTTTTAATAAGTGCAGAAATTAAATAGATGAGCTTTTTGCTTTTAGATGTCAGCGCTGTAACTTTCTTGTCATTTGCAGGAGGAAGGGAAGGGTCTAAATATCTTGGGATGTGGCGAGTTTTAAACCGCATAATGATGGCGATAAAAATCTATAATGTCAGTTGCCTTGTGGCAATCAACAAACATTTCGCATTATGCTTGCATCTTGAGGTTTGCGGCCAAAAAACAGATTTGCCTGTGTCTCATTAAAATAACGAATGCAGTCCGAATGGATCTGCAATGATTCACTGTACGTCACACTAAATCACAACGCTCTTTGGAGCCAACTGACTATGGCCTCATTACTTTAGACAAAAGTGGGCTTGGAGGAAAAACTGGGGTGATGTTTTTTTGCTCAGCCATGTTTTTCCCTTTGAAATACTTAAGGCAAAAGAGCAGATAGTTTTTTCCCATTGGTAGCCGAGGAAGGTTGGGTTATATTCATAGTACAATTCCGTATCAATCTACATACACACACAAAACATCAGTGTTAGCATGGGGAAACAGAAATTAAGCGAAGAGAAATGGCATTAACAAAACAGATTTTAATGAACATGAATCACTCATGAAATTAAAGACCTAAAAATGAAAACAAGGTGTTAATAATAAAAATATATTTTAACTGTTTCACTAGGGCAGGGAGTTTGAAAACCAGCATTCTCTGCTTCTCTGTTGTGTAAGACGCTACTTTCTGGTGGTTTGCCTTCTGCAAGTCTTTGTTCTGCAAATTTTACTACCTTAGGTATAGCAAAAAAATTAAACCCCGTTTTTGGTGTGAAACAGTTTGGCCAAGTACCTCTACAAATTGATTTATTTTAACACTATAACCTTAAGATTAATCTATTTGGCCTTACATAAATTTTGAGAGTTATGCTCGAAACTGTTCAGCATTTCAGGAATAAACATTCAGTAACTTAAATAAACTCAATTTTTCCTATGGTTAAATGAAGCTAAGAACATTTTAAAAAAATAATGAGGTTGTTTTAAAACTCTATATCTTTATAAATACAAATAAAAATAAGAATTTGAGGTAACAAATTCTTGAGGTAAAAGAATTAATGCAAATTTTGACTATGAAAAGATTAAGGTTAATGGTGAAAATCATACTTAGAAACATTTGAATGAATGGCAAAGATCTCAAATACATTCTTTGTTTTGATAATTATTTCAATTTTCTCTTACATACATATGCTTCATTGTAAAGAGAAAATGCTTGATATCAAGTTATTTTTCTACAAAAAACAGGCAAACATATTTCTAATTTGATAGCAAAATATTCTGTTACATACCCATTAGGTATTTTTTATTTCAGATAGGAGGAAAAACTGCCTGAGATGCATTCATGGAATGACTGATTTAAATGTTATAAATCCCTGAATATTTCATCTCCCTTTGAACGGAATGCCAAAGGGGATTAAAGACTAAAGACGTATCACAAACAAATTTACATTATTAAAATTACTGTAATCAACAGTCTTTTCTAGCCTTAATCAGGATTAGTGAAAACAAAAAAACCCAACTTTTCTCCTGTGCAATACTAATCAAAATTCTATCAAATGCCAGATAACAGTAAAAGCAGTTTTGAAAATTAAAAATATTGGTTGGTGTATTCTAGTATTCTTTAAAAGTATTTTCACCTGTTTGAGATCAGAGCAATGACTTCTCTGCTGATAATTCACATGGCAGGCAACAAGCATAGGTAAAAATAAATTTCCGTAACGCTGCAAAATCTGACCTCTTATTTTCAGGAACACACTGATTTGAACACATACTATAGAAGCAGGAAGTAGAAGCGCAACGTGGAATGCTTGGTTTTGTTCTCCTAAACTGTAAGCTAAATTATCCGAGTTGTGGAAAGCGCGACTAGAAACCTGCCGTCCGTGAAGCTCAACCTTGCAGGACACGCACCGCGACTCTCGCTGCGGAACTGGCAATAAGCTGGTTTGGTCTGAAGAATTGTGAAAGCTTTTAAGTGAGGTCTTTACCCACTGTGTCCTGAGCTTTACAGTTATGCTACAAGGCTAATACAATAAAGGGATAAAGCTTGTACAGATTTTTCTGGTCCTCTGGAGCCTCTTAAAGGCAGCATGACGTTGGTTTCAGAAACCACCACTGCGCTCTGGAGCATCAGGCCCCATCTTGCTGTCACTAGTATCACCAGGAACGCGGCCAATTAGTAGAACAGCAGCAGGGATGGACCCGCCGTTCATTTCACCCTTGTAAAATGTCAGCTACTATTCTACAATGGAAACAGAAGAACAATCCTGAAAAATGACCCGAGAACAATAACCGCTCACAAGTCTCAGAAACAAGCTCAGCAATGCAGCGATATTCAGATACTGTGACAGTATGTCAGAAAATCAGCTATACAGATTAAAGAACAAGGAAAACTGCATGATTCTCATGGCTTCTTTCTAGAAACTCCAACTGGTTTAAATTTTTGCCGGTACCTGACGCAGCCAGCTACCTTCCGGGCCCTCCATCTTCAAACCTGTTGCTTCCCTGCATTTGGTGAAACAAGGTTTTACCTTGTAAGCTCAAGACTGCTAATGTTAAATCTTGGCTGATGCAGTGTGAACTTACAGCAGTTTCCAACTCCCTGTCAGTGAGGTTATACACGTTGCTTAGTAAATCTTTAGTTTTGGTTAGTGACTAGAATTACACAGCATAAAAAAAAAAAAAAAAGAAAAAAGAAAATCAACAGACAGCAGAGCAGCATCTCCTCTTTGCATTTCTTCCTAATGACACCTCATGCTTATCATTCTTGAAGTTCAAAGAAAAACTAAGTGAGGTTAGAAAACAATATATTATCTTTAATTAAAAGTTGGCATTATGCTTTCTTCAAAGTATGAACATACCAGGATAATGAGTACATTAGAACACATGATCTGTATTTCAGTTCCATCTGAGCATACACCATAAATCCTTCTTGGAAAAAAAAGCAGGCGTTGTTAACAAGAACATTTGAGCAGGGAAAAAAATAATCTTCAGCATTTTGAAGTCCTCCCTTTATATTCTCTGAAACACCAACTGGAAGCAGACACCTAAAACCTTACACGGTACACAAAAGAAGGTTTTTTTTCCATATGGCAGAGAAGATGAAAAACAAATGACAGGTTACAGGATCTCATCCCCAGGATAACCATGCACATTTGCAAGGCTAGCACTGACGCTTCACACACACGAATGCAATAATCAGATGCTAGTTTATCCCCTCCCAACAAAATCATCTTTCCAGCGCTATTAGGCATTCACTTGGCAGCGGTTTTAGCAGCAGCTCAGCACAAAGCATAAATCACATCGAAATAGATGCCTTCCTGTCAACGGGAAACGTGAAGGGCTCAGTACGGGTTCCAGCTCTGCATGAGAAGAGTTAAAATCTGACGAGCCTGTAGTGGCTAGAAGCAACTCACAGGACTGAACTTTCAGATTAACTGAGAAGTTAGTCAACTTTTGTTTTAGTTTAGTATTAATTTGTTTGTTGCAGGAAAACTATGATTGGACTTTTTACTTCTGAATTAAAAAACCTGTACTTTAAGGTCAATTTTAATAACAATTCACAAATTCCTCTAGTACTGCTTTGGTAAGTTCTAAATTTCTGTTTTTAATACCTAGCCTTTTAACAGTACTCAAGATACTCAAGCTTGCTATTTTTTCTATCAAAATTTCCTTTAACCCAGGTTTTATCTTCTATATTTGAAATTCCATGTTCAGCCTCCTGAGATCATTTAATTCAAAGGGAGCTCTCAAAGAGCCTTCTGAGTATTTCAAGGACTCTCAGAACGTGGATTTTTAGGATTCTAGGTAGATATGGTAATGTGAGCAAGCTTTTTACTCATGTAAATTATATGAAAAGTATTAAACAATCACTGTACTAAAACCCATCATTCCAAAAATAGCTCGTCTCTAAGGCTATGATGACATTTTTTAGGCTCTTAAATTAGTGGGCCACTTTTTTTTGGTCGTAATTATTTGAGAAAGAAGCAATTATAAATTCCATTATTATTAGTGTAAGTCTTTAACCAAACCAAACTCATATTTAATATTAAGCTGTTAAATACTTTATTCTCTCACTATTTTAGTTTTGGTGAAAAATGAACAGTTAAACTAATCTCCATTTAAATATTCCCAACTGCTCAATCTTCTAAAAATTTTAACCAGAAGTAACAAATATTTACCTAAAAATCACAATTCCCTGTTAAACTGACCTTTTTCTCAAGATATTACCTAGCAACAACTCGAGTCTGCAAAATTTTAAGTGACCTTTGCTGATTTGCAGTTTCCAGTCATTTTTGCTTCCGTAGTGGTTTTGGTCGGCTTTCACTTCATCAGATGCCTTTTAAGAGTATTTTCAAGGTTTTCTTTTATGGAAAAAGGGACAACAGATAAACTGCTCTGTAAAACTATTCTGTAAAAAAAAGAAGAAATGAAGATATAAAAATGGAAATGAGCACGAACCAGTTTTAAACATATGTCTTTATGAATGAGGCTGAATCACACACTTCATTTTCCAAACACAAAAAGTCTTTTGGAAATGTATTAATTAAAATTAAGTGCCATAGACAAGCAGCTTTAGAGGGATGGCAGTCCTTTTCAAATTAGCATAACATTAGCGACAGGCATGGAAATTGGTTTAATAACCCTAAACAGTTACACCCCACTCCTAACACAAATGGCCACGGACAGCTCTAGCCCCTCAGGCTGCGACTGTACCAGTTTATGCCGTTGCTCTGACATTGGGTGTGTATTCCAATCTGAACAGAAATCACTGAATGCGCCTCAATTATTATTATTATATAATGACTAGTGAAGCATACAAGGCACCAAAGCGTTAAACATCATAAACCAGAAAAACAGAAGTAAACCAACACAAGCAACATCAAAAACTTCGCCAGTGAGGGACTCACTTGGTAACTTGGACTAACACGGTCAATACTTGGCAAGAGATTATTAGTTTAGTCATGATATTAAGTGGCCCAAACCCCACACGCAGGTCTAAGGTCAAGCTGTAGATATAACAGAAAACCAAACCAAAGGGATAAGCAGAGTCTTTAAGCAATTTCCTTCCCTGCCATGTTAAAACATGGGTGTCCTTGGAGCCAAGCTCAATGCTACAATAACCCGTTTTAAACACCACTTTCAGGGCACAGCATCCACCAGCAAGTGTCAATACACACAAGCTAAGTCTCTACCTACTTAACTCCAAATGTCAGGCATAAGCTTTTTTTTTGTGCGCTCATGATTCATGAGAAACTGGAGAAAAAACAAATCCCTGCTGATAAGGAGCTGAACATCCACAAGCTTTGTCCAAGTATTCCGATCATTCACCTAACTTCAAAGCTGCTCCTCCACAAAGGACTGCCACGTCCATCTCCGCTTTACCTTACTTCAGCAGGGGTTTTGCTTTGACTGCCAGCTGGTTTTAGAGACATGTAGGACAGAGAAAGTGGTTATTCATGTCTTTTATTTATTATAAATACATATAAATATGTTAAATGATGTCTTGCTTTGTTTATCATGATGTGCAATGACTTTGGAAATCATCTGGAAAACTTAATCAAGCTGAGAAACAGGCAAAAAGCAAACATTAGCATACAATCACAGGTTCCTCTCAGTTCAAGAACAGGTTAACTTTTTAAGAGAGAGAGAAAAAAAAAAAAGCATCTCATTTTGAAGCATCTGTAGTTTTACCAAGAGCACCGAACTTCCCCCCCTCTCCCTCCCATGAGCTGACAAATGACATTTTCATTTGGATTTGCCGGTGCAGCCCAACCCCAGCTGGCTACATAGGACACCCCCCCGACCGCTTCGGACACATTGCATAGTTTTGCAGCTGAATTTTGCTCCCCCTCCCGCTCCTTTTAAGCCATTTTTAACACAGGTTGATCATGCCAAAGAAAACTCACTAAGCTTTCTATCTCCAGATTCCTCTCCCTCCCTGTTTTCCTACAGTTTAGTTTAAAAACCGCTCAAAAACTTTGTAAATCAGCACAAGTGGAAAAGCAACGTTATGCTGACAGTCCCCTAACAGGCTGGGAAGGAAATAACTCTACAGATGAAATTGCATGGGAGGGGTGGGGGGTGTAACTAAAGTTGAAAGTGGGTGTTTTTGGGGTCCACGTAAACTGCCAAATATTTCCAAATGGGGTGTGGGGACGTATTTAAAAGAAGGAAACCAAAAGAAAACCCAGACTTAACTGATGGTAGGAAGCCAGGGCTGATGGTAGTGGAAAGAAAAGTGCACTGAAAAAAAAAAAAAAAAAAAAGAAAAGGAGAACCAAAGAGCCCGAAGCAGCCAGAAGTCAAGGCTTGTCGGTACAGTGTTTGCAGAGGGCGGCTCCCGTGAAGGCAGTGCATTTCTCGGGGCAGCCGGGCAAGGCCGCGCCGCCGAAGGGGTACACGGCCGACTGTCCGAAGGGGTTGAGGGTGGCGGGCAGCGGGGCGCTCAGCGTCTGGCCCTGGTTCAGGTAGGCCACCAGCCGCCGCATCTCCTCCAGGGCCTGCGCCTGCATGAGGATGTAGTTCTTGGCCAGGAGCAGGGTGGCGATTTTGGAGAGTTTCCGCACGGAGGGGCTGTGGGCGTAGGGGATGACGGAGCGCAGCCCGTCCAGCGCGTCGTTCAGGTCGTGCATCCGCCGCCGCTCCCGCGCGTTGATGCTGAGGCGCAGCGAGCGCTGCTCCTTGGGCTTCTTGCCCAGCGCCCCCCCCTTCAGCTTGCCCTCCCGCTCGAAGGCCGCGCCGCCCTTCACCCCGGCCTCGAAGCCGTCCTCCTCGTCGCCGCTCTGCTCGCCGCTGCTCTCCGCCGACTTGCCCAGCGCCCCGGGGTGGAAGTCCGCCCCGCCGCCCCCCGGGTAGGCCCCCCGCGGGCC
>JAVJGI010000002.1:13701340-13732785 GCA_035590275.1 Ibycter americanus
GGGCCGGCGGCGGTCCCGGTGCCGGTGCGGCGGTCCCGTGCTGACACCTAGCGACTGCCGCCTTCAGCGCCCCGGCGTCGGGCGGGCACCCAGCTCCCCTCCTCGGCGTCGAGGCAGAGGCAGGCAAAGCGCTACAAATTCAGCAGTAACCCCAAAGGCTAACAGGCACAATAAGACGGTGAGCGCTTAGGGGTCTCGGGTTTTATCCCCGCACCCTGTATTTTGGATACCCGCCCTGTAAATACAGCCATGTTCCTGGTGGCAGCTGTCCCTGCAGCAAGCCCGGCAGCCTTGGGGCCTTTTATTCACACAAACGCCAGGAAAGTGGGAAGTGAAGAGGTGTTTGAGCATCAAAGTGCGTGAATGGATCATCTTCTGCTGAATAAAAATAATGGTAGGATGAGTGGAGTTACTGTACTGAAAGCTCCACTGGAACTGCTGGAAATAGTGGGTGAATACTTCTTCCCTCGGGTGTAATAGTAGAAAATCAGCAAGAACAACGAGGTAGGAAAAGCACAGGCTGTGGCAGCGATGCGCTGGCTCTGGCTGTTGGGAAATGGTGGATAGGTAGAGGAGAGAAACTCAAAGCAGGCAGAGCTCAGTCTGGCAGGTGTCTGGCCAATCATATAGGTCTGGAGCAGCTAGAGGCCACGGCTGGCGCCTGGAAGCATGACAGAAGTGTAGGAAGAACTGGAGCTGTCAAAGTGTTAGTGTTTCTGCTGACTTCTTGTCTATCACTTGTCTGTCACACAGCTGAGGCTTTCTTCTGAAAAAATCCCAGAGTGGTGCAGGAACATACCATTTTTCTTTTAGGGAAGATAGATCTTATGGCTCAGCTGCAAGACTTTGGATATAAGACTTCTGTTCTCAGTCCTACCTGAAGCTCACTCAGGTACTATCAAGGAGTTTGATTCTGATTACAAAACCTGCCTGAGAAATTAGATGGATGTATAAAGAGCCTATGCTTATGATCCTCCCTGCCATAGTGGCTATACTAATTATGTATTCATGATAATATAAAAGACAGTGAAAGGTTCCTTTACTGTCTGATCCTGTAAAGACCACCACAACTCCTACAGCTTATAAGAGCAGCCCGAAGAGTTTCAGTACAATAAAATGGTCGATATTGTATTGCTCTTCAGACACGAGTGATGAAGTACAGCCTCTGTCAGTAGCTGTCCCTTCACGGACCTAGCAGGGTGCTTTCTGAAGGAGACTTCCAACAGGGAAGGAGAAGACCTTCGTGCAACTTTGAAGGTTATTTTGAAACAGTTTATTCAAAGTAAGAGTTTGACAAGTGCAAGCCTCTGGGATAGGTTTTGGTCTGCTTGTGTCACTCAGTCATACTTTTTCCCCTTCACTAGGTGGCAGCAAGAAGATAGGTATAAGGGTTTGCAGGATTTTTTTTTTTTTTTTTAATACAGTAAGCAGAGAGTTTTCAACCGGTTTCCCGTTTGAATGGATTTCTTTAGCAGTCCCTGTACACACACAGCCCTCAACAACCAAACCAAGCGTCAGCAAGCCGGTCAGAAGCACTGGTGGAGGTGCCTGAAGCATCTCTCTTCCAGGCAGAAGAGACCCTGCATAGCTACGAGCTTCGGTGCATGTTTCAGCGTGGAAGGAGAGATTATCTGGTCTGCAGTTCCCTCTGCTGGCAAAGCCTCTTCTTGCATCAGCCAGGCTCAGAGCTGAGGGCGCAGGCGGTGGAGGTGAGGGGGTTGGCACAGCAGGGGGCATGGGGAGGAGGGACGGGGCCGTGCTGAGGTAGCCTCGGACGTGCTGCCTGGGCACCGGGCCACAGTAGCCCCTGCCCCTTACAAGGAGGCATCAGCCTCTCTTTCCCATCTAGCTGCCGTTTTAACCTTGCAGATGGGATGCTGGATATTGAAACTGGGTATACAGTTCCTGTTTCTCCCAAGTCCCAGTCTCCTCCTATCCTTCCTTCCCAGTCCCCTGAGACTACCAGCCCTTTAGCACTAGGACAAAGTTCTTTATGGCAGCCAGCAACGCAGGGAGGGCCCTTAGCTCTGGTTACACCCTCTACAAACTCGCTGAACAGCTCTCATCATTGCTTCTGCCAAGGGGAGGGATGTGCTCTGCACAGAGAGGAGAAAGCATATATTTTCAGGGAGAGTTTGAATAGTCTTATGCAGAGCTATATCCTAGAACGTGAAACCTACTAAAGAGAAGACAGAGTGACAAGGATCCCAGCTGCCCCTTTAGAGGCCAAGCAAAAATGTTGCCTTCCTTCAGTGAAACAAAACCAAATGCTAAACAGGGTCCCTTTCTAAGCTAGAAGAAAGGTTCAATGCATGCCCTCCTCTGTTCTTCACAACTCTCTGATAAAGTCCCTGTGGTTCTTGGTAACTCCACAGCTGGGTGCAGAGAGCAGCTGGAATCCCTCTCCTAGCCAAAGCAAAGGAGATAGCTCTTCTGTGGGCCTCTCCTGGCACAGAGGGCTGCATGACACAAGACAGAGGTGCTTAGTGTGCCAAGAAGAAAGCGCTGATGGAAGCAGTGCAATGCAGAAGGGAGGGGTGGGCTGAGTGTTCAGAGCTGAATGACTGTATAGTCATGGTATGGCTAGTGGGATGTGCAGTGTGCATGTAAGTGCGGGCTGGCAATCACGGGCTTTAGTTTCTGTGCTCCAGTGTAATAATGAGTCCCTGTTGTCATATCGTCAAGTCTTAGAGGCATTAAGAAAGGTGCAGGGGATTCTTCTGTTAACTGACTTTCTAAGACGCTGGCTTTTCCCATTGAGTATGTCCGTTTGGCTCTTCCCCCTCTGCAGCGCTGACCCATGCATTAGAGAAAGCGATGCTTGAGAGATCTGGATGTGACAGATGGCCTTGAAGAAAAACTGAAATGGAAAGATGTTCCAGTGTGGGTCAGGGCTGACAGTGGATGCAGGATGTGTCACCACTCACAGAAATGGGGCCAGGCTTTCTATCAGGTTTTTAGAGTAGGGATTTGGGTTCAGAATAAGGTCTAGACTCCTCTCCCAAAGACAAATGCTCTGTTCTCTTTCCTTCCTTTCAGGAGGTTTCTACTTCTTGCAGTTCCCGCCTGCAACATGAATATCCCAACCTAATGGGTATGGGAAAACTTGGCTGTTCTAATAAGACAGGGGAGCAGTCGAAAATGGATTAAGAAGGGATTGAATGTGTCTTGTGAGAGCTTGGCTATTGATTTCTAACCCTCCCATTCTGATGTTATTGCAGAAATGATTTTCTTCTGCACCGTGCAGAGATTAAATATTAATAAATAGAAAATTAAAAAAAAGGGGAAGAAAAAGACCAGATCCCAAGACATCCCACTGCACAATTAAAAAGCAAATGAAGGATTTCTAGAATGAAAAACTTTGTTTCCTCAAGTTTTCTTGAGCTCAGAGTAGAAACATAAGGGGTTTTGATGAGATAATTTGTAATATTTCTATTTAGTGTTTTGTAGCTGAGGCGTGTGAGTTTGAGCTACGTATCATTGCAGTAAGTTGAATATAAATATAGAATAAAAAGGATGGAGATTTACTTAGATCCCATTCACCAGTGACCCATTTACTCACTGATGATGAAGTAAGGGGGAAGATGCAGGTCTACTGGCTTCACTTACACTGCATCCTGCAGTCATACTCAGTTCCATTAGGTTTCTATTTATTATTTAACACAGGAGATGGAATACAAGGCACACCAAGATGATTTTTATGTCCTAGATGTTTCACTTGCACAAACATTGTGCAAGATGCTACTTCCCATGAACTCTGTGGTTCCCAAGTGAAGCCCACATCCTTGGGTTGCTGAAGCAGGAGAGGAGTGGACAGGCAACGTTTGCACGCAGGTCAGGACTCCTAATGCACACAGGCTTTGCAAGGAAATCTGTTCCCCACTTCGAGCTCTCCTACGAGAACTGCAGTTATCATTCTGCCCCATCTTCCCCTCATTCCAGAGAGCTGGGCAGTAACTGTATGAAAAAAGGGCACAATGAGAAATTCATGTCCAGCTTCTGCAAGATCAGTATTCTCTCTGTAGCAGGCTACACATAGAAAATGCCAATGAAAGTTTGGAAGCATTTAATATGGAAGACCATTCTTTTTTAAGGGAGCCGGTGCCATGAGAAGGAGACTTGCTAGGGTCTTATCCAAAGGCTGCAGAAGTGTATGTGTGTCTGCCACCCATCATTCATATTCTCTCCCAGCACTCTAAAAGTTTACTTATCTTGGCACATTGTCCAGCAAATTCAGAGCAAAGTTAGTGAGTGGAGACCACAGGGGAAGGAAGAGGAAATAGCTGTAGCCCATGAGCATAACCAAAAGCAGGATTTGGCCCAGTGCTTTTTGCCACTATCGTCTGCAACAGTCAGGAGTGTTGCTGGCTGATTTCCATTCTAATCCAAGAGCTTTCAAGCCGCAGAAGATGTATGATCAGTGTTTTACATTCCAAAAAGGCCCTTCTTTGACAGACTCATACCTGGACATACCTCATCTGTTCCTGTCTCTATTCATCATCTTTTTTATGATCTCCCTTGAATTTAGTGGCTGTGGCTCGTTGTGGCTTTGCTGCTGTCAGTTCTTCATGGTCTTAATGCTCAGCTGTTTGAAGTCAGCTCACTGACTTTGGATCCTGTCCCCATGTTACTCTTTTCATTATGGTCCTGTAGACTGTTCTTTGTTTCCTCAGCAAAGCAAACCCAGGCGGGACTTTCAAGATAGATGGGCAAGCCTGTGGAGAGAGACCTCTTACTTGGATGGCAAAAGTGCTGACTGCCAGTAGAGGAGGGAGAAAAGAATAATTTCTCTGCATTTAAGGGAATTTGATAGATAAATTTGTGCCAAACACATGGACAGATGGAAGCCTCACCCTGGGCTTCGGATTCTGCTGTAGGGCTGAGCAGATGGGGCTCCAGTCTTCAGTCTTTTACCGATTCACTGTGTGCCTGAGGTGGCCCAGGTCCTTGCCATCAGTGGGAGTCAGGAAGCTAAAGGCTTGTGAAACCCTGGTTATAAAGTGCTACAGTTTCTGTGGCTTAACGAGTGACTGCCTATCAGCAGGGCTGGAGTACCTCATCATGTGCACTCTCAGTCTGTTCTGAAAATAAAACACCGTAAATTGGAGAGTGGTCCAAGAATGCTTATATGGACAGATATTAGGGATCAGCTGATGGGTGGTAGCCCTGTAAGCCACAGTAAGTCGGTTGCTTTCTGTTACTCCTCATGCTCTCAGCTGCTTTCTGTGCTTCAGTTCCTCATCTTCAAAATAGCAGTGTTCGCAGTCCTGGGGCCTGAGAGGATCATATGCAAATGATTGTAAAGCATTGATATTGTAGATAGTGCTAGAGTCCCATACACGTTCTCCAGTGTTGCCTGGTAAGATGGTACATTAATAGAAAAATGTGAGTAAATTTCATTCCCAGGTGTATAAGAAGAGCATCTACAGAGTATCCAGCACGTCACACCTAGGTTTAGAAGTAACATACGGCATTATTTGGCAGACACTAGGCAATATTTAGTGACTACGCGAGCTATATATAATGGAATTATGGAGGGTGTGAGAAAGCAGCACCTCCTCCCAGCTGCCCCCTTAAGGGACGCAAATGCTTTGCTATAACACTGGTCCCCGAGAGCTAGAACTTTAGCAAATAAGGGACTTTATTAAGTTGTTAATAAGATTTCATTTTCTCACTAATGCTGCAGTGCTACATTATTAATTTAAAACTGTATTTAGCCTGACATGCTAAAGTGCCAGGCCTCATTATTAATGCATAAACCCATGCCTCTGTTGTTTAATTAAACACCATGATTATGAAGTTCTGATGTGGTTTAATGATAGCAGGCTGGAGTGGCAGTACATTCCTGTGCTCAGATCTCCCCCATTCCCCCCTCCTGCTACTTTCTCCTCTCATTTCCCTTTAAAAGCACAAATGCAGTTGTTGTTCTGCTGAATAAACACCACATGACAAATGATGTTGATCTTTCCAAGGTGACATAGAATTGCATTTTTATTTTCCCAGGCATAGCTTCTTATTGACCAGAGATTTCTATCCTCCATTTTTTAATGGCTCTGAAGGTAAATGTTTGTATTTGCCCAGAAGACAATGTAATCCTCGCTCCCAATAAAGTCAACAGGAGTTTCCAACTGATGTGAATGGGGCGGAGTTCCACCCAAAGGCAAGAAGAGACCGAGAGAAGAAGCCTAGACCATTGTTGTATATGTCTGTTTAAACATGGTTGTTTCTAAACAGTTATCTTGGAGATTGAGCTTGGTCAAGGGATGATGATGTTGTACTGAATCACATAAGAATTAAATGGATCTAGATGAGGATAATAAACCCTGTGGACATTTCTTTGTTTCACTTTCCCCACCAGCATTCTTCTGCTTTGGGCTCAAGTGGTTTGGAGTCATTGCTTTATGCAGCCTGTAATTTATTGTATTCTCCTTGGTGTCCTTTGCAGGACCAAGACTTCTTAGGTATTTCTGAGAGACTTTCCGCTATGTATTCTCTCCTTTCTCCCCTCAACATTTGACTTCATCATCTTATTCCTCCCTGTTCCTTGTGATGATTCTTTGGCTTGCAGAGCCTCTTACTTTATTGACTAGGAGCAAAATTAAACATATTCTTATGTACTTTCCTGCTTAATAAGGATTTACGCAGATCAGCCCTCTGTGCCTTTGTTTCCCTTCATACCCCTTACCTGCTTGTCTGTTCAAACAGGAAGTTCTTGGCTTTGGAGCCTGCCATCTCCCAAACTTTGGGGTACTCTCTCCCTTTTGAAGGCAAAGGGGGTTTTGCTGTGGTCTTTATTGGAACCAGAATTTTACCCCAAGCTTTTTTTTAGCCAAGGCAGGCACTGGTCTGTCTAGAGGAGAAGAACAAGGAACAACTTGCATGACTGCATCAGGGGTGCAGGAACACTCACCATTCTGGTAATTTCTACCAGGGTGGGTAAAGACCCTCTCTATTGCCATCCAGGTGAATTCACAGCTGACAGCTAGCTCTGCTCATCAGAGCCCAAATTCTGTTTTTAAATAGCCTTTTGTTTGAAACACATCTCTTCCTTGTATCTCTCAAAGAAGAAAATTGTTAATTATAATCAACCTTCCTTTGCATTCTTGCACTGAAAGTGAGTGCATGGATCTATTCTCTATATGTGCAAATACAACAGAAATGTTACCAAGCTTGATTTCCTTTAGTAGATTATTTTTTTTAAAGTATGCGTTCAGCAAAGTAACCTTTCTCTAACAAAGAGATGACCTTTTTGCATTTATGTAGTGCTTGTTGCTAGGATTTAGATCTTTGCTGAAAGCTGTTATTTCTTTTAAGTACAGGAGAAAGTGCATTTTCACCTCCATTTGGGTAAACTGTCATTTTCTACTGTTCACTGCTTTTCTCACCATGGAATAATAATTTGAGGTTCAGTGGGTTTTTTGAGAGAATGCATTCCAGGAGTGTGGTGGGGCCTGGAAAGTCCTCTACGTTTGCTAGTGGGGGAGAAAAGGAAGAGGAGGGAGAAGGCTTCTGAAATATTTAAGGCTTCTGAGTACTGCAGTTGCTCAGCTTCTGCCATCAAATCATACTCAGTTTAGGAGGGTCATGCAGGTATTTTATAATTATACACAAAAAGCAGCTGGTGGGTAGCTGAGAAGCTGAATGTGTATGCATAATATATTATTTTTTGGTGGTAGCACTAGCATCCATGGGAAGCCACTTTAGGTAGATTTAAGAGGATTTTGTCCAACCGTGATACTGATGAATAACAGAAATAATCTAATATTACTCTTTGTAGAGCTATGTCACCGTTGTTATTACAAGTCATACTATTAATACGTGATGTGGTAGGAACTAAGCTGCTTCACGTGTGGTAGGCTGCAATGGAGTGAAAGGGAGTGTTGGACACGTATGCAGATCACTTCATGAGACAGAAATTAGTATCTCACTCTTTCTTGAACCGTTTCCTCTATTAGTTTCTGTAGGTAGTGAGAGACTAAAAGAAACTGCAAAGAGCAACTTGACTGCTTAGCTCTGTTTTCCGTCCAAACTGAGCATGGGAAAGTGCCTCAGTTCCTTTGATGTTGGAAATAGATGAAGACCCTGCCTAGTGGGGAAAAAGACCCAAAGACTTCAAACATGTGAAGCTGCAGTTGTTTCCAAACAGGAACATGCAAAGTAAAAATGTTCCCTAAGAATATTCACACTTTTCTTGGTCAAAATGGCTCTTAAAACACATGACTTTGTAAGTGGGATATACTGTTTGCCAGTCTCACAGTAAATCAGGAAGTGGAAGGCAGCATTGTAAGCATTTATCAGTTGTGTAAAATAATTGAATGGAATGTATTGCTGGGGAATGGCACAACATTGCACAGCTCAGTGCAAAGTGCATGGCATGCGGTGGTTTCCAAAAGGCCAATCAGCCCAAACAAGTTAACAGGAACAGTCCCTCTTTACATCCTCTTTCTCTCTCTCATATGCACTTAGAAGAGTGAGAGCAATCGACAGTTTCTTTGCAATTGAAAAAACTAAAATTAATCAAGTCCAAATCCGTCCTGTCCAAGAGACCATGAATTCAGCTGGATCAGAAGCCCTTGGTTAAGCAGCCCCTGAAAGTCTATCAGAAGTTTATTAGTATGGTAATTTATCTGGATAAGCGCATAAAGATGCTAATTGAAATGGGGTTTTATGCATTATTTTTTAAAGGCAGAAAGGTTGGGGATTTTCTAGGAAGAAATGTAGAATTGTCACTTATGTTTCATCATGTCATAATGTTATAATTTCATTATTTTCCTATGCTTCATTTTAATTTTTTTTTATTTTAAATGCAAAGAACAAAGAACTTGATACTCCAAAGATTTGGGGCTCGTGCCACGTCTGGTTTTGGTCTTGATGCATGAAGATAGATTGAATTAATCAAACTTCTTCACACTGCTATTTAATCGGGTTTACAATTAGCTGAGGGCTGCAGGTCTCCCGGGCCTATCAGCTTTGCAAGCAGAAGCTGTAATACAGCAGCTCTCCAGCCACACACTGGGACTGCCTTACAGACCAGATTGTCATAATGTGGCATGAAATTAAAGCGTGATGTTACTTGACAACAGAATTTCAATTTCTCCCTCCCCCCCTTTTTTCTCTTTAACAAAGTCTCTACCTAGAGACAGGCCTCCCTGTTGAGTTGCACCCACCTGCTCTAAGCTACACAGCTGCCTTCAAAAGAGTTTCTGATACTATTAAACCAATATGTGTTCCATTACAGTCATTCTGATATTCTTCCCTGTCTGCTTTCAATAGCAGATTATTTTGCTGTGAGGAGCTAATAAGCATACAGCTCTTAACTTGTTTCAATTCTTACTCAAATGTATTGATTTCGCCTCTCCCTCTCTTCTCACAACACAGAGGGTTTTTGCTGGCATCTGTTCTCCGCAAACCTGCCTGCACAGTTATGTCAAGCCTCCTCAAGCCCACTTCCATTCAGATGAAAAATCCATTCAGATAAAAAACCACAGAAGAGAGGAGAGCTTCGGCCAGATTTTCCTTCCATCGCCCCTCATCTCTCAAGAAGCAGTGTGGATGCATGGTTAGGAAACAGGATTTATAACTCCCTCTCTCTCAAGCAAGTCAATAGCCTGTGAACACCACCACCACCACCACCACCAATTAATGATCTGGATGTTGATGATTTTGTGTTGTTCAGGAAATCTGTCATAGGAAGAGTTGAAAAGAAGAACATAATGAACCCAGAAGGGCTGGCTGGAAAGAGGGCAGGATCAGGTCAAGTTGGTAATGGAGGTTGTTATTCCCTCCTGGAACTGACCTGAAATCTAATCTAATTCAAGGTACACCTTAGAAATCAATGGGTAGATGATGAAACATCCTGTGCAGTTATAAAGGACAAGGTTGGGCATATGCTCCTGATGGTGAGATTTGACTGTGGAATAAGCTCCCAAACTGCAACACTTGAAGGTGCTAGAGCTACACTGGACAAGGAGAATCATACTCTAGGCTGAGAAGCCTGGCCAAGTGGTGTACGTGGGGATCCACCCCTGGTCCTGCTGAAGGGAATGAGTCAGGCTCCTGCTGAAATGGGGTCTGGCCTTTGATGACACAGTTTGGTTTCTGTGGACCACACTCACTGGTTTCTGATGACTTCTCTAGGTCTGGGAAGTGATCAGACCCACCGGTGGCTGGCCCTTCAATTTGCGATGACGGATTCTGCTCATTAGTTCTGTGCTTTTTTCCACCTCTGAATTAAAAAAAAAAGTGTTTAAGTTCCCTCTCTTCTAATATCAGATACTGAATCAAAAACCAAATCATATCCACAGAACAACACCTGTAGATGGCTGACAGAGGTGAGATTCATGCAAAACAGACACAATTAAGTCTTCTACATTCACTTTAACCGTATCTGTTGCCTGAAAAAGCGCAGAGCTACAATTCTGAGAGTTATTTGGACATGTTTAATCAGAGTAGCCTCCATTTAGTTATCAAACGTGGGAACAAAATGAGCTTCGCGTATAAAAAACCCCAAACTTTGTAAACCTCTGTCCCTCATTGCTCTCCATTCTTTTTTCCTTCACGGTGCTGAGCATCTCCCAAGGATTAAGTGATTATTCAGAAAATTGATTCTGCTCCCATTGAAGGTGATTAGTTCCCCCATGCTGAAATCCACAAAAGCACAATCAGGTACACAACCAAGGTAGTTTTAAGCATTTGCATCTTATACAGGTTGGCCTGTAAACACCTGTAGTTTTTCTGGCTGATAGCAACCATTTATGGGCAGAGGGGGTAAGGAAAAAATCATTGAACTTTAAAAAGCAAAATAAAAAGAGAACATTTTTCTGACTGAGAAAAATCAAGCATAATGAACTGAAATGAAATAATTTCCTCAATTTGCTTGGACATTTTAAATTAAAAGCAGAGTGTAACCTCTGCTTGCAAATTACTGTAAACATTTCAATCGCTCTCTAATTCATGGTAAAAAGGAGGAAAGGCTGGACTATGCAATACTAATCAAAGATCACTCCTGGGAAGTCAAGACTCTTTGTTTTCCCCTATATTTTTGGGCCAGAGTGTCTAGGACTTATATAATTTTATGTATTTTTTTACATATATACACACACACACACATATATATATGAATATTTATGAGGAGCTTGCTAGTGACAGACCAGGCTGGCCCTGCAGGCCCAAAGGAATTAATGTAAATTCCAGTCAACCATGAAAACCCACTAGAATTGAACTGTATTTCAGCATGGTGGATAAAGCACATCAAAGAGCAGAATTTCTATAAGATAATTACACACAATGCAACTCTAATCACAGAAAGACTGTGGATATTGCTGATAAAGCGTAATAAATCTTTTATGACTATGCCTTGTTCTGCTGAATCAGCTTTCTGTTTCTATTGCATTAAACTCCAGATTCTTGCCCTTATTTATATATTTACAATTAAAAAAACCCACATCAACTAACAATTTACTGTAGCTTCTGTGAAAGGTTTGAGCTTATTTAG
Source organism: Ibycter americanus (assembly GCA_035590275.1). NCBI lineage: Eukaryota > Metazoa > Chordata > Aves > Falconiformes > Falconidae > Ibycter > Ibycter americanus. Next base: position 13,712,835 of record JAVJGI010000002.1, read on the forward strand.
TTTTTTGTTGTTGCACTTATTGAAGTGCAGTTGGATCAACAATAGCAAAATATTCGTCTCTCCTGTCTGGCAAGTCTGCAGAAACAAATTGCTTATAAGCTGAGAACCCGCCTTTCTGTTGTATTTTAAGAAATTGGAATAATTTCAGTTTTGACAGTTCGAAGTGCTCAAAATTCAGGCTCCTTGCCTCATACTCCATAGCACCATGAATTCAGCTCACAGACTTACAGAACGGTTGAGGTGGCAGAGACCTCTGGAGATCATCTAGTCCAGCCCCCTTGCTCCAGCAGGGCCACCTAGTCCTCAGGACCATGTCCACTCACGTTTTGAATGTCTCTGAGGATGGAGACTCCACAACCCCTCTGAGCAACTGGTTCCTGTACTTGACCCTCACAGTAAAATTGTTTCCCATACATTTAAACAATTTCCTGTGCTTCAGTTTGTGCCCATTGCCTCTTGTCCTTTCAGTGGGCACCACTGTAAAGAGTCTGGCTGTTTCCCAGCTTCTCACAGCTGGTGTCCCCTTACACACAGGTGTAAGCCCAGGTAGTGAGCAATCCCTAGCACAGTAGGGGCCCTGAGCAGCAGTAACCTGTGCCAGGAATACGGCCTGATGCTGATAACATCCCATTCCGACAGCAGTAGGGGAACTGGCAACACGGAATCTGTGGTCACTGGCTGTTTCTTGACTGTTCTTGGGGGCTTCTTGTGCCTCACTGTGGATCTCGCTTGTATATCAAAACATCATCTGAGCGCCAGCAGACACATTTATGGAAGGTGTCTTTAAAGTTCCTTAATCAAGAAGCAAAAGTTTGGCTTCTTCATGTGAGCTTTGCCCTTCATTTGTCTTTCTGGCATATGGGCAGCAGAAGGTCTCTGCTTCTGACAGAGTGAAAGAATTTTACATATGGTTTAATTACAGTAAATTATCAGCAAAGAGAAGAGTTTGCAGGGGGACAGCTGAATCCCACTCATGGCTTCAGTGAACGTCTGCCCAGGATCTCAGTGCTGTGCCATGTTTCACAGTGACACTTTGCTCCACCCCAGAGGACAACTGTTCTGAGAAAGTCCATCCCTTGGTGCCCCTCTGTGCTGGGAACCTTTCTCAAAGTGACAGCACGGGAAATGTCTGGCTTCGCAGTCTGTTGTCTCAACTTTGTGCTCCTGGAAGAGCATGGAGAGGAATTTGGCAACAGGATCAATACTTCCTAACTCCAGATTCATACCCTCTTCTACTTTCAGATCTTAGATGCTGATGTCCTCTCCGGCTGTTATCTTCATTAAGCCTAAAGCAAGCTTGAACATGAACCGATATATCCTCTGGCAAGTAGCTAGATTCTCTCTTCCACATCTGTTGTGCTCTCCTGATCCCTTCGACAAGTGCGTGTTACTCAAGGTATACTTAAGGCTTTCCACAGCCCTAGTGAGTCCACCATATCTTCAGAGCCTTATTTATATTAGTAGCATCACCCTAGTTGTCACCCAATGGGAAGTGCTTTTGTGTGCAATCCCCCAAGCAGACATGAAAGTCCATGTCAGGACAATGGAGGGCTGCAGAAGATGTTCTACCTTTGCCTGATTTACATCATATCTTTGAAAATGTGTCCCTCCTGTGACAGTCTGAAGCGAATAAACAAAGTTCCTGGGGAAATGGTATGCAGTGTTCAAACACTTTGCTGAACTTTAATGTTCTGTAAGTTGTAAGGAAATGACTACAAACGCCTTGGAAGAGCAAAGCAAGAGAGTTAGCTCAAGGCAAGGTGATATTCCCTCATTAAAATCTGTTTGTGCAAAGTTAAGACGTCAAAGAAATTTTGCTTGTTCTAAGAGGGTATGAAAGCCCATGTTATTAGTGATCAGAAGGGACTTGGGAGTCCTATTTGCCAAAGAGAAGGGTGTAGTGAAAGAAAGGAAAATAAAAATAAAATAAAATAAAATAAAATAAAATAAAATATATATTGTATTCGAGCATTTAATGTTATCCCAGAAGAACAATGAATTCAACTGCCTTAAAACAACAAATTTTGTTACCCAAGTATGGATCATAGGAAATATTTTAAAGGAAAAAAGTCTTCAAAATGTGGGCTGAGATTCTGCATGCAGCTTTTCAAGCCATCCTGCTGCACACAGGGACACACACAGGCCAGTTCCAAGGGCAGCCAACCTTGTCTCACTTCACCCATTTTTATAGAGGGTGAATGAGGTTGTTAAGGACCAGATTATTAATTCTTAGATTATCCAGATGTATGCTTGTGTGGATGGTGTGTGCCCCAGAGCTGTGGTATCACAGGCAGGGTTAGAATGAAATATTTAGCATTAAACCTGGCACTTTTTTTCATATTTTCATAGCTCAGTGATGACAGCATCAGGGATTTTTACAATATAAGAACTTAACACTTCCCAGATGCAAACCGTTTTGCGGTGTTGGGGGTTTGGCCCCTTCGATGCAGGGGTTTTGGCAGAATCAGCATTTGCATCTGTGTTCAAAGCTACCCGAGCAGAGATGTGGCAGGGCGTGCCATGTGTGCAGCCTGCTCTTAACTGCTGGTGAGTAGACGGGGAAACAAGTCTGGGCCGTCGATTCTGCACTTCATGGTGTATTAGTCATCTGCAACAGTGGGAAAAACTGCTAAAAATACTAGTCTGAAGTGCTAATAATCCTGCCTCCAGGAAAAGTACCTTTGGCTGATGGCGGGGAGTGCAAGTGAGCCACATTGCAAAATCTAGCAGCATTCCTGGGCACTGCGTGCCAGCAGTGACCCTTTTCTGTGCCTCTTGCCAAGTGCCACACTTCCTGACAGGATCTGCAGTGGGACCTGCTTGGGAGACCCAGCCCATGCTCCAGAGACAGCAGCCGTGCTGCAGTGGGGACGGGATGGCAGCGGGTGAGATGGCAGCAGCACACACAAAAATAGAGTTAGGGTAGCTGAGCTTATGACCCTCTGGGGCCCTGCCAGAGCCTCGGTTGCTCCGTGAGTGGTAACTGCTGAGGATGTGCATAGTGCTCACTGCATGCTTTTTTTTTCTTTTTCCCTGAGAAATCAGCAGAAATCTCCTACCTCTGCCTAGGCTGGCCTGTCCATCTGTTTTGATGGCTTCTTTTATCACTAGCAGCCATGTGAAGAATGAGCACATTAAAAGGTAAGGCTCTCTACTTGTGCTGATAGTAGACGAGGCCTTCCCCCTGTTTTGCATTAATGTAGAGCGGCGATGTGGCCATGGGCTGATTGCATTTGCTAATGTTAATCACCAAGGGGCCAGGCGAGGTGAATAAGTGAACTATATTTTATTCAGTTTGACAGAAGGAGGAGTCGAATGGAAATGATTTTTATCTCTGGTTGTGGCCGACCTAAATTAATGCTACCTCTGGTGCTGAAAGGCTCAGGAGAGCAGATGTCTGTATTTTATATGCTCTCCTTGGTAGGAGTACCAAACCACACGTCAGACTGTGTGTTTACTCAGGGACAAAGCTGATCCGTGTCCCCAGTTGCATAGGCTGTGCAGCCTGAAAGATGAAGATGTAGGGAGTGAAGTCACGGTTTGTTTTGCCTGCTTGGAACAAAGACAGGCCACTGGAGCTGAATTTCAAGTGCTGGAGGAGTGGATGGCAGGTCCTTTACCATGACATGTACAGAGGGAAAGTGAGGAGGGAAAACACCCTAGCAATTCTTCAGCAAAGCACTAATTAATTGCTGAACACCAGTGATGTTTACTATCCTGCCAGGAGCGTAGACCTCTGTCTATACTGTTTTTATCTGAGGAGGCTGTTGAGGCTTTACACTCCCAGACCAGGTAAACAAGGTTGCATGTGGGGCTGTTCCCCAAACTCACCCAAACCTTGTAATCTAAGTAATACTGAAAGCTTTCAAGGTTTAAATAGGGGGTGAGATATTGCAAGGGATAAGTATTGCTGCTGCTGTGCCCAGCTGGGAGAGATGTTACTAGAAGCCTGGCAAGGACTCTTGTCTCTAACCTCCCTCCTGGGGAGCAGTGCTGTGGGCTCCCTGCCAGTGGGATCTGGTGCACTGCTTTCCCAAGGGCTGTGCAGGGAATTGGTAGGAGAATGACCAAGGCCTGGCAGCACCCAGCCACCAGAAAACCTTCCCTGCCTTGCATCTTGCGTTTTTTGTCTTGGGAAGGCACCTTGCATTGACATCTCGCATCTTGCATTTGCTTCTTGGAAAAAGAAATGCTGGGCTAATGATAGATAGGTGAAAACATAGCAGTCACTGGAAAGAGAGGATGGAAGAGGCTTAACGAAATCTACCCAGTGAATGAGGGAGAGATGGGAAGGAGAGCGAACAGGGAAGCAAATGTGATAATAGGCAGAGCGTGGTAAGCAGTGCCACCCACACAGCTAGGGGTGGGATGTTGGGAGCTAAGGCAAGAGGCACTGCAAGCACATTTCCATTTCTTTATTCTCTGTATCATGTCCTCTTCTCATTTCAAGGTCTGACTCTCGTCACCCCTTTTTGCTGTAAAGACACCTATTAATGTTGACAGTTTAGGTGGCTGGGGGATGTGGTATTAGTACTGACAAATGCTGGTAATTTGCAAGAGATGTCTTCCCTCTAGCACCAGTGGGAAATCACCTAACCTTTGCCAATAATTCTCAACATAACTTACAAAACCTCATCTTCTATCATTATGAGGAGCGGCATTTCTGAAAATTATCAGCTTTTTCTTGAAGCCGTCCATCTAGACTATACAGATATTAATCAGTGTGTGAGGCCCACTGTACTATTAAGGATTCTCTTACAAGATCTTTTTACCATATGCTCTCTGATATTAAGCTCACTTGATTATGCTTTCAGATCTTTTTTTTCCTACCTGTCACATCAATTGACTTTAACTATTTTTTAGCTGTTGTTATCAATTTTTTTAGCCATAATTTGCTTAACATCTCTGTGGAGAGCACTTGTGTATGTTTATGCTTTAAACCAACACTGATTAATCAATAACTGGTGGACTGGTGTAAGTGTAATTGGCACAGATCTGAAGGCTGCGATGGGGACAGTGAGCAGAGAATCTGACTTGCTCTCTATACACTGAAGCATAAGTAACAGATTCTCCAAGTGCTGAGCTTAGAGCAGCTTGTTTGGAAGACACATCGAGCTGTTGGCCAGTGAAGTCTTTGGCAAATCTTGCCTTAATTTTTCAGCTGAGAATATATGAAGAAACTACACTGATAGAAAATATCCTGCACCTGTGCTGAGCTGAGGAACCTCCTGAGTTCAAATACAGCCCGATCTTCTTTTGCAGAAGTGGTAGCCAAACAATGCTCATAGCAACTGTCTTTAAAGTGAAATTAAAATGTAATGAGGGTGGGAGGCAGGGACAAGCTAGCATGGACCATCTGAGCTGTTGCAATTCTAGAATTCATCAGTGCCACGGAAAGCAGTGAGCGGCTGTTGTGTTATTGATGCAGGGGGAGAGTGAAGTTATTGCATTATTGACATACAGTAGGTGGAGAAAGATTACCATGTTAGCAGTGGTACAAGAAGTGAGATTATCCAAATGCAATAAGCCATTGTTACAGCAGTGACATTTTTCCACACCTCCCCCCCCACCCCCCCCTTATCCTGTCCTTTCCACCTCCTGCCTGCATAATATTAAAGGTCAGTAATATCCAGACAGATGGTTGGGAGGGTTTACAGAGAGGGTCTGCTTTCTTTGGTCATTTTTATTAAATGGTGATTGTGCTCAGAAAAAAAAAGAAAGCATTTGGGTTTTCCGACTGGGATTAACTCATCCGAATGCTATACTAGGCAAGAGAGAATTTGGGTTAGGAGATTGTCCCTTTCACTGACATCTGTGCTACTCTATATGACAGCTCTGAGAGGCACAGCTGCATTGTAGGCACTGGAATAATGAGGGGATAAATACCACTGGATTTTGGTTCTTTATTTAAAAAATAACTTTACTAAATGTTTGGTGGGGTTTGTTTTGCTGTGAAAAAGGGGCAGTAAACTTTTTGAGGAGGGTCTCTGCAATGCATTGATCCTCAAAGGACTCTGATCCCTCACTGAGAGAGTTATCTCTCAGGTTCACTTTTTCGCTTCTAGATGAAACCTGTCTTTTATTTCAGTTCCCTGGATTTAGTTCTGTCTTCATCTGGAACTGCTTGTTTGCTCTTAGAGCAGGCTTCCTAATACTAAGCCATAATTAAGTAAAATCATTAGCCACTGCAGGGATAGTGACTCACTGTGTAAAATATCCTCCCTAGAAAATGCACCGAGCTGTGTTCATGGGTCAGAGCTGCAGTTCAGAGAAGTTCACGTCAAGATTCCCCATTGATGGCTGTGAGTTTTGGAGCTGGCCCGAAGTGATCAGCTCATATCCTTTTGGATTTAATAGGGTTACAGGGGTGACTTCTGATCCCTGATCCCCAGGGAATGAGCCACAAAGATTGCCGCGTCTGCAGCAATCTCATCTGTCCATAGTCGCAGTCAGGGAGAGAAGAATGGCTGCTTAATCAGACGCACAATCTGAAAATGTCACATTATTATTTATGAAGTGTTTAATAATCACACCACAATCATTGGACGCAGTGAGGTGGAAAACGAAAATGTATTTTTTCAAATCATATATTCGAATTCTGTTATTTTGGGAGAAAAAACCCTAAGTAAATGATTTCTTTTAATTTGAAGAATACAGTTTGTACTAGTTTTGCAACAATGCCTCGTTTATGTGTGTATCAGAAGTCATACGCAGCTGGGGCAGTCTTGAATTTAGCAGCTAGGATCAGCTAGATGTGCCCTTCTGCTGTCCGCATGCATCTCGGTTGTGAAACCCTGCAAAGTTTGTTCAGCTCTGAGCATCGCAGCCCAGGCACTGGATTGTCCTAAGCAGCAGCACACTGAGAAGTTCAAACCTGGCTGTGTCTGTGAATACTAACAATAATCTGTAGCTTTTAGGTCAAGCTCTAGTATAATGGCATTTTCAGCTGGGATAAAGAAATAGCTCTACCATAAAAAAATACTTACTTAACTATCCCGGGGGTGGCTGCAGTGCAAACTGCATTTGGGTAGATGTGGGTCTGGAAACCGGACCGGTACTGGGAGCATTTCTGCCGTGGGCATGTATTTCCATGATCCTGGAGAATGTGACCTGTCTCATAAGAAATGCAAGCAGGCCACTGGGCATACTGATGGAGAAGAAGGAATATATAGTGGTTTTTTTCAGACAGAAATTAATCTGAAAAAATGAATTGTTGTGATTTGTAATTGTGAGATGTGTCTGGATTTGCCTGTATGTTTCACTTGATATCTTTTCCATCTTTCTGTCTTTCCCTTTCGACCAGGGAGGTACTTTGCAGAAGAGCTTAAGCTTAAAAATATCAGTGCTTATCCTTTCTCACTGTTTTGCATCCTGTCTTTCCAGCCTGGCCTTTTCTTACTGATGTCTTGCTTCATTTTCATATTTTCAGATCACGGCTCTTATTTGGAGTAGGGTCCTCTGAAGAGCTGAGCTGCTCCCTGTCCCGTCGCAGGGGAAAGGGGTTCAGAGCACATTATTCCTCCAAGGCTGGCGCCTTTTGCTGCCTCCTAGACTGTGTGCCAGCAGGATCAGCAGTCGAACACAGCCAAGGGGTTCGCAGAGTCCAGGCATGCAGCGCTGCTCAGGAATTTGTGCTCCCTCTGTTGTCTGCCTGGCTCTGGAGCAATGGAGGAAAAAAAGAAATATTAGGTTATGTCAGGCAGAAACAATTTCTCTAATTCTAATTGCCTGATGACCAGCAAGCCGATTTTGGAGGGCACTATTGAAATAAAGGGCCTATTGCTTCAAGAATTTGACTACCCAACTGCTTCTGAATTAGGTGTGTTGTGGATGACTCAGGGAATTAGACCTTGATTCATTTAAACGCTTCAATCTGGGGTACGCGTCTGTGTGGGAGAAACAGTGTGAAGCTGAGGTCTGTGGACTCAGGTCTGTGTAAATCCGAGCGGCTTCAGGGACACTCCAGCACATCCCTGGGGCAAAGAGCCTGCATGGTGCATGGCAGCCAGACATGTCCCCAAATCTGCCGTCTGCGCTTTGGGCCTGGTTGCGGAGACGGTGCAAAGCCTTGTGCTCAACGTGTGCCTCGTGGCGATGCTGTCAGCTCCTCTACAGCTTGCCTCCACAGACCCTTGCAGCAGAAATGGGTCTGCCTCTCTCCTCATACTCTCCTCCACGCCTGCGCTTCCCACCCCACGGGTGTGAAAGTGATGGCATGGGGAGGAAGGCAACACAGGCCCATACAGACATGTATTTCATAGAGCTTCCTATGTATCATATCATCTCTGCTGATTAATGCAGTGCAATCAACAGTTTAATATGTTACTACTAAATACGTTAATTATATTATTCCTTTCTGACACTGCAATCACTAGATTTTTATGCTTTGATGCTGAATCTAGTAAAACTTTAAATTAGAGTAATTAAATAATTAGCTGTAATATGTGACAAGCCAACAAAACGATTGCTGTTTTATTATTTTTGTGGTGACATCATTGCTTCTGTTTGTGTTCAGGCAGCCGGGCCTTGCAAGGGAGTATACAATCAGGAATACCATCTCACTTCAGAACCAGAGATCCAGAGTCAGTTTTGACCAGGGAAGGTAATTTGTATTGTCTTGAACTCCAACAGCAGCTCTCCATGTTTTTCTGACTTCTGTTGTCTTTAAGATATACTTCACCATCTCTTTCTCGTTAAGAATTATTTCTACTCTTTTCCAAAGCTCTACTGTCCCTAATGGCTTTTCCCTCTCCGTTTAACCTTACACTTCAGTGCACTTATTTAGGCTTTTATCTTTGGTTCAGGGCTCTGGCTGTTTTCTGCATGCCTTTTCTTTTTTTTTCTTTCTTTTTTTTTCTTAATTTTTATATATATATGAGCTGCCCAACACATCTCTGTGACAACTGGAAAAAGAAATATCCCCTTTTCTGCCTGAGGAGCTCCTGCTGGGGAAAATGGGTTGGGTGAGGTTTCACAGTGTAGCGCTGGCAACCTGAAATGTACGAAACTGGACAGCCCTGCAAGAGAAATAGATCTGTCAATGCCACGTTGTGGTATGCTCAGAAATCAAATATCAATTTAGATGAACAGCAAGATTGCCAGCACAGACTTGGGCTCTTCTTATCCTCTTTCATTTTGCCTCTTTTCCTCTTCTCTCACTTCCTCTGGTTCTCCCTCTCCCATTTATTCATGTGGCCACTTGCACCTGAGCAGCACACAAAGTGCTTGAGAAATCACTGGTTGCAGCAATTGCAGTTACTGGATTTTATAACTCCTTTGGACATCACTGACATTTCTAAGTTGACATCTGAACAGGGTCCTATTATTGAGGATGTCAGGTGTTAATGGAGCCTTTGTTTGTTTGTTTGCTTGTTTATTTTAATGCCAGCTGTTTTCTTACAGGTTGGTGCCAGGAGGAAATCCTGCTCTTGTACATTATTCAGGACCCTTTAGGTGAGAAAGGGGATGCTTCCCCAGTCCCTCTGCAGTGCTTTGGCACTGCAAACCATAGCTAGAGGCAAAATGAGTGTGTCCTCGTTTACCAGCTCCCTCCCATGACAGTGGGCAAAGCCTCTGGATTGGCATCCAAAAGTATTCCAGCTTGTGTTGTTCCTGCAAAATGCCCCTCGCACAATCCCTTGGCACGTGGGTGTCAGCATCACACTGTGATTAAAACCCACAGCTTGTGCCTGTGCAGGGGCAGGACTTCTGGCTGGGGCACCCTCCTGAATTACAGGTTTTGTCCTTCCCGCACACATTCTCCTGTTTTCAGCAGCTCTTCCAAAAACTGAGAGCAGCAGTGATGTGTTTTACAGCCCCGCAGAGTGTGAGGAGAAGTGAGAAGATTTTCCTATAAATATGACTCTAATCACACAAATGTGCAAACCCCTTAGGAGGGATCCAGGTGAATTTCACACTCTCTGATAGGTTTTTGTTGTTGTTTCATTTTCTTGTCTTTTTTTTCCCTCTCTCTCTAATTTTTTACATTGCTGCTAGTTCTGGGCTGCACCTTACCTTTTTTCCTGTGGACAGTTTAGGCTATGTCCTCAGAAACACAAAAAGGATCAAAATTAAATATTTCACAGCCATGCAGCACTTTACAGCCTTGAATTGACTATTAATCCTCACACTCTCTTTTGGCCAGCAATGTAAAAACAGGCTGTCTTCTCTAAAATAAGTGGAAAATAAAGCAAAAGAGCCAGGTTGGCTTTGGTTGCCCACTAGCACCATCAACTTTAATGGGCTTATGTCAAGGGTTAATTTGGCTTAGAGACATTCTGTTTTTAAGAAATAAGCCTCCAACTTTCCCCTCGTCCTATCTGTGCCTTTATTTGGTGGGTACCAATTCCATACCCTTTATAGAACATAAAACTACCAAGCCTTTTGCTGTTGCTATTTTTCTAGCAACGTGAACACTATATATGTTCCTCATGATACATTTCAAGCATTTTACATCATATGTACTTATCTGGCATCACTGGTCCCTGAGATGCTGCTTGCTGGTAAGTTTGATGGGATATGAATTTTGTTAGGTCCCCTGGGGAAAATTAATTCTCTCACTTGTTTTAACAACTTGTTTTAATCTTTAAAAGGAGTGGTAGGGAGTAACCTTGCAAAGTAAGGAGGCTATTTAAGGAAAAAGAAAAAGAGAGTCATTGTTGAGCAAGCCATTTTTTTTCTCATAAGAAGTAGTATTTAAAATTGTTAGAAATTTGAATATAGACACAAATGGATTTTTAGCAAAATTAGTGGAAACCCAAAAATAACACTGTAAGAGTAATTAAGGCACTTTGTTACTAACTCTGTAGGTATTTGGTAAGCTTGGCTCTTGTACAGCAGAAGCTGGATATTGTTGCAGGGGGAGGTCTGTAAAGTAACTTATACCAGGTGGACTTTTCATGGGATCTAACTTAAATAGGTGCTTTTTAGGGCATGTTACAATAGCTCTACCTTTCAGCCCATTATAACGCAGCCTGCTTGCAAACCAGTGGGATCTATTGTCCGTCACCTCCGGTGCTATTTATATGGGTAATTTAATTTAACGCCAGCAGGAGGCTTCCAAATAACTCTCCCCAGCATGGGAAGAACAATAACCTCTAGTGCATATTCACACAATATTTTTAACCTGCGGGGCTGACCAGATTTGGGAGGGGATGTGTGTTGTTCTGTTTGGAGGAGAACTGAAGGGAGATATGCCTCTATCCTTTTTATGTTTTATTTAAAGGATTTCCTAATTCTGCTTTCTCAGAGCTGGGTCTCCAGGGCTCATTGTGGCCCTGCCATTTCTTTCTCTTAGCTCTTGCATTTGCTGTATTATATTAAACTGCACAAATCACATCTGCCTTTATGATCAAGCCTCTTTGCTGGATTTTTTTTTGACCATTACACAAATCCAGTTTCAACGACGGCCCTGTAAACAATTGTATTGACCCAGGAACTGTGTGTGTGGCTCTTAGGGGATGCGGACATGGTAGCTGAGGGCTGGGGAACTCGGAAATGCATCCCTAGCCTTGTTGTGCCAGCCTGTGTTTTGAGTGATGGTCTCTCTTGTTTTGGCTATCATGACATTAAGCCGCAGTGGAAAGGCAACTGCAACTGCCAGTTTCACTGAGGTTATAACCTACCCATCGCAATATGGTATATGTCTGCGTAGAGTGAGGATTTATAGGCTTGTGGAAAGATGCCACATGCTTACTAGCCAGTGAATAGAAATAAGAGAGTACTAATTAGGTCTGTGATGTCGGCAGATGGATCCGTGTGTCAGGAAAAGAAAGCACTGTGCTATACAGAAATCCAGCCATCTTTCAAGTGTATTCATCAATATATGTAAACTGGGAAGAAGAGTCATTCCACATTTGAAGAACACAACACAGATTTCGGCGCCAGGCTCCTATGAAAGATGCAACCTTCCGAACCGAGCCATTTCTGAATACATCATTTTACTTATCTCACGGTGCAGCTGTCTTGTGTGATTCCAAATGTCACTAAGTTTGGGGAGATTTCTGAAAGGAAATGTGCTCGCTATTTCTTTGCCTGCCTTTATTAATTGAACCAGAGAGGGAACAAGTGGATACAAATGGTTTCATTTGGCATGTGGGTTATATTGATGCTGGTATTTTATCCTGCAAGTATTATTAGCTGGAGCAGAAGTTTTCCAAGCTGGGTACCAGTTTTATTTAGTGCCTTTGCATGTCTGGGGGAAGCTGGCGGCCTTGCCTGCGAATCTGGTGGCCCAGGTGACTGCATAACGCTCTGACTTTGCCTGCCAGTATTGGTTGTCGCCCTACATTTCTTCACAGCACTAAGTACTCCTTCATTTTGGCTCTGCCCAAATGGGGCAACACCAAGAGCTAATTGCCTGCTTCAGCTCCACCGTCCAGGCCTATATGCATCAAACCCCAGTATTTTGCTCGTGCATTGACTGGGTCATATGGAAACACGCTCTATTCCATTCTGCCAGATGCTGCTGCCCCTTATACTAATGTTCTGCTGTAACTGAGCCCTGGCAAATCCTGGAGGCATTCTCACCCCTCACTCAGGGTGCTGATGGCTGAAGAAACATGCTCAGCTTTTCTGGGAGCTGTGTTTAATTATTGCACTCAATTAGTCACTTCCCCCACCCCCACACTTTATTTATAATTTTTTTTCCATGAGTCACGAAAAGGTTGTAGCCAAAAGCTTTAGAGATGACAGATGATTCACAGATAACCCCCTCGCCTGTTTTGTACTCCCAAGAACTTTGGGAATCAGAAAGCAAAGTAATTTTTGGACTAATGCAACCCCTCATGCTGGGGCCATATAGCGATAAATTACCTGGCCTTTCCCTTCTCCTTCCCTCCGGTGGCTCTGGCACCTGCGCATTATGATTAATATAGGCATTGCAGGTAATATTAAGCACATTGGAAGGTTTCCATGAGCCAAAGGCTATTGGGGGCCATTTCACGCGCTTTAACGAAGGCTGTTAGGGAAAATGTGGGCATTGCAATTTCGTGAAATGCATGAAAAGCTGGCTGTAAAGGAAGACACTCCTCCCTCCTTTCAGAGGAGACCCCAGAAAGGCAATGCTTTATTTTCCCAAAGCCTTTTTCTGTCTGCTTAAGTTCTTGAGCTGTTACAGAAAATAGGAACATTTGGGCCCTATCAGTGTAATAGCTAATAATAGCCTCACAGTTTACTTATCTTCACACGGATCCTTTAATATACCCAGTCATTTTCTAACAGATGGGAAACAGGTATGGAGGAAACCTAAGCAGCTGGCCCAAGGTCATACAGGAAGGCTGTGGCAGAGCCGGAGCTGAGTCCAAGTCTGCAGATCCTGAGCCAGATCCCCAGTGACTGGGCGACATCCTCGCCTAGCGAGCAACTGGAGATTACACGCTGAGAGCCAAGCCGTGCCCTGGACTATCCTCAGCCTCATCTGCTGACAGAGAAGGTCTCGAATTGCTGCTGAGGGCTGAGACTGATCTGCCCTGATGGATGCTACAGCCTGACCCGGGGCTGGGATCTCAGCAGGAACGAGAGGCACTCAGCATCTCTGTGAGTGGCAGCCAGGATTTGGCCTTCTGCAGCAGCATCTATGCTAGGGAGAGCTGAAGGAGCTGGTCATCTTGCAGGCTGCATGCATATATATAAATATAAGTATGTATAACCTACCTCCCACATGCAGCTAAGAGGTTCAGTTCAGTGCCATGGGCTCTACTCCACCTATTATTGAGCCCACCCCACGCAGACTTGCGATGCTCCCAATTGATACATGTTTATACAGCATTTCCATATTAATTTTTGTTTGGTGGCCTTTGCAGTGAGGTGCAACAAGACACTTGTACAAACACCGCTGGGGGAAGAGAGGGCATGTCCTGCCTCTCCTTGCCAACGCCCCGGCAGCCTGGAAACGCTTTGCAGAGGGGATGGTCTCTCTTGGGCTCCTCAGCACCTCCTCTGGGAGCCCCCAGACCCAAGGGATGACAATTTCAAATCCGTCAAGCTACTTTAAAGAGGGACAACTCTTTTTTTAAAAACAGTTCAGTGAAACAGATGCTTGAGTTGTTCCTTAATCTACAAGGTAACTGCTGATTAGTTTTGTATACAGCATAAGCCTTCTCTCCACATGGCATATTTTGTGTCACCAAAGGATCCCTATCAGGGGCTTTATCTGTTTGCTGTCCTCCCCTGGTATTCAAGAGAGAAATGGAGTTTCCATCACCAGCTCTGCCTTTCTGCTGTTATTGTTTCTCTCTTAAAAATCAACTCATGCATCCCATGTGGCTGAAATGGGGTGTTTGGAGAGGGGCCCAACCCCTTCCCCCTAGCCCTGCTCACCTTCTTTCCATGAAGGCTGCATGGCTTCTGGGGGAGCCCACATGTGTGTCATGGTGGGGTTTTTTTCATTCAGCAGGGCCCCTCTGTTGCATGGGGATTGCACATGTGTGGGAGGAATACAGTGCATGGCCCATTTGAAGTCTTCTTTATAAATATTCAATTCCCCTTGACGCAATGGGCAACACAGCAAAGCAGCCCCTCATGGTCTTGCATGCCAATAATTTGCAGATTAAAACTCCTCCAATGTGCATCTCCACAATGGGCCCTGCCTTATCTGGAATGGGCCTGTGGAACTATTGTGGTGATAATCTGGGGATTAAGAGTCTTTAATAAAAAGCTTTGACATGACAGGTCATAGCCGCTCTGGAAAAAAAAAATAAAAATCAAATCTGTTACTCCCGAATGGCTTAATCCTGTGTGAGCCGGGATCCTCACTCTCCAGGGGTGCCAGGGGGGATTCAGAGGCACTCAGCACCTTGCTCTAGGAGCTCGTGGTCCCCTAGGACAGGGCTAATTGCCTTACGAGTTTGCTGTTCTCAGCATGCCCTACGTAGCCAACCTGGGGGGACTCCAATGCCTTTTTGGAGCTTTTCTTAAAACCCACTACCCCAGGGCTGATACTGCCCTTAACCCTTGGCCGCAGAGGACCCACACTGCATCCATCCTTCTGAGCTGGCTGCGGTGCTGGCCACAGCCCAGCCCAGCCATGGTCCTCAGTCTGCTCCCAGTGCGTTTCAGGGAGAGCTCCTGGTTCAGCCGCCCCCCCGGACCCCACACCGAGTGTACGCCCATGCACATTAATTACATTTGGGTTTCTTATGAAAATACAACACTGCAGCAATCCTCATCCAGCACTTGTCTCTAAACAAATTGTTAATATTTTAAGTGTCTTTCATGAGCCTGAGTCTAATTAATTAAAGGTTTATGAAAAACAATTAGGTTTTGATAGGGATCACCTTCTCTTGAGTCCCATGTCTGCACAGAAAAAAGAGAGGGGTTAGAAAGGCTCAGGTTGAAATTTAGAACTGCAGTCAATAAGAGAATACACAAATCCCACATGGATTGGGGAAATTAGGACATTTGGTGCCAGATTGTCTGACTAATTAGATTTCTATCAAGTCCTGAGGGACTGGCTGATGCAGCATTTTAATTTAAAGCTGCAGCAGCAGCAGCAGCAGCTTTTTTCCTTCCTCTCGTGCTCTTTATCAAATTGTCAGTGTTTTCAACACGCAACTGCTTTCCTCTCTAACGCTGCGCCTCTGCAAGGATCAAACCTTCTTGTTTTGCAGCGTGGGTCTGCTGTTCACTGTTGGGTTTCATTTGAATGGGAAAACAACTCTCTGTAGCTGTAAGGGGATTTTCCCATAACATGAGGCATGGCATTCCTTGACAGACACGTGGGGTATACTCGTGTGGGAAAAAGCTGAGGTGTCTCGGAGTTACCCAGTACACCGGCTAGTCTTTATAATTAACTGCATCTTCAAAAACTGGTGTATAGCACAGGAAAGCAGAGGGAAGAAAACAGTCCATCTCACTGTAGAGTCATGCTGCTCTCTGAACCTGCTCTCTAAACAGCTTACTGGGCATCAGGAACGGAGCTTTGCATTTCAGATGAACTGCTGGCAATTTCTTGGAGTTAGTTCATGAACATCCTGAACATCCTGAAATTAAGATCAATGCTTAAACAACTGCTCCCTGCAGGGAGAATAGAATAGCACCTCTTTCAATTATGTTAATTTAAAATATGGTGATGCAATTGTTCTGCATCCAGACACAGGCTGGAAAACAGAGCAGCTTCATGGCAAAGCTGTGGAGCGAGCACAAGTCCCTGTCCCTGAACTATATTGCTTGTGCAGGCACCTCATTTGGGGCAGACATCTAACTTTTAAGTCCCTGAAGTTACGGGGGCTGAACTCGGGCTTAATGCGTATGGAGCAATGCACAAATTGATTCAGAACTGCAAAATTGTCAGTTTCCTACTTAGCAGGCACTGAAATTTAGTGTTAATTGCTCCAAAATTAGTTAGCATTATTGAAATAGAGTAAGTGGGGTTTTTTAAAGCGATTTCTTACTTGACAGTATGAGATTGCAAATATTCCCGTGCCCTATTTAATGAAAAATTATTATGCTATTATTGCTATTTTATATGATGGATACATAATTAACAGGGTCTATAGAATCATTTCTTCTCCCATTTTGCTCTACTTCTTCCAGATTATTTTATAAAAAAAAAAGATAATGGAATTATATCTTATGCTTCAATGAAACTGAAAACTATTATTCCTCTCGATAACCAAACCCAGCAAAGTCAACCATTCCAGTGAATATTAAACACAAAAAGTACATTTCAGATGTGTTATGAATCTGCTGCGAAGTCTTTAACTCATTGCTTTGTGAAGAGAAGTTCAGCAGTGAAGGGAGCTGAAATGAAATCACAGCCTCTAAAGACGTTGAATTTCCCAGCTTTCATTGATTGAAAGCAGGCCTCTAACAGTATTGAAATGGTTTCACTTAACCTCATTTTCCCGTTATTATTTTGTTATGCTTTTTGAGGAAGGTTATATAATACTTATTTACTCTTGTCAGTGATCCCTAGATGCTAAAAATTATTTAACCCCACTGTGTTTCAGCCAGATGCACGATGCAGAAGGCAACAGGAGCCTGGCCAGGACCAACAGCCCTGTTTGTGGCCTGATCATTTCAATTTACAGTAGATGTGTTAAAGAGGGAAGAGGCCAGCTATTACCGTAAAAGCATTAAGAGCCTGAGTGATGGATGAGATCCCACTAAACTGGGTAATAAAGAAACACAGAACAAAAAGGACATTTCTAGCCCCCAAGTGCCCAGAGTGGCTGGGCTTTGAAAGGTGCCATAAGCATCACGGTAAAAGCAAATGAGTTTAAGCTCCTGTGAAAGTATAGCTCTTAGTTAGGGTCCTAAGAGGGATTTCGGGTCTCTTGAAAAGGTAAAGATCCCTAATTCTCTCACCTAGATTTGTGGACCTATAAAGTGCTCCTACAATTTGTGCTGGTGCTTTTTCACCCTTGAAATGTCAGAACAGATAGACAATGCAGAACGGTGATTGTAAAACACACTTTCAGGAAGATGCTTTTGGAGAGAGACTTGTTCCCCCCTCACTTGCTCCCCTCCTGTTTCTCCACCCAATGGAGAAATATAACAAATTTCCAACATCTTTGGATTAATTAGAAATTAATTTTCTTTCTCCTCTTTTTCCTTTCACTCAAAGAAAAACAAAGAACGGAAGAAGCCACTGTTTTACATTGATGATACTGTTTCATTTCCCTTTCTTTTGTTTTAAATCCCATTTTATTTTCAAATTAAATTGAGGCACACACAGAGAATAATTTCTCTCCTTGGAAGGTAGTCATCAGAAATGCGAAGGAGGGATATGCAGTTTGCGCTCACGGATTGTGGAACCTGGCTGAGGTGTCTGCATTTTCAGTGGCTAAAGTTACAGAGAGGAAACAACCCACTGGAGGTCTGAAATTAGAGAAGAAAAATGTATTGGTTTGAAAATATCAAGATGAGATAATTTTGACTTTTCCTAAAAATAATTCCTGCATGTAACTATGCATTATACCTGTGAAAAATTGTCTGTGGCTCCGCCAGAACTAACACCATTTTGAAAATAAGCTAGTTATCTGAAAATATGTTTATTTTGATTTGCAATGTGCATATTGTGAAAACATTGTCCTGAATGACCATGATAAATGTCATTCATATCATTCTGAATAACAATACCACGAACAAGTTGAGGATTGCTTCCCAACATTATAACAAGTCTAGCCAGAATTTTTGAAGAAAAAGCAAAAATGTCTTGTTTCGGCAATTTCCAAAACCTAACAGTTTTGTTTCTAATTCAAACATTTCCAGGATTGTCCTGGTTTCGAGCTGGATGAGTAACCTGGGACAGTTACAGGAGGGAGGGACACAGGTCCTGCAGGCACCAGGGCTGGCAGGTACTTGGATAAATGCTGAAGTAGTTGTGAGCCAGATGTCACACTACGAGTATGTGGTGCATGAGGATGCTTTTGGGGACATCAGTAGTGAGGGCAGATTTTGAACTCTTCTCCCCCCCCCCCCCAATCATTCTTTACAGTGTAAAAGTGAATGTGATGCTCGTGGAAGGTGTCTTGCTGCCCTCCTTCAGGTAACTGGGAAACTGGGAAAAGGCTATTAAAAAGTTTGAGGACACTGCATCATTTAAACATCTCTCTCATGTTACCCATCCTCTTGCTATCATGTCAGGATCCGGTGCCTTTTCTTCTCCAAACAGTATCTAGTACTATCTGAGATGTTTTCTTTAATGTTATTTAAGCGTAAAAGCATGCTTTGGCAGAAGAACAAGGACATCAGGACCCGCTCCGTACCCTCCTCCTTTGCATCAGCCAGCCCGTGCCCAGCACTGCCCACAAGCTGGGGGCTGTGAGCTGGAAACGCTGCAATGCCAGGGAGCAAGAGCTCGCAGAAAGTCGTCTTTAAAACACACTCCTGATTTTGTGGATTACTGGCTCTAACTCCACCCTGGAGAAGTTATATGCTATTTTATTTTCAATAGATCACATGTAGGTCAAGCAACTGTGAAAAATAACTGCTCTGTAGTCGATGGATAGGCTAACAAAACAGTTGAAACGTTATATGGAAGGAAGGGGATAACTCCTTACATTGCTATTGCAGCCATTGCGATCGAGTCTCACATTCTGTTGGTCTGAACAACTAGCTGAAAAATGGGGGGCTTGAATATTATTTTGTGTTTGATTCAGCCCACAGAAAAAAAAAAAAAAAAATCATGTTTTCCTGAAAGTAGCAGAACTCTGCCAGGAGAAACCAGGTTCTGCCTTCATAGCTTTGAGCCCCTTGTAGGGAATGATGAGCCCAAAGCATCCTTCTTGCTGCCCCGAGTACCTGGGTTGCTCGGCTGGAGTCTGGCACATCCTTGCTACCTTTCCCCTCGGTGCTTCCCGACTTTCCTGCCTTGCACCAGCCCGCAGGGCTTGTGTCCTTGCAGCCCACTCTTGCTAAGCCCTTGCTGAAAGCGGTGGGATGAATCTGTGCTTTGCATGAGGGCTGCAATCATTGTGTCTGACCTGAAGGAGCTCAAGCATCTTTCACCTGTCTTAAACGAAAGGTGACAGCCGTGTCCGTGTCTTCACTGCTCCCTTACCTGCCACCTCAGCCCGCAGCGGGGATGCACACAACTTATTTTAACGTAGGAGCCTTAGAAACACTCAGAAACCAGACCTTGTCTTCTACGAATTACTTATACCCTGCTCTGTAGTAAAGAATAGATTGCACCAGTGGGATATTTTCAAAAGAAAATTAAAAAAAAGCTAAAAAATTATGTGTTTGTGCTTTGGACACAAAAAAGGGAAGAACTACCGTGTGGGTCTTCCTGGTCTGACGCAGGGGGAAACCCCGGCAGTGACTGAAGTCCACGCTGGCTCAAGTCAACACCTCTCACCTGCCTGGGAAGCGAAGGCAAATCTGTTTTGTTAGTGATAAGGTGGATTATCATGGAGAAATGCATGCAGGGTGAGTGCGGCCCTGCCCGTGGGCACCGCAGCCCCACAGCGCTGCAGGCCGGGGGCACAGCGGCTGGGAACTGCCCGGC
>JAVJGI010000002.1:13734376-13881408 GCA_035590275.1 Ibycter americanus
GGGGGGCGCGGGCGGGCGCGGGGGGGGACAGGCAGGGTGCGGGCTGATTGCAGGCAGGGTGCAGGCAGTACATGGGCTGATTGCAGACAGGGTGCAGGCAGCAGGGTGCAGGCAGGGTGCAGGCAGTACACGGGATGATTGCAGGCAGCGTGCAGGTAGGGTGCAGGCAGTACACAGGCGGATTGCAGGCAGGGTGCAAGCTGTGCACAGGCTGATTGCAGGCAGTGTGCAGGCTGATTGCAGGCAGGGTGCAGGCAGCGTGGAGGCTGCAGGCAGGGCGCCAGCTGTGCCCAGGCGGCTTGCAGGCAGGCTGCAGGCAGCATGGAGGCAGGGTGCAGGCAGCGTGGAGGGTGCAGGCAGGGTGCAAGCTGTGCACAGGCTGATTGCAGGCAGGGTGCAACAGCATGGAGGCAGGATACAGGCTGATTGCAGGCAGGGTGCAGGCAGCATGCACACAGGATACAGGCTGTGCACAGGCTGATTGCAGGCAGCATGCAGGGGACCCACTTCCAGTGCCAGAGCTGAGCACCCCCTGCAGCACCCAGCAGCCCTTCCTGGGTGCCCTGCACAGGGAAAGGCGGTGCCAGGGCCTGGAGCTACACTGGGTTAGTTTTCCACGTGTACCCACTCGTGTCAGCTGGAGGCAGGTGGTGGTTTGCCCCCCATCTGGAGCAGCCGGGTGGCTCTGCGTGCCACGGTCACTGCAGCGGCAGGACTGTCATTCGGGGCTGGCTGGTGGTGGGCTGCAGTTTCCTGTGTTACTGTCGTGGTTTAACGCTGGCTGGTAATTAATTACGAGCCGGGGTTAAACCATGACAGTTATCCATGCAGCAAAGCAGGGGTTATGGACAGGATTCCCAGTCAGACCTCACATCCCTGCGAGGAAGCCTAAATCATGTTCAGGATTTCTAAAACAAGGCTGAGTCATTGACTTGGCAGGATCCGATGATGCAGCCTGCTTCTCATAATTTCTTAACTTCCTTTTCCATACTGAGTTTGAACTTTTAATTCGAGCGTCATAGCCTTAATTCGGGCATGGGATGGGGGTATCCATCACGACACAGGTAGGGAAGTGCACAGATAGGTGGGTGTCCCTGGTCCGTCCCTCTGCTCACCTACGGTCACGGTCACATCTGCTATCAGCCCGACTCAAACATGAACCAACTGTGAGTTACTTAGAGAAGTTCATGGATAAACTGGACGTTGGTTAACTCACACTTACTAGTCCAATACAGCTATGAACTAAGGAACATTGCAGTAAACATCTCCGTTCTTAACACAGACTAGTACAACACCCTTAATGCTGTACGAACAGTGTTTCTTTAATCTGACTCATACAGGCTTTGCAATAAGAGAATGGTGGAAAAAATGGCTGGTAAGGCACCCAGACCCCTGTGGTAAGTCTTCTAAGCAAATTGCCAGATGGTCTTACTAAGGTGCTGCGTCATGCTGCAAAGTTTTAGGATTCTCACAACCAAAAGCCTCCCCAAGCCCTTGAAAATATTTGGGGTGGGTTGGTGCTGCAGGGGTTAACTAGTGGAGAGGGTGGAATCTGCATAAGGCTGATTTGGGGAAAAAATAATGAAATGCAGCTTAGCTGAAATCAGGGCTGAGTGGGATTTGGTGAATGGCATCTCTGAAGGGAAACCTGCCCTAGATAGGAGCTGTCGTGTTGTGTGAGGGGCATCGCTCTGGAAGCCGGCAGGGCCTCCAGTTCACATGGAGACACCCCTGCATGAGACCTGCGTTACTTATGGCTTCCTGGTGCAGTGCAGGTGGCGTGCAGGAGGGTCGTGGGGGCTGCCCGTGGGTGCTGGTGCCCTGTCCTGGCCACCACAACACAACGTGACCTTGCCTGGAGCCACCCCCCCCCCAGGCTATAGCAACGTTGCATTATTTCCCTCAGCGATCAGCTCAAGATGAGCCTTTTCCCATCGCATTATTATTGTTGTTGCTGCTGTTGTTGCTATTATTATTATTATTGTTATTATTATTGTTGTTATTATTATTATTGAATATTTCTACACAGCAGCATCTGGGAGCTGCATCCAGCCCCCGTCTGTTCTGTGCAATCACATCCTTTCGCTGCTGCAGCAAGTTTTTCATGTAAAAGAAACTCCATGTGACCGACCCCTTCCCTTGCTCTAGAAACGATTTCCCGCAGGGGTGGGGGTGTGCTGGGAGCCACCCTGCATTTCTCCCCCCATTTCAGGGGGCAGAGGGGTCTCGGGGTACCTGAGCCTTACTGCTGTGTTCCCCCAGCAGCAACACCCTGACAGCAACATCCTCCGTGTGCCTTTGAGTTGGTGGAATTATGCAGGTGCGTTTCTGTAGCCCTTCCTGGGACAGCTTGGTGCCGTGCTCACGCTTTTCTAACGACACCCTGAGTCCTTCCAGGCTTTCCTTCTGTGCAGATGAGTGCGTATGTACACGTATTTCTGTGTGCGCACACCCAAATACGGGATTTTTTGGAAAAGCAATGTCACAGCATCACGATACTTTTGCTAAAAGCCGTCAAGTTGTCATTCCTGTTAATGCCTTCCTAATCCCAGTGATTTGGTGAAGAGTGATCAGACTACATCCTTGCCTTTGGAAAAGCTGTGGGGCTCTTTTCCCTAATTTGTGGTTTTATTCTTCCCATCCGGGTGCAGCATTTTAAGGCAGGTTGTAGCTCAGTGTCGCCCTTTTTATTCTCTGTAACAGTTTCTTTTCCTTGTGACGACACAGAGCTTTCACAGCACAAACAAGCCCAAGGAATAGATTAATTTCCTCAGCTATGAAATAAGTAAAGCAGATGATTGAATGAAGTTTCTTTTCCCTGCCTGGCTCAGCGGCTCGCTCTTGCTATATTACATTTCCTAACTTCTGGCCTCAGCAACTCTCTCACCCGGATCTGCACCCCTCCTGAGCGGGTGATGCTGTGGGGTTTCTTCTGCCATTGAAAACCTGACCCTTTTGCACAGGGCCAAACGCTGCTGTCAGTGCCCTGGGTTAATCTGGAGTAAATCCCTGGGATTAACTGGATTTAACCCTGCGCTGGCTGAGCGGCTGTGCGCAGCACTGACCGCAGCGTTGCCAGGGGTCTGCTGGGCTCGGTGTCCTCACCAGCAGCCATGGGCTGGGTAAAGAGCTGCTCCCAGAAAAGGCCAATAAACCATCCCACGCTCCGCAGGCAACAGCAGGTCAGCCACCTCCTGGTGAAAAGCTGGAGGGGATCATCCAAAATCAGCAGAGCCCTTCTGGGCTGCAAGCAGGTAGATCTGACAGCTGAAGACCAACCCCTTCCCCTCCATTAAGTCATCCTTCTTAAAAAAAATGCTCTCTCCTTCCCACTTTCACCTTTCCTCCCTCCCTGGCTGCCTTGAGAGGTTTGCTGCACAGTTTATTAGGATTTATTTTATTTTCGATCTTTCTGCTTTCCTTGCCAGAGCGTGTGCCATCTGGGGTGGGGGCTCGGGTGGCTGTGACCATCACAGGGGGGTCTTCGCGGCTCTCCCCTGCCCTCCCTGCAGTGGGGGTACAGGGTTGTGTTTCAGCAGGTTTCTCTTGGAAGCCCGAGTGGAATATTCAGGCCATTTGTTTGGCCAAAACCACGCTGAAAAGCCTGTGCGAGGCAGTTGCCTATAGCCGTGGTTTTTCTACCTGCTGGGTGTTTTCTTGGCCTGATGTGAGCAAGGGAGGGTTCTGGGCGAGCAGCTCATCCTGCGCCTGACTGCATCTTCCGGAAACCCTTTTCACATCCACCATCACACGAGGATGCCGTGACTTGGGCTGGGCACTGGAGGACAGAGCACGTGAAGTGCGGTGTGAGGATGACTCCGGTCCTGCCAGCCTGGGGTGGGTGTGATGGCTGGGACACGTGGGGTCTCTCAGCCCCCGCCTCGTGCACCCCCTGCCGCGCTGCTTCCCTCCCGTTTGCATCTCTGCCTGGTACTCCCCGGATGGGCTTGTGATGGAGTGAGTCCCCTTTTGCTCTCCTGGTGTGTAACCGAGGGAAAGACGCTCACTGCCGCTCCCCAGAGCCCCCTGTGCCCCCTCCGCTGCTCTTCCACCCTCGCCGGCAGAGCTCTTCCCCCGCCGCCGGCTGCCTTGCTAAGGAGCCTGATGGAAAAAGAGAGCAGCAAACCCCAAAGATGTGTCATTGTGCTAAGTGCTTTCAAACCTTGCAGGATGTCACTGTGTCACAATTTCAGTTCATTAGGTGGCGCAGGGAAGACGCTGGGACATCAAAGCACTCCTTTTCCCTATAGAAACGGGAGCAGCTCTTTTGATCTCAGCCCCCAGTATCCCCCCCAGATTAATATTTACTTGTACAACCCGAACCTACGGGGGATCCTGCGCTTGATTCCGCCATATGTTCTGGGGCGGTTTTCGTTGCTTCCCTGGTTTTCTTTGGGAGGTGGTTTGTCATCGAGGGGAGGAGTAAGCAGTAATTTTTATATGTTTATTTATTTCCACGCTACCCTCTGCTCCTTGGGCACAGCAGGGGAGGGCACCCAACCTATTTCATGTCAACCGGTTGCTTTGAAGCTTGCCACAATCAAACGCTTTTATTTTGGGGGAACCCAGCCAGCTGTTTGTTTGCTTCCCTGCTTTATATTGATTCAAGGAGATAATCTCCCAGGCCCCACGTGCTTAATCTGTGAGCTGCTAATGTTGCATGAGCTATCGAGATGGTCCCTTCGCCCCTGGATTGCTGGGGTATTTATAGCTTAATGCAGAGGTTTACAGCCTAACACTCATTTTCAGAGCAGCAGAGGATACAGACGCGTGTCCAATAGCACAAACTGCTGTTGACTTTAGCCGGGATGTTGTAACTCTAATTCAGTGCCAAAAGGTGACCATGTGCTTTATACTGTAGGAATATTCTGATATAATTTGGTGCCTAGCAAGTTGTTAGGGTATCTAACAGGGTTCAGCCGCTGAAGCACCCAAGCATCCGAGCAAGAGCAAGGGATGCTCCCTGAGGTACCGAAACGCAGGGCGTGAGCTCGATGGGGAAAAACTTGGCACGAGTGTGGAGCCCAGCTTCTGCGGGCAGAAAGAGAGGACACGTCTCAAAGCCAATTAGAGCAGGATCTGGCTCTCATGGTGTTAGCATCTGACAAAATGGAGTGGAAATGAATTCCATTCAGAGACATCTAATTTCATGAGAGACTCTCTAAGAATAATTCTGCCGCAGATGCTTAAAGTGATTTCAACCTGAAAAGCAGGAAAGACAGAGAAGATGATAGAAAATGACTACAGAATTTATACCTTCCCCTCCTGCCTTCAAGCCCTGCACATCCTGCATGTGTCCTGGCATGAACGCTGAAGAAAACCGCAGTGCAAACGAAACAATTCCTTCTATGTTTTTATTGCCCTGAAACAAAGAGATGGCCACTGAAGGTGTATATAGCTGCCTGTCCTGGACCCACAGGGACCAGTCCAGGGAAAAAATCTGTGCTTTTTTAAATGAAGTTTCTCAGCAGTGTTTGAAGTGCTGCTTACAGAGTGAAAAAGGCAATGTTTAAACCGCGTGCTCTGGATATCATTCATTCACACCATCCGAGAGCTCTAGCTGATGCTTCTGTGCCCTAAGTGGTGTTTGGGAAGCCAGATCTCAAAAGCCCTGACACAGAGACTGTTGCTGATAAGAACACATGACCACTATTCTCTCTCTCGTTTCTTTCTTCTTCTTCTTTTTTTTTTTTTTTTTAAACTGCATTTTTCCTTCCCGCTGTTTAGGGGGTTTAAACAGCCTGATTTTCTGTGGCTGACAACACACCCCATATGCTATTTATCTTGTCAGAACTCTCTCCCTCTGCCCTCAGCTCCCATTTTGTTCTCATTAATAGTGATTATGAAAAATGGGGCTAAATACTTACTTTCCTATGATTTATCCAAATGTTGAACTGCGTAATTGGAGAAGCTAAGACATTATCCCTTCAGATTCTGTCAAGACTCAATTTCTGCATTCGATTTAATTTTTAGACTCATGACCCATAACAGTACATATATTTATTGCCTTTATGGTGGCTTGGCTGAACAATATATCTATCAGTCAGCAGCGGGAAGCTGCATATTATTTATATGAATTTAAATAGCGAGTGTTTTTTAAGAACACTTGTCCTTAGCATGCAGTTATTAACACGGGGCCCCTAGATACAACAAAATTGAAAGTCAGCTGAAAGGAATGCCCTTATAATGAAGATATTTAATAACTGGCATCAGACTCTGATTTTCCTTTCAGTGACAAGTGATGCATGAGCAAAGGCAGGGGAGCGCTTCGTGCTGCAGAACCCTCGCCTGCCCCCTTCCAGGGCCTGATCCAGCGGCTTCCTCCCCTTCCACTTGCCACTGGAAACTGCTCATCTACAGAAGGCACGGTGCACAGACACTTAAAATTTGGTCCTGCCTGTTTGAGCTCCCACCCGGGGCTGCCCGCACACGTGCACTTGCACCCGCAGCGCTTACAGGCGCCGGTGCCGCTGCCTTGCAGCGATTTTCTGCCCCTTTCTAATCCATCGGGTTCTATGCCTGTTTTTCGCAAATCACTTTTGCATGGCTTTGGCCCTGATGGCCAGCTGAATGCAAATGCTTGTCTGCAGTGAAGTGTCTCGATCGATCGTATGGATTGTCAGCACACGAGTCGAACCGAAACCGAGACCCCTCGAGGCTTCAGAGCCGGCTTTGCTGGGGCGAGGGCGGCCGGCGCCCAGCAGCAAGCCGAGGCACAAATCGTGGCAGAAACTCAAGCCCACCGTCGCGTCCACGTCGCCGACAGTACCACCCCGCTCCCCAAATCAGCACGGACACAGTGTTGAAATTGTTAATAAACCAAGTAATAGGGCTGCTAATATCTGCGAGCACCATTTTGGAAAAAAGATAATAGAGCAACCATCAGGGAGTATAGTTAATGTATAAAACAATTACTGTAGTCAGATGCTTAAATAAGAGCCATAGTGGTAACAAATGCATTCCTGTACAGAGGAGCAGTTTACAGTACACAAGATATTTTATTTCTGATGCCAGAATGGAAAAGAAGAACTCCAAGAGGAAGCCGATACATTCATCACCACATTTTCGCCTTTTTCCTTGGCATGAAACCTGCTAACACCCGTGTGGGCACACACACACTTGAATATAGTTTTAACGTAGTGTTATTTGTTGTAGGAACTAATGTAATTATTTAAAACACACTTTTTTACTGCTGCCTAGTTCATGTCAGTGGTCTTCTTTCCTTTAAATACAAATGCAGTAACTGGTCAGGAGAGCTTTCCTTTCAGTAGACCTTTTAAACAAAAGCTTCCCATTGCCATTTTTGATAAGGATCTAACCGCTAATCTTTTATTTTCCAGCCAGCCCTGAGACCTGGGCATAGCTCTTCCCTCCTTGTGAGACTCTTACAGGGAACAATAAGAATATTGATTTTTTTTTTTTTCCCCAGACTCATAATACTGCAATGATTTCCCCCCCTCCTTATTTTCTCCAGCATTTGGTGGGTTTTGACCAGCTTTAATTGCTACAAAGCTCTCCTGTTTTCTGTTGTTAGCACTAAATCCGTAACCTGTGCTCTGCCGCACGGCGGTGGTTAGGGCTTCACATTGTCTCTTTAATCCCAATTCCTCTGTTGTGCATCTTCCTCTGCAAAGAGGAAAAACTGCCTGGAAAACCCCAAAGCACAGAGGAAAAACATCAAGAACATAAAGAAAAGGGCTGGCTGGGACATCCTGCTTAAATACTGAGGGAGCAGGAGCGTGTTTGCTGGGAGAGGGGTTGCTAAGAGGGACTTTTGCTGGTTTTAGTTTAAGGCTGAATGTGAGAGTGGAAGCACCTAAAATGGCTTAACCGAAGTGCCTTGGGTTTCTTCGGAAAGATTTCTGTCTATGTAGCCATTCAGCCCGATTGGGGAAAAAAGAGAAGTATTGTTACTAGTAATTTTTTCATTAAACCTCACTTTTTAGAAATCCCAAATTTCTATTCATGCAATCTTTTGCCTTGTAGTGAACTCAGCTCAGTTTTTTAATGGGTACAAGATATTTTACCTGTTTCCCTACCTTTAATCTAAAAGAGTTAAAAAAAAAAAAAAAAAAAGGTCAAAATTCAGAATGCTGTATCAGCTTTTGTAACCACATTATCTCTCTGGGTTTGATTTTATGCCCTATTCTGCATATTAGTAGAACTCAAAGCCAGCTGAAGTACTCTATACCTCTATTTAAAAAAAAGGAGATGGTGATCTGCTGCACAATTTCTTCTGCTTATATTATAGACCGAGCAATGACAATAACCCCATATTCAGGTTATCTAGCCCTCTGCATTAAAACTTGGTTTCACATTGTTTCAAATTTTGACTACTTTTAGCCCAAATTTTAAACAGAAACAATAGACTCATTTCTCGGAATGACATCAATGAAAATCAGAAAGCCTTGTCCAATAAATAGCTCTTTTCGGAGCCCATCGCACAGTGCGCTTGCTGGGTATTTTCCCTGCTCGTTGGGATTTGCAAAGGGCCGCGTGCTCTTTCCCACCGACTTCCATGAACTTTGCATTTATCCATTCCTCTAGTGCTCTCTGGCTCCTGTGGGAAATATCTTTAATGCTGGAAATCCAGAGGTTAACTAGTTACAAATGGTATTTAGTTATTAAAAGCATTGGCCGGTCTCAGGGCTGAGCGGGGATGGGTTTTGCACCCAGATCCAGGGCTTTGCCCCGGGAAATGCAATCAGCCGAGCCCAGAGGGCCCCATCCATTCCCAAGCAGCATCCCCAGCTCTGCCTCGATGGCATCAGGGATGCAGGCGACCTCATCCCCTCATCCCAATGTCCTTCACTACAGTGGCTGGCACATTGCGATTGCTATTTTTAGTGTTTTTTAAAATTATATCGCTTGTCTTTTTTATGGTCAGACAGTCAACTGTCAGCATCAATTATGAGAGTTAATATTGACGTCCTCTTAAAGGAGGTTTAAATATTAAAGTGAAAAGGGACTTGCTCTGGGCTTCATCTCTTTGTGGCGTTCGTCAATAAAACCTTTACTTGCAAAACAGTTGTCACAGCGATTTTTTGTGTCTTGCGCTGACATGATGCCTGAGCGGCAAATGTCGCTGGAATTTTTCAAATGAGCAAACCGCACTTATTAATTATGCTAATAATCATGACTCAAGATAGCTGCTCTGAGGAAGACAATAGCTGAAACTTGCTCCTTGTGAAAGGGGCCGTGGAGGAGCCGTCGCCTTTGTCATATGTAGAGGCTCTACGCAGGAAAAAACCTTCCTCCACTTCTCGGGCAACAGCCGTTCACACATATGAAGCAGAAACCTCGATATGCATATCTTTATTTTAACCACCCTGCTATTTATTGATTTTCCTTGCAATTATGCAGCGCTGTATTTATTTGCATCGGTGCTCTGCTGTGCCATATATTAAACCTCCCTTCCTCCAGTGGTGGCTCTTTAGAAAAATGCTTCTGATTTCCCCTCAGAGTAGGAGGTCAATAGGCCATAACTTACGATTTTGAACCTATAGCCAGACCTAATTTATGGATCATTTCTGGTTTCTTGTGTTTAACTGTTTCTGGGAGAGGGTTTCGTCAGAGAGACGGAGCGGATCCGTTGTGCACAGCTGAGATCCAGGCTTTAGGGGCGACAGACGTATGGACTGTAGTAAAGCTCAGTACAATGCTATAGCTAATTCAAATCTGCTTCTCTATAAATTATGTATAGTTCCTCTGAAAAATGTTTGTATTTCCTAATATAGCTCTAGATTATCTCACTAAAGCAAGGGAAATGTTAAGAGAAAGTAATTCCTCACGTATCAGAA
This sequence comes from Ibycter americanus, assembly GCA_035590275.1. Lineage (NCBI taxonomy): Eukaryota > Metazoa > Chordata > Aves > Falconiformes > Falconidae > Ibycter > Ibycter americanus. Next base: position 13,744,177 of record JAVJGI010000002.1, read on the forward strand.
ATTAATTTTCATTTGCTAAGCACAGGATGCATTTAGTTCTCAAATTTTGTTTATCGGACTAATATTGACAAAATACAGATTTGCTTTTCTCACTCTCTAACAACTTTGGCAATATTTGCCATGGACAAAAGGTTAAGGTTTCACATTACAATATGTCAACATTAAAAGAAAAATCTCTCGCTCTCCAGCGAGACCGCAGCCTGCACTGCCCGGCACTGGTGCGGCTCTGGCGGTGGGTCCCGCAGGGCGATGCAGTGACCAGCAGGATCAGCAAAAGGAGTCCCCAGTGGGGTCTCACTCGCCAGACAAGTGTCTGAATGAGCAGCACACCTCTTTGCTCTGACTCAAACCGGCTCGGGGTGCTTAGGAAAGGGCTGGTCGCCCCCTCCAGCAGATTTTGGACCAGCCGTGGAGGATGCTCGGTGTGTAAATTGCTGCGGATGCCGTGGGGACAGCGCAGGCTGCCTGTGCGGAAGAAAGCGTCTGAAGCCGGCCGGGACAGGGGCTGTGGCATGCTGCATGCATCAGTTCATTTTTGACTTAACTGCCTCAGCAGCTCTTGGGAGCGAGCCCCTTGTGCTTTACATCACCAAAACCATCTGCTAGAGTTGTGCCCTGAATCGCCTGGTCCTCTAGAGGCAGCGGGGAGGAAAAAGGCAAAGTGAAATTCTTCCCTGGAAAGAAGTTAAAAAAAACCCAACAACAACAACAACAAAAAAATTACAAAAATTTAACCCGTTCAATCCTGAATGAAGGTTTTGCAACCCCACCCCGGGTCAGTCAGAGGCTGGATTGGAGCCATCCTTCAGGAACTCACGGAGGGTATGGGGTGTCCCGAGGTTAGCCAGGTGCCTGGAGGGTGTATTGAACATGGCAGGGAACAAATAAACGGCACTGTCACAAGCTACCGATGAGGTTGGGATATGAACCGGTGCCAGGCGCCAGCGGCAGCAGCGCTGCGGCGTCGGGCTGTGTCAGCACGCAGCTTGCCGTCATAACCTTCGGTTCTGCGTGCACACCAGGGCACGTGGCGTCTCCGGCCGGGAGAAAGCCCTGGGAAGTCTGGACTGAGGGCTGAGCTGCTCCTCTCTCCCTGGGGCAGGGGCTGAGCATCCCCGGCTGCCCGAGATGCTGCAGGGGCAGCTGCACACAGGCAATGAGTGCGTGAGGGCTCCTGCCCACGCACAGCAGGCTCTGACCCCCCCGCAGCACCTAGGCACCACAGGGTGGGTTGGAGACGAACCTGCAGCCTTTAATTCTGGATTTATGGCTGCTACTGATCCTAAGCTAACCTTTTGCCATTACAGTGTCTGAATGCAACTTTGGGGATTAATAAACGGGAAAAGTCAGGACCTTAACTGTCAGGAATATAGCAGATGTGCCCGGCACTAAAACCAACAGCCATAAACCATGGAGGAATCCACTTCACCTAAAGAAAAACCAGCTACCTGGTGTATAGGGTTAATAGCGTCAAGCCAACATGCTAAGAGACCTCCAGGCTCCACTGCGCAGCCTCAGGATCCCAAGGAGTTAAAACGAAGCAAACCTCCTCATGCATTTTATGTCACAACTCCCCCTTTTTTGTCTGTGTGTGACCAAGCCAAGTTCTTTTTTAGCTCTACCCTTTTGAAAACTGCTGGTTACAGATAAATTAAAATGCCAGAGCTGAAATTGCCCACGTTAGCCCCTAAGGGAGCCTGCACTGTCATCTTTCATTAGATGCTGATAGACCAAAAGCCCAAGGCAAAGTGAAAGCTGGTTCCTAAGAAAGGGCTGGGAGCCAGGAGCTGCATCTCTCTGCTGTAATCTTGCATCTCTGTCCTTTTAAGTTTAAGCTGAGCAATGCTTTCTTGGACATGTCTGTTTTCATACTGCAAATTTCAGTCTTAAAATCAACAGCAAATATGAACAGCGTATTCCGCAGAGTCCTAAATTGTCAAGACAAGCCAATGCATTTTCTCGGAACAATCTGATGGTTTTGTCTGGTGTCAGCTCTTACATCCTCCAGTGCAGATGATATGTTCAGACGGTTTAATAAGGAGCTGTTTAGAAATGTGACTGTTATTCATTTTTTGAAAAAATAGAGTCACATAATCTTTCAGCAACAAAGGCAGGATTTTCCCCATAGTTCTTCCATCATTTTGAAGGAGGGGTAATGGCTCTGTGGGTTTTGTGAAGTCCAGCACAGAGGTGAAATGGTCTAGTCTGGGGAAAAAAAAATATCTAAAATTATGCCTGCACAAGGAGCTTAATAAACCGTAAAGGCCAGTGGCTTTCCAGCATCCTTTCACTTTGTGTTTGAATTAGAGATGTGCTTTGACTTAGAAAAATGGGGCTAGTCCTCAGAGTGCTGGGTGCTCGGCGGCAGGGCAGGCTGCGCCCTGGGCTGCGGGCAGGAGCCTCCAAAAGGAGCAAAACCCCAAACCCGATTCCTTACAGGCAACTCAAACTGCACTTTGCTGTTGTCCCCAAGGGGTAAAACCTTCCTCCTTGTGTCCCCAGGAACAGTGAATGGGTGAGGAAGAGGAGGCTCTTGGACATCACCCCTATGTCACCTCATCCCTACAAAATCCTGCTGAGGAAATCGAGCTGGAAAACCATACTGGGCTGGCTGGTTATCGTAACCTTTGAATGGGTGGTCACCATGAAGTTCAGTAGCAGGTGCCTGAACGTGATATTCTTTAAGGCATGCAAAAGTGTTGAAAGCCTGGAGAAGCCAGCCCAGTTGTTTTTGCTCATCTGTCGCTCTAGGCAGTGAAATAATTTACTCCATTTCCATCCACCTTCTTCTATTTATTTGTATTGAGTTACGATAGGGAAAGGAACCGTTTTAGATGTCTTTTACTTTCCTGGAGTCAGCAAGGCTTTAGTTTTCAGACCATTACATCTCTGTGCTTCTGATCTCAGTGGTTTTTTTTCCTAGCTGCTCCTGAATTAACTTTTATTCTGTGCATACAACACAAAGCAAACAACTGCACAGCAAAGCCCAGCATGGGAGGTAGGACCACTTCACTGTATGACACCCACAATTGATTGAGTATATGAAACCATAACACAAAGTAAAGAAAACTGGAAAATGTGTTCTTCCAAAAGTTATTGGGTAAGGCCATGGGGAATTAATTTTCATTGCACTACAGCTCCAGAGGAGGCAATAATAATGAGCTGCACTTAGCAAAAGTAAATACCTGCGACAACTCCATGGAGGTGCACAGGGCTTGGGCTGCCATGCTGTGTCAGCTGTGTGTGCTGGACACCTCGAGATCATGAAGTAAGGGGAAGCATTTTGACTTTAGTTCTGGGGAGTTCCTGCTATACCTGAGCACTTCATTGGAAGGCATTGCAGTAGGGGTGGTGTGAGAGGTCTTAGCACAGACAAACATTCCTACAACGCAATAACTTGGCATTTTGACTATAGATTTTCTTTCACTGCATCCCAAAGACTTGCTTCAAACATGCAATGAGGAAGATGCTTCCACGGTCCTCACTGAACAGCATTGCCATGGCTCTGCCTTCCCAGTTTCACTCCTTCTCACTTGTTAAATGAATTTATGCTCATATGCCGCGGATGAAGTTTCACCTATCCCGCCTGTTGCCAGAGGCTACTCATTTGGGATAGAGCAGAGGTTTAATCTCACGTGAGTGATCTAAATAAAATCAGGAGAGTGGAAAGAAGCAGATCAGACTTTGGGTCTCATTTTGTTCTCACTTCTCCTGACTCTGTGGGTAATTTTTGCAGACTGTGATTCATCCGGAGGGCTGGAGAAAGGTGTACGTGCACCCAGCAAGCTTTCATGATGCCCAGCAAGGGTGCAGCTGCATCTCCTTGTCTGACTCTTCCAGCCCTCCAGCATACACATTACATTGAAAAGACATGCAAAGAACCAACCAAGCCTCCAACCCTTCCCAAAAGGAGCCTGGGAACAGCCGTCAGGCAGCCGTAGTGCCTGACATGGTGCAAATCAGGGTGGTTTCTCCCACTGGTGTGCAGGGATGGGTGCTCTGAAGAAGCTCTTTGTCCACGGAGCAAAGGTCACGGCAGCAGAAGCTGTGGGTCTGCAAGAAGGGCAAATTTTGCCTAAAATCAGAAACGCTGTTTAGTTTCCTGACTTAGAAAAGAGGATAATCACACTCCCCTTACATGGGTATCATGCCGTTTAATTAGTAAATGATTAATTTGTTAATGATTTCCCTGGCATGGAAAGCACTGCTGAACAGCTTCTTTTCCCAGCCATGTAAATCTGCAGCAGAAGGGAGGTACATCTGCACCTTCTCGGGGCCGTGTCTGGTTACTCCCCCGTTCCTCCACTGCTTTGCCCAGATCTATTCACTTGGTAGATGCAGCAAGTGAAACGCAGCTCTGGGAACCCGCTCCTGCAGCACCTCTGCCTTGGGGCATGGAAGATTTCTGTGAAGCTGAGCCACATCGTTGCCCTCTCTGAAGCGAAAAGAGGGAAGATGTTTTCTTAGAGCTGGACAAGAGCTGGGAACTGACTATCAGCTCTCCTGGCACCCACTGCTGCACCTTTCTCAGAGCCATCCGCAGAAGATACTCGTTTGCCTGGCAAACTTAAACATAAAACAGATTGTTCTGCTCTATAAACACTGAAATATCTCAAATTCTGGTTTATTCACAATTTCGGCAAATAAGATTATCAGTGAAAAGAGAAGGAAGCAGAAATGAATCACAGCCTTGCTTAAGGAAAGAGACTCATTTAAGCCAATTTCTCCAATCAAGAAGAAAGGCTGTTTGAAAAACAGATCAAAACAAGCCTAGTCTCTTTGCAAAGGCAGTTGATCAGAGCAGTATTTTCCATAAAAAGGGTTGGAGAGGGACCTTGAGAAGGCTGGCGCTGATTCCCCGGGGCAGCCTGCACCTTCGTGGCACACGCTGCAGCCTCCCCATCCCCTGGCGTGGCTGCTTCTCCACTTTCCTCTGGCTCCCAAGGGGTTAGTTTGCTACAGAGACAGATGAAAAGCTCCAGAAAGGTTTCCCTTTTCCTGTCCCTCTTCCAAAGCTTCCCTGACCAAGATGAACCTGCTCCCTGGCCTCTGGGAGCATCCCAGATTTCAGGCAGCTCCGTGGTAGCAGAGATAGCGCTCGTGCTTATCCTCTGCTGTGGATCCTGCCCTTTTAATTCTTGTGAGCGGCTTATCTGCCTTTCCTTATCTCAATCCTTTCCTTCTTCATCATGCCCTCACCCTAACCTTCCTGCCATCCTTTTCCCCAGCCCGGCTAAACCTGGGGGGGGGGGGGGGGGGGGGGGGGCGGGGGGGCGGGTCTGCCCTTTGTATAGCTTTTTGCCTGAAGCCACATGACTCCCAAGCAAGTGACTCTTTTAGGGCTCTTGACTTTAAAAAGCTCCCCTTTTTGAAGCTCGATGGTGAAATGTAACTCTGACATCAGTGCTGTGGCACCGGAAAAAAACCTGCTACAGGTGCGAGCAGAGCTGGACCCCTCTCATCTTGAGCGGCTTCATATTCCTTAGGAAATCTTAACGCACAAACATGCTGCCTGTTGTGTGCAAAGCCATGTATTCAGCTCTCTGCAAACTGGTGAGATTGGCTTAAAAATAATGAGGTTTAAAAATAGAGTAAAATACATTTTGGACAACTTTCATCCGCTCCTTGGCTTTGGAGTGGTTTTCAGTTTGGCTCTGGGGACCACTTCAATCCCATTTCCAAGTTCTTCTCTGTACCCTGGAGGGCCAGACATCTACTTGAAAAAAATCAAATCACATCGGAGATTGCCAGAAACCCCACAAAAGCCCTGATGTTTTTTAAACCAAACAAAATCTTCACTCCAAATGGAAGCCCCGTCCAGCCTGACAACAAAAATCACAAGTTGGCAGTGCAGCCCTCCTAGCAAGGCATCCTTGCTGATTAGCGCTGCTGCCTCATTAACATGCATACTGTAATCTCATTTGCTCCAGGATTGCTTTGATGTTAATTCCAGCGTTTTGGTGCAGTGTGGTACTGCACTTTGTGTTTCCAAGCTAGCATCCCTCCTTTCCGCAGCCCAAGCCTTTCCTTTCTCTGGAGTCCAGCCTTGCTGCAGCCACTAAAGCACCGGCCACCTTCACCCTCCCAGTTTGTGGCTTTGCCCCCCTACCTTGCAGCCTGCCCCCCTACTGCCTGTGCTCTGCTTTCCATAGCATTTTCCCTCCCTGCAATTTTTCAGCCATCCTTTCACATATTTTTTCAAACTATGTGCACCTTTTCCCCGAGCCCCATGACTCCTAGGTAGGCTGTTCAGCCATGAAGGTTGTTGAGTTTGGGGACAAGGGACTGGAACCTGGATGCCTCCTGCCTGGTGTGTTTGTGGTGTGGCTCATGAGAAACCCACCCAGCCCTGCTGCAGCAGCCCAGCCAGGCTGTGCTGCCTCCCTGCGCTCTGACAATGGGGACAGCTTCAGACTGGAGGGGACCAGGCAGCATCCTTGCAAGGACGCCCCAGCCTCTCCAAACACATTCTCCGTTCCTGGGGCTATTTTTATGGCCAGAGGAGAAGGGCCGTGGGATGTCCAGTTGGAGCAGGAGCTCTGAACCAGCTGCCTGCCAGCCTAGGAGGAACGTGCCTGCTGCCTGTGCAACTGCACCCTGCGGGGCGTGGAGGCCAGGTGGGTCAGTGCCCACAGCACCAGATGCCAGGGTGCTGGCATGGGCTTCACGTCCTCAGGGATGGTGGATCCTGTGTCTCCAGAAAGCCCTGCACTCGCTGTGTGCGTGCATAACGGTGCATTTGAATTGTCTATAGGTGCTCCTGGGGACCCTGTACCCCAAACACCTCGCACCCCCTGGGAAGCACTGGCCCCCTCCTCTGGGGTGGCCCTGAGCTTGAGCACGGGGAATCAGCACGAGAAGCCCCTGCACGCAGTAAATCCCATTTACTCCGATGAAAAAATAAACACAATGGTGTGGCATGGATGAGGGTGTCGGGTAGACGTCCAGCGAGGTGGGGGCAGGAAGTTTAATGTGTTTTATTATGAGAAGCTGAGTTATCAAGAGCCAGACGTGTGACCAGGGTCGGTCAGGGCTGGGGATGCTGTAAAGGGGTGTTGTTCAAAGCCAGATGGGGACTTCACCTCCCTGCAAAATCAATTGTTTACAGAATTCTCAAATGTGGCTTCCAGATATCCCGGGTGTTTACGATTGTGAGGGCTCAGAGCTACCTGAGAACATGGGCAGGCCAGAAAAGCCAGCCTGCTTTATTGTCTGGGAGATCAATGACTTTAATAATTAGCATCTTACTTACACATGAATTCTATACTCAATTTGAATCTTAATTAGAGATGGAGAGGGGGATTTAGAAACCGTGATGTAGCACAATGCCGTGAGTGTCTCCTGCCCGCTCAGAGGAGGAGACCCTCCAGTGGGACCTGTGACAAACCTGTGGCGGCATCAGAAACCTCACCCGGCCGCTTCCAAGGGACCACTCAGTCCCTCTGGGGAGGACACCAGTGCCGGAGGGTCCCACAGCCAAGTCCCCTCCACACACACAGCCCCAAATCCCAGCTGCAGCCTGCAAAGACAGGGGCTGGATGAAGGGCAACACACCTGGGGTGCCCACCCGATGCGTGTCCCCAGCTTGCCGGTGCCACGTGTCACCAACACCTTCTGCTAAAGGCGACATGACCAGCCCGGGGGCCACCTCTCCTTGCAGGACACTGCAGGTGGCACGGGGCTGTGCTGGTGTGGCCGAGGCTGAGGATGCTGCTCACACCCGGTGCCTGCCCGAAGTGCTCAGCAGCTGTAAAAATCTGCTGCAATTTAGGGACCAAGAAAGGGATTGAGGGGCTGTCAGCGCAGGCAGGCAGCTTTAAACCTCAGCCTACATGTCTTTACACAGGGACATGCATTAAAAAAATGCGAAGCATTTGAAGCCCACCATTTTAATTAAGCTGATTTAACATCCGAGCTTGTGAGGGGCGCGGGGCTGGCAAACACAAAGGAGCTGCACAATCACTTTGGGTCCATTGTTGACGGGCTTTTGCTCTCTGTTTGTACAATAACCTATTGAACTTTTCCAGACTGTAATTCAATACAGAATAGATCCTTGCAGGAGGCTTTTTTGGCAGGGAGCACTGAAGGCCTTGAATCAATTTCACTTTTCCACCGTGGGTGTTTAATGTATTGATACCAGCTAGCAAAAAAAAAAAAAAAAAAAAAAAAAAGGAATCAATGTTACTTTTATTTGTCCTGAGCTGAAGCTTTTTGGGTCTGTTCTTTGTGACACTGATACCATGCAGCGTGTGGCTATTGTCCCACCTTCGCCAGGAAAAGCAAAGGCTGTTAATGCGAAACAAGGTGGTTTTCTTTTCTCAGTCATACTTCCTGGTTTTGCAAAGGCTTAAAACCTTTTATAGGCAGAGAAAAGTCCAGCAATCATACTGCTGCATGGCTTAGCTGGTTGTTCTAGTGATACTGAGCCAATGCTGCGTAACGCTTGGGATGAGGGATGCGCAGCTGAGGTGATGCTCAGGATCGGGCATCGCCCCATTGCTTGGGCTCAGACCCAGAGCTGAGCACAGCATCACGCCAGATAGGGCTCTTCCAGATCCTCTGAGGATCTGTTTAAAAACAAGCCAGGGAGCTGCTGCCATGGCCTGGCAGCACAGCTGGATCTGGCAGCACAGCTGGATCCGGCCCTACGAGGGACCTGTGCTGCAGTGCCAGTGGGACACGCTCATCTTGCGCATCCCAGGCAGTGGCACAGGTATGGCTGCACAGCCTCAGAGCAAGAGCAAGAGCAAGAGGAGAGAAAGCATCCTCACAGCTGCAGCCGAGCGTGGGCTGGGCTTGGTGGTGCGGTGCAGCCCACCACCACCCTTGCACAGAGAAGGATGGGGAGTGGGAAGGAGCTGGGGGATGTCCACAGTTTGGGTAACATGGCAGGAGAGCGCAGGCTCCGGAGCAGGGGATGCACACAGCGCACCAGAAGCACTCCCAAAAGACAAGGCTGTTAATTGTTACTTAAGCAATCAAGCTGTTTCCAGATTGCCTGGGGTGAAGCAGCAGTGGTGGAAGGTGTCGTTCTGCCAGAGTGAGAAGTGGCATCATCAGGGCCCCTTTTTGCTGGGAAACCTTTGCTGGGATGTAAATGAAAACTGTGGGCTGCTCCAGGGCCACTGGTGAGACCTGCAAACGTGAAGCACCTGGGAGAGAAACCTGAAAGACCAGCTGAAAGCGAGCCCACAGAGGCAGAAAAAAATCACTCTTGGGTTGAGCCAAACTTCCAGACAAAACCAGGGAGGAGGACTGGGACAGGTCAGACCTACCCTGGGGTCCCAGGCATCCCTGCCGAGCCGGTGTGCCTTTTCCAGCCCCAGCAGAGGAGCATTTCCCTGCCTTGTCCCCATCCCAGCCCTCCCCGAGCCATGCTGTGTGCAGAGGGTCTGGCCTCCATCCTGTGTGACATACATACGTGCACCAACAGAATATGATACATGTGAACACGCGCGCGCAGAGATAGGGGATGTGCTTGGTGACCATTGCCAGTTTTACGAGGAAAAAGGAAAAGCTGGATTTCACAAATCCTTAAGTGATGTAAATGCACAAATCCCACTGACTTTCACTCTCAGAGTATTTTTCTGTTAGGATTTGCCCCAAATGAAGAGGAGGCTGATAGTGCAGCAGCTAATTACAGGATACAGGATGACTGTTTTGAATGGAGTTGCACTTGCTGAAGATCTGCCCTGAAGATTTAGTCTTGGGTCTAAAAGGCAGCTGCTTGAGGGCCAGACAGAGCTTTCTGTCCTGCTGTTTACCAGGGAGAGAGAGGGTAAAACACATGTCTAAAATATATATATTTATCTATACATCGCAAGGTGTCTGTGCCTCCCTAGCTGATTAGAAAACCAAGCCATCCGATATTACTGTAGCGAGTCCTGCCAAAGGGAACTGGGAAACAAAGTCACTGCTTGTAATTAGGTGCTGCAGTGTAAATCTAATCTTCATTTAGAGTAATTTTTGAAAGTCAAAGAAAATTCCACCTGACGAGGTATTGGTGAACCGGATGATGTACCTACAAATCAAAGCTCCAGGTCTCAAGACTTGGCTGGGAAGGGGAAATAAATGGCAGGGGAACGGCTGATGAGGTGGCATACACCTTGCAGGAGCCATCCCGGGCAGGATGGGGCTGGTGGGGTTTAAATGCCCAGGAGCATCGCCCATCCACACAGACCCCTCCCCGCCACACACACGCGATGTACGCCTGACCCTCAGCATCCCCTTACTCCCCTTCCCCCCACCTCCACTTATAAATCAGAGCAGAATTAATTCAGGCGCCGCGTTTTATTTGATAAACGTCAAAATATGTAAATACCGGGCTCTCTTCCTACAGTCGCTAAAACAAATGGAAAACACATTTATTAGCATAGAGATGAGTTTAATCAAATCAGCGGCGAGTACAAATTAGCCACAGGAAACGTAATGAGCTGGGAATTAATTAGCAGCATAATGGTAATAACTTTGCCTGCTGATTACCTTGCGGCCATGGCTCTCCCCCAGGGCTTTCCATGGGTTCTCCAACAGCTGATCTTTTCTGTTGCAGGAGCCCCTGAACTGGAACAGCATGGCCGACAGCTCCCGTGCAACAGACTGGAGGAGGGGAGGGAGACTGAGCGAGGGAGGAAAAAAAAAAAAGCCATGTGAGAGATCCACCGCCTTTCCCTTCCCAAGCCACAAGCCTGTTTCTTTAGCTGAGCGCTCTCCTGGTTTGTCCCGCCAGGCTGAGCCTTCCCCTGTCCCTCTGTGGCTCTGGTGAGGTGCGTGGGGATGCTGCCTTCGTGGGTGGTGGGCTGGGTGGGATATCTGGGTCACCTTCACCCAGTGAGGCTCGCCTCCCTGGCCAGGCACATGGCACATTTCAGAGCTCCAACAGCAGCCAGCCTGCAGCCCGGGGTTATTTCAGTGCTTCAGCATCATGCTGCAAGCGGGTGATGCTGGATCTGACTCGTCCGAAAATAAATATCCAGGCGGTTTTGGATAGGGGCTGAAGTTGCCTTGGGAAGGGCAGGAGCTGGGTGACCCCTGGAGACTCAGCTGGCTTTTTTGTGGAGCTGATGTTGCATGAGAAAGGGACAATTGGTGCTCCAGGGGCTTTGTAAAGTGCTGGGCTTGTAAATTAACTGTTTGACACCAACAGTGATGGAGAACAGTGGGGGGCAGGGGCTGGATGGAGGAAAGGGGCAGTTTCTCTTCTTGATTTATTTGTATTCCTTCTGCAGTGCCCCTCCTCCTAACACCTGAGCAGTCCAAAATAACTTGCGCAGAGCCTTCCACTGCCGGAGCTAAAAGCACTTCATAAGCCTTAATGAATCAAGCTGTGCAACAGCCCTGTGAGGAATTATTATTCCCAATGGTGCAGGAAGGTTAAGGGAAAAACACTCTTGTTTGGGGGCCTCCATTTAGATGCTCCAGTCCCATCCTTGTGCACCTTCACACAGCAGCGTCCCACTCAAGAGACTGAGTCAAAACTTGTGAAGTTAAAAAAATAAATAAAGCTAAGTAAAAAAAAAAAAAAAAAAAAGCTAGGACATGCATTGAGGCGTTTTAGCAGGGATTTGCAGAGGAATTAACTGAGCATCTAAGTTTAAAATGTAATTCAAAGTGATTTCTGGAAATTCGTACGGATGCTGAAAAGTGGGAGCACTAGTACTTGCACAGCTTTGCTTCCTCTCTGCTTTGGATACTTGGCTCCAACCTGCATAAATGCTCCACGAAACAGAGGGAGAACAGTAAGGTGAAAGCCCAGTGCTGACAAGGACAGGGTGATGTTTTTTTTTTTCCCAGAGGGACAGTGTCAGTTTGGACTCATGCATCCCCCAGTCCCCGAGGCTGTCAGTGGTACCTAATAAATCAGGCTGGTGAATCCAAGATGTGATGCTAACCACATCGCTCCAACTGCTCTAGCCTGTGCCTCAACCATGCCAGTTGCTTGGGCCATCTAGGTTTGGGCAGACGTTTGACTGGAGCTGTCAAGAGCTGGTGGACTGAAACTGATGCAAACAAGGAAGAAGTCAGCACTTTAAAAAATAGATGGGTTTTAGATGGGAAGGGGCAGAGGTTCTTTCCGTTACTGGAGACAAAAGAGAGACAGAATTTTCGCGTTTTATGGAGCGTGTCTGTGCTAACAGGAAGGTATCTGCACTTTGGGATTTAACTCCAGGAGGCTTCAGAGAAGCAAGGGTTTCCCTCAACACTGAGATGAACTTAGACCAAAATGAAGGCTCTGTCTTGTCCTTAAGCATAAAGAAGCTTCACATTCAGCTCTGATCTTTGAAGCCGAGACTCAGTTCTCCTGCTCAGAGACCTTAGTAAAGTCCATATCTGACCTTTGAATGCAAAAATAAGCAAGTAGGCATATCAATTCCCACTTAGACACCCAAGATAAAGTTTTCCAAAGCCTCCAGTATTGCCCTGAGTCTGTTTTTCCAGGTGTTTTTGGGGTATTCCCCATTGCGTTTAATTAAAGCAGTGTTGGGTCATTGATTCTACCAACATCTCCTTAGCCAATGTGATCAAACCTGCCAGTGTCAGAAGCCCTGATGGCAATGCCTCGCCTCAGCCAGCTGGTTGGTAGAAAAATCCGACATCTTAACAGTCATCCCTGAACAACCTCACAAGTTGCTCCAAAACCAAGAGTCAGAGAAGAGAAAACGCGCCTGCTGCACTCCGGATCAGACCCGCTTTCCTGCAGGGACTGAATTAAAGAGTCCCCAAACATGGCAATAAACTGCAATCCGCTCCCCACGGAGGCTTTGGTGATGTGTGAACTTTTGTGGGAGCGTTTGCTCCTTCCGGAGAAGCAGAGGCAGAACTAGGACAGAGCAACTATTTCGAGCCCACTCTGCAGAGGGGCGTGGGCAAGGGATGTTTGCACAGATATTTTCAGCGTTTTTGCAGAAGCCCTCCTTTCAGGAGGCAGTGCTGGCTGCCCCGTTTGTGGCTTGGCTGGGCTTAAGCCTTCCTGTTGCTTGTTGGGTTTGCACCCAATGTTGAAGGGTGTCTAAAGCCGATGGGCCGTGGGCTGTGCAGTAGCCATCATCTCCTCCCAAAGGCCATCGCCAGGATGCTCCTCGATGGAGACCTCCCCCTGCAGAGTCAGGGCAACAAGGGCCTGACCTCTGATCAAAGTTGCATGGCTTCAGTTAAAGTTGCTTCGTTTTTTAATCCTTTTAATGTCTCTGATTTTTTTTTTTTTTTCTCCAAGGGAGCTTGTGCAAGTTAACACAATAGATTAAACCGTGAGTTGTACTTGAAGAATCCTGTATTTTATTATCATGGATAAATAATATCTCACCCAGAGGAAAAATGGGAGAACACAAGGTCACCCAGCATGCCTGGAGCTGAGCCTGAATAGGAGGTCTAAGTTGCCGGCTCGTGCCCCAGCCTCCCATGCAGCCTGTGCTCCGTTCTGAAGGCAGAGGGTCTTTATTCTTCAAAGTGCCGCTTTCCTTTGCTACCTGCAGACAAATAGGTTGCTCTAAGATGCATGCCACGAGCTGATTTTTGATTCATGAGAGCCTGAACCAACACTGATCATAAGAGAATCGACAGTGATCATAAAATATGAAAGGTTTTTAAGGAGGACTCTACATCACATTGAGGTGTGCAGCAGTGCTTTCTGTTTCAGAGCCAGAGGGGCCAAATGCAGCTCTAGTTTATTAATGAAAACATGGAAGTGAAAGCAGTGAGAGCAGAATTTGCCCCTGTATATGCAAGGGTACCTAGTTTCACAGAAGCTTTTAGGAAATCTACGGCTTTAAGCATAAACACAAGACAATTTTGTTTTCATGTAATTTTCTTGCCAATTCTTTTTCTTAAAAATCTGTACGGCTGTCATATAAAATATGCCTTGGTTTGTTCTAATTTAGATTACGCATATTTGTCCTCAGTGAATGATTGATTAAGTGCTCTGATCTTGACTGCTATGTTAGCAGCAGGGTATCTGTGCAAGAGGATTGGAAATCTCATTGGATAAATGGTAGAGATGAAATCTTAGCTGTTATAGATCTGGTTTTCTTTTTCACAGCCAAGGCAAATGCTGTCTTCTTTGCAATAACAAACATGCTTTGTAACGTGTTCCAGGACAGTGCCGAGCCTGACTTTGTTTCCTCATGGAGGGGCTTTAAGCTGTCATAATACCACGGCACCAAACTCTTAATGTCACAGATATCGCTGTAAAGTGGGTATCTCTGAGTTCACCAGATCAGTTGTGATTTACGCTGATGTAACTGAAAACAAAATGTGTCTCACTGACATCTGCGGAGTTGCTCTGATAAAACCGGCATAGAAGCAAAACTAGAGGAAAAAAAGATATCTCTGTGCAACTGAGCTCATTCAAAGCATCAAGCATGGTTTAGCAGGACTGCCCAAAACGGAAAACCTCCTTCAGGGGTTAGTTACCCTGTCAATCTCACTTTAACATCACTGAACCTGAGCTGTGTGCGAGTATATTGTTACCCACAGGAGCTGGGAGATATTTTCTTGCTGCTTTGTATAATCTTATGTCCCATACTTCTTATGGGAAATTATGTCACGCTGTGTTTTGTCATCTTTTCATTTGTTTGTATTTATGAGCTAGAACTGATGCAACTAAAGGTACCTGAAAACACTAACTTGGAAAAAATATATTTTGTTTTTCTTTAATGCATCTTAATTTCTAATGCTGGTCTGTGGCATTGTCTTTGGAGCACTGTATTGCTAGGAAGGTGTGTTAACAAACCAGGCAATTTTCTAAAGAAAGGATTATTTTTTTTTTTTTCTTTGCTCTTTCTGAAGCATTTCTCTGACCTTCTTGGAGGTGTAGAGAAAGCTTTCAAGACCATCAGAATAAATGGGTTGTTTACCGTGATGCTTGCAGCCTTGGAAAAAAAAAAAAAAGGTAAAAGAATAAAGCAAAGAAAATCTCTCTACCCACTGTCTTCCAAAAGGAGAGAGATGAGGTGTGAGCTCAAGAGAAAATATTCCAAAATCTGAGCATGATGCCGTCACGGTAAAGCAGAGTAAAACAGAGAAAAGCTAAACAAAAAGGTGGTGGCTGCAGGGATGGCAACAGGACTCAGCACCCTCCTTCTTCTCAGGGGGTTCAATGCTTTGGGGGAAAAAAGAAAAAAAAAAAGAGTTACAGAAATACCAAAACAAGGAGGTGTATCTTGGAAAAAAGTCTGTTCTGGCTTAATTTCCCATGATTAGGATATCATGTTTGCTATTGTCTGCACTGATGCGTTCACAAATACCTGCACACGCAGATGCAACGACTGGGGGCAGGTCAGAAGATCTGCAGATCTTCTGATGAGATCTCCAGACTCGATGGCCGAACTGTGAGCCCTTTTCCGAGGAAAACCACGGCTGGTAGCCACTTATGGAAGTGCTAAGCTGTGTTAATGATGCTGTGTTATCGTCAGGCTTTAATGCTGCCTTGAATGGATGTCACTACTGTGTATGTTCCTGCAGATCAGTTGGTAATTACACTTGGATCCAAAGTAATTACATTGAGACCTGCACTCTGGTTTAGAAGACAGAAATAACCATGCACTCGCCTAGTCCCACACGTAGCACTTGTGATGTAATTTAATAGCCAGCTACTAACATGAAAGTAAAGCGGCATTTCTGTTATATTTATGCCCTTTTAAATTAAACATCGGTGTTTTTTCCTATGAAAGGAGCAGGGGCCGGCGTGCCACCGGTCTTCTTCTTGCTACTCAAGCGCCCTCCTCTTTCCTTGACAAAATGAAATACTCTGAAGCAAAATAAATATTTAAAAGCTCCTCCTGGTGTGTGATTGTTTTGACAAAACAACTCAAGCAGGTCTTGCTTTGGCTTTACTTTCTGCCCTATTTAAATTTTAGGCAGGGAAAAACCAGCCCTGTGAAGACTGGAGGAAGATGGGGCATTTGGATGGGTTTGGTGGTCTCGGGGTGGGGAGCAGATGGACCAACCACCCCTTTTTGCTATTTTCCAGGTTGCATCTTCTAGTGCATTTCTCTTTAACCTCCCAACGTTAAACACCTGGACAGCTGTAGCGCTACATTAAGCACCTTCTTTTTGATGAAGAGCTCAAAGGCGAGGCAGACTGACGCCTGGAGCCCCCGTATCAAAGGGCACCCTCGCTGTCTGCAGCTCTGTTTCCCAGCCGTCCATTAGCAAAGTGCGCAGATTTTTTTTTTTTTTTTTCATGTAGAATTTACTTCTTGTGCATTTCCAAACAAGCCAGTGCTTCTGCAAATAGTCTTCTTCCTTCAGGGTGAGTTGCTTATTTTGGTTAGGAAAAGAAAGAGTCTACTGTGATCTCTTTCTTTTGGCAATGTCTGAGTAATCATTGCTCATAATAATACCATCCCAGATGTTGAAACATCTCCTGTATTAATTTTACCCAGAAGATAATTTCCCTTAGAAATCATGTGCAAATCCCCTGTTCTAATTTGAGAATTAATTCAGTACACTAAATCTTAGCACTTCATCCTAGAAATGTTTTGCCGTGTCTGTTAACCCTTTGCAACAACAACAACAAGAAGCCCAAATGGGAGATTTACAGATTTAACTAAGCCTGTCTCTCACACCAAGCTCTGTTTGAGTCTAGCACACAGTATTTTGAAATGAGGGGCCCCTTTGACACCTACAGCCTACCTGCTTGAATGATTTCCTTCTCCTCAGAGAATCACAAATATAAATTGATTTGTTGTTACAAATATGGAGAGCAAATACATGGTGGTCCCAGAGACCCACACGCCAGTGGTGCCTGGGATTGTCATTCCACCCTCTCCATCAGGGCTTTGGCAGATGCTAAGAATGAAAATAAGATGATTCCACATTTTACAAGACTTTAAGGGAAAAGGGCTTCTCTGAACCTGTATAAGAAATCAGTGGGAGAGTTCACTCTTCTTTTGAGTCCTAGATACGGGTCCTTCCCTCCTTCCGCCCCCCCTTCCCTCCCTTGGTGGCCTCATGCATACACAAGGACACACCAGGCTACCACAGCTGTGGGCATCCCATGCATCTGATGGGCTTTCTTCATTTAGTTTATAATGGAAACTCCAGACTCCAGACTGGGCACTCTCCTGTTCTTCCACAATTGTAGAAGAATTGTGACAATCTTAGCACATCGCAGCCTTTACACTGAAAGTCTTTGACCATCAGTGAAAACAATAAAGAAAACACAGAGGCCAAATCTATGAATTTCATCCCAGCTCTGTGAAATCAGAATGCAGCCCAGCACGCCTTCTGTGGAGCAGGATGCTTCAAAAGCCGTGAATCTTCTGCTTGTACTAGGGTACCTCTGCTTTGCCTTTGCTGTCTTATTTCTAGCACTATTTGGAGTACAAAAGAATTTCAGGTATGAGTACATTTAAGTTAAAAAGAAAATCATGCAAGGAATTGGTCTCTGGGTTTTTGCAGCTACACAGGCTTGCAAATTGCACAAAGCTGTATTAGCAAGACCATGTCACCGACTGTAAAGTGTACACGCAGACCGTCAGAGGATCACAGAATTCTTTCAGATGGAATTTTTATATGTATCTACAAATGTTTTCTGATTCCTACCATAACAACATGAATTTATTACGTCTCAGTGACAATATCTAGCTAGCTTCTTCATGCAATGGAACGTCACATTTTGGATTTCACTGATTTTACTGCTGGTGATTGTTTGCACAAGCGGTGCCTTGTGCATTTTGCACAGCAGAGGGCTGGCCAAGGACCTTCTCCAAAGAGGATTCAGTTGGAACCAGCTTTGATAATTATCATGAGGCGATAATATGTGATTAGTGCCGGGACATGCCAGCAGTATCACTTCATAAACTCTCGGATGCTGTGCTGAGACTGCGCAGCAGCTCAGCCTTGGAGGAGAGGACTGATGCAGTTCCAAAGAGGAGACAAAGGAGTGACTTTCTCAGGGTGATCCACGATTATAGTAAACAGAGGCTCTGAGCCTGCCTTACCTCTGCGGAAATGCTCAGAGAGGTGAGGTAGTACATCGCTCCAGAAAGGGCATACATTTGTCCCAAGCTGATCATCAGATGAATGCTATCCTGCCACAAAATGGTACAAATCCAAGGAAACTTTTCTGGTTTACACAGCCAAGACCGCACACAGCTCCCAAAGTCAGGAAAAAATGAAAGAACATGATGGTCATCTGTCCCATCCCATCAACCGGATTGAGGATCCCATCCTCAGTGCCTCCACATCCCCTGAACAGATCACTTCTGCTGTCCTGTGCCACACCGAGAGGACCTGCTGGAATGGGAGAAACCATTTGAACCTTTCTCCTTTAGTCACAAAAGATATTCTGTTTAATGACCCCCTTGCTGGGCACTGCCAGTTAGGTCTTGTTTGCTGCTGCTTAGACTTCATGTTTTCCCTTTCTCTCATTTCAATAAAACAGTCTGGAAAAATATTGCTGTGTCCTTCTGGTCCTTAGGCGAGGAAGACTGCATTTATGCTACCCTGAAATTCAGCACACTGACAGCTGCAGGATGGATCTGCTGGCCCAGCAACTCCAAGCTTGTGCACTGGTTATTATTCCTCCTGATGAATTCACCTGGGGGATCTGCTCCTTGAATGCAAAGCTCTCAGGTCAGGACAAACGGGAAATGCATTTCATGGAGCGTGACATAGTGTAAGTCCCAGAAATGAGCGCACATTGAGTATGTCCATAGGCAGTGGGATAAAGTCGTCCCTTTATCTCCAAGTTGCTGCTGGAATTTCCTTCTAAAAGCCTGTGTTTGCAGCAGCAATGGCTATTTGCAGTGAAATATTGGAGTTTCTTGTATTTATTGCGTATTGGGATTTAACAAGCTAAAATCACAGCTTTGTTTGAATTTTGATTAGTGGAGTTTTTGGATCCCTGTCTCCGGTGCTCCTTGACTCTGACCATTCCCTGCAGTCAGGGACCAGTCTCAGCAAGGAAGCCGTTTTCCCATGGGGAGCAGTTTAGTTTCCTTCCGTTCCTTCAACTCCCCATTTGGGGTCCCCCTTCACAAGACACCCACAAGCAAACCAGGTCCACACGCATCTCAGCCACCCTTCCCACCGCATCCTGAGCAGAGCCCAGTGCAACTCATCTCAGTTGTGATGGGGATACGTGAGTTTCTCTTTGTGGTATAATCTTTCTTTTGTTATCTCCAGGCAGCACTCCTTAGCCTTGACATTAAACTGCCCTCCCTATATCTGCATCACCGGACATTTTATATTTATCTGACAAACCTTTGTCTCCTGCCCCACTCTAGCTATGATGTTAATGACATTCCTATTTTCAGCCACGGAGGCGGCTGTCATTTAGGTTTTGTCAAGGAAATGACAAAAAGACCTAGTATCAAATCTGAAATATTTAGAAAGCCTTTCTCCAAAAAACCCAGAACTTAAAATATTGTCCTGGTGGCAAAGCTAGCTGTAGTTTTCCAACAAACCTCCAGCCCAAATTTTTGGCAGTGTCTCAGGATCTTGATCCCATAAAGGAACAGTTTGTGGTGTCTGAGGCCCTGGTCCTGCCACCGAACATGTGCTGCCTGGTTCTGGGGGGATTCTCTGCTGTCTTCAGAGGGAGAGGCACAGAGTTTAGTGTTACTCAGTGAATTGTCACAACACAAGCAAAGAGACAGCTATTCTCACCCAACCCACTGATCTTTCTAGAAGACTTTATATATCATTTGTTCTGCTTTGCTGTTCTCCTGAGCTGCAGGATACTATGTTCTCATTCAGGTTGTTTCATATTCAGATCCTAAAGCATCTTGCGAAGGAGAGGAACTGTGTTTCCAGCCACGTTTTTCAGCTCAGATCAACATGCTAAAAGCCTTGGTCTCAGCAATAGCTTCCTAAATGTGTAGAGTGTGGGAGGCTGATGGGTGGATGAGTTGGATCTAGTCAAGATACAAGGGGGCAGGAGGTCTCTGTTAAGTTTGGTGGCTTGAGAGAGGTACTGGTATTTGCTGGAGATGGGAGTAGAAGTCCTGTGCAGCTTGTTGGCAGCAGGAAGGAAGAAAAGATCATGGCAGAAAATGATGCCCACCGTCAAACCAAAGCAGAGCTGAATTCAGGGCTGAATAACTGCATCTGGATTTGCTTATATTCTAATGCACATCAGAAGGTCAGCTGGCAGGCAAAGGGAGGCAGGGAAAGCCAAGGGAAGACGTCAGTGCCGTGCTGACTCCTGGGATGCAGTGGCTGTGCATGGAGAGCTGGACTGGGTCAGTGGGGTCTGTGTCACTGCCTCACTGCAGCCCCAGGCAAGACCGACCATCCCTCGCCATCAACACACGCTCACGGCCACTCTTGTTCCCAGGGCCCACCTCCTAGCTCAGGGCTTTAGCTGAAGACAGTGAGCATTCGCACAGTGGAACATTTTCTTTTCTGTCCCTTAATTTCCCCTCTCCTGGGGGAAAAGAGTTGGGTTTAAAGACTGCTCTTGTTTGATAACTTCCCTTAACTATCAGCTAAATAATATATGAACACTGATCCACCGTGCTGACTGATGACTCCCTCTGCTGACCCTGTTTTATTTTTATTGCTTGGCTCGGGCCAGTTCCTTCAAGTCCTGAATCATCAGAACAGAGACCTTGAGGTATTCCAGCCAAATCAATCCCTGGCCCATTGACATATTGCTTTACCTAACCAACCATACAACTTCACTTTTCCCTGATAATTTCTCAATTAATTGCTTTTCAGCTCTCATTCGTTACAAGGTCAGGCTGTGACTGGGCTTGTACATTCCCATCTCTGATAAACTCTCCTGGTCCCCTAATCAGCTACGACTGGGATTTTAGTTCCATTAACTTATTCATCATCTAGACATTTTCATCTTGGGGAGCTTGACTTTTGATTGTATCAGTAGTATCTTCAATTATTTAAAAGGACTTAAAATTCCCTTCTTACCTAAAAGGAAAATGCATTTTGAGCCCTGAAAACTGATATTGGACCAGCGTATTTTGGATGTTCGTATGTGCAAGCCCATGTTAAACAACTCATGCATGGCAAGAGCATAAGAATTTGCTGCTGAGGAACATGTGTGTGCATGGGGCCAACTATATTAAGATGTCAGATACAGGGAAATGACAGTATGCTGATGACTAGTGGCTTACTAATGCTAAATCACGCCTGAGATTCTGTTCCATGATGTCAAACATTGATTCAGTTTCCGTGGGAAGTTATGCAAATGCCAGAGCCCCTCGATGAGATCTGAAACTGAAATTGCTAGGGAAAAAAAAAAAAAGCTTCCCCTCTCCTAGCAATAAATCTTTTTAGAAAATCTTGAAGGTAGCTGCTCCAGGAGGGGAGTGCATTTTGAACATGCTCCCCCAGGCAGAAGGTCTTGTAGGACCCTTCTTCAGCTTTGGTGCTAGCTGGGAGCCAAATCCTTCTCTTCTGCTGCAACCTTCTGTCTCAGTCTGTGCTTCATCTTTGCAGCAGCTGGTCCAGTCTGAGGCAACAACCCACTAGTGCTACTTACTACAAAATTAATCTTTTAACAGAAGCAGCAGTCTCTGTCGCACAACAAAATGCCCTCCATCCCAGCTCTTCTCAATGCCCCTCTTCGCACAATTTCCAGCCAGGCAAAAGTCCTAAGAGTCTGCGAGCTTCTCCCAGCAGGAAAACTGGTGGCAAAACCTAACAAAACTGGCATCAGCTGGGAGATGGTACGTTTCTGAATGGAGCGATGGGATCAAGGAGTCTGGAGTCCCATCTTGCTCTTTGTCCCAGGTTCCATGGAAGCCAGTTGACTGAAAACCTCCTTTCTAGGATGGTGTCGGGGGACCCTTTTAGAATATCTGAGCGCTTCAAGCTCTGAAGGATATCCACAGAGAGAGGTCAAACTGTATTGACAGACTCTCCAGGAAGAAAAGCTAGTTTAATATTGGCAAGACAAGACCTGCTGCATACTTAAAAGGAGCCTCTCCTTCCAGGAACTATGTGCTTAGGTCTCAGTTTCCTTTCTGCAAAACGCAGGTGGCAGCTTTTAACACTCATGATTTCATTGCAGACTGCAGAATTATGGGTTTTTCTTGCAGGAACTCTGCAAGAGTTTACACTTTTGAGTGTAAATTTTCAGCATTCGCTTAAAAAGTGAAGCCCACACTATTGCTGAGAAGGGCTTAAAAAAGATTAAAAGCACAGAAAATTAAGAAAAAAACCCCTACACCAATAGACAGCGCGTTGTGATGAAGGGAAGTGCAACAGCAGCGGTATAAATTCTGGAGTGTTGCTTTGTTTGCTTTGTCCTCCCAAAACTGCAATAGCTCACCCACCCCACTGGAAAACCTCTGTCCTCCTGTGCCCTTTCTGGCTGCAACGGCATGAAGGGTCTTTCCAAGGTTTCTGTCGCTCCCTGTAAGTGATGTACCAGAAGGCACCAACACTTGGAGGACGTGAAGAAACGTACAGTTCTCTCTCCGCCTGTTGCTAGGATTCACAGCTATACCCCACTGCTTGCTGGGGCTTCGGCTCCTCTTTTGGCTGTAGGAAAAAAGAAGGAAACCTTGTTGCTTCCAGGCTCTCTGCACCAGGTTTAAGCAGCTCCAGTGCCAACCGTTACAATATTGCTACAGTCAGACATAAAATCTTAATGCATGGTAGTGCCTTGAATCTTACATTCTTCTGAAAAAGGTGAGTCCCCAGTAGTAAATGAAATATTAAACATTATTAAATATGAAACAGCTAAACCTGGATTCCATTAAAATGAATCTTTCATAGTTTTCCTGGGGTTTTTTCCTCCTTTCCCTTTTTTTCCCAGGGAGCACGGTGATCTCATGAGCTTTTATGTGTCCTTTTAAAGACAGAAAAATCACAGGTAATTTAAGTCTATTCTATTCAGATTTATTTTAGCTGGAAAACAAATCAAGGCTGTGAAACTCTCTCATGGTTGCATGTATCTGACTGAACTATTCAGCAGTCTATATCAAAGGCTCACCTAAAGACACTGTTGTAATGCCTGCTGACATGTGCCACCTATTTAGAAATCTTGTATCCAGTTACACACTCTACTTTCATTTCGAATGGCTTTAATCTTCCACCATCCAGTAAAAAAACCCCTCTCTTTTCATATTACATAGGGTTCATTTAGAGCTGTTTTTGTTGCTTCTGCAGGTTTTCTGAGAGTTAAACTGTGACTAAAGTGAGTGTTGATGTGTGAGCTGGCAACGGGGCGTCTAAAGGAATATTTGCAAGAAAAAACTTAAAATTAGTCTGGGACAGGCTGATTATGCAAACGTGATGGAGGTTATGACTACACGGATAGCACAGGGCACTCAAAAGGATGAGCCATGACTCAATATTGCTGCTATATTCTGTGACCGTTGTACTTGCGCCTCAAAATTCATGAATGTATGGGCATCAGCACAGGCTGGCTGAACAGACACAAAGGTGTGTATTTCTCATCAGATGTATTTCTGTCCTTGCATTCAGAACTTAAACCCTCTCTTTTATTGCTAACCACTGTATTTGAACAGGACTGATAGGAATTTTTAAAGCAGAATGGGGAAAAAGAGCGCTTGCCCTTGCTTAGAGGGTCCCAGAGCCTGGATCTGTGTGACAGCGTTCCCTCACTCCACACCACGGGGACCACTGAAGAAAGGTGGGTCTGGTGGGAGGTCCCATCTCCAGCACACACCTTCATTCTTGACTCTTCAGGCTGCTGCATTACGGTCTCCAAAACATGCATGAATTAATTTATCAATCCGCAGGCACACTTTCGGACTGAAAAGCAATAACCACTAAGAAAGACGAGCTAAAATGGCAGAGAAGGTAGAAATCCATTAATTATTCATCACTACTGTTCCGTTCTGTGCGAAAAGGCTTCTACCTTGCTTTCCTTAGGTCACTTCTGAGGCTCAGCAAAGCAGATTTAAGTGGATGCCCCACCACAGGAGCTCATGCTCATGCCTCTTCCCATTCCATTGCACCTGGCTGGGTTCCTCATCTCCCCCTCCAGGAACCGAGTGAAGTGGGGGCAAAAGAAGTTGATTCTGCAGGAAAGTGGGAGAATCCATGCTCCTCTCCATTTCAGACTTTTGTACCATTTCACAGATTTCTAAAAAAAACCCCCAAAATTAAAACAAGCAAATTGTACGAAGTTATTTTCCGTGTTTAAACGCCGGTATTTTCTTTTTGGTGTGCATCTACTTCAGCTGAGATGGCAAGAGCATCTCACCAGCAATGGCCTTCTCGCAGCCTGACCAGAAGCATACGCTCTTGGTCTGGTTTTGTAAGAGCTTTTGATGCTGCCTTCTGGCCTGACACCCTTGGGATGGAGAGGAACAAATCCCAGCTTTACTGTTTATTTATTTTAATGAACTGCCATTGGCCAGCTCACGTTTTCACCACAAAGATTTCAGATCGCCTTAGAGCACCAGAAAACATGTTGCAAACTGCTATGAAGCTTAGGCACGAACATGTCAAATAAGTGATCCACACGAGAGTAGATAGACGTGACATTTAGTAATCATCTTTCATGGACAAAATGGGGCACTGCTGTCACTTTAAGTAAATCTCAGTCAAATTTCTGGCATTTTACCATAGGGGAAGCAGGAGGCATAATAGTAAATTTCTCTTTAAAAAATATAAAAGATCAACCTTGGGAAAAAAAATGGTTGCCACAATTTAAGGTGTAATACCTCATCCTAGCTTGGCCATCCGTTTACTTGCTGCTGATATCAATATGTCACCCCTAATGTTTACTGATGTTCACTTTATAAATGACTTTTCCTAGCTGTCAGAATATCTGTCACCAGCATCTCTTCCCCCTCTTTGCCTCTCACCCTCTTTAATAAAGATTAATATCTTTGAGGTTAAGTAAAAAGATCAGATACTACGTAAATGACACCATAGGTCTGATATTTAAACAAGATGAACATGTAATTGCTGAGATTATGTGAGCAAATTGGGTAATTCCTAGCCTAAATGAACACAGTTGGCTTTTGTGGGGTCAGTAAATGTAAGCACACATTCAAATGAACTGTATATTGTGCAGGCATTTGGGCTCCTGAAGGTTCACCCACTGAAGAATTGTAGATGTTCAAAGCAAAAATTGGCGAGTTTAGCTTCTACAGCTTCTCTGAAGCCCTAATATGTTTAAAAGACATGCGGAATGGGGATTCTATAAAAATATGGCACATTGGTTTTCCATATTTATAGTTCACCAGTGACTTCTATATTAAACGGTTTCAGTCTATGAGTCTAAACAAGATTTTTCAACCTGTCACTCCCACAGCTCAACCTGGTATATGAAATGCTAAACATGTTCTGTCTGCTTTGTACATCTTCCTTGACAAACACCTGGAGTAATGACTCCAGAATGAAGATTTAGCTGGCAATTTTATGGATGAAGCACAAAACAGTTATTTTGGCTTTGCAATGTGAAGAGTAGTGAACGTGCATCTTGCTTTGAAATTGCAAGATATGACTTGGAAGGAGCAGTGAAACAGATGATGGACTCTTCACGTAAGCCATGCTCCAGGTGGCTCAGGTAAGGTTTGCCTGACCAAGAACCGCAGGACCAGACCAAAATGTGGGATCATACCCATGGAGCAAAGCCTATGAGATCAGACCAAAACAGCTGGTGTAGAGGTCAAACTTAGACTTATTTTTCTGACTGCCACCATTGCTGTGTGCATAGATGGTCTTGTGGTGAAGAGTGGAAGACATGAGGCTCGTAATCCAATTTAGACAGTTTCCTACAGACCTCCTGGCCAGGCTATGTGGATCAGATCTAATAAAGGAGGCAAACACCCCAAAGGGGACTGCAGCCCTACTTCCCAACCTATTAACCAGAAATCCTTTACTTTTTGGCATTCTGGCTCTGGATGTTAGAGCTCGCTGGTACCTGCAGCAATATTCTGTGTATCCTCAGAGTTATGGCAGTTTTGACATGGCCAAGCTGCTGAATTAGTCGTTTGTATTTCTGCCCCATTGGGAACCTGAACACAGAGGCTCTCCCACTCTCTTCCAGGGACCATCCTCTGGGATTTCTCTGAATGTGGGGGAGACCAGGCCCAGGGCGGTAGAGATCTAGGTCCTGCTGCTGCCTGGGAGGACCCCGACCCACCTCCCTGCACGTGGCAGTGGCTCCTTCCCTAGGCTGGTTGGTGCTGTGGACGTGTGCATGTGTGTGTGGTGGTGATCTGGCTCCTCTCCATCCTGCCTGTTCAAGAAGCATCCCTGGAAATGGAGAAAAACCTAAGGACTCATTGGATCAGGAACGGAACATGAAAGGGGTCATGGCTTTGATGAAGATGCTTCTTTAGGAGTGGAGCATTTGGTTCTGTTTTGTGCTTTATTTGGGGGCAGTTTGACATAAATTGTTAAATTTAACCCTTAAACTCTGAGCAAAACCCTTCTCCTGATGTCAAAGGTGACATCCCCCTCGATGCCCACACGGCAGCCTCCTCTTTGAGGTTTTGCTGTGTTGTGAACTCAAACTCAGCGATAACTGGCAGCTCCCTGACTCCACAGGGATGGGACTGTTGGAGAGGCAGATCTCACACAAAGGGCACTGACGGTGCTCCTCAGCACCACACAAAACCTTCCAGAGGACGGCAAGCTGCAAAAGAATTGTAGACACCAAAAGCCAATTCCTGAGGTGAGAATTGCGTACATAATTTCTTTCCAGTGCACCAACAAAACTATTGTGCTCAGAAGATGGCTCTGGAACTGCCTTTTGTTGTATTTTCTATGAAGTAGCGTTTAATATCTGCAATAACCACCAGGTGATTTTATTTCTAGGAACTAGATTATTTTACAATAAAAGAAAAGACTCTCCGATCGGTATTTTAGCAATCATATTATGAAGAAAAAACCACATCTAAACATTCCAGGAGTATTACAATATGTTCTAAACCCAACTTAGTTTTGACTCACGCAGATTGATATTTGTACTATTTTACTGTATGGCACTGCTTCGCTTATACATACAATTGTTTCTTTCAGCGATAACTAACTTGATTCTTCACGTAGCAGGATCTGAGACTAGTAAACCACAAAGAAATTCTACGCTGCAGACGGCAGCAAGCAGAGGTCTCTCTAGCAAAGGCATTATTTTACAAAATGATGGATGTGCATATTTATTTGCTCTGTGACTTCCATGTCAGGTTTGTCATATTTCCTCAAATTACTAGTTAAACCAAGGTTTCGTGTTTTGTTTTGTTTTTGTTTCTGCTGAAGCCTGCAGGCTCAATATACCTTATAAAAATCAAGCTGTAATTTATCTGCTCCATAGATCATGTGTAACAATAATCACTCTGGAGTCTGTGCTGGGTTCTGATGTCTGGCTTTGTTGGAAGAGATGTATGAAGTGAACAAAAAAGCTTCCTGATTTTCATACTCTGTAATAAACCTGAAATATGGAGAGAAGTGAAACACGTATTTAAATTAAACCGTGGAATCATGACAAAGAAGGAGAACAGAGAAATACACGCACACCCAGACACATATTATGCAATGACACAGTATTATTTCTCTTACCAGATGGACCTCTACAAGTTATGTATACTATATGCCGCATACATATAGCGATTGAACTAGTAGAATAATTTTTATCCTGAACTTGGACTCATCAGAACAGTGCATATGTTAACTTGCATTTTGCAGGAACAAAAACCTTGGCCAACATAAAAACGTGTGGACCCCCAAATGGGTTAATATGCACAGGCGCTACCCGCAATAGCAAAGTGATAGTTCACACTAAATTCACTGCTCAGTGTTAACACTTGTTTCACATACACGTGGGTAATTTTAGAAAGGCCACGAACAAACTTCAGAATTTATGGTAGATATTTGCAAAAATAATAATAAAAAAGGATAAAATCATTAGATGAACCATCTAACTGTGTACAAATGGAAAATGGGAAGAAAAACTCACAGAAGATTGCCGTAGCTTAAATTCCCCCCACACCCACACCCACATATACCCCTGTGAGGGCAGGAAATCATATTAATATCTTGAAATATTTTTTATTGCCCTGGGTGGGCAGTTCCTCCCACAGCTGAATTGCCTTTTGCAAGGCATTGCTCTGCCTGTTTATGTTTATAACAATACCAAAATAATCCATGATGCATCTTGCAGATGTTAGAAAAGCAGCTCCCCATGTGGGGATGCAAACCGGGCGCTGGATGATGTGCAAAGGCGCTTGCCAGGGCCAGGCAAGTCCTTTGTCACCGCACGGGTTAATAAGCATTAAAGGGCTGTCACCACTGAGGCCCCAAGGAAGCCAAGCACGGGGTAAAGATTTCTGGTCCACTGGCTATAGGAATAGAGAGCTGCAGCGAGGCCCTCGCATTAAGAACAGAATGTAATTTTAAATTTAATTATTTCTCTGCAACACACTTAGTGGAAGAGCTGCAGCCCCGTTCCGACTGTGGGAGGGGTACCTCCTCCGCTCCCCAGCTAAAGCGATGCCTGGGACTGTATGGATAAAACACATCCTGGGGGGCACTTCCCAAAAGACCAACGTCCTGCATCCTGAGTTACAGGGCAAATGTTTCTGCCTCTAGCTCCCAAAGTCTCTCTTGCCTTTTTTTTTTTTTTCCTTAAAAAAAAAAAAACAACCCACCTAAATTGCAGTGGCGCTATCATTAAGAGATCCAACAGAAGCCTGGAAGAAGAGATTAGCACATACCAGAGTGACAGGGCTGCTAGGAAGGGGGGAAAAAAATAGACAACATCAGTGCAATGTACCATTAAAAGTATGGAGTGACAGATGACAGTTGGTCTGTGATGGGGTGATTCAGCTAAATGGTAAACAGAAGGGCAAATTCTGATCTTGCTTATGCCAACATAAACCTTGGGTTGCAGAGGAGCTGCTTCGCGTCTCTAGTACCGGAGTTGAGCCCATAAAAGCTGTGACTCAGCCAGATAATCTCTGACAACTGTTAGCGCCGCGGTAAATATGGCAACGTGGCAGGCTGGGAAAGAGACTAAAAAAAGTTTCACTTCCACACTTCCAAAACGAAATGTTTCGGAGCTTTTTTTCCCCTCAAAACAAAATTTAAAATCTTGATCGTAATAATAGAAGTGGTTAAGAAATGTTGAGGTAAAACATAATTTATTTTTTTCCAGGTTGGATGAAATATTTTGATGAAGGCCAAATTAATGAGGTTGCTGAGCCAATGAGTGGAAAACTCAGTTATTCCCATAAATCCAGTCCCCCCGGAGTGGACCTGACGGACACTTTACACGACTGTCAGTGGCAATGTGGTGGACAGACACGCACGTCTGCATGAGATGGATGAGGAAAGGTTTTTAAAACGAGATTATCTGCTAAGAAAACCTTCCGCATTTCATTTTGCTCCAAGAAAGGAGCCCATCTAAAACATATGTCACCCTCTTTGTGTGGGCAGGCGTGCAAACACTAACGCGGGACCTAACAAACTGCAAATTAGAGCTGAAGTCTTTTTGAAGCCGCAGCTAAAACTCTCCCATCTTGCCTGATGAGGCTTCCTCGTGATAAAGCTGGCTGCTCTCTGATTTTAGTATCGAGATGTCTGAAACTCAAAGGGATGGATCCGGCTTCTCCTGCCTCCTGGGCTGCCCCAGACCCCGTGCCCCTTCACCCCTCGGCACGTCTGGCACCGCGTCATCTGCATTCGGCAAATTACAACCTAACAAACTATCGGGATGTGAGCGTGTGTCATATTGCTTTGGTGATTAGAAGAGCAAATTCCCTTTTTTCTGCCCATGGTTTACACTTTGTGAGGTATTGGTGTTTTTATTTCAGTCCACATAGTGCCTGGTTTCACCAGCAAGCTACTGCGGTATCTGCAGAACTAAAAATCAGCCATTTCTCATGGAAAATGTCATATTTTTCATATTTTAGTTGGTCTGAGCTAAAGAGCTGTGAAGGTCTGAAGTTTGCTTCTGATGTGCATGCAAAACTTGGGATGCCCACCTGGAAAACCCCCCTCCTTGGTGGGAAAGGCCGGGAGAAGGGGCTGCCCCATGGGGAGGCCACCGCTGCTGCCGGAGCTGGCGGCTCCCGCGCC
Source organism: Ibycter americanus (assembly GCA_035590275.1). Taxonomy (NCBI): domain Eukaryota; kingdom Metazoa; phylum Chordata; class Aves; order Falconiformes; family Falconidae; genus Ibycter; species Ibycter americanus. The sequence goes on from JAVJGI010000002.1 coordinate 13,774,141, forward strand.
CGGCGGGAAGGAAGGGAGCAGGGGCAGCGTGTGTTTATTCCTGCTCACATCACCCTCCATGGCTTTAGGAAATTTGGGATCGCTCAGAGCCGTTTTAAGATCTGGGGAAAGAGCTTTGTATTAAGCAGAATGAGTTTTTGGTGTGAGCCCGACTCAAGGTGGCAGTGAAAATGGATGTAGGAAATAAAGCTGTGCAGAAGTATTCACCTTACAGGAAAGATACCAAAAAATATATGGATTGTGGAATTACTCTTTGCTGAGATGGGAATTCAGATTTTATTCCTTTTATTACATTTTATTTCTTGCGTCATTACAGCGTACACAGGCAGATTATTCCCCAGCTATGAAAACAGTTGTAGTGAGATGCTGCAGTTGGAAAGAACAAAACAGGCAAGAGTTCAACATTCTCAGTTAGGATAATTATGTTAATATTAATGGATATTAATTTCTGTTTATTTTACAAATATTGTATTAGGAAACTAGCTTTCAGATTCACACCTCACCAAATGCTTTTCAACAATGATTTGTTTCATTAATTTTATCAGCTGCATTCCTTATTTTTTTATAGCACTTTCTTTGCTGAGAGACATTAATCCATGATAGAGCATCCTAAAAGTCTGTGCAGAGGAACCGAGCTGATGAATGTCGGTGTATAGGCTACCCAACACTGTAAGTTTTTCAATTTGCAATGCAGTTGGGGCACATAATAAATTTTGGATTTTTTTAATTTTATTTTAAAGAAGTCTTGAAAAATTTCTGTGCATATTTTCTCACTGTTTTAACATATGTACGAGCCCTCAGAATTCAAATGTCAAGTTATGTATGATATGGGTTAAGTAATAAACCCTATGGTATTATTTTTGGAATACCTATAAAAATAACTAACACAGTTTAAAGTCAGTGTCTTAGTCAAATATTCAGTGCAGGATTAGTTTTAGCTGAATTCAGTACGCACCATTTCTGAGTTTCTCACTAATGAATATAAGATGCTAATGGAAAGTGAACAGGAAAATGTTCTGTATATGCTAAATTGACCTTATATTCAAAATAAGAAAATGCTTGTGCCACATGTTTAATTGGTTAAAAAAGAAAAAAAATGCGTTTGTGCTTACACCTGAATGGAAAAGAGAACAGTGCACATGTTATTTAAAATGTTTTCTCTTAAACCTGAGATTTAGAAAATGCGGTGGCCTTCTCTAGAGTGGCAAGAGCAGGGAGGGGTAGCTGACACTAAATTTTATTTCTGGTTTTGGTCCAGATTAATTCTTGCTGATATAACTGCTCGTTCCTGGAGGATATTGTGCTCCTGAGTGTTGCAGTTTTACTCTGACATGCCTTTACCCATCATGGGGCACATGGGTGGGCAGCTGGCACCAGGGAGCAGGGACTGGTACCTCCAGCGCGGCCAGCTCCGCTTGAGTTATGCCTGGCACATATATTATTCTTTAACACTTGTGTGCCGGTAGGCTTTATGTACTGTAATCAGACAGCTGCCTACAACGTTACACCTCCCAGATGATAAACTCTTCCCCAAAAGGAGTGTGTAAAGCCAAGGCAGGGATGGAGGTGGGCAGGACCTTCTTCCAGGTAAGGGCAAGCCCTGGGCGAGGGTTTTACAGGCTGAAATCGCCACCCTAAGCAGGACACCCAGCTGCTTTTGCTCCACGCTTCCCTGTCAATTTGCTGTGAATGCTCCACTAGATGCTGAATTCCTCTGCTAAAAACTGGAGATGGAGCTAAAATTCAGGTCTTGCGATCCAAACTCCTGGTACTGCGCTGACTCTCGTGTCTGGCAAGCACTGCCAGCTATGAATCAGCGTGGGAGTGTCAATAGTGAAACCTTACAATAAAAAATAGGTGCAGTTACATTCCCTCCCCTCCTCCCAGGTTGCTGGGCCAAATTTCTTTGTCCCTTCAAACGCAGCTCAAACCAATCAAGGCAATAGAAAAGCCAGTTGACTAGACCCTGGCTCACCCCTTGGTTCACTTAAACCAGACGATGCTGTTGAGTTAACCCATGACACACGTCAGCTTACCTTCGTGTCTTTCCCCAGAGTAGACAGATAATCCTATTTTTTCCAATTTTTTTGCTGGACCTTGGCCAGCTGGATAGAGGTCAAATACACCAGTCTGGGTCTAAACTACAGGAAAAAAAAAAAAAGAGCTGCATTTCAACCTTTTCCTCTAGCAGACTGACAATATAATTCATGTTTATATTCCTGCCTTTGCCACCGTCCTGCTGTTTGACCTTGGGGAAGTCACTTCATCTTTTGGACCTTCATTTCTCCTCCAGCTCATTTCTTTTGCATTAGTTAGACTAATACGGGGCAAAAATAGAGCAATATCTATGGGGCAAAACGTGGCTTACGCTGTGCATTTGTATTGCTACTACATAGTGCATCCATCTCCTGGACTCGAGGTCTCAGGCAGAAGTTAAGGAAAATAGTATCAGCCACATTCCAAGCTATGGGATAAATGTAGAGCAATGTGCTGTCCCCGTGCATGCACACATGCTGTGTGTTCTCAGTATTCCTTGCATGTTTAAGATGACTCAGAAGAATTTGTTCCCAGCCACCCAAATTAGCAGGCAGCCTCTTTCATGCAAAGCAGAGCCGTGCCCACCAGTCCTGCCATGCAGCAGGAAAAGCAAAACGCTCGCTCTGTGCTGAGCTGTGATTGAATTTGTTCAGATTAGACCGGGAGCTGAGCAAACTTGAAATGCCTTCATTTGAGTGAAGCTCCCATTTTTATGGAGATGTTTGGCTGTCTTCAGATCTAATTTCAGGATCCAAACACTCCAATTTCCCTATAAGAATGTGTTCAAACACCACTTGACTGCTATTCTTCTCCCTTGCTGCAGAGCTGGGAAGTCATCACGTCTGATGAGGATTCATTATAAAGTTGACAATTTGCCCCTTCCCTTCAAAAAAACTCAGCAGAGCTTCGTTCCTTTCAGCCCACACCGACGCTCATCCGAAGCCTTCCCTGCTGCTCTTAAGAAACCTGAAATATCCGAACTGCAGGATTAAACCCATCCTCGCCCCCTCCAAACAAACAAACAAATAACAAAAGAGGGAAGAAATTATCTCTACAGTAGGGCGATGAACGTAAAGAGCTTATATGTTAATCATCAGCAGAAAAAAAATCCCCAGCGCTCACACGGCCCTGAAGTCGGGAAGGAAGAAAGGGAGAGATAAAGGGAGAACGCGGACATCGGGAAAAGAAAAAAGGCAAGAGCCAGAAATGCGAAGTGCCGCTGCCACGAGTGTTATTTGCCGGCCGTGCCGGAGCGCTGTCAGAGCCCCGTCCGGACTGGTTAACTAGATGATGCAACTTTTCAACTCCCAGTAATTCCTGCAGCGAGACCCCTGGGTTCCACATTGGCCGCACGCACCTGGGAGGGGGCCACCCACCCGCGGCCCCCCTGGGTGCCCCGCGCCGCCTGGCAGCAGCGCCGTGGGTGGGCTGGGGGTGGGGGGGAGCACAGACGGGACCCAGCAAGCCCCCTTCCCTTCGGCCGTCCGCGCTCGCCTTTGTACCCATCACTTATCCAGACATTTGTTTCTCCCGGTAATGCCTCTTCACAAAATAAAGGCAAATTTATTTATTATTATTGTATTTTTTGGGTATGCCTGGTCTGGAAGGAGTTAAAGTCATTATCTCCTCGGATGTCCACAGCAGCACCACATCCCCGCTGTGCTCGATCAGAGCTGCTGGGGCAGTGGCAGCGATGACTTCACCTCCGTGCGCTGCAGCATCGCACAGTGCCCAACTGCTGGAGTTTGCTAATTTGTGTGTTTTCACTCGAGGCCTGCTGATTCAATCATTTTAAAGATGCCCATTTCTTCCAAGCCAGGGATTTTATGACTCTAAGGATTAGAAGCTGTTATCCCAACAAACCCTGGAGCTCTATATATTCTGATTTTATGGTAAGCTTCACTAATAAACTGTTTAAAACATATGCTAATTGTGTTTATTGTATTCTTTAATTATCATATGTATCATTAAAGATGTACTATCCCTTTTGGAATCCTAATACCTAATGCCCTCCCTTTTTTTTTTCCTTCCTTTTTTTTTTTTTTTTTTTAACCATTGCACAGTACTGCATTACTTTAAAAAAAAAAAAGTGAGGAAATACAGATATATATATTTTAACAAGGAAGCCTATTTTCAATTTTCATTGTTTATTTAAAAGTAGAGTCTTTGAATTTAATGTGAAATCTCTCTCCTGAAGAAAGGCAGGCAGGGAATGACATAACAAAACATGGCATTCTGTCTCTGTGCATTTTATTCCTTAATTTATTTTTTAAATATGCTTCCCTATAGTCTATTATGCTTAGTTTTCTGTTTTCAGACTGCTCAAAATGATAATTTGCACAGCCGAGATGGGTTACAAAAGATCAGAATAATTGTCCCCTCATTTTTGTTATAGCTCATTATTCTTATCATACGTACACACACTCATATACACACTCCTGCACGTGCATAATAAATAAGTATATTATGTATATGTACACACACCCATGTATACATATGTATATTCACACTTATTTTCGTGCCAATTTTTTTCCCAATTAACGGAGAGTTGTTTTCCCAAAAAAGAGATACCAGTCGCCCTATCCATGTGAGTAATTTTCACTGCTTTGAAGACTGATCTTCACCCTGAATGCGTTTTTATCCTGCCCCTTTAAAACAAGGGTTCCCCTGTACAATAAAATCTTCATATTTAGCACTCACAATATATTCCCCTCCACTGACCTGCTCCCAATAGCCGAAACGTCTCCCAGCCCTGTGCACGATTGATTGCAATGGCCGGCCCTGATTCCTCTCTTTGGTATTTTGATTTGATTTTTTTTCTCTTTTTTTTTCTTTTTTTTTTTTTCTCCCCACCTGGGAAAATGAATTGTCATTAATATCAGGGAATTTTGCTCACTGCTGAAAAACAAAACAGCACTAACAACAAAAAAATCTAAGCATTTTTCAGCTGCGCAAGTCAAGGAAAATGGATGCGGGGAGAAAGACGCATGTGCAGTGAGATCCGTCCTTGGTCATCAATATTGCAGATGAGAATAACAAATATGGGCAGACACACACCAGCAAAATGTGGGCACACACGTTTAACACAGGCTCCTTCTTCCTTTCCGCTGGGTCATGCTTATGTGCTCCAGCCTAGACCTTTACAGGTCTTTTTCCCCCCCACATTTGAGGGACATCCTGGGAAAAACATGAATATCCCAACAGAGAGTTATGTTTTGATGCAAAAGAATGAGACTACTGGGCTGCTTCACTGCTGGCGTAGCGGGGAATTTGCTCTCAGGAATTTATCAATCAGACTTTTTTTATTTTAGTTGGTTAAGAATGTTTCCTTTAGGTACCAGATGCTAATGTCACATCATGAATGAAACCGCTTCTGCAAATTGAATAATGTCATTTGCATTCACTCATTCAAAATAAGATTGAAAAGTGGCAATGCTGCTCTGTGCTAAAGTTGAAAATGCTATTTCCAGGCAAAAGAGAGTGTCTGCTTAGGTGTCAAAGCCATGATAAAAGAATGGGATTTGGATTCTGATAGAGGTCTTTAAAATGCGCGTTAAATAATTGTATCATTAGACCAAAATTAATTTAAAAATCATATAATTTGTGTTTCTAAATAAGGGCAACCAACAGCCTATGGCATCCTCATCACATAATACAGAACTTCATGTTGGGTCAGATTCTCTTTGTAGGGGTGCTGGGTGAATTTGGAATAAGCTGCCTGCATATGTGTTGTGGCTTTTCACTTGCTGGGATCACTGAGAACATCATTAATTGTTTGTTTTGCCTTTTTGGAGATTTAGCCCGTGTGTCCTTGTTGGTTTGACATCCCGGCCACAGATGTACTTCAAGCTACAGGAAGAAATAGTGGGTTGTAACATGTTAAAATAAACCTATTGCGATTAGAGACATCTCAGCCATGTGCAGACTAAGCTTGATTTTTCCCTGGCTTCTGTGGGTTTAATATTTCTCCCCAGCACGTGGGGTGCTGGCGTGTCTGGGGGACGCTGGGGAGAGCAGGTCCCCCCTGCCAGCGCAGGTCTGCCCTTGCTGCAGCCCCTGGAAACGATCATTTTGCACAGCCCCAAATTAAAGCATCGCCCTCTCTCTCTATTATATTAATGGATTTTATGCTACTTTTTAAATTACACTGTTTTCAAACACGAATACATTTGAATGTCAGACTCTAGTACCCAAATATAAATGTCAAGACCTCTGTACATCTGTGGCATGTAGGAACTAATTTAATCATCTCAGTGAAGCGATTTCGGTTCAGACAATCACTTTGTTTGAGTGGAGGGGTTATGAAGAGGGTGCACAGTCGCAGGAGAGTGCTTACACACTATTTAGGGCCACGCTTTTTTATAAAAGGAAAACTAAGATGTGCATTCTCGAGTGGAAATTCCCAGCCCTTGCCCAGCTCATGGAAACTGGTGTAATTGTATCTCAGGTTCAGAAAAATGACATGTGGCACCAAGGAATATTACATTTTCATTTGTTGGGAGAAAATGGGGGGAAAAGTGATGGGAAATGATTTTTTTTTTTTTTTTTCTCCTGTGATTGGAGCAAAAAAGGACAATCTTGTGAAATACAGGCTGCCTGGTCACTGTGCGCAGCTCGGCTCCCTGGGTGGGTGAGCACGCCGGCTGCGCACGCGGAGAAAGCAAATGCAGGAGCAAACCCAGCTCCAGTTTCACATATGGCCTGTGGGCCTCCTTCTTCTAAAATTCAGCTTAGATGGGTTCATTCCTCCTTTTTACATACTGCATTTAAAAAACGGCAAAGGCAGTGCAGGCAGTATTTTTTCCAAGAGGTAACTGTGGAACAGGACTAGCAGAAGGAGCTTGTTCTCTATGCGGGCCAGCTACCCACAGCAGTCATGCTACTCAACCCTAATCCATGTCTTCAATCTGTCTTAGGAGGAAGGAAAGTTCCTCCTAAATTTCTGGGGGAGTTCGGATCGGCTCCAGGCCACTGCTCTGTGAAAACTCTCATCAGGGTCACCAGCAGGAGCACAGTGATTGTATGGGAAAGACCAAGCAACACCACACCTCCTTTCCAGGGTTTCTGAGGCATCGGAGAGGCTTAGGATGAAGTAGAGTTGTTGGAGAAAGACGAGAAAGAGGAAGGGGAAGGGTGGATCAGAGCCTGGAGGCTGGGCATGGGGAATGGGATCACGGGGAGTGGGGGTGACTACAGGGATGGTTGGGGACTGCACATTTAATACATGAAGGAAAGCACTGATCCAGCCGGTCCATGCGCGTGGGGAATGTTTGCCAAAGTCCTTTCCCTGAGCGTGCCATCACCTCCCAAACCAGCCCAGCACAATTTGCACGGAAGCCGATCCAGTTCCCAATGAAGTTGCTGGAAATAAGCATGGATTTGGCACTGATGGCATTTGCCTGTCTTGCATCTAAAACTTTCAGCCCTAATTCCGTCTTCACAACCAGCAGGATTAAAAAGTTAGAACTAAGATAATTTTGCTACAGTTTCAAGCACCCCCCAACAAAACAAACTAAAAGAATAATCAGAAGTGCAATCCATTTTGGAGAGCTTTGGTGAAAGAGGCTTAATTTGTTGGATTACTTGTTACAATTAGATGCAGTATAGATGATATCAAATTATATTAATAGCTCTAACATTTCGTGTTAGTATGAAAACTGCCCAGCCTTGATAATGAAAACATACACAAGCGAGCTTTGTAAAACAATCAAAAATCAATCCGATGTGTCAAGCTGAACGTATCAATGAGACAGTTTGCAGTCAGAGGGTTTTCTTATGAAGTGCTGTCAACAGTCAACGCTACACTTGTCTGATCCGTCCAGCTCCGCTAAGTGGAAAGATTTCTCTCTTTTTTTTTTTCTTTAACCCAATAGAAGAGAAAGGAAAAACAGGAAAATCTAAGCCACGGTAATTCATCTCAAGTATCCTGAAGGACAATTAGTAACAAAGGCTAGCAGTGGTAAGCCTGCTCTTTGGTGTGGTTTGGAGATCCGGGGCTGTAATTATTGAGCCATCCTGCTGAATAGCACAATCAATGCTTGACGGCTGCATGGCAGAGCGCCGGTGCGACGGCTTGAGCTCTTGTGTAAATGAAACGTCAGGCTGGGGGAAAAGGGGGCCATTGTGTTTACCCGCGCTTTGATTAGCTTTTAGCGAACAATGAATTTTCAATCGACGCAAGACATTTTAATGGTGTTGTCGGGATCTTTCTTAATAGGCGGTTTGGATGATAGAAAGGGAGGGCGAAAGGCACTGGTGAGGAGGATGAATTCCCCCCACGCCGTGCAGGTGTGAGGGGCCGGTGTGCACGCATCCAGCCCCGCATCCCAGTGGCGAGGCTCTTCCCAGCCGGACCATGGTCCTTGGTGCGGGCAGAGCTGCGCTGGAAGCAGCCACCTGGGATGAGAGCAGCGGCACCTCGGCACAGTCCTGCCAGCCTTCATGACTGGCTGGGCAGGTGACACGGGTTTGCACCTGACTACACATTTTTCTGCCTGAAGGTCCTCAAGCCTCCCCACTTTTGCTCCCTTGAGCGTGGCTCTTCCTGATTTGTAACCTCAGGGTTTGTCCCTCTCCCCCTTCCATCATATTTTCCCCCTTTTCCCCCCATCTCTCTCAAAAATAAGCTTCTCCCCTGCAGCATCAAGCTGAAGCATTTCAGCATTCCCTTTAAATTCCTGCCTAACTTCTCACGGACACATCTGTATTCTTCTCATGTCTTACTTCCTTCTTTCACAGCAGAAATATTTACCAAACTCTTTTTCAAACCTGCCAGTAGCTTCACTTCTTCCTTCAGTTTTCCCAGCACTGCTCCTTATACTGCAAAATCATCCCTCCCTCTGTGCACCGAATGAACATTCAAGCTCAAGCCAAGGATGTTCTGGGAGACTTTTGTGGGTGTGTGCCCAGAGGTTAGGGAGCCTACCAGATTTTTTTTGCTATTCAAAGGTATTTGTCAATCCCTGTTTCTCACCAAATGCAAATATTCCGGACTCGGACACTCACTGAGCGGGGAAGGGATGGGTAAGCCCAGTGCCTTGTTTCCAGCTGCACACCAGCAGAGCAAACCTGCACTGCCAGTTTAGGTACTAAAATTTACTTTTTGCCTGTGTGTAGCCTGTAATGCTCATCCCTTTAGGAAAGGAGGAATATCGAGGTAAATAAATACCTGTAGAGTACACATTGCTTTGCACTTACTTTTATTGCAGGGGTGTCAAACCACCTCAGTGAAACAAGCAGCCCTGGTTGTGCTAAGCCTAGAGAAGACAAGTGACAACAGGAATATCCAAATGTTTTGGGAAGATTCTTCCTTCACTCAGGCCTCATTCAAACACAGTTTTGTCGCCAACCTGTTCAGCGTTAATCCCCCCATAACAAGATTATCCGTGTCCCATCCAGACCCCGCCAACACCGTAGCTGGTACGTGAGATGCCTGACTCCTGCCATTTGCTCTGATGAAGAGTTTAGCGCCGTATTTCTTCCTCCAGCCACAGCAACTGCTCAGCCACGGAGCAAAGCAAAGCTGAACCTCTGTAAGCTGCTCGGGGCAGGCACCGTGCCTTCCCCATAAATCACCACAACGCACCTCCTCAGTGGAAGGCAGACTCTGCAGATGTAATTGATTAGTAACTATCAGCTAATTACAGGGTAATCACATGATTATTTTTGCTTTGCAAACTGAATAGTTGTCATGAGATTGAATAATTGTGCGGGGCAATTTTACATGCAGGCACATACTACTGCTGAGTAAAATCAGATCTACAGGCTGCGTACAGCAGGTAGGATTATTTTGTTCCTATCGCTGTCGAAGTCCGGTGTGCACATCATTGCATCGTGTGCTTCTGAATGGATGTTTGGATCCTATGCTCTAAAGTAGAACCGAAAGATAAGAAATTGCTCTACCAGCATTACTAGAATTAAATGCAAATCCTGAAACCTCTGGCAAGGCAGCATCTTCATGGCTCTGCCAGCCCAAAGGGAGAATGCAATGCTTCTGCCCTGCGGAGGAAGGAGGAGGGCTGGGGCTGCTCCTCTCCCGGGAGGGAGAGGAGGAGAAGCGGAGGCACGGACACTCTGCAGGAGCACACGCTGCTTAACCCCGGGATCTTGTTTGCCTGCAGCCCACGTAGCCGTCGCAACCAGGCGGTTGCACCTGCAATCAAGTGCTACGGTTCCCCTCTCCTCCTGAAGCCTGGTCACAAAACACAAATAACAGTGGTCGGAATAATTTGTCCCTTCATAGCTTACTAAAATTTTGGTATTGGCAGGAGAGTCAATCAAATCGCAGCAATGCAACCCAAATATTTTCGCAGATGGATTGAACGCAGTACCAGTAAGCAATGTGAAGAAATGATTTGCTCTGTTGGCAGTTTGATCCGATAGGCACTCTGGCTTCTGAATGTCTCTTCCCTAGAGAAGACAATTAAACATTTCAGGCCATTTTCAATGTCACTGATTCAGATCAGTCAAATATTGAAGACATGGGGTTGAAGCTGGAAGATATCATGTTCCCTTGGAGCTCCCAGTATTGCGGCATCAGACCTGTGGGATAAATGCTCCCACAGATGAGGCCTGTATTTTCCAAGTTTAATGGAAGTGTGAATGCTTCCCTTGCCAGGGAATCCTAAAGATCCCGAAAGCTTCCTACATCACAGGATTCCTGCAAAAAGCACTGGAACTACCAAAATAGGACTGACTGGGGAAAAAACCCACACTTCAGTGGTTTAGAAAAAAATAATATAAAGAACCAACATATGTCTGAATTAAAAAATTGCTTGTATTAAATTGAGTTTGGCATTAGAAGACACATTTCTATATGAGCCAAGAGCCAGCAGAACGTACATGGGAATATTTTTAGGTTTTATCCAGGAAAAGTTAATACAAGAAACAAATGCCATAAGCACATTCATGAACGTAGAGGAGGACGGCTCAGATCCTCCGCTGATGGAACTAAGCCTCCATCATTTGTTGCAATGGAGATACAGGGATTTACCCTGGCTGAGCCTTCTGCTCGGTCCACAGAAATACTGTTGATGCCAAGGGGGCACTAGGCACTAACTGGGAAGGAAGGAAGCTGGAGCAGGGAGATTTTGTCCCTTTGTATTTCTTCAGGAAATAACAAAGGAAACATAAGTAGAATGTATCTGTAAGGCCATGCTGCTGTCAGAGGGCTGGGGAAGAAGAAAAAGAACACGAGCTTCACTCTTAGATTGTAATGTCCTCAGAAACGGCCATCAGAGGCTCAGCCCAAGGCCCCAAATGAACTAGAAAATGCTCCTGTGCAGCAAAAGCTGTCTCAGAATGAGTTATGTTGGTTTTACATGGAGCCATACCTACTCACAGCCTGATTTGAAGATAAAAATAAGGAAAAAACCTGATTCTTTGCTAGCAGAATTATTTTTGCTCCCAGAAGATAATCCACTGGTAACGTTGCATCCAAAATTAATTTTGAGTGAAACTGAAAGCTCATACACACTCACTGGTCTGAATGTGGAAGAACAGAGACACTTCTCAATTGTTCTCTAAATGCCCCTGCTAACCCCCCACCATGTATTTCAGGGTGTACCAGCTAAGCTTTCTTTAGTTTCCAGGTGTAGATTTTTGTAACTGGAAAATATATGTATCATGCAAACTCTTTTTTTAATATCTCTGGATTTGAAAATCTCGGTGGTTAAACTAAGAACTGCGTTAGAAGTAGAAAGGAAAGGTTGAAAGCTGTAAGTAAGAAAAAAAAAAGAAAGAGGAAAATTCAGGGTCACCTGGTTACAGTCAGACAAAAGCCACATTTCAAAAAATGTACCCTGTAATTTAGTCAAAATGGAAAGGACGGGAAAAAGGTCAATATTGTTTTAAATGAGACTAACAGCTTCCTTTATGTAATGGGTGAACTCCAGTGTGTTTCCGGATGATTGGCAATTTAGCTGCTTGGGGAAAAAAAAAGGTTAAACTTATCAGCACACAAAAGTGCCAGCAATTTATTTCTGTCACTTTCCCACAAATTAACCTATTTTAAGGCATTCTGAACCTCATCAGCAAGCCCAGGTGTGGCTGGGAATGAGGGTCACCACCAGGTCCATGTGCACAGGGGGAACGTGACAGCAGCCCTGGGAGGTGGCAGCCACACAAAGGAGCTCTTGGGGTGGAAGACGAGTTCGACGAGGAGAGGGCTTATATTTACAAAAAGGAAAAGAAATACTCAGTGCTTTCCCAAATGAGCAAGGTTTGGTCAGCCCGAGCACTAATGTGGACCCCGAGGTCTGATGTTCTGCACCTATCTGCAAGGTGGGAAGGTGTAAGCGATGGATGCTCCAGGGATGTCAGTTGCGTGGTTCTGCTACGTCAAAAAATATTTAAGGACCTGGGTCCTGCACTGAACAGCCCCTAGCTTTCAAACGCAAAGAATATGGACAAGCAGAGAAAAACATGGTTCTAACCCCGTCCCCTCACACACCTTTGCTCATCCAGTTTGGAAACCTTGCCATACGCATGCACATAACTGGGTTCCTTGGGCTGTAATCTCCAGAGACAGCGCGGAGAAAACACTCTCTTCTGCAGCTGCGGTATCTGTCTGCTCTGCTGGCTGGCTGGCTGTGGCGCTGGCCGCTTGTTTTTAATATATATCTATATATGTTTATAGCTTTATGGACAAACATGAGGTTGGGGTCCCACCAGAGGTGACAGTCTCAAGCAGAGGGGTGGCACGCAGCTTCAGTATGTGCCCAGGCAGGGACCTTTCCCATCAGCTCATTTTTTTACCGAGCAGCTATTGATTGATCTCCATTGATTTTTCCCGGGAGACTGGCTTGGCTTTATGCCGCACCCTTCACTGGTGGGGTGTCTTGGTGGAAGGACGAAGTGGGACTGAGGGGGGCACGGCAGAGAGGTGGTCAGCAGCAGGGGCTGGGAAAGGCTCCTGGCACGGCGGCTGCATGGAAATGGGCTGGGAAAGCTGGAGAAATGGTACGGAGCGGGTCAGGGAGGGGGTTGAGCAGGAGGGCATGCTCAAACCCACCTCCAGGAGCCCCGAAAGGCACAGTTCCCCATGGGGGGTAAGGAAAATGCCAGAGCAGAAAAGTAACGGGTTTTTTCATCAGCTTATATGAGAGATATGGGCTTCTACGAGAGACACCAGCTTAAACTAGACCTTTAGCATTAACATTTTCAAACAACAGTTGGTCTTTCCTTTCCATGCTAATTACAGCCTTTCTGAAAGACCAGGGCAGGGCCTCCCGTCACCCCGTGTGTACCGGGGCTGGGCAAGGCTCTCTCACACAGCACTCTGCAATTTTAACAGAAAATAGCATAATTAATTTAAACATAATAGCTACAATTTCCAAGAGGACCAACATCAAAGGCTAGTGGATTAAGGCTCCTGTGCCATTTGTGGCCAGAAGATTCCATGGTCTAGATGCTGAGAAGTGTGGTAGGAACGATCTTCACGGCAAGGTGCTCAGCTCTCTGAAAACCAGGTATTTTTACAAGGTGCTGCCTCTCAAAGGGAACATGAACAGCTTTGATGTAAATCACTCCGTCTCACAGCTGATAATGCTTTTAACCGAAGCCATGGTTAAAACACACCTAGTAGATAAAGCAGCATCTTTCAATATCTGGATATTTTTTAGTGTCGATTTCAAATACAAGGATGCTTGACTGGCTGCTCTATACTGTAACGAAGCTCTTAACGATTGTTCCAGATACGTCCACAGGTGAATCTGCCAGTGAGTTAATCAGCAAAAGATGCTTGACACAGTGATATTTTGATCCTTGGAATTTCCGTGAACACTTACGGGGCCTTTTTTCCTTCTCTGACCATTTAAAACATCACCATCAATGGGTCTCCTTCTTACCCGGATTACTCTACAACTAAATACTGCCTGACAGCAAGATGCTGACCTCAAATTAACAGCAAAGACCCCTGTACAACTTACAGGAGCATGATTTCAATTCAGACCATTAAAATATTTCCGCTGCTTCTGCTTGATCCTTAATGCTTGTTTCATTAAATACCTGAAATACCTGTTTTCACCTGCTATAGGCACCATTACCTCTGCCATCACCTCTTGTGATATGACACTTGTTCTCATGGTTACTCCCATCGATGATCAAGAAAAAAGACTGAAAATATGAGCTATTTGCAAGGGCTGGGGGGAGCCTTTAAAATTTATCTTTTAGATCTAATTAATACAGCTTAATTATCTTTTAATAAAAGTGACAGTCATAATATGAATAAAATATGATGTAAGCAGCATCAGAAGGGATGGGCTGTAGATTTCCAGCAAAGTTTTCTGGGTCAGGCAGGTGTGCCTGGTGTAGGTAGGGAGAAAAGACCAGCTTAGGAGGAAAATTAGGAAGGCTGAATTTTCACTCGCTCTTTTTCGCCCTCTGGTATGAGACAGTCAGGTGACAGCTCATGTTAGCAAAACATTAACTTCCAGAGGCCTTTAATAACAGCCTTCAGTGATCCTAGAAATGCTAAAAAGGCCAATTTTGCAGTCTAGGGTATTTGAATCAGTAGCTTTTCATATTGCAGTTGAGGCATAAATAGCCATTGTATCTGCTGAAATTATTTTGATCAACTTATGTATTCACCAAGTGGTGTCACTACCACTGTTCTCGCCATCGCAGTGCTGGAGGAGCTAAGATTCGAGAAACTTGACAGGATAATTAAGTATGAAAGCAGACTGGATTTAGCAGGACCCCAGTGAGTCAACAATCCTGATTGTTTCATCATCTCGGCTTTGTGCTGTTCATATCTTATCAGATTAGATAACAATCTGCTATAGCTATGAGTTGAATTACCATGTTGAACTGCACAGTTAGACCACATGAAAAACATCAATACACATTTAAATAATCCCATTTTCAAACTCAGATAAGAAATGGCCAGCCTCTACAAATCAAAGGCATATCCTCAGGCTAAAATAAAGAATGGTCTGATTACCTATTCAGTTATATCAAAGTGCAACAATCAAATGCTATTGCCAATACAGCGCAAAGGGTCTTATAGCAGAGCAGTAGCGTGACTGCCTCGTGACAGCAAATTTCAGTGCTAAAATTCACGGGTGGTGAGTTACAAAGGTGAGGAGAGGACGTAGCCAGGTAGCTCCCACGGAACGGAATGCTTTCAGAGTCTCAGAGCCTCCTCCTCCACGTTCCTCCTTGTTGTTCTCAACCTCTGGTGCAGAAGTTTGGAGGGTCTCCAGGCACCAGGTCTTCCCTTTTCTAACCTCTCCATTACCCTCCTTGACACAGAGTCTCTGTTACCAGCCCACGGACACAGGACCTCTTATTCCTCGTGCCCTGTGTGTCCAAAATGACCTATGCTCTCCCAGAAGACCCATTTTACAGGCTTTTCCAGTGGAGACTCCCCACCCTCTCCCCACTGCCACGGGTAGAGGCAGGTGGTCAGATGTGACCTCCCGGAAGGTGGCCAGGCCATGGTACCTGCAGAACATTTTCCTGCAGCATCTCTGGGGAAGGGGTGGAGGGGTGGGATGGGACAGGCTTGAAGGGTCTGGCCAAGCCGTGAGGGCACACAGATGCTCTCACATACCGGGCAGCAGGCGAGGAGCCATGGAGACCTCCACCTGGAGATGTCCCACTCTTCCCTTTTCTTCCCTTCTTGTCTATAACAATATGAGAAGCGATCAGAATTTCTACTTACACAAAGGTAAATTTTCCCAAGTTGCCCTGTCTTTAAAAGGCTCTCATTAGAAGGGTCACTGTCTTTCTTTTTTCCTTATTCTCTCTCTCAAAAACTTAAACCACAAAGCTCCATCACTTTGATTTCATGATCTCATATTTCCTATTCTCAGTAATGTCATGGCACATGTAAATGTCTTTTCTTTAACAGCGATGGAGGACTTGAAGGGCCGTGCTGTTCCATCAGATTCACACAGCTGGGAAATGTATTAATGGAAACAAAATTATTTCTGATTTGTCCAGGGCTGAGAAGAGAATTAAGCCTGGAGAAGTTAAGTTTGAGATGAATATGTGGCCCTCCTAATTACAGTCACAGTTTCTACCACCCCGCCAGATCCCAATACCGCATGAAAGCTGGGCGAAATTCTGCAATAAGAACCCTATTGTTGAGAATTAATATCGAATTAAATAAAAATTAAATGGGAATCAATTTTCTTTAAGTACTACCAGTCATCCCCCTTCCTTCCTTCTCCTTTCCCCGCCCCTCGCACATTATCCTCTGATCTTTTATGCAGCTATTTGCAAACTAACCATTAGTTGTCAGTCTCCAGCCATGCACAACCCAGCCGGCAGCCGGAGGCTCCCGCGGCTGCTCCGGGAGGGACCCGGCTCCCACGCAGCCACCGGTACGCTCATGGAGAGCCCACGCCAGGACACGCGTGACCCACCGGAGCAGGGAACCACTCATTAATCAAGGATCCCTGGAAATCACCCAGTAATGATCCCAGAAATGAGCCACTCTTCTCCCACCCTGCTTCCAGCCCAAAAGCAGCCGCTGCCGTGCGACATTTCCAGTGGTGGCACCGAAACCCACCGCGGCATCGCCAGGGCGGAGGGAGCAGCACGTGCTGGAGCGTCGTCGTGCAGGGGGAGCCTGTTGTGCTTTAGTTTTCATCAGTGGAAAACAGAAAGAGCTGGGGGAGGAGAGAGGCATTAGCTATTTTTTCACACATTTGGCCAATTATTTTGAAAGTTTCCTTTGCTGGAAATGCTTTTGATCACAACGGTCTGAGAGGAAACAGCGAAGGAGCCTATATTTCCCATAAACATTTAGATTTCAGTAAAATAGCCCGTTGCATTTTATATATTTTTCTGAACTGGAGAACTCTCAGCTGGGTTTGCTCAGAAGCTCTTTGGTTGCAGATTAGATCCTGCAGCAAAGACTATCTGCAACATTCCAGAGTAAACAGAAGCTGGCTTGGCAATGAGCATCATCCTCCTGCTGAAATGACCAGTCTGCAAGATGCAAGTGGTAATAAATATGGATGTGGATTTTCTGGGCACTTGTCTTGAAAAAGAGCTTGCTGTAGACTAATAGGAGAGGAAAGCGTCAGACTGAAAATACCTTTGGTGTGCTGATGCTGGAAGAAGGTGTGTGAATAAACCATAACTTGATCTGTTAAACTGTTATCTGTTCATGGCTTATATACTCTTCAGGACATGGTTCATCTGACCAGGAATGGTCAGAGAACAATTTCCCTCAAGGGGCACAGTGCAAGCTTTGAGAATAATTGATTTCTTGAATGGTGGCCAAATTGCAGGGATGTGTGCATCTGTACTTCACTTTGGGTCAAACGGAGCATGTTCAATCCGAAACGAACCATCTGGTTCCTAAACCTTCCTTTAAAATAAAATGTAGCCAGAGCTGAAAAGACAACATGAGTTTGATATTTTGGAAGTATACAATTCAGGAAATTTCTAAAAAAAAATATCCTATTTCAATGTTTTCACCTTTGGTAGTTAAAATGATTTATGAATTCAAGCCATATTTAGTGAACAGTTTTGATTAATGTTGAATCCAATTTTTAGTGACTAAATCATCCATCCAGCACATTCTCTGGGACAGTCAGTTGCGATGGTGATTAGAGAAAAAGCCAAAAGCTGCAATCAGGGGTGGTGGCATTTCGAACCCGCCGGCTTTCCAAGGACAGAGGAGGAGGAATTCAGCTCCTGGCTCCATGGAACTTGGAGGGTTTGCCCTGTGATGCTTCCAGAGCAGATAGCTGGAGCTCTGCTCGGCCGCACGCAAACTCCCGGCCCTTCATTCTCATCTCCGTTATGGGTGTTGACACCATAAACCAACCTTTTCCCATACAACTTTTCTAGCACTCTTACGTGACACAGGTGCTATGTCAAGAGATCAGCCAACTCCTCAGTGTCGGTTTTTCCCCCCAAGCTTTCATGGGTGCCCTCATCCACAGCGGCAGCCCCAGGAGGTGGCGCAGAACAGAGCATCCTCGGCGTCTCGCAGGCTGGGGTTTGGAGGATCCTAGGGGTCTTTCCCAACCTACATGATTCTATGATCCTAGGAAGGAGAACTCAGCTGTGCAGCTCCTCCGGACTGTCAGACCTCATTATATTCCCCAGGGCTCCAGCGCACTAAGGTTGGAGAGACATTTCCAAAACAAGGGGCAAGATACCAAGGAGATAATTATGGATGGGAAAAAGAGATTTAGGTTTTTTTTCTTCGTTTAAAAATGTATTGATATATACATTGATGAGCTAAACTGACAAGCTGTGCTTGAGAAAGGAGTAATTGCATCTTTAATAATATTAAACCTGACACCTGCCTTGGCCGATAACACGCAGTCCTGACACTACTTAGCTAGCAATTAGGACACATGAAAAGGATGAAGGGGAAAACAGTATTAAACTGAATCTGCATTTTAAAGAACATAAAAATAAAAAGACTGTTAATTGTCTAACACTTTGTTAATTCAATCAGGCATGCAATTTAAAAATAGCTTTGCTTTTTCACTGAAAGAGGAATTAATTATGATTTCTTCCTGAATCCCATACAGGAGAAAAAATATTTAGGACAGGCATGGTACTCTTAGAAAGGCTGTTTATTAATAAAAGCAGAAAACCCCAATGCTAATTGGTATCATAAGTACAATTAGAAGAGATGTTGTCCTCCATTTGAAAAAGAACAGAGAGCTACATAGCTGAAGGATATTATTGCAAAATGATAAACTGTTCAAAGGTATGAGTGAAAAAGAGGGTCTTTTCTTTAATGGTAAAATGCCATGTTATCTTGTTTAAATGGCATAACTTTGCAAAAGACGCCATAACATTTCAACCTTTTAAAATGTCAGTATTAAAAAATACATATCACAAATAGCTCCTTTATACACTTCCTTTTTTCCCCTTTCTTTCTTAGATTTTTTTTTCTTTTTCTTTTTCTTTTTTTTTTTTCCTGAAGGGCTTATGTAGAACTTGCAACTTCAAAGGAAACAGCAAAGATGGTTCAAGGTGATCTTGAGTCTTGCAAAACATAAATAGATTTAGAAGCAAATTTGGCTTTGCAGGGTTTCTTTCCCTCTGTGTGCATGTTTGTCTGTGTTTTAAATAAAAAACGCATCCATCCTGCCAGCTGGGTATATATTGTCTCTAGCACTGAGGGTCTGAAATGGGAGGTCTTCACTGCTGAGCCCTTTCCTGTCTTGATTACACAGAGAACTGGTGTAATGACACAGGATGCAATGCAGACCTGCACGAAGGCACCAGGAGTTTGGGGTTATTTATTTATTTCTTGGAAGGGCACCTTAATCATCACCACCAGGCTGCTTACCCCTCTTTTTTTTTTTTTTTTTTTTTTTTTTATCTTTGCAGTCACACTTGGGTTTCTTCAGGGAAATAAATCTGTGGCTCAGTGTAACAAAAGAAAATTATTTTTTCTCAGTTTGCTGCCTGAACATGGTGAAACATTTTATGATCCCTGGTTTCTAGCAACAACGGTGACAAAAACCAAGGGGGGAAAGAAAAGAGACAGTAAAAATACTTCATGCAAGTGTCAAGTGTTAGAAGCTGGTTGGATGGCGGAGCCTCCCTAGCATCGCAACGGAGAGATGAGCGTGCAGAACTTGTCCGGGATTAACCAGAAGTTGAGCCTATGGCTGGCTGCGGGATTTGCTGTTCTTCATTTCTAGATTTGATCCAGCTAACTAGTGGCCAAAAGCTCAGACGGATCCTTTAAAGTAATTTTTTTGGTGGCGACCCTTCTTCTATTCTTCCAAGAGTTTCGCAGTTGATTTCAGTGGGGTCACAACTGTGCTGTGGCTGTGGACATATTGCTGGAATAGAATGAAAAAGTAAAAGGGAGGTGGGGAGCCCCCTCGCCTTTGATTCCTGAAGGTTGCCGTGTACACCTGGAGGGGAGCAGGGATGCCTGAGCTGCCGTTCTGGGTGATGCAGTGCTCTGGCTGGATAAACTCTGGTCTCAATTGCACACATCGAGCAGCACCACGTGTGGCTTTCACTTACAGAAGACAACGACAAACCTAAGAACCCCAAACCAGGAGTTTTGGTACAGTGACCCCTGGAATATTCTGCAAATAATCCATCAACACGTGTATCTAAAGGTATGGGTGTGCATACATGCATAGTCATACAGATGCATATATATACACATTATTTACACACACACACACACACGTATGTATGTAAATATACATATATGTAGACAGTTCCCTAATGTAACGCTATGCAGAAATACACACACACTAGAAAATGCAATACACAGAAAACTACAGAAACACTGCACTGGGTATCTGAGAACACAAATAACTACAACTTGGCTTGATCTGTGGGTTTTTGGCAGTATACCACTGCACCTCTATCAAATAAACCATTGCACTTCTATCAAACAATCAATGACATTGAATATATGCGATGTAAGCATATGCATTCATTTACACATATATAACATGTTATATCTATACATATAAATGGATTATTTACAAAGTATTTCTCAAAATATCGTGACAGTTCATCATATTGAAGGTGCAGTAGTTTGGTTAAAATGACACTGTTGAGCCCCTAGGGTCTTTTTTAATAAATATATTTTTGGCTTCTGCCTTCTGGAAATCTGCACCAGGCTTTGAAACTCCTGAAAAATTGATTTGCTTTTTTATTGCTGCTTAGCCCACACTACACGCCGGACATATTTTTTTCTTTTAATTGAATCTGCCCGTTACACTGCACAAGTGCCAGGACATCAATTTACTATCTACATTTTTTGTAAGCTTTGAAACACACACACACAAACTTATTTAATATGGTTGGATGTTTCTGTTTTGCTCCTTAGAGTTTTGATATGTATATTAGCATTACAGTAGCTGTCCAAGTTGTGTGATATTCCTTGGGAGAAAAAGATATAACGCACTAGAGGATTTTTTTTCTTTTTCCTGCTGCTTTCCCGCTGTAGCTTATCTTCTTAACAAAGACAGGGCTACAGTGGGTTTTACAATCTGAGTAAAAGCACTTTAGCTGAGAGACGCACCAATGGGTAAGAACTGAGAGAAGATAAACATCCCCACATCAAGAGGCACCGTGCTGCATGAAAGTGGTACAGCAAGGAGGGATGCGCAAAGGCTCTCGAGAGCAGCGAGGGGGTCTCCGGCACCAAAGGGAGGTTCTGCCCTTCACTGCAGCGATAATCATCTTGGGGACAAGTGCTCACCTTGTGAAAGTTAAAACCATGCTTGCAAAAAACATAATGCCAAAAGAGCAACCCAACAAAAACCCAGAGAGCCCAAAGTGCCTGATCCCAGTTATCGACTGATAGCAGTGGAGTTGCTTGTTTGCAACAAGCACGGACGGCTGCAAAGCAGCAGCTCATGCGATACTGTGGGCAAACAGGGACGGGGATGAACATGGGAGCTCAGCAGCAAGAGCTTTGTAGTTACACGCACAAGTAGGTTTTGGCTGGGTTTGACGCAGTGATTGCACCCCTCGTGCCTTCAAGTTCACGAGTAACATGCACTGTCCCGGTGGCGGAGTGGGGCAGGACCAGACGGCTGCACGTGTTTGAGGATGGCTGAAAAACTTTACCAATATGAATGAATTAAACCTCTTGATTAACTTCTCCGAGAAGGAAGAAATAAGCTGTATGAGGCAAAGGGAGCTTAAGGTACTGTCTACAATAATTTCCCTTTGTGTAATTGATGTAGTTACTTTCATGAAAATCCCTTACGCAACAGGCATGCTGGAAGGGTGCAAAGGAAAATTTACATTGCTCCTAGTCTGATTGAATCTAGAAAATTACCAGGGCAATGAAGACTGGTGTGCACAGAGAGACCAGCACCAGCTTCTCTGGTGCTCAGAGAGGCTCTGGATGTGTGCCTCTATTCCTAATTCTGGAGCACTGTCCACATCTCCTGAATCTAATCCTTTTTTTTACTCACTGAATTATTATTTCGAGGTTTCATCCATCATCTGGTGCACAGGAGCAGGACAATCACTCAGAGAAGTCCCCTTCCAGGCTGTGCAGTGCCTGGCTCTGAGATTGCCCTCTGGGTTTAGGACAAATAACCCAATACCAAGAAATTTTGTTGGAAACATTCTGGTTTTCTTCTGCTGTCATCCAAGCCTGCTAAATAAGTATATTGTACTGGGGCAAAAAGAAATGCATCAATACAGTGGAGTCCATGTGTAATTAAGGTAAGGCAGTTGTACAGCGATGCGCTCAGTCGGTATTAAGGAATTTCCACTTGTGCATTACTTTGATGTAAACCCTTTTCCCCACCGGATCAGATAAAATCTCAGCTTCAGCCAAGTGTCTGCTTCCAAACCCAGAACAAAGTGGGGCCTCCACAGTCCCAGAGAGGAAAAAAAATTACGCGTTAAATGGATCTCAGAAATAAAAACAAATGCCAGAGTTACTCCAACAGGGCTGTATCATGTACCAGTGACATTCCTGGGCAAGGAGGGGGCAGCCCCGGAGCAAGTACTATTCATTATTATTGATGAATATTCTCAGGAGAAACAGAGGATGTTGCTTAATGGCTTGATCTAATATGCCATCAGAGGAGAGGGAAAAAATAGAGTGAAAGATATCCTCAAACGCAAAAGCTAAGGAATCTTCTGAGCGGTGGCTGGTCCTTTAATTACCCATGCTGCGAGCGAGGAACACACAGCGAAGAAGATGGCTTCAGTGAAAGTCCTTTGAGATGAAGTCCTTTTACTAAGGCACTCTACTTGTTAAAGCTGTAATAATGTCACCTGGAGGTTAGCTTTTTTATTAGGACTTTGAGTTACAGGAACATTTAACATACACTTGTGCATCTGATTTTCTGTGCAATTGGCGTAACTACCTGTCCCAGCTGGGGAGGTGCAGGTAGAAGCTGATATATTTGTGCAAGGAATTATTAAGTTTGTAGAGACAATTGGAAAAAAAATGGGAAAAAGAAAAGGTCAGCAGATGATCTGGCTCTGGCGTGGAGTAGATATTGTGCAGCCAGAAGCAAGGATGATCAGAGGAGCTTTGAGGAAAGCAACACCTATGACCAACAGACCCACAGACATGGATGTGCTGCTCCTTTGCAAAGTTAGAGATTTTTTTCCTCTATGTTGTATGACCGGGAGAGCAAAGCCAGATGATACAGCACCTTAGTGGCTGGTCAGGCAGGTTCAGAAGTGCCCAGTGGCACCTGCTCATCTGCCGTTCATTCTCCAAAATCATTCAAACAGTGCATCCAGTCACAAGAGAAACCCGGAGTTATCTAGAGCCCTTGAGACATCTCTGTGCAGTGTCTCTGTAGGCCGCTTCCTCAACGCATCTGTGAGGGCTCTGCAGACTTGCAGGCTCTGGGGACCAGGAATTCCCCTGTCACAGCCTCCCACATCCCTTTGCTCTGAGGACCTAGAACGTGCTCTGGGTCCTGCTGGGGAGCTGTGGGCTCCCCGGGGGCATTGCGGTGGGTGCCAGGGATGCTCTGCCACCTGTACGCAGGGCTCCCAAGCCCTGCATACCCATGAAACCCCTCCCCAGCTGCCTGCAACAGTGGAGGACCACACAAGCCAGCTGGCAGGCGAGGAGAGCAGCACGCAAAGCAGGCAGAGGAACCATTAGGAAAATATCTCTGGCACGAAGCCTGGCAAGCACGTGGTGCCAGCACACAGGGAGGCTGCGGGGAGGAGGGGCGGCGGGATGCTGCCAGGACCGGCCCCAAGGTCCAGGTGACAGCAGGGTCCCCAGCCTTGTCCTTGATCTGGCTACAAGCTCCACTCGTTCCCATGGAGGCTGATGTCCAGGCTATGGCAGTGCAGCTCCTTGGGCTTTAGGGAGCTTTCTGCAGCGAGGAACGGGCATGAGAAGCAAAGCAAGCTCAGGGTTTTGAGGTAGGTGCAGGAGTGAAGCTTGCAGGACACCAGCCAAGGGAAAGGGACAGGCAAGGAGCCATCTCCCTGCATTGAGAAACGTAGTGAGACACTGGATGAGCAATACTAGGTGCTAAAAGTTAATGGTCTGCAGGGTGACAGCACCCAAATGACCCAGGCTGGACCACCTCCTGCCTGCTGCTGTATGGATTCCCTCTGCCTGCACCACGCCATGCAACCCCTTGCTCTGTCAGCAGCAGGGAAAAATCAGTGCCTGGTTCCCTCCTCGCTCACAGCTCATCTCCCCCCACTGGTTTTGTTAAATGCAACACATTTCCAAAGAAGCAGATTTTAATTTCAATAAACTCTGTAAGAAATAGATCAGCGCTAAGGAGGGGAGCAGCCACAGGAAGTGAGTTTAACTGCTCGGCTCCAGAATATTAATAGGATAGAATGTTATTAGAATAATTTTTCACCGTTTATTAGAATAATTTTTCATCATGAATAATAAATTAATAGAATAATTTAGTACCACTAGCCCTCTGTTTGAAAGGGTATTTTATTTAAAAGTAGCTTGAAAAGTGGCGTTTGGAGAGGTGGGCTGGGGAGCGGCCCCAGGGTGAAGGAGGCACTGCCAGGCTGCACTGCGCAGCGACTCGCCACTTGCCTTTATTCCCCTGGATCCGGGCAACCTCCTCACGCCCTGGCTGGGGAAACCCAGGCAGGTGAGTCCATCACTGCTGATGGCTCTGTGAGGGTCTCACTCGGGGCAGAAGACAGCCGGACCAAAGGGTTCAGCCCCTGGGACCCTGCAGCTCAGGCCTCCTCCTGCCCAGCTGTGCCTCACCATGCCCCTCCGCAGCTCCACAGTCCAATGGAAAGGTGGACTTTCCTGGGAAATGGCCACATCCACTCCTGGGTACCTTTACGTGGCTTTAACCCCTTGCTTCCCTACCTCACAGTGGGACATCGATGCCCATCGCGGTAGTTTTGTGCAAGCCCAGAGGTCTCGCACTCTCTTTTTTTTTTATTTGCATCTGTGTGGAAGATAATCGTTCCTCAGAAGGCTATTCACACCACAAAAGCACAATGACATTATTCTCTCCCTCTCTCTCTCTTTCTACTGTTTTACTCTACAACTGACAATTAATGTTAGAAAGAACATGAAATGGAGGAGAAATTACAGCAATTTATCAACTGAAATTATAGGTGTAGACACATGTCAGCAGTGGAAACAGTTTCTATCAAAATTAAAGTATTTAGAGATTTTCCTCAAATTTCAAATTATGCAAATCCCATTTTTGTGATACGCTGGTACTGTAGCTTTAATTGCAGGATTACCAGCAAGCTGCAAACTGCACTTGTAACCAGGATTCAGCTCTTCGGGGAGCGGCTCCCTTCTCTAGCACATCTTATTAATTCAACAAAGTTCCCATCTCTTTAACAAATTAAATATGTTTTGCAGAACAGGCAGTGGTTTTCTTGGTTTCAATCTGTCACGAAGGACCCTGCTGTTTGCAGAGGTTACTCGACAGCTGGATGAACAGACAGGTTTGAGTCCAAACATGGATTCAAATGCATATTTATACATAAAACATATTTATACAACAACATCGCAGGAACAGCTTGTGCTGCTGAAGTTTCTGCAAGTCCCTTTACGGTAAGGACACCGTAACCAAAGACAGAGAAGGAATCTGGATTGCAACTTCTTCCTCCGGGTCTTTCTGGATCAGTTCAAGCTGCCCTGTGATCCCAGGAGATCACGGGCGCTTCCACGAGGATGGAGCCACTTTTCCCCTAGAAATAACCCGCGTGGCTGGAAAGCCCTGTGCCAGCAAGCCTAACGCAGTGTGCTCCTGAAAAGCTGTTTGATCACTGCCAGCCTAATTAGAAGGCACAATAGTCAGGATGTTATTTCTCTCCCTTCCCCCATTTTATGCTCCTCTGATGCTGCAAAAAGAGCCAAGGATGAGGCACAGGAGCAGGCAGCGACTAGGAAAGGCATTTGCATGGTAGAGTGCCAGGAGACTGCCGGGCCGAGGCGGGGAGCTTTGATGTGCTGCACCGGAGCCCGCGCCGTCCCTTTGCTGCACAGCGCACTGGCATGCTGCGGTTCCACTCCCACCCTCTGCAGAGCCAGGACAAAGCAGGGCAGAAGGGAGGAGAGAAGAACATGGTTCATCTCCGGAGGAGAAGCAAAGAAAACTCTCTGGGTAGCTCTTCTGTAATGCCAGGCGTTGCTGGGGAAGGAAAGAAAACATTTTCTCAACTTGCCCCATGGAAGAAGAGCAGGGTTGTACCCCGCAGCATCTGCCAAGTCGTGGCGCTGACACCCGCGATACCCATACATCACAACACTGAACCTCAGGGGTCCCTTATCATACACCTGAGTGCTACGCTCTAGCACCAAGCTGTGTTTTTTAGGCGGTTTGCAATGATGCAGTTCAATGCAAATCCATCTCCAACGCTGCTCAATACATCAATGTTAAGAGTCGCCATCCTACAGGCACTGAGGCTGAAAATCCGTTTGCAGACTCAACTGGAGAGTTATAAGGCCTGGCTGTAGGAGATCACATGAAATTGGTAGAAACTGTGGCAGGACTATGAGCTCCATGTGGAGAGGCATGGAGTTTACTCTCAGAAGCAAGCGACGCCAATTTGGGCTTGATTTTTCACGCACTTGACTTGTTCGTCCCCTGACTGGCTGGGTGACACATGGCCACCCTGAAGAACATTGGGGATAAGCTGACATTTAACTCCCCTTTCTTGAGTGTTCTGCCAACGATGAACTAAACCGATACCAAAGTGAAGAAAAAGGTCGCACAGGCATCCAAGGTGCACCAAGTATTTTGCTTGAACCCCTGTTCTGATAACACCCCCCGGTGCTGCGGCAGCGTGCGGGTGCTGCACCCAGCTGTGGCTGTGCCATTGCACCCACCCTGTCCCAGCAGCACCCAGGTCTGCTGTTGCGTGTGCATTTTGCACGGCCGGTCGCACACCTACTGCTTTTGAAAACTCCTCCTTCCCTGGCTCATCTACCACATCACGAATTGCACTGGTGACTATGGCACGGTACCATCCAAGCCACGGCCACCAGGTCTCCTTAACCAATAGGTTTCTTTTAATATTTTTTAACGTGGCCAGCCCAAGACACAACCAGATGCCTGGGATCTATTTGCATATGCCAGGCGATGCGAGGCTCCTGACAGTCACTGTATCCAACTTCAATAACCATGATATGCTCCATCTGCTGACGCCCCAGCATAACAACAGTGGGGAGCTGTACTGCCAGAGGCGCTATCCTTTAACAGCTGAATGGCTGAACAGCTGGTGAATCATCGAAGGACACTTTTCATAGAAGAGCAGGGTTGTTGGCCCTGCTTGTCGTCGCATACACGTCATGGAGTGGGGGCAGAGGAGCCACGCAGGCAGCGACATGTTATGGGGGCAGCCTCAGCGAGAGCGCTCGTGTCCTCTGCACCCCAAGCAGCCATGAGCCGAAGAGAAGCTGGTGAACTGGTTCGTGTAAGAGGAACAGTGTGACTGGCAAAATAAGCTACCTGCAGGCCACCGTGCATTCGGATGGAGCAGAATTGAACCTTCCTAGGGATCCAGTGATGGCGCTCCCTGTGTATCGATAATCCTCACTGCTGCTTGTAAAAAGGGGGATGCTGTCTGAGCTGGGCACCCAGGAATGGGGAGAGAGGCCAGGGACAGCCTCAGCCCTCCGTGCAGGAGTGCTGGCCGCCACCCAGCTGGGCTCCTTCCACAGGTAGCTCCCAGCAGGTTGCAGGATGAGGCTGTTTGGATGGGTATTTTGCCGTGCAGGGAGGAAGGGGGATTGCTGACCGACTGCACAAGGATGGGAGCAGGGGCTGCGGGACAGCTGGGCGGCAGCGGGGTGAGGGTGATGCTGGGCAGGGAGCTCCGGGCTGGGCTGTGGCTGGTGTCACCCTTCTGGTTTTTCAAAGAGGGAAAGAGAAGATGGACCTGGGAACGTTGAGTTGTGCATGTTCAGGAAAAAGAGTCAGGTTTTCCTGTGGTGTGGGGTGGGAGTTTGAGGGAAGGCTACAGAGAGGTTTCAGCTGAAATTGGGAAGGGAAAGGGAAAGGGAAAGAGAAAAAAGGGGAAGAGGAAAGGGAAGGGGAAAGGGAAGAAAGGGGAAGGGGAAGGGGAAGAAAGGGGAAGGGAAGGAAAAGGGAAAAAGGGGAAGGGGAAGGAGAAGGGAAAGGGAAAAGGGGAAGGGGAAAGGCAAAAAGGGGAAGGGAAGGGAAAATAAAGGAAAAGAAGGAAACAGAAAAGAAAAGAAAGGAAAAAGAAAGGAAAAGAAAGGGAAAAGAAAGGAAAAAGAAAGAAAAGAACAATCATTGGGAGAAAGGGGAAAACCAGAATTGATTCAAGCATTTTTTTTTCCAAAATAATTCAGTGATTCTCATTCAGCTGGTGCTTTTCTTAAAGACCAAAGAGCCTATATGATAAGCATATTTTACAAATTAGGTAGCGATTTATCCCGCTTTTGTTTTAATGATTGAAATGAATGATGTCGTGCCGCTTGCTGCTGCTGCTGCATTCAGCGCCTGCTGTTCTTGGGAGCTGAAGACACCGAGAAATTTGCATACTTAATGCCGGGAACTGGCACAGACTAAATAGCTTCTTTTCTTTCCTCTGTGTTTGTAGATTTACTGTAGTGCTGGGTTTAATCAAAGGCTTTT
Source organism: Ibycter americanus (assembly GCA_035590275.1). Classification (NCBI taxonomy): domain Eukaryota; kingdom Metazoa; phylum Chordata; class Aves; order Falconiformes; family Falconidae; genus Ibycter; species Ibycter americanus. The sequence goes on from JAVJGI010000002.1 coordinate 13,802,691, forward strand.
TAAAGCCGTCCGTGTGCCGTTTCACAATGCTGAACTTGCATGTGACAAAGGCAGCTATTTATTACTTATCAGCTTTATGGCAAGTACCACAGGCTACTCTAATTAAAGGTATAGGGGCTGCATGCCCCTGCAGAAAAAGGCACTGGCCGGTTAACATTTCTAATCCCTAATCAAGGCATGCCATGGATTAATTTTTTTATTTGCTTTGTTTCTGGCTAAATATTCAGCAATAAGGTTAGGGCTGGGCAGGGAGCTAAGCCAAGAAGGTCCCTTTGGATGGGATGTGAACTTCCAAGTGTAGGATGTGAGCTCCCCATGTGGATCCCGTAGGCTTCACTCATTGAGGTGCTCTACACTTTCACCTTCACTCAAGCAGAACTGGCTGGGACATCGTCTTCTTCATGAAATGTCACCACAACAGGATGGATCATTACACCAAAAATGTTCCATGGAGACAAATCCGTATCAGCCAGCTTCCCTGTTTATTTCTTATGTGCACATGAGAGACAGCAGAAAAGAAAGAGCTGTCATACTCCATCACTGGATTTGGAGTTGAGTGGATCATGAAGCAGAAGATGTAGAGTGAAAAGCGCTTCTTGAGAAGTAGCTTCAACCTTGCATCTTTAATGTCTAAGATCAGCACCCCAGAGATCATATTATGGCCTGGAAGACTCTTCTGTTTATTAAGACAATCCAACAGTCCCAAATCTAAGAAACCTTCTTATGCTAACTAGGTTTTGATTTGAAACCTAGTAATTTGATACAATCCTATGTCTTCAAAAACTGGCCCCAAATTCTTTTTTTTTTTTTTTTTTTTGTTCCACCGCAGACCAAAATAAATGCTGAACTTTGGAGGATGCTCACAGAATGGAAATATCATATTGTGGACAGCTCTGCATTCAAATCAGTGCCCACGAAACCCCACAAGAACAGCTACAATGACTGCAGTGAAAGCAGGATTGCCCCTTATTTACTATCAGCAAATTTAGGGCTCCCTTTGAAGTCAGTAATAAATTTCCACTGGCAAATTATTATCATTTTGAACAGCAAGAAAACACATTTTCCTCTCTAAATATTTTCTGATTTAAAGAGACAAAACACAGTGCAGGGGAGAGCAAACAGAAGTAATTTCTCGTCAGGCTTGGTCCTTAAAGAGGCAAACTTCTTGGGGAAAAAAAAAAAAAGTGCCCCCTCCCCCCAACATCTGCTGGGAGCACTCGGAGATAACTGGCAGCTTGAACAATAACTCCGAGGACTGGAGTCCTCGAACAATGGGAGTGGGACGAGAGCAGCCCTCGCTGTGGCATCGTTTCCAGGCCCTTCCGCAAATGCAATTGGTTAACGGGAATAAAGATCAAGTTGGACCAATAACACTATAATTTGGAAACAAATATATTGATTACAAGAGAGCCCCACTGGAATGAATGGCACTACTTGCGAAGCGCGGTTATTATTCTGCACGCATAGGGATTACAGAATATGGTTTTCTGCGGTCCTGAATTGATCAGCATGATATTATCATCTTGCAAATGCAATATTATCGTACTGCAGCAATGCGTAGCTGTGTGCTGAGGCCCATGCAGACGTGGGGTGATGCGGCAGTGCCCAGCCCGAAGGACCGCTCCCGCGCAGCGGTTCCTCTTCACCCCTTTGCCATGGATGCTCATTCCTACAGATCCCTTTAAAAATCTTTATCGCTAGGTTCTGCAGGTTGCGTGCTTCTGAACTTCACTAATAGGGACTTTATCTTTTTTCTAAAGTGACTATTTAATAAAAGAAATAAAAACTGGCTATGAAATATTTAGCAGAAAGGATAGTATTAAAATAACGGGATTTGCCAAAACCTCTGCACCTATTAATAATGTTTTAGAGCACAATAATGGGATTAATTTTAAACTCCTGGCTTATTTTTCACCATTGGTGGTGGGTTTTAGTTAAGTTCAGCATTTTATTCAGCTCTGGAAGTGACACCAAATCACTCTGTTTTTATTCCTGACTATTTATTTATTTCAATTTAAATTGAAATTTAAATTAAAATATGAGATGCACATCTAAGGCTTTAAATTCCCTAATTCATCTTTCTTAAAGTAGCAGAATCCCAGCAGCATCGAAATGATCATCTTGAAAGGAAATCAACCAGACAGAGCCCTTTAAACATACAAACAGGTCCTCAGATTTGTGTTACTTCAGAACTAGCAGCAACAGGTCCCAAGATACTGGAGTCCTCACGGTCTCTGTCTACACAACTGATGAAGATCAGCCACCTTCCCTTCTTGTCCTACCACTGCTCTGTCTACTGTTACTAGCCCAGAATAATGTTTATTTTCACCTCATCTCCTTCTAACATGAGCATCACTGCTGGCTTTACACTGGTGCTTCCCTTTCTCAAAGCATCTTTTTGCCTTCCTGCATGTCGAGTATCGCAGCTACTCCTGATTTAATTTGTACCTGGTTTAATGTTTTCTTTTTGGTTTTTTATTTATTTTATTTAAGGCTAAGCTGAGCCTTTCAAACAGACCATGAGTTTAGGGCCCATCTTTAGCTACTTGCAGAGAACAGGTTTTCCAAAGGTGGGTGTTCAACATTTTCTGAAAATGGTTTCTCTTTAATGAATCTAACCTCAGGCTCCCAAGACGAAAGGCACCTAAACTGCTAATCATTTCTTAAAACTTTATCCCTGTAGCAAAGTTAAATTGCAAAGTTGCATTTTCTTTTCTAAATAATGTTCTCTGCATTTTAATGCCTTTCAGTTTGACAGCCTTAAGACAGATCAGGCTGAACCAAAGATTTTACCACCTCTAAACTAAGCCTGTTTTAAATGACTGCAATGTTCATTTCAAACTAGGAATTATAATGCAAAGTCAATTTCCCACCCCCCATGTAGGTAACAGCCCTGCGCAGACCCTTTTGGGAAAACATATGCAACAGCATAATGCTGATCAAACTAACAAAAAAAATTCAAAAATTAGCAGGACCACAAATTTGCAAAGAGGGTTTTGCATTCAGTCCACTACGCTCGAAACCACCGATAGAGACTCTAATGGCCTTCTTGGGCCTCATCAGGCTCGTGCAGCTGTTACTTCAGCTAGTGCTAGTGTTAGCCTAAAGGGAAAAGAGACACTTATTTTTGGTTTGTGGTGGCTGCTGCAGCTTCATCAGCCTGATTTATATGCTGATTTGCATATGTTCACCCACAAATGCTGTGAATTGCGCTTTTCCACGAAACCATACCATTAACGCTGGCTGCCAAAGCAGTGATCGGCGACGCTGCTCCACATGTTTGTCTTGCACATATCTTGGATGGTAGGTGTGTTATCAGGCCAGCCTTAAAGCTTCTGGTGCTCCCATCGACACTTGCTGATAATACTCCATATGCAAGAAAAGATGGATGATATCGTAGCTGGGATTTTTTTTTTTTTTTTTTTGCTAGCAAAATGAGCACTGTAACGTTTCATGTATCTTGCCAGGAAGGATCCTACTAGCACATCACTTGCAGGCCAAAACTGGTGATATCTATGTACCATAGTAACTGGCTCCTTTTATGATAACTGTAATGCCAATTCATAAAAAACCAACCAGCAAATATTCTGTGAGCACAAAATTGTGTTATTTATAGACCAATTCCTCAACATCTGACATTTCTGCAAGAAACCTAGATATTATCTTTGCTCTAGTCACCACGCAAACCTCCCAACATATCTGCAGTCCCACGATATCTTAAAGACAAAAGAGAAAATTAAACGCCCTGGGAAATCACAAAAGTGCCGAGCGATACTGGAGCAGTCGGGAGAGGACGTTTCTTATACCTGGCAAAGCACATGCCCTCAGATCTCGACTTGAGCTGGACCATTTCCAGATTCTCGCCTTTGGGGGGGAGTGCATCCTGATTCCAGCTGTGGAGCTCCTTCCGCCTGCGAGAAGCGGCGCTCGTTTTCCTCTAGGTGCGGCAGTCAGGATAGGCGCTTAGCTCTATAATCGATTTTATTCCATTTTATTACTCTTGGCTCTTCCAGAGTATTACAAACTCTCAGGAGACCTTTTAAGACATCTGCTGATGCTTCACTTACTTATAAATCAAATTTCCCCTTCCTGGATACTTCGCTGGGTCCCATCCCCCTCCTGAGCTGTGGGAGCAACCTCCTGCCGAGCACCGCCAGGGAGCCATGCACCAAGGCCACCTCCACCTTTGCAATACCTCCCCAAAAAAGTTGTAACGGGGAATTTCTCCAGCACGAGCTCAGGTTTTACTGGTCAAACTTTTTTTGTTATGGCTTAACAAGGTGCTTTGTCACCTGCTCCGCCCCAGCGGCGATTGCAACAGGTAAAACCAGCACTGTGCTGCTGTATCTGCATCTGCAAAAGATTTTTTCAAGGTGTGCTGTGTCGGGTGGAGGTAGCACCTCTTCACCCTCCTGACCGACAAGGCTGTGTCAGATGGTGCCTGGGAGTGCAGGCACATTTGAAACAGAGGAAGGTTACTGGGAAAGAAGATATTTTCTGCCAACATTTTTCTTGAATTGCAATTAAAAGCTGAAAAGATTTATTACACTGGCATGTTCATGCTGCTATATTTAAGGTGGTGTCAGTGTTCTCAGCATAATCCTTCTTAGGCACTGAGGATTAAAACTCAGCCATAATAAAGTACTCTGAGCTGAAACTTGTCCTCAAATGTTTCCTACTTGAAGCATCGATTTTATTTTATTAAATGAAAAAAAAAAAATTAATTCAGGAATTTTGTGGGTTTGGAGATGAGACCAAGGAGGAATTCTGCCCATAGGTTTTTCCCTGCTGATTGCTAGCAAAGTCAAGAGATCCACGTGGAGACGATGCTGCCAAGGTAGAAACATGTTCCTGTTTTTCTCACTTTGAGCATGGAATATCGGACTACAGACTGGAAAAATACCTTCACCTATGAACTGGTGATAAAAGTGTAAATGAACACGAACTCCTGTTCCCACTGTGGCCCTTCCTGCGGTACTCCCAGGACATCTGTGTACAGGAGAAGGGAGCCAGGAACAGCCGAACTTTAAAAAGCTTTCACTTCCTCCCTGGAGCGTGTGTTTACTCTTGAACATGCTACAAATAATTAATAGGTTATATCTGTTGAAATAATAAATAATGTGTCAACAAAGCTGCTTTGTCTGTGCGGCAGGAACAAATCTCTGCAAGGGAGTTTGCATATCCTTTTCCAGTATATTGTAATTACCAAAAATATCTAGTTTCCTGAGTTCTCCTTGATTGATGGCCAGCATTTTTAGTCCGTTAAGTTCAGCTCTAAAATATGAACCTGAATCATAGTCCTGACCACCCTAAAGGGGCTTTGCATGACTGTTTTCACCCTTCAGGCAGGGGTAGGACTCCAGGTCAGGATCTAGCTGGCTATGCTGGATCAGTAGAGTGTATACGGGACAGGGAGTGCTCAAGAAGCATGTGGAAGAGGGAGAAAACCAAATTGACTGTGGGATGCCCTCCCCAGACAGCAAGAAATAGCCAGGTTTCCATTTCAGAGAGGATAAACACGAGTGTGGGTAATGTCAGGAAGGTCTCAGCAATACAGACCTTAAAGATTGGGATCCTGGACTCATTGGAGACACGAAAAGAGGCAACAAAAGTCGCAAATCTCATTATCGGGCTCTCAAATATGTATGTATACACATACATATATTAATTCAGGGCTATTTATCAGCTTTGCAGAGGAGCTACAAAACTAATTTCTCCATCTGCCCGTTCCTGGTGGCTATTCACAGGTTCTGCAGAAGGATCTCAAGAAGCTGCTCCTGAAAAGGGTAGAAACCAGGAGTGCTTTTCCAGTAAGCATTTCTTCTTGCAATTGATACGTCTGTAGATTAATTAGCGCTGATAACAACTGTTTGTGGCAGGCTGTGGGAAGTTGTTGAGCACTTAATGACTGCCGCAAAGTCCCTGCCCAGCCTCCACGTGACAAGCAGAGCACATCCAGCCACGGTGCGGTGCAGAAATGCTGAGGAAGACCGTGGTGGGAAGGGCAGCAAATCCATCTCATGTTTTCTGTGCTGGCCATGCTCAAACCACAGCCTTCCCTTCTGGGTCAGCTAGAAATAAAGACTCGTGGCTGGGCTGGCCCTAAGTGCAGGGAGCAAGCCAGCCTTAAAGCATCCCTTTGGTCTGAGATAAGAATGAACTGAAGCTTTGAAGCTGAGATTTTGGAAGGAGGGAAAAAATTCCGAACCTCGTGAAAGAGCCTAGTGCTGGTCATAGCATCGGAAATGGCTGGAGTCGGGGGTGTCCCTTTGATTAGTTTTAATACAAAACTCTCCCAAGGGCATGCACCAGCTGGCAGCTCTGCTCGAGGAGGAGGAGGGAGGACCATGAAGATGGGTAGTTGGCCCTGAAGCAGCGTAATACCACCAGCATACTGTCCTTTCTAATATTATGACACTAAAATCTGGGATTCAGGGAGACTATGTAGCACAAGCATATTATATGTGCAGTCTTTACGTAATATAGCCTGGAAATGTCAAATTGAATTTACCTGAACAATTTCAGTTTGATTCCTTTGGGGATATACATGGTTATATGATCTTTAAGCTATATGTTCACATGCTGTTTTTTTCCAAAGTGTCCACATACGCAAAGTACAGAGCTCCTTTAAAGAGCACCTGTTTGATATTTTATTTCCAAAAAACTACTCAGACTCTGCTCTGGAGGCAATGACTAATTTCCTCTCAGGCTTGTCTGTGACATTCATCAGTTTAACATTAATTTAGGAGAATGTCGCAGAGTATCTTCACGTTTTACTGACTCTTCATATATTTAGTGTTCTAACAAGAAGGGTGACATTATTGCCACTTTACAGAGGAAAGTGCTGAGTCACCAACAGAAAGTTCACCAAAACGCGCTGATCTGCAGTACCCAGCCGGTGATGATGTAGAATGGGGCATTTCATGCCCTGGGCGCTTTCTCTGTTACGCTGCCTGGATGCAGCCGGGGGAGCTCAGAACACCTGTAAGACCAGATTCCAGGCTACCAACCCCAAAATGAGCAGCTTGCAGCTATTAATGACTCCAGAGAAGTTAGCATGTCGTGTAGGAACTCTGTGAGGGAGGTAGAAGTGAGTGTATTATCTCGGTCTTTAGAGACAACTGTCTTAAACCCAGGACTACCTTTGTAGTTGGTTTTATTGGGAATTTATGATTTGGCCTGAAATTTCATGATGGTGAATTTAGGAAAAAATCAAATAATACAGATTAGAGATTTCTGAGGAGGAAAAAACCCACACCACCAAACCCAAGCATTTTTTCCCATGTTAAAAAATGAACGGCAATCTGCTCTGTTAAATTTTTGACTATTACAGGGGGGATGTGGAAAGATCTTATGCAGGGAATATGCCTTTCGTCCTTTGAAGTTCCCTTGAAAATCTGTTCAGATTTGGCCGTGCTAAATGCAGTTGTGAAATTGCTATTTGCACATGCTCAGTAGTGCATGTTTTTTGATTTTTAGCAGCTGAAACCTCTAGTGAATCACCTGAATAGCTTGGAGCTGTGCCATGACCACAGGCTGATCGTAGTCCAGCCCAGGACGTTAGTGTGAAATGTGGGATGGGGTGGGCTTTTTCAAGAAGAGGAAGATTTCAGCCCTATGGATGAACATGTGAATGGCACAAAATAGATGTCATTATACTTTCAAACCCCACAGATATTATCAGTAGATACTGACCCAGAGTCTTTACAACTGTCTTTGCAAGTCAAGCAAAACTAAGAGGAGGTGGAGCTACCAGACTGCTTGCAATAAATTTTCAGAGACGCTGCTCTCTGAACATGCCCCTTACTTGCACGAGGTTTGCCATACGTGCTGTCTGGGCAGTCACTGCTCTGCTTTTCCACCTGCAAAGCAGGAACCATCCCAGACATTGTGGTGGCCCACCATTTTTCCTCCCACCCTCCGCACTCCTTGCCTTTTGGAAAGGCCTTCAGCTGCCTTTCCAAATCAAACGTAAGAGTTTGGGGCGAGGAGAAGACATCCTTGCTCAGGGACCGAGCAAACAGGACCTCTCCTTCGCGTGCCACAGCCCTAAATGTGTCAACAGATGGTCGGGTCAGCAAAGGGGAGTTTTACCTGGTTATGGCCACAGGGAGATAAAAGCAGCAACGCTGCTAAACAGAATTAGCTATTTATTTGTATGGCATTTAATTGTGCTGAATAAAGGTCAGTCTTGCCATTTGTGTTGTGGAAAAGAGAGCAGCTGTGGTTTTTCTCCCCAGGTCCCAGATATCACCCCCCCTTATTCTATAGTCAGGAATTCTCAACTACTTCTTACGAACCCACTCCATAAAGAGACATTTCTTGCTGAGGACCCAAAAGGAATTTATCTTTTAAACTCTCATCCACCATGACAATGAAGACAGAGACTACATTGTACCCAAATGCAGAAGGCAACGAAGCAACAGAATTTCTCCAGGAAAGTTAACCAGAAAAGGTTGCCTGATCCATTTGTGCCGGGGTGACGGGGATTTGCCCACATGCTGTCCAACATTTCACAGACTGCCCTCGCCGTATGATGCACTTTGTGCATCCCGCTTGATCCTGTGTCTTTTATGGCTCACGGTGAGCTGCAGCAGATCTACCCTACAATAATGGTTAAATAACAGGGAGTCCTTTGAGAGTCACAAGTATCATCATGCGCATTCAGGTGCCCACCTGGCCCTGTGCTCCAGTCTCAGCACGCACCGGCATGTGCTGGGAAAGGGGAGAGGTTATGTCCCAGCAAACTGCAGAAGTCTGTTCCTCGCAGATGCAGATACCGCCTGCTCTTCAGTCCTGGTGCAAGCGTCAGGGCACAAGGGTCTGAGGGTGGAAGACCCTACATGTCCCACAATTCGGGATGTGGTTGAGCTACACGGACTCAGCGCCCAGCACACATGAATGAACCCACTGCAGAGCCCTGCGGGTGCTCTCGTTCAGGAGGTTTTCACTAGAGCGAGCTGAGAGCCTCCACACGAGGATTTCACCTGCTCTAGCTCTACACCTTTACCTGATGATCTTCTTGGTTATGCTTGATCCAACAAGCCCCAAGTCGGCACCAGCCCTGCATATCCTCTGCCTGCCCTCGGCTGCATGCATGGCTTCGCCTGACACTGCTGCCTTCCCCCACGGGCCCGGGAGGCGCGGGCAGTGCTGCAGAAGCAGCAACACTTCCCTCCAAGAGCCTTTCCTGTGTGTCTCCTTCAGGCTTTTTATAACCTGGTACTAGATCAGCTATTCTCACCGAGCTGCTGTGTGGGATAATGCACACAGGCGAACATTGTTACACGCAAACACTAATACTGGAGATGCTGACAGATGGAGGAATCACACTGTTTTGCGGGGAGGAAGGGCAGAATAGGAGCAGGAATATCAGAATGAGTCTTGCCGTTTACATATAACAAGCTACAGCTATATTTGGATACGCTGCTGCATTCACAACCTTCCCAATTGCCAGGCTTTCAAATACACACATTACCACCAGAAGTGCTCTTGCTTAAGTGCTCCCATCTCCAGGATTTCCTTTGAAGTATCTGACTGAAGTAATGTAAAGTGCATTTCAATTGGCAGTGAATGCAGGTTAAATGGTAACAGCACAACAGATCCAGTGTTCCCTGGGCTTTTTCTTTTACCAGTCTCTCTTTTTAAGAGAGTGGGTTACTTACTGTAACACTGCATTCAGGCACCTTCAGTCTATTAAGCCTCTTTCCTGACCCTCTATACAACTGCTTGAGGATGCTGTGAGCTGTATCAGTACTGCTTTAGTACACAAAAAAGTGAGTAAATGCACCGCTGAGTGCCCAGGCTGAGCAGTACACAGTGGGTAAACTCACCTTAGAAATCTGTGCACTTGCATTTATCCTTGGCTACACCACCCAGCTGGCTGGAGACGGAGCCAATCACCTTGGATCACTCTGGATCTGTGTGTCACTTCCCATACATGTTGATGGAGCATCAACTATTTAACCTTTAAACAGAGTACTTTGCTAATCCATTGGATTGGCTGAAGAACATATATTATGCTATCAAAATAGCCAAGTCTGCACCGAACAATGAAATACCCCCACCTGCCCACACCAGACGCTCTCTCCACCTCAGGTTGCTGAGCCAGTGCCGCAGCACTGCTCTTTGAAAAGCAATCAAAAAATGCAGGGTAGGGGAAGAGCTTAACCCAAGCCACTGGCATTTTCCAAGAGGAATCTTACCCTGTCTGGTCCTGAACAGCATCTTGCTCATCAGAAAGAGGAATGACCCACTGCAAAACCTCAGGCTGAAGACTCCTGGTAGTTATTAACCAGGCTAATTTGGTACTGGGGAAAGGACTGAGCTGGGTTATGGGTGTGCTAATACGCTATCCAGGCGTGTCAGGGGAGAGGACATGGATTAGCTGAAGAGGGACACAGAGGTCACATCCTCCTTCCACTTCTGTACCACAAAATCAGGCTGAGTGACTTCTAAAGGTAACAAGAGAGGGGATCACATACTAAAACTGCTGTGTAGCACAGTCAGGCTATAGCTTTCCCGCCATCAAACCCCATTTGCGTCTGTGTGTATGTCTACGAAAGAGAGAGATGGGAATTTAACTGCTGCAGTTACCTTGCGTGTGCTTCATACATACAAGCTCAGGAGGATTTTCTTGGGTTTTTTTTCCTTCTTAAAGCTGTGAGACATTTCTTTCAGATTCATCTTTCTGGAGTGGAAAGGGGAGGGAAAAAGGAATGCTCTGCTAGGGATGAGCTGAACTGAAAACCTTACATCTGAGTATCTTCCAGATCTGGGTTTGGTAGCTTCTTACAGCTTCCTCATGGCTTCTCTGAACCTCCACCCATGATAGATGTTTAACATGCTGTAATGCATATTACTCTGTAATGACTTTGGTGGAGCCATTACAATGAGTTACACCAGTGACAGATTGATACTTAAGTCAGTATATGTTTGCATAATATCTGTCTACGTTCTCACATAGCCCCCCATTACCGGCGCACATATAGCATAATGACAGCACAGAGAGCCATATGACTGGTGGGTTCAGCCCTATTCCCTGTCACATATTGCCATGGTACCCAGAGCTGAATCACTGAGTGTGTTTAAATAGGCGGACATTAATTTATAGAGTAAATCATTATGAAATGGAGGAAATAAGTGACTATCATTGGCACTGATTTGATCTAATGGAGCCTCACGCTAAATTGCTAATATTCTCCCTCCCCCAGTTTTTTTTTCTCTTAAATGACAGAAACAAATAAAAATATAAGCCTTTGTTCAACCTGCCTTCAAAACACCATTGCCAGGTACACGGCTTGCTGATTACGTACAAATTTACCTTACCTCCTCCCTGCTGCTTCCCAGGCTGGGGAACAGGATTTCTTCCTTTTGGTTTCAGTAGAGCCTCAGTGACCTGAAAATTGAAGGAAGACACATTTATCGCTCTCCCTTAAACTGTCCTTTCCCTTTCTTATCTGGAAGCAGGCAGCTTTTGGTTCACTCGAGTGGAAGCTGGCTGTCCATTTCCTGATGGCAGCGAAGAGCAGACTCCCATCTGGTTGATGCAGATGCCACTGTTTTGACTTTATCCAGGTGGTCACCCAGCAAACCCTGTTGTGCCTAATTATTTAAGAGGGTTGTGAAACACTAGGTGATTTTATATACCATATGTGCTAGAAAACATAAGCATGAAGATGCTGTGACTTAATGATGTGGCAACTTCAGCTCTGAATCTTCCGCATTTTACGGCTTAAATCTGACCTTTTGCTTTACTGTAATGCACTTTGTAGCGTTTAGCATGAAAGAAGAGCAAACAGAATTGGAGATGGGGAGGTTATCGGCAGTGGTGACAGAGCCATCCTCCATCCTCTATCAAGATAAAGCACTTGACTCAATTTTAGAATATCCATCCTAGCAGGGAGAAGGCGGGAGGAGAGGGGGAGAGAGCCTGTCCTTTAAATGGAATTTCAGGATTTGGAGTTCAGAGACTTCCTTTGTGGTGTTAGAGCAAATCACAGACCTTCTACAGAGCAAAACAACAACACACCGGGTCTCCTGCTCTGGTTATTAATTTATTTATTTTGAACGCACGTAGTTTGTTGCTTTGACTTCTCAAACAATGGGAAGGTACAAGGGGAGAAGGATAATAAATTGCATTGCCTTCTTTTTGCCATCACAGGAAACCTTGAGGGACTGTTCAGCAAGCTAGAGCTCTTATCTGCCTTTGGGCGATCTCATTATCAAACCTTCATTTTGCTCCCCAGCAGGAGAGATGGCCTGCAATGTATGATAACCTCTACTTATGAAACTCACACTCCAGAAATCTCTGATAATAGGCCAGCTAAAATGGAAAACCAAAGAGCAGGCAGTGGGTTTTCAGTCGCCAGTAAAGACTATACACACACACACACACACACAGAGGCAGGTACCGAGACACCCTTATGTTTATTTATATTTCTACGCATCAGTCCGACTCTGACGGCACCTCCCAGAACTTAAATGAGAAATCTAATACGGCTAATATTTTCCAGCATACTTTGAATAGTAGTTTCAAGTAAGTCTGTGCAATATAGGGGGCTGTGTCCCGTCTACAGAGAGGTCAGTGGAATCAGTGGGAATTATAACCGATCTAACCTGCTCAGGTGTTTTTATAAATCCCATTAAACACTTACTTAAAGACTATTGAAAATATGAGCTGTGGGAGCATAAACAGTTCCTGGGGGCACAGGGAAAAAGGTGAGAGGAGGAATAAAGAGAATGAAGTTCCTAAAACACTTGGGCACTTCGATTAATTTATTTTCAATTACTTTCCCATTGCTAACTCTCCTGTGAGCAGACTATCCCACAATGGTTTAACTCTTTGCCCGCACCAGTACCATTTGTGATGACACCCCCCAATTCACCCTTCAGCCACCAAACCCTCCATTTCTGAACCCTTCACCTCTCTGTGGGAAGCTGAGGAATAAATGGGTTTCCAGCTCTCTCACTGCAAATCCTTCTGGGTACGGGGTAGAGAAGATGAGAGGTTGAGAGCCCTCCACCGAAAAAGCCCTATTAGCCACTCAGTCTTGTTTGCACCAAGACACCTCCAGTTCAAGATCCACTTGTGAATGGTGATTCCTCCCGTTTCCTCCCCACGAAGAAAATTTCCTGCTGGCCCCTCTCGGCAGTGAATGACGACCTCCCTCTGCAAGCCAGACATCACCAGCATGCTGGATCACTGCTATGCCATCACGAATACCAGCCTCTGCCAAGCGTTCCATCTCACCCAGGGGTTGGAGAATGCCACTGGGGGGCCAAGAGATGGAGAGGAGGGGTGGGCAGGGGGTCTGGGTAGTTCAGCCCTGCAAACCACCGTGCCCTGCAACAGCTGGCCATCAGGGCACAACCACAACATACACCCATGACCAGGGCTTCTGCAGTAACTGCCTGCCCCAGGTTGGGAAGATGACGTGTTGAGTCATGTAGCAAGGGTGAAGACCTCCTTTTGAGCACAGAACGGTCTCCAGAAGGACTCACTTGAATGCACAGCCACACTAATCTGTGCATTCCCACTTGCGAGGCTGGATTGCAACCACATCCCAGCTCCACGAGCCCCCCAGCCCACCCCAGAAGTATCTGCTCTGTCATGGACAGGCTGTGCTGTTGCCCCTGGGCAGGGGATCAGGCCATGCAAACCCTACCGCCCTGCATCCCTGGGCCACGCACATCCCCGTTACGCTGCCATGCCAAGGGCTTCTTTATCACAACCTGAAAAATGTGGCAATCCGGGCTATGAACTTAATTCTTATCTCTTTTTGTTGTACCACTGGGAGACGGTCTGGATCAGAAGGAAAATGATGTGAAGGTGAAACACCTGGAAGCATTAAAAATCCTTCCCTTCTTTTTTTGTTTCCATTTTCCTATCAGTAAAAAGGGTTAGAAATGGCCAGTTGGTCTCCCTCACTAGTGCGGGTGATGCAAAAACGTATCTGAACTTGTAAAATCTCCCTAGGCATAACAAGCTGCTGAAAATATGATAACAGTCTTAATTATATTTTAATATATCATGTGGATTATATTTTTAATACCTTAAAAAATAATCAGCCTGAAAAATCCCAGCTAGTGAGGAAATAAATGCAGAGGACAAAAATACTAAGATATGAAAAGATTGTTCTTATTAAAGGCTAAATAGGTCTTGTTTTTAAATTCCCATGAAACAGGAACACATATTGGAAAATAATCATAAAAAACCACGGGAAGGCACCTAGTTACCTGACTGGAGACCTCATTGGGATGGGTTGTCCTTGCTGAACAAAGGAGTAAAAGCAGTAGGGTTCCCCCCAGTTTTCTGCACTGGATCTTAGATATGGGGAAATGCTCACCCACGGGTGTTTCTCCAAAGAAGCAGGGGCAGAGAGGGGAGCAGGGGCTCCCAGGGTGCCGGGGCTTGCACCGTGGGGGGAGGGGAAGCAGGTTCCTGTTCCCCCTCCCTCCCTGTGCACAGCCTGTAGCACTATGGCTGAGCTCACCACCACCATACACCCTGGGAGGGTGAACAGGAGCCAGGTCACATGTGCTCTTACAGCTCCAAAACGCATATTTTTTTTTGTTTACATTAGAGGTTTTCAGTTCCAATGCCTATTAATCTAGTGCTTTTCAGAAACACCACAACCCTGCCTAACAGCACATAGGATGATGTTTGGGTTTTCTTTAATGGAAAGCAGAATGACTCACTGACCGCTAAAAGAGCCAGGGCTGGAGCCAGGTCAGTCTGGGCAGACCCTGCAAGCGTCCACATGAAAACGGTGATACATATTAAGTCAAGCCTACTTCGAGTGAACAGACAGAGGCCTTTTCTTGAGAAACGGGTGAGGATTTAGGTGGAATTCAGAGCAATCCCCTTTTAACAGAGGTGCCTGAGCTCTTCTCAGGTGTTATTTTGCAAAACACAAAAACCTGAACCCTAAAAACAGCCTCACAAGGCAGCAGATCTCTGCTCCCGACGTCCTCCACTTCGTGTTTCACATCAACGCATTGGTCGGATTCCAGGGAGCTGGAAGGAGATGGAGCTCATGTTCGTTCTCCTCTCCCATGCTAAGGGCAGGTAATTATCTCTGCATTCCTGGAGGAACGTTACAATAAATATGGCTGTCATTTTTCATTACTGCATAGTGAACAAAGGGAACAAAGAGAACAAAAGAACGGGTGGTTTTGCTAACCTGGGCTTGCATGTGCTTGTATATATGCAAGACGTAAGTAGAGGGGGAGAGTTTATTGCTATTATCTACTGTGGATAAACCAATCTGGGTGAATGTCTCAAAATTTACCAGTTTTTCCAAACTAATTAAAAATCATTCACTGCGAAAATCCTTACCTCCTACTTGCTGTCCCACCATAAGGGTTGTTGGCTTAAAATGGAAATCATTTGAAAGGCAAGAAATGCAATCGTGTCTCCCTAACTTCTACCCTACAAAGCACAAATACTGTCTTTCTGATTTCCCCCCCCCCATTTGACGTCCTCTTAGCAGTGGCTGGATTTCTGAATTTCTCTTGATGGCCACCATCTTACCATGTTGGAAAATATGGCAAAGGAATTTGTGTAAATAAAAGTACTTAGAAAATGTGTGTGTGTGTTATTCTTCCCTCTCTAGTCATCTTTGACACTTCTGTTTCAATGCAGACAAGGCAAAATAAAAAAAGGTCAATACCCCTAATCACTGAGAGTATCTAATCTGAGACACAGCCAGCTCAGAGTCCATCTCTATGCCTGTGTATTTTTTTGCTTGGTGCCTAGGTGTTTTTACTGACTGAACAGACACTGTGATTTGCCAGACTGTTATTACAGAAAAAAAAAATTAGAAGGTTCGCAGTGATCACACTGACGCAAAATCCTGAGTTGCAGAAAGAACAGTTTGCACTCACCTGTCTGAAGTCTAGCGGCAAATGGAAAATTACAGTGCAAGCAAAAATTTTGCCTGGCAACTGTCTACATATGCAACATCAAACTCTGGAAAGGACTAAAAACCACGTAGCTAACAACAGTTACTCGTGTACGAAGGATGCCCGCGCTGAGTCTTGCCTTTCCCTTTCTCTGTTACCAGAGAAACTTTGCTGAGATCTAGTAGTGACAAATTCACTGCTATTATATCCAAAATGCTATACTCACTCTTCCATGCTGTTTTCTACAGCTTTTGCAAATCTCCTCTTTTTGCTTCTCAGCTCTTGATGGGCATGGTTGTACTGCCACTTCCACTACCACCTTCTCCACCCCAAGGCTCTGGTCCCTGGTGGTCTCTGCTGCACCCACGCTCGTTTGCTATCAATATCCAACCTACAGAGACCCAGCTACCAGTTAACGTCTGCACCAGAGGCACAATTCGAAATCCCTCTCCCCACGGCAGCACGAAAACATCAGCCTAACAAGGTCTTGCAGTGTCAGACCCCCTGAACAATTCCTGCCATTAACTACTCTCCAGAAGTCCACAGCTGTCATGCTGCTGCATGTTCCTCTGTTATTCCAGGTCCAATGTACTGAAAACCAGTAATTTTTATGTATCTATGTTTATATCCACCCATCCACCCATTCATCCATCCATCTCTCTGTCTCTCAGAGCTACAGTGGCTCCATATGGGCCCAGAGCTGACCTAGGAGAAGCTCGCCCACCCCAGGGTTTCCAGCAGTGTGGACAATCTGCACCAGCTGGCATGGGGTGAGCTGGGTTCTCTCCCAGTACTGCACGCAAGGACCATGCAGACACATGAGTGTCATGGGGCTGATGCTTAGCTGCAGGAAGGCTTCATGACGGACATTTCTGTGCCGTAGGCAAACGGGCAGCCACATCCAAGCCAGGTCCTCAGCACCCTTAGCTGTGGTAGCACAAAGCCCAGTCATGGAACAGGATTGTGTAAAGCAACTGCAAGCCCTGCCAGAAGTGCAGGAAGCAAGTAACTGGTGAAAAAAAAATTATTCCGAAATAAAGAACACTGATGAACAATGAGATATTTCTGATTTGTCACTCTCTTATCTGATCTCAACCCAGTCACTCTAACAGGCACCTTCTTGTCAGTAGCCACAATGAAATCAACTGAGTGGGAGTGAAAAGCATCAACATTACTTGTGAGAACAATTCAGTTAGGGAAGGTTGCTCTGCTGGTAATATTAGAATCAAAACATTCAAATGCAAAGACAGAGAGGCTAACAATTCAATTTATGCCGTGAATGCTGAACAGCACATTAAGCAAATCAGTTCAGATGGCTCTGAGTTGTTCTTGTTTATAGAAGATCAGAAACAAAATTTCAAATCCTGTACCACATCTAAATGCTAGAGCTGAAGCACTAGAATATTCACTATTGATATTTTTATTTTTGTGCATTTAGCACAGGCCAGTTTGGTCTTTTACTTCTGCCCTGTGGTCCATAGGGAACTGCTGTGGCCTTTTACAGAAGAAATACCAAGCTTACCATGTAGCTACACCTCATGTCACGGGCTGGAAGGCAGGCATTCTAGGGATGTTAATGTTATTTTTTTCCCAAATGTTCTTCTGTCATAAGATCATCCACAATGTAATAAAGCTTCCAGCAAGAGTTTGCCATTTCCCCCACAGTTTTAGGCTCAGGTTTCCAAAGGATTGTGAGTTTCCAAAGTTGCAGATAGCCATTCCAAAGATTTTGAAGAGCTTTACTCAAGTTTGGTACCTAACCACGGCAGGTTATACTAATGCCAACTGTACCATCAGGACCTGGAGGTGTTCCCCCACCTCTGACACGCTGCCTTGAGCCCTTCGGCAGAGCAAAGAGTCTGTACAAACAAGAGCGGTGCATGGCAACACCCGTTCCATGATGGACCCAATCTTGGGAGAAGGTCTCAAAATGTTCCTGGACTCAGTCTTAAACCCTGGCCCATGCACTCCAGGGGTCTCCAAATATTGCAGCCAGGGGTGTGTGTGTGTATATATATGTGTAATACTGCACATAACTATACAGGCTGGAGACATGGATGAGAACAAACCATTACAGCAAGACCTAGATCAGATTGTAATTTTATAGCTGAAAACATCTCTTTCCAAAAACTTGAGGAGATGGAAGGAAAGTCCCCCAAACCAGGCATGTGAAGACAGCGGGGCCAGAGGGGGCAGAGCCAGCCCTGGTGCCAGCAGCGCTGCCGCGTCCCGCAGTGCTGTGTGCTCCCAGGTAGGGCTAATTAGCTCTTGGTGAGCACCACATTAGCACAGCGATGCAGACCTGGGGACTTGCGCTCGCTTTCCCGCACACCCCGGCTTGCTTGGAGCTACACTGTGCCACTTACAAATGTTTTAAGATTCATTAACCTCCCTCTGCACTCCCCAACCGGAGAGACAATATATCAGGATAGGAAACCTGCAGCAGCAGCGAGACAGACAGGATGATAATTTCTCACCTGTTCTCCTTTCCTCTGCTCTAACACACTCCAGATAATCACACCCGAAGCTAGATCAGACAGGGACAAAATTAACTGGAACTAGAACTCGGTCCTCACACATTTCTTGCTTGTATCTACACAAGGCGCCGTGACCCTTCCCTATCTGTCACCTTGTCCGTACGTCAGCCGTACTAGCTAACAGCCCAGCTTCCCCACGCCATGCCAGCCCACTCTGCTGTTAAGCTAAAATGATATTGAGACATTCCTGGTTACATGTACGCTGTCCTCCCTGGCTGTGTGTGCAAGCCTGCACATGTGAGAGGTGACGCAGGCAATCGCGCACCTGGTTATCGGAGTCCCACGTGCGTTCCCATGCAGGCGTGGGAATTCAAGGAGTGTTTTCCCCATGTCTCTCTCTTTTCCCAAAACTCAGGAAGTCAGTGCCTATAATTTAACCATCTCTGCAGCGTTGTTATTCAGTTGTGTATGTCTTAAAAGTATGGAAAATAGTCAAATAGTCTTCAAAAAATGACCCTGGTAACGTATTCTGTATTTGTCTTTTTTTTTTTTTTTCCACAAATGATCTTTGGAAAACTAGTTTTCTTTGGTCAAAACATAACCTCTTCAATTTTATGAAGGTTACTGGGAATTATATGGGTCTACTGTGCTTTTCTGGGCCTGAATTAATAGTGACTAGTTTGACACATACTACTTAGTTTACCTAGGTAGGGTATTACTTTCTTATCTAACTACATTAATTGATTCTACATCACTTAATAGCTCAATAGCTTATCAGGTTACTTCACTCACTAGACAAGCTAAATGTCTGGAGGCAATTAGAGTGTCATTCTTCGTAATAACAAGTTTCTCTGAGAAGTTGCTGATGAGGTTCTTTATTACACAGATTATAAAACGTATCTTCATACTGTTATAAATATAGGTACAAATTGAAATTACTTACCAGGAGTCCCACTTCCCTAGCAACCAGGCAGATTTTAGGCTCGTTTTAGGAATGGTTGCTTTCTCCCCATCCTCCCCCCTCACCAGTGCTCTCTCCTGCCTTCCTCGTGATCTGTGTCCAATTTTCTGTCACTCAGAGGTGATCTATGACCACAGAGAATCTGTCACTACGTCCCTTGCAGTTTGCCATTCTCAATGTTCAGTTCATTTCGAAGATGTTACCTAAGGGACACCAGGGCTCAGCATCACGGTTTAATTATGGCTGTTCTTCTCCTTGGCTGCCACTTACACAGTAAGTGCAAAGCCGGAGAGGAGCTCTTCCCTTTCACATTTCCATACGCTGACAGCCGTGCCATACAGGAGGTTACACACAAATCCCCAGCCTTGCCCCAGCAGAAGATCTGAATGATCTGTGCTGATTTCCACCCCATCCGTCCCACTGCAGCTTTCAGCTTCAGCTTGGTTACCTGGCTCACTTCTCACCTACTCATCTGAAAAGCCCTTATACATGTTTAATCCTGCGTGACACAGTGCCATGGCTGGGAAGCCCTCTCTGGACTTCTCCAAATGCACCCTGGTGCCCAGCAGAAACCTGGACACATTTTGCTTACCACTGCATGCGTTCAAACAGTAATAAATGCTTCTTTCCATGGACTAAATTAATAGTGTTTAAAATTAAGTGGAAGATCATTAAATTCATTTGTTAAGCTGTCTAGAAGGGTAAGTTGTATGTGGGAAAGAGCCCAAACCTAATACAACCGATTCCCACTTTTGTGCAATCCTCAGACCTATCTGCACTCCACAAAGCTGAAATCAATATTTTCTTATCCCAAACCAGTGTCTCACTTTTGGGCAGCGAGGAAAGCGAGCAGAGGTGGAAGTGGGGATGTAAGAGGTGGGCTTTGGGCTCTGGTGATAGTAGCACCGTGCAAAATGGACAGTTGAGACTCTGGGTGATCATCCCCCAGGTGGCTGCTGGCTCTGCCCCCAAGCCCTCTGCTCCCCTCACCTGCTTCTCTCCGCCTCATCAAAGCCAGCACTTTTAGGCTAAAAATCTCTTTGCATTACTGCCGTGGTTTCTGTGAATGCTTTAGGAAGGCTCCTCTGATTGTCACAGAAGTGACAATTTGCTGCGGTGCCTGCAGTGGGAGGGGTGTGGGAACAGTGACCCTGGGTCTCCTCCTCACTCGCAGCTTTCCAGCTGCCCATGGAGGACTTTGAGGAGGTAAACAACAAATACCTGCAAAAAGACACTCCTTTGTGGCACTGCCACAACTCCAGGGCTGCTGGACCTGGGGTAGTTACAGTCACGAGCTGGATGGAAAATACTTCTAATATGTAAAACCTCCATTATTCTTGGCTTCTCTTTGTTAAAGCAGAGTTTTTAGATAATTAAGATGCACAACTCCAATTTGCTGCGGGGCACGACGTATTGTTTCTGTTCTCACCCCCTGGCAAAGATGTGAACAGAAAACCACCCATCCTTGAAAATCCTGGAGCCGTGCTTGAAGGTGACAGTCCAGCTGCAGGCTGGGGTCTCAGGAGAAGCAGCCCTGGAGCAGATACAGACCGTGCACTCCTGGGGGTGGGCGAAGGGGTCCTGTGCCCCATTAGGCTCTAATTATAGACCCGGCTGAAGTGCAGCGGCTGCAGGGTCCTGCTGTCAGGCAATCCCCAAGCAATGTTTTCAATTCTTTGCTTGGGTGCACTGAATAATAATTAAATAATATTCAAAATGTTAGATTTTGTTTTGATGAAAAGCACCGACAATGCTACTCCAGCCTCTCCACCCCAGACTTCAGAAACAGCCTGGGAACAGGGCAGAAGCGTGATTTGAAATGGCAAAGGAAAATCCTTCATCATGTTGTTTCTTTTACCCATTCTAAAACTTGCTGCTATTTTTCAGCCATCTCCTGTAGCCAGGCAGGCGATTGAAGCTGCCATTAATGGTGCTCGCTCTTCTGTTTCTCTAGGAAGGTTTGGGGTCACTGCTGGAAAAGCTGTGGGAGCTACGGGAAGATGGAAAGACCAGTGGAATTAAGGCAGAGGGTGTTTAAGTATTGCTTGTGATCTTGGTTTAAAGGAGGAGACACCCCGTCTCCCTCCATGGAGGGAAAAGTCTTGACCTCATCTGGGTCCCTGATAAATGTCCAAGGGAGCAGTGGCTTTTCCAGCCCACATGGAGGCTTTGGATGTAAGGGAAACCAGGAGCCCTTGGCCCCTGGGGTGCGGCAGAAGAGGAAGGCGATGCCAGGTCCCATCCTAATGCTCAGCTCCTCACTGACATAAGCACTTCTGTCTTGATGCACATCACAGATCCCACGTCTCCCTTCCCAAAGCAGTTCCTCTAGGCTCACGGTTTGGCTGAGGAAACCGTGTGTTTTGCTTTCAAACTCCTGATTCTCACCCACCTCTTGTACAAACACCCTCCTGCCTTCGAGAATAAGGACATCACACAGAGCATCATTAAGAGATGTCCTGAGCTCTGAGATCCTTTGCCCGGCAGGTGCCCCATGCCCGGGAAGCACCAGGACTCTGAGCCTGCGGGATGGTGCCTGCACGACACAGAAGCAGCCTCCGAACTGCAGAACCGTGTTTGTGTGCAGTCACAGCAATCCTGCCCGAGCTGCTGCTGTGCGGCTCAGCCCTGTGCGTCTGCTCTCTGTGCCTCCTATCTTTGGCATTTAAGATGTTCAGTAATTTTCAGAGGACAAACAAACAAAACCCTGGCGGTTCGCTTTTAAATCGTATGCAAGACCCACGGCTAGTTGATATTCACCAGCAAGAGATGTCTGCTACCTCAGAACAATTAGTCCAAAATATTTATCAGAAATAAGTGTTGGGTTTTTTTGTCCAAGTTTTTGAAGTTATGAGGCCTCAGATGGGATTAATGGAAATTTTAATTAAGATATGGAAATAAGCTGCTTTCTCCCTGTCTCTCTGAGACTGCAGGGAGTTAACATTATCCTCAACAGCATGTCTCAACCTGCTGGGGGAACTACTTGCAGGATGACTTTGGTTTTAAGTTCACCTTAGACAGGATGTTTAGCCAGGAATTTAACGTGAACCCCAAGTCCATGTCTGCAAATAGCTGCTCTGCCCCCGAGGATCACGACCCATCCCCCGGCTCTCTTGCAGCCAGAAGCACCGACCCCTTTCCCGCTGCCGGGAAAAGCTTTCCTGAAGGAGGCAAAGGGATTTAAATCCTTTTATGTGTTTTCCGACATGCATCCTGGCCATCTAGCCAATTAGCTCGGCTCCATTCATCAGGAGAAGATAAACAGAAACAAGAATTGAAGGGGCAGCAGCCGAGGAGAAGAGCCCAGTGGCTGCACGGGGCTGCCAGGCTGTCGGGAAGAGCATCCCCGGAGGAGCAGGGGCTCCACTTCAGCACTTCTCCAGGCTCGTGCTGCTCCAGATGGGACCCTGACAAGGCTGATGCTAAAGCAGGAATGAAGCGCTGATGATTTTAGGTCTGATCAGCAGTGCAGTGCTCCCCTGATTTCATTCAGCAAATGCCCAACACCAGCAGAGCGAGCTCCCCTCTCGGAACGCTGCTGTTGCTCTTGGGGAAACATCTATTTTATGGATGTTTGCCCTCTTTATGCCGCAGCATTGCTAATGGTGTGAACGGAGCTTTTTTTGAAGGTAAAGGATTTTAATTCAAGCCTTGGAGCAACTTTGACCTCTAGTTTTCCAAAATTTCATTGGAAATCAGGAATCCAAGTATGCTGCAGAGCTGGATTTTCACACAGTGGCAGAAATGGTGACTTGCATCAAGAGGGTGTCTCAAAATATTGAGGAAAGGTGTCTGCATGAACTGTCTGGAAGCTTTTCTGCTTTCTCTTCCTCCTTTCTCCCTTTAGTCTGTATAGATAAATCTCAGTTTTCCTAGTCTAAAGAGGAGGGAAAATGAAGCACGTAGACACCTGTGTTTTTCAAAGAACATTATATTTTCAGATGCTTGACTTCAGAAAAATGATGGCCTGGCTTCCAGATACACTAAACATCTGTATTTCTAGCCAAGCCCAATAAAAGCAGAAGTTTTAAGACAAGGACATTTTAATTCTGCTTCCAAAGGTGGTGGAAAGTATCTGGTAAAAGTATTTCAAATTATTTATACTATTTTGCACCCTGTGGGATCACACTTCAATTTCTACAGACACTAAAAAGGTTGTTTTATTTATGGGAAACAAATCTCATTTTCAAACCTGTTAAACCAATGGAAACATGTCTGAATGCACCGTGAGTAACTTATTTCATGTGAGGATCACAAAATAACTTACGAGCATTAATTAATCTAGTACTGAGACCTAAGCATGAGCTATCTGGGCATTTCTATACCAAATCCATCTTACTGACAAGGGGGGACTAAAAGGCATGAAATGACTTGTCCAGGGTCACAGACAAGTCCATGGCAATGCTAAAACTGAAATTCAGGAGTTCCTTTTTCTTCAAACCCAGAGCCTGTCCTCTAGCACTGGGAACAAAGGAAAAACAAAAAAAGTAAAAGGAATAGATGTATTAAGGATGCCCAGATGTTCTTGACACGGAGGGCATAGGTCAAATCTGAGATCCTATTTCAAAATCTAGAGAAAATTACCTTTCCAATGACATGTGGCGTGACCTTCAACTCCTAATAGTCTAGGAGCAGTCAATTTCTGAACGTTTGGATCATGCATTTTACATTCAGGATCTCTAAATCATCTCTTATCATTTACTTACTTCTCTCCAATAATGAACACTATTTTTCTGCTGTATCTCTCTTTTTTCTGTGGGCTGCATCCTGCTACACACTTTTCAAAAGCACATTGAAAATCTCAAAGCACAAAACTGACATTTAATGCAAGACTCGGGTACAGTTGCTGATTACTGCTTGCTTGTATGTTTTGTACAAAATGGGCAGACAGACTGCAGAAGGCTGGAAGGCATTAAGCAGAGATGATTTTGAGGAGATCTCAACCAAATTGAACTTTTTTTCAAGTAAAGCCCAGCAGGGGATAACAAAAATTAGGGTTGGATTTACTAAAAATGAAGTGCTCTGGTGATTAAAAAATGGTTGGCTGCAAAATCCCAAACTGCATTTGATTGTGAAAGAGCACCAAGCCAAGATAGTGTAGCTTTAATAAATTGTGTTGCTAATTATAAATATTTCATAGTATCTCCATTTGTACAATAAGGATGCAACTGTTTAATGACAATTTATTAGTGCATGCATACAGATATAGTGTATTTTAATCTTCTTTTTCTTTCTCACCCCCCACCTCCCCCACCCCCTTGGTTCTTCCAAATAGGAAAAAATGATAATCGTTATCTAAGCTCTTGACTTCCCTTGACTTAATTGCAATCTAAGCCCGCTTCTAATCTGTACAGATCACAGTTGCACGATTTGGAGTTTAATTTGAACCCCTGGTGAATAGATGCACAGAGGCTGGAGGGTTTGTGTGCACACGTTTGTGTGCTCAGTGTTTTGAACACGTTGTTTTCCCCCAAAAGCTAGCAGAAAGAGGTCTCTGTCTTTTCCCTACAAACACACGCAGCATCTGCCTGCCTGCCAGTATTGCAGCTTTCTAAAGGATCAGGATTTTTTTCCACAGCTCCATATTTCATGATATAAATAAAATTAAGAGTCTTTGAGGAAGAAAACCATAATTTGCTGAGAGTGGAGAAGACCAGAGCAGCTCTTCTGTGCCTGGTCCACAGAGTGTGTCGTGCCCCTGCGCTGGGGAGAAGATCCCTTTGTGCTTCATGTCTGGGATTGCAAAGCTGTCTAAGAAATCTGGATGCCTAATTCTTAATAGAATGCTAAATTGAGGGGTTTCTTAAATATCCTTCACCTCACATGTGCCTCAGGAGGATTCCTCCATCCATTTAGAAATACTGGGAAGGGAATCTCAGTCTCTGCATTAATGTGGCTCAGCTGGGGAGAGCAGGCAACACAGCTGAAGTAAGCCACAACGTACCGAAAATTTGAACCAACCCATTTTTGAAGCTCAAGAGAGATGAGTTACCTATTTTTCTACCTTTGTGATCATTATTTTTAAAGCATCGGCCCATCCTAGATTAGATTGAAATCTCGAAGCACTGAAATATCTCCATGCTCGGTAACCAAACCTAAGTAAGAGCAGAAGGACTGTGTTTGCCCCTGTAGGAACTGCATCACCTGCACAGTCGAGGAATAAGCTCAAAACAGCTTCTGCCATGGAGGAAAACACCCTATCTCCTCCCCTGCTCACTTACTAACATAAAAGCAAAGCCACACACACTGAAAAAAAAATATTTGCTATGCTTGTAGCTAAGATTTAGGTTGATTACTGCTGAAATAAGACTTCCACAGTTTTAATTAGCTACAGGGTGGGAGCCTAGCTCATTACTCTGAAAATGTAATGATGTTTCCGCTTCCATTTCCACAATCAGGTTCCTCTCTTTATGAAGGGGCTTCTGGCATACTAAAGATGGGCTGGGAGCTAGTTGAGCCGCATCCACCGTTACTGGACCAGTTTGGACCCTGATGCGGGACTGTGGCTGGACTCCATCCCCTGCGGCATTCTGGCAGAGGCAGCCGGGGGAGCTGAGGCAGGTTTGGGGTGAGCCCTGCCCTGGGCTCAGAGGCAGAGGCTGACCGGTGCAGGATTTACACCTCCGCTGTCCTCCCCAGCACCCTGCAAGCCTGCAGCGCCTGCTTCAGCACTCCTGGTATCTTGCCTGAGCTGAACTCTTCTTCCAAGAACAGATCCCCAAACCCTCCTGCACAGTATTTTTATCTGCAGTATATTCAAGGTCATAATGAGCTCAGAATTATCCTCACCTGAAATGATGCATTGTCCAAGCTTTCTCCAAGCACGCTCTTACATGCCTGGAAGTCCCAGCGCCTGATGATTAACAACGACTCCAAATGGGGACTAAGAGACAAGCAATGAAAAATGTCCCCGCAAGACAGGGAGGCTGAATGGGAAGAAATGAATCCCTTTAAGCTGCCCTGAGAGTTACTTTTAGGACGATGATAGCTCCATTAGTTGTATCTAAGGTGCCACTTCACATTTCATGCTACAGCGAAGTTTTCGTTTGACCAGCAGTGATTTGCACAACTTGTGGAAGTTTCTTTCTCAGCGCTGGCACATTAAAGAAAAAGGCTATACGGCGCTGCAGGCGAGATCCAATATTTTGTTGTCATGTATGATTGCCTATTGACTGTGAAAAAGCAAATAACACAGCCTGAACCATGCAAGCTTTTGGATACCTGCATCCAAGCCTGTCTTGCTGCTTAGAAAGAGGCTCTTTGCTAAGTGTTTGGGGGGGGGATCCCGTTTTGCCTGACCCCAGAAAATGTGTCAGACTCCCCCAGTTAAGGGAAAGGATTTCTTTCCTTTAACTCAATTAGCAAACACTGCCAGCTCTGACAGTCCCTAGCTCAGTCCCCAGGCTGTCAGCTGCTGGTCCAATTTTAGTTTTGTGTACTGTCTAGATAGCAAATTTATTGATGAAATATGGTCGTAGGTGTAAGAAAAACTTGGAGGATCTGACACAACTTCTTGAACCTATACTTATGAAGACTAATGTATATCTTTAAGAACTGGCAAATGCATCTTTCTGTCTCTGAAGGTTTGTGTATGTGAAAAAAAAAATCTGCAAAAAAAGATGCTAATACTTTGAATGTTGGCTTGGGTTTTTTGTCTTTATTTTTTAGTCCTGCTGCAGTCAGTGAAAAAAAAAAAATCTGGAAAAAATGACATATAAGTAAGTGTTACTGTGACAGTGCTGAGGAGACCCAGCCCCAGAGCAGCACTCTGTTCCACAAGTGTTTTTCCTAGCTTAAAAAGCCAAAAACCACCGATGGAAGAGTTTTGTTTTCAGCATTATTGGGCACTAACAGATGCAGTTCCTACCCTGCTGCACACGTAGACGATGTTGTGTCAAGAGACTGGAGGTGTGAGGGGAGAGTGGCAGAAGGCATCTGCAGGTTGGCAGCTGGGTAGGAAGGCGACACCATCCATAGAAACCTTTGACTAAACTTTGTGTTCCTCATTTAAATTAATGCCAAACATATAGTACATTGCAGTAAGTTAGGTTCCAGTCTACGTGCCATGTTTCCTGCGAACAGAGATCTCTGAAACCTCAGAGCCAGCTCAGAAGAAATACCAGGGGACAGATCAGTGGGTTAGTCCCCCAAAATCGGGATTTTGTAAGATCTCAGCCCATATAACTCTGAAGCCAAAGGGATCTGTAGGAGAACATAATCTCAGATAATCAAGACCAAAATAATTGTAATGGGGAAGATCACACCCTCCTAGATCATCGTAGGGAGATCTTTGCATGTGTGGGGATCACCCTTTGCAAAAAGGAGGGGGAACCAGAGCCGTCAGGGCCAGCAGGGGTACGGCCCCATGGTACGCCGAGCAAGGGCTGGAGAGAGAAATCCCCCCAGTTTTGTAGAAGTTCTCTGAAAATACCAGTTAAAATTCTCCTCAAGGACTGCGAATGTTGGCTGGGAGGGAACTACATCAGAAAGAGAGGAGCTGGTGCAAACTCCTTGGAGTCCATGCTCACGGCTCTCCTTCCCCGAGCCTTTGGAGAGGAAGCAGTGACTGAATCCAACAAACCACAACCCATTTACACATGGAGCGGGGAGCAGGCGGGACTGCTGTCTGCGGAGCCAGGGAGCAGGGGAAGGCAGAAATCCCTCAGAAGTGTGAGAAAAAATGTCCTCCATGTGTGGGAAGAGAGGGAGAGGTCAGGCAGATAATGCTGCTGGCTTCTGTTTTGGGGCTCGGGTCTTCTTATGTTCTAACTGACTGTGTTTGACACAAGCATGCCCTCATTATTTTAATTTAACTATAAGTTGTATATTGTATGTTGTTAATGCCTAGTGCCTTATTTGGTAGAAGGAAAAGGTTCTGAGCCCATAAGGGGGAAAAAAATCAATAAATTACAATAAAAGTGAAAGAAAAACATTTCTCTGGCAACCAGCAATGCAGCACCAGCAGGAGAAGCAGCCGCACTAAGCAGGGAGAAAAGACAGGGGGAAAAAAATAAACAAGATGTCTCATTAAAAAAAAAAAAAAGAAGAGAATTTAAAGCAAGGCACATGTTTTTGTAGAAAAGGAATAGTGAGTGAAAAGAGGACAGTTACATGGAGTAATTCCCCTTGAAAAGCTTACATAAATGGGAAGGAATATATCCTAAACAATAGCTGGGCTTTGCTGGGCACTGAAGACAAGTGAGAGGAGGGAAGAGAAACCACCGCCACACGAACGCACAAGGCAGAAGCTGCCTGCCTGCACGGCTGCTTCCTCAACAGCCTCCACTGAGCAGCCTCCAAAGTCCAAGTTTCCTCCTGAAGGGGAAAAAAGACATTTCAGCTGGTTCTCCCTGCCCCAGTTAGGAGCGGAGGGGGAGGACAAACATGCTGGGTGGCACTGGTGCCTGGGCGCGGGGAGCCCCATGGCTTCAGTGCAAAGCCCCCTGCCCGCTCCATGGCGACTTCCATGGGAACATCTGGGGCCAGGGCAGAGGTCGGTCCTGCCTGCGCTCTCCCTGCACCTCCATCAGGGGCTGAATTTCAGTGGAGGGTTTTTATGGGCACTTCAAAAGCCCCTGCTCTGGCATCCTACCTCGGGGGAAGACAAAACGATGAGGGTCACAACCTGTTTCGGGTCAGAGAGACTGGCTGGAGTGGGGAATGGGGCAGGATCTGTCCCTCAGGCTGTAATCACACACTTGAGCTGACACATCCCAGCCACTGGCTCTCTGCAGATGCTTCAGCCCATTCCTACTGCCCACCTTCCTAGCTGCTACAATTAATAGGGAGAAAACACGAGCTCTGCGGTCATGCAAACATTTAGCACTTGGGTATGGAGTCCCTGACTTCATTTGACAGCTGGCTCTTCAGGCTTTTTCTTTCTGATTTTTATTTCTGTTTAGAAACGCAGAGAAGCCCAACGCCTCCTGAGAAGTCGTGGTGCTCACTGGCACGGTTACATCAGCCACGTCCATCTTGCATGTTAATGCTCACAGTGCCGGTGCTTTAAGTTTGAACTAATCTGCAATTCATCGCTAATGACTCTGACGAACTGGTACTTGGAAGTGAGGCTTTGGAAACAACTCTGGGCTTGGAAAGTTGTAAGAAAGCTATCTAATTATTGGCTGCTGGGTTATTTTCTTGTTTAAGAGACCTTTAAGAGTGAGTCTGATCTATTCCCTTTGCAGGTTTCTTCCTCCATGTCAATACCGAGAGTTCATGTGAGGCAAAACACCGGATGCATCAGATGATCTTCTCACTTGCCTGAGAGTCTCTTAACAGCGTGTCCAATATTTTAAAGTTTAAAAAGTAGTTGAAGGCTTTTAGAAGAAATGAGATAGAAACAGGTTGGTTTATATGCATGAAAATTATATATTCTCGGCGAAAAGCTGTTAACAGCAAAAGGAATGGGTTAAAGAAAAACCCCATTGTTAATATGAGTTTAAAAGTAACAATGGAATTAAACAGGTATGCTCAAATAAGGATTTAAAGGCAGATTTCAAGCCGGGAAGCTCTAAACTAGCTGAAGGGAGACACATGGCTGCAGAAAGCCTCGTGCTCTTGCAGCGAAACCTTGCAAGGCTGTTTGTTCCCATGAGAGATTCCCCATGACTTCTCATTGCACAGGTACCCACGCGCCCTTTCTCCACAGAGGTTTCCATGCCCTGCCTCATTTACAAGACAAGAGCTTGTACAGGAAGAAATAGAGGCACTAATAACACCTTCAGTGACTAATTTCACTATTTTAATATATGGAATCAAAGCAGAATATGATCTCTCAGCTGCCAGAGAGGACATTTTTTCGTACTTGACAGCTGACCAGAGGAATTGCATCACGTTATACACCCAGTAAAGTTCGGAGTCTTTGGGAAACACTGAACATACAGCCACTCTTTCAGTTTGTAAATTAATCACACTGGATGTGAATTCCTTTGTTTGCTACCTCTCTGCAACTGTGCTGCACAGCCAGCCTCACTGACATCCTACAGTCCAAACAAGGCATTGTTAATGCTAATCCTAATTTGACGGAAAAAAGAAGCAGAAGCCCGCACCATGACCCTTTGCTATGCTAGGTGCTTTCCACATACAGACCAGAATGACGATCCCCAACAGACTAAAGTCAGAGAGAAAATCCTTCTCCTCTAAACTTCCGTGGATTAAGCACTTCCATGTATATGTGTCTACCCCTATTTCTGTGCATGTGTGTCTCACCGCCAAGACCCTTTCTTCTCCCGGTCGCTGCTTGCCTGTTATCAGCCTGCAAAGCCACGTGGGCTCAGTCTCCAGTCAAATAAATGGGAAGCAATACAAGCAAAGCAATGGACACGACTATTGACATCTCTGCAAGTTTTTCAGCAAGAAAAGCTGCAGGAAGAGAAAAACCAGAGAGAGAGGGAGGAAGGCTGAGGCCCAAGGAGAGTCTCGTGGGCACGGATAACCGGCCTGCTGCCACTGTGGTTCATGGAAATGCCCAGCTCCCCTGCAACGGGGCAGATGTCAGAGGAGGTATTGCCACAGGCTTTGCTTTCTCCTCCTCTTCCAAGATACTGTAACCCGGCAGGCGGTTTTGCAGGGCGGTCATCCTAGCGACCTGCAGTCCGAATGCTAAATAACATCAAATTCACCCCGTCTGGAGCCACACGCAGGGAGGTGTTCCAGTCCCAGTGCTGATTCACTCCTCGTGTGGGGATACACCATCACCTTTCCATCCCAGCATCCTGCCCACCCCAGGTCAACAGAGAGGAGCAGCCAGATGTCTCACTGCCTGCCAGCCCTCCTCCTCCTCCCGCCGTGCCCAGGAAAGGGAAGAGTATCCGACTGCCAGGTGATAGCCATGTATCACAAAGGGAATTTGCCATCATCATTATTCTGCTGTAATCATTCAATAGCAACCACCCCAAAACTGTGACTTTTCAAGGAGAATTGGGGTATTTTTCAGCCTATTTGATCTGCCAGAGTGCTGCAGCTTGGGAAGAGTCCTAGATTGAGTTAGACCCTAAGGACCTGATTTGCAATATTCCTGCCCATCGGCCCCATTCAGAAAGAAACTGAAACTTGTGCCTGACTTCTTGTCTCACTGAAGTCATAAGCACAGGGGTCAGAATTAGGCAAGAAGGCAGTGCTGTGCTACGCATCACCTTAGGCTCCGGTGTTAACAAGGCAATACAGATGCTACGAGGCGCTGCCGTGTCGAAGGTGAAAAATGCACTTTATCTTCCTCATCATGCTGTTGAGAGAATTCCAAAGAAACGTGCGCATGTCTATATTTAACTCTTGTTCCTTTTTAAAAATAAATAAAAAATAAATTATTCAGCTCATACAGGCGATGAATATAGGCCACGGAATCCAACACACAGCAGCAAAAGTACTCCATTATTAAGTCTGTAATTGCCAAGAATTAATTTGCTAATTGCATGCAACTAATCTGCGTCCTTTTTGTTT
Source organism: Ibycter americanus (assembly GCA_035590275.1). NCBI lineage: Eukaryota > Metazoa > Chordata > Aves > Falconiformes > Falconidae > Ibycter > Ibycter americanus. Next base: position 13,834,476 of record JAVJGI010000002.1, read on the forward strand.
TATATCAATTAACAGAGTAATTAAAAAAAGCAATCTTCTTGATAGTTCCTCACTGGCAGACTTAGCCCAGCAGAGCTAATGAAAGAGGGCCACCCTTTAACTAACCTCATTAGTATCTCTTCTTTTGTTAAACATCCTACAAAAAATAGTTAATTTTGCTGCATGAAAGTCCTTGATGTTAGACTGCTAATGAGGGGGCCACACAGCTCTGATTCGGTGTTTGTTTGGAGAGTGGCTCTGCTCGTTGCGAGGCAAATGCTTATTCCCTGCCTTGCTGCCCCTTCAGAGATGGAGAGTCAGGTAGGCAGCCAGAGTTGTGTACTGGTTAGAGTTTTATAGATATGAGCAATTACCAACTCCTTAAAATTCCCTCCAGGTCAAAAATGAAGTTTGTTTCATGAAAAAAAAAAAAAAAAAGCAAACAAGAGAAGACCTGACTGCAAGAAGAGAGCGGCTGGGAGACGGCTCTGTCTAGAGTTTGATCTGAAAAAATACTGCTCTGACAGCAGAGCTGGGGAACAAAGAAAGATGAGGTTCCAGCTATGGCAGAGACATTGTGCTGGAGGTTGCACACATGGCGTAAGAGATCCGTGCAGGGAGCAGCCGAATGTGGCTCTGGATGCCTGTGCAGGCTCAGCCGAACGGTGGATGCGGCGGGTGTCTGCAGGCAGGAGCTGGGAGATGCACGGAGACCTGCTGGGATTTTCAATAGCTTGAAATTTCCACTCATTACCTGCACTTCTGAAACCCTCTGCGGATCTCTGCTCATTGGCAGCTCCTCGCTTTAAAACCACCCGTGCACAAGGGGAGCACAAGCCCTCATCAGAGACGCGTTTCTGACACGTTTCTGGCTTACAGCTACCTACCACCTCTGAAGGGCGGTGGTGTGCACGGCAGCGATGTCCAAGGCATTTTAAAGGTGCTGGGCAGGGAAAGAGTGATTTGGCAAACGGAAGGGAGTCACCACCAAGGAGGACATGAGGATGGGTGTGTGGCTGTGCCGGTGTCACTGCAATTTTAGGAAGGAAACCCTCTGCTCTGATGACAGAATAAAATACACTTCCAAGTCCTCACACCTGGTTGAACATCACTTGAACCTTTGTATGAGGCATCTCTAAGTTCAGCTGGGCACTGAGCTGCACTAACGTAGCCTTCCTCAGAACCTGTGCCCTTGGTACTGCCCTCATTCAGCAGGATAAAAGCACATTAAGTAATTTTTTTTTTCCCCTGTTGTGAGAGATATTCTATAATATTCTACTGTCCAAAGGAGAGCTTGTGGGGAGAACTCAGCATTGCTAGCATAGCAGACATGCACTGCTTCCCAGGGCCGTGGGTTCCTTCATTTTGTTTGCTTTGCTTTTGGGGTCTGCTGGGTTAAGAGATGCTGGTGCCGGTGGACGTGGCGTGGATGTCTCATCCCTGCAGCACATAGTGCTGCGGTGATGCGCAGGGAGCTGGGCCACATGGTGACTTCGTGGCTTTGGTTTAGCACTGTGCCAGTCACTCGCTTCCCTGTCTGAAGGTGTTTGCAGCTCATGTCCTGCTTTTTCTGATAGCTCCTGGAGCTGGAAACTGTCCTTGCTGTAATGAGACCTTCCACCAGGAGGCAAGTCGGGATTCATAGTGGCACAGTGAAGAGCAGAAACGGTTCTAGCCAAGAGCTGTCTTTCACCATGGAGGGGTCCCAGGTGATGCTCAGATGCCAAAGACACCAGGAATTTATCTCTGAATGCATCAGATGAGACTTACAGATTTTTCCCTGGGTTGGATTTCTACATTTGCTCAGTAGATGTACTGAACAAATTGTCAGAGTAGCAGGTGGCAGTGTTAGCAGTGTTTTCCTGCTCCTGGAGCTGAGCTTTGTCAAAGGAGATCGGAATGGGTCCACGTTACTCTGAAATGACAAGCCAAAATGCAGGCAGGTTCAAAAACCTCCCAAGTGAGCTGGGAGCCCAAATCCTGGACAGAGACAGAGCACGTTGTGCTTCTCTTTAGGAGCTTTTTGGAAGCCAACTCTCCCTTCAGACAGTTTCTCCCAGGTTGGGTGGGTGTTCTCCATCACATTTATGGGTTCTGCCAGCGGGATGCTGGACCCAGTCCTGGAGCTCCTTAGCCACAAACCAGAGCTCATTTCACCGTTCTCCTGCCTATTACCTGCGTCTTCAAGACATGCTTTCACAGGCAGCCTGAAACTTTTTTGTCTTTCTCGATTGAAAAGAAGGGATGAAATAAAAAATAACCCACAACTGCTATTGCTATAGTACTGGTGCCTCTGAAGCAAGGGCATCTTTGCATGGGTGAGAGCCGAGAGCTGGGCGACAGGCTCTCCTGCACCATGTCCCATGCCCTAGGACATTACCCTATCACAATGTGTTTATTTGACTTTATTTTGACCCAGACTCTCACCCAGATGCTAATGACAGTTAAGGATTGAGCTGTCTCGCTCCCTGTGTCTCTGAAATAGGGAAAACCGCTTGCTACTGTTTAAAACCCTCAAGATTTTCTTTTCTTCCCTCTGCATGGGGATGTCTTGGGACCAGGGGGACAGCGGTGCCCACAGCCGTCTGCCTTGGTGTCCCTGCGTGGGGAATGAAGGGGAGGCAAAGCAGGGGAGGGAAGCGAGGTTTACCACCAAGGCGGGGTGGGTGTGGGTGGGGGTGGGGGGTGGAACAGAGAGAAAAGAAGAAAGAAGCCAGATTTATGCTTCAGCCATTTCCCTCCATAATCAGCTTATGTTGTAGAGTTAAATGAACCGATGGGGAACTCACGCAGGCGGACGGGGCTTGTCAGCTGAGAACTTGTAAATCACCCGCTGGTGTGGGAAGCGCGTGCAAGGGCAGGCGTGCAAGGGTGGTCGGCCGTGCACACACGCGTGCGGCGGGGGCAGGTGGGGCTGGCGGGGGCCCAGCGCCCGTGCTCGGCGGGCACCCCTCCCGCCAGGCCGGGTGTGAAGGAGCAGCTGAGACGAATTGCAATACCTCCCACTCCTCTGCCCATTTGTTTCTTATGAATGCATAATGAATGCTAATGAATTCCTCACTTGGGGCATATGGTTAAGACATATAGAGCCTAACCTTGCTACAGAGAAGAAAGACCTTGATGTTACAAGATGGGGGAGGGCCGGGAGGAACCCAGCGATTCGCGAGCTGAGCTTGGGTCAGCGGGACTCATCCTGCTGCAGCCCAAGGTCTTGTTAAAACACAAGGGCTACGGGACCTGGAGCAGGAGAGAGAAATTATTTACTTCCCTACTAAAGAAAAGGCAAACATATGCCCATGGATGTGTTTTAGAGGCTGAGAGTCCCCATGTGGTTAAAGAAAATGGATTTCTCCTTTCTCTGGAGAAATAGGGGGTATCTGAAGGAAAGTGTTTCACAGCGCTGCAGAGGGGAAATGGATATGCGAAGATTCAAAAGCAGTGTTGGAAAGGACCAAACCCACCCGCAGTTTATGCTTCTTTACGTCCATTCAGCCCTTGGGGTCCTCAGCTGAAAGCAGTGACTGGAGCATCTGAAGCGAGGGATGGATTTGTGCAATGAGCAGCTCTCCTCCAGCAACCCAGCAGAGCCCCAGCTCCCCAGACAGATGCTGCTCCCACATCTGGCACTTGGTCCTGCTCTGCAAATGGGGTAATATCCCAGGGCTGATGAGGAAAGCAGGGCAGAGCAGGAGTGGTGTGAAGAGGCTCCAACAGCACCACAACAATCAGGTTTGGAAATGGAGAGAAGGACAAGAGGGTTTCAGACACTGAGGGATTAACAGGAGGTGCAGCAGTGGGGCCCAAATGGCCAGTGTGACAGTGGGAGAGGCTCAGGATTGAAAGGCAGATGCCTCAAACATGAGGATGATGATGGCGGAGACCAACACAGCCACACCAAAGCAAAGCAAGTGGCTTGCTCTAGCCTCAAGGACCTTCCCCTCCTCACCCCTGTCGCTGCTGCCCCCTGGCCCCCCGTGCTCCTTCAGTCACATTTGGCCTTCTGAACATAGAAGTTTAGGGCTATTTTAGACGGTAGCTTAACCAAGTCATCCTCGAGGGACTGGCAGCTATGACACAGGAGCCATGAGTAACCTTCACCCATTAGTACTGCAGCTGGTGACATGCCAGAGCACCTCCAGCGGCAAGAGACACCCATGTTCAGGCAACGGCATCCCACCCGGTGTGTCACAGGCTGGTTTAGTGGCATTACAGAAGGGTGCTATAGGCCTGATGGTATCAGCACAGGTTGGGACCCTGCAGCAGCGTGAGTTCATGGTTCCACTTTGGGGTGATGGGTGAGCGAGTGGTCTGTGAGCAGATTTCTGCCTTCCTGCCTAGAGATCTCAGGTTCTAGAGCCTCACAGTTTAGTGCTGAAAACCCTGGACCGTGTCCCAGCCTCTCACAATCCAGTATATTTGGAAACTACTGAGAGACTTCTCTTTTAATTGGAAAAGTTAACAACTTTGGATCTAGTCATGAAGTGCTGCCAGTACCCCGAAGAAGCAAAAAATTTACAGATCAAGATTTATATGAGCTAGCTTAGATACCTGTAAAAACACAGAGATCTCTCTACTGGGCTGTATGCCAAACTACTCCTGGCTGAGTTTTGGGTCTGCATACAGCTCTTACAGCTCTGCTCTCAGTCCCAAGCCAGGCAGCGCTAACTAGCTTCAATATTCCTCCATTGATTACTGTCACGTCTGTGAGATATCAACAAACATGCATCCTGATGGCCTGTCCCCAAAGGGTTAGAAAACATCAAGAAAATATCCAAGGACTTTAAAAAATGACTTTCAAAAATTTCACCCACACCAACGGTACTTTCAGTACCAAAACCTGTCATAGGACCCTTTTGGAAACCTGCAGCAGGCAGATTTCTGAGCGAGACCACCCGTCTTGAACAGCCGGGGTCTGAGCTGACACATCGGCTGGATGCTTCACCATTGGCGTTAGGACTCTGACCATGGTGGGTGAAGGCTTGTCTTTCTCTTTGCTATTTTCTGGCTGATTTTATCCACATCTTCTTCCCTAAACAGTAGCAGGAGCAATTAGATGGACACTTCTGTACCACTTTGAGGCATTGCTGTCTTTTGCTGTCCATCTCATGCCTTATTACAGGAGCTGAGTTTGGTCAAAACAATGTAGAAAAGCAGCGCTTGCCATGGCTTGCGACTGCTTATTTATCAATGCATTTCTGAGAACAAAGCAGCCCAGGTACCTCACTGAGCAAGCAGTGAAAAACAGCAGAGAGAGAGCTGGAAAAATTTCAAAGTCCTTCTAAAAATTAAAATCTGAAAGCCAGCCAAGTCCCAGCAGCCGAGTGGAGGTGCGAGGCATTTAGTCTCCGGGGTGGGCAAAAGCAGCCGACAGCCGTATGCAGTGTGCATCAACACCTCTTGACACTTATGAATATGGGGCTGGTGCTGATGCCCACTTGGATGAAAGAACAGAGTGAGACTGCCAGCGTCAAAGTGGGTGGAAGGGAGGGATGATCTGTAGCAAGATGTTGGGTTTTCTTTAACCCTCTCTCACACAAAGAGCAGCCCGTGCACCCATTCGTCTAGGGGCTTTGAGCCACGGAGATTTAAAGGCTGCAAATGTTTGGGTGCAGGTTAAGTGAAGGGTGGATCTGGACTAAGCTCTCAGGAGGGGACCTGTACGGTTGTGTGTGTGGCCAAACCACATGTGGACACTGGTACTCAGTGCTGGGGGAAAAAAGGTCTGATGGATTTCTTACAGCACTGACTTGACTTACGGAAATGCTGGAGGTTGCTGGGAGCTGTCATTGAGCAACTCTGGAAACTCAGGCCCTTTGCATCTCCCACAGCACTCTGCACCCAGCTCAGCAGCAACCCCCGACTCCTAACAGCAGAGAATCAGCTGCCATTAAGTTTCCAAGCCTTGATGACCTCTTTCTGCAAGCTCAGAGAAGATACTGTGATCACCTAAAATAGCTCTTTGCAATAAAAGATTGTGGTAGGAACAAGAAGGTTTCAGCGAAAGCTGCTGATAAATGAAGGCTCAGCCTGGAGTGTGTTTTAAATCTCTACACCATAAGTACACGTTCTTGTACGTGGGGGCAGCCTCATCAATGGACAAAGAATCTCTTTAGTTTGACGTGCCAGTCTCCTTTGCTTTCAGACTCCTCAGTCGTGGTTTTTGGCTTTTGCCAAACCCTAAACAAAACAACAAAGTAATCCCAACCTGCTCTGCCCTCCTTCCTGCCCCTCCTTCTGCTCCCCTTGCAAAAGGCTTCCCCCGCAGAGCCCCAGGGGCTGGAGCAGCAGCATCCCACTATAAAGCCTTCCCCGCTCCCCCAGAGCCAACCGGGGAGCTCACCCAGGAATACTCCTCTTGCCACCACATTTGCATGACAGACGGCTCCTTTGCATTATCCACCTCTTCCCACAGAAGCCCCATCCATCCCTCAGGCATCCCGTGGGGATATCTGCTGTCACAGGCTGCTTTCCACCCCCTCGCTGCCCACCCTTGCCCTCACTCCTACGTGCTTCCAGCAAAGCATTGCTCTGTGTGTTGGCCCCATGTTAACTTCTATTTGTGCTAGCTCCTTCCACACTTTGTCTAAAATTTCAGGCCTCTGAGATGCAAGGAGCGAGACAGTCCTTTGCCACCTGCAACGACCACCCTTGCATGGCCAGGCTCCGGCTCAGCCCCCAGCCCCCAGCCCACCCCGGCAAGGGGCTTTGGTGGCCAGGAGGAGGAAAGGCACATCTCTCCGGGAGAGATGCAGTCCTTACCCCAGCTGCAACACGCACCGTGCCTGATACGTTGTAATGACATGAAAATGAATAGAATAAACTGACTGAGTGGCATTGTTATTAACCTTTGTTACCTCAATAAATCACGCCAAAGAGCAGCAATTACTCCCGTTTCTGACAAATACTGGTTACGCAGCAGATTCCCCCCTTGCTCTCAGTCCCGTGCCCTCTCCCTCACTATCTTTCACAGCTGGAACCAGGGAGGTGCCGTACATATCATGGTATTGAAAGGAATAGGAATAATTTAATACCAGCTCATAAAGGCACCTAACAGATAGCATGGGCCTTCCACGGCATCCATCTACTTCACTCTTAAAAAAGGCAGCAGGCTTTCCAGGGGCTGTGCATCCCTGGGTGGATCCTGGATCCCAGTCCTGGCCCCTAGACCCAAATGCACAGCTGCACTCATTCATCCATGGCCATTCATCCAGAGACGGATATGTGCATTTCCTTTGCATCAGGCTTCGGATCTCAGGAATTACTGAATGAAAATGCTTGGAAGTAAAACCCACCCTCCTCCAAACTCCGGTCCAAGGTATGAGTCAAGCTGTTGGCCCCAAATCAGGACTAGCAATCAGGCTTTCTGCGTAGCACTAACTTGGCTTGGGTTTTTGTCACGCATTCATGTCAACACTGATATGGGTTTAGGAGTTTGATGCTGCTCCCAAGCCAGCTAATTTCTGAGGTCAGTGCCATGCTTTCGGATCGATAAGTTCAGAATTTAGTCAGCACAAACAGCCTTGCAGCAGAGTGCTATCCTTGCATATTTAAAGCTATCTGGGAAGAGGCCCTTTCAACAAAGGTATTCAATGAGACTTAAAAATCAATCCTCGTTTGAAGAAACTGGCAAAGTATTTTAGCGACCATTGTTAAAATGCCTGGATTAATAATAAATCAGAGTTGACAAATACTTTTTGCATTTTTTACATTGTGGATTTGTTTTCACAAAGGACCTGGTTGCAGACACGAGAGTTGAAGACATGGTTCTTTACAGAAAAGTTCGGAATTATAATTCAATAAACTTTGAAGGACTTTTTGTAAACCTAGCAGAACCCATGTATTTTATTTGTTCGTACTACTATTTCTCCAGAAATCCACAGAATTCACTTTGGAGATTTAAAAAATTCCCTGGGAATTTCCAAAGTCACATATACAGTGAAAATAATGGGATTATAATATTCAAATATCATGCCCAGTCTTGAAATAGTTTGAAATGAGAATTGAATAAATGCTCTGTGGCCAGAAACCGCTGAAGTTTGGGTTCCTCCTGCAGAGGTGAATCTGCCCATGCAGCCTGCAGCATTCACGGCTGCTGCCCTCCTTGCTACGGGCGCCTGTGTGAGCGCACCGCCTGCGCTAGCACCCCACTCCACCGACCCACAAATACAGCAGCACCGCTGGGCTGGTTACTGTGCCAGGTGAAACCTTCCCTTTCAGATGGCTTTGCTGGGCTGTATTTGCTTTCTCGTGCTTAGATTTTCATTAAACAAGCATGAAACGCCACCCTCTGATATCAGCACCCTTACGGGACCTATGGCTATAGGTGCCTGGCAAACCCAGAAGGCACAAGAGTGGCCCATAAGCATGGGTGACCCTTACCTCTCTGTCTGGAAGACACCGAGGGGACAATAGATATGATTGTGTGAATACCCTGAATAAATTTCACGGTGAGGGCTTATTTCCTCCGATATCATTTCAGCAGTGTAACGGTGCATGGTTTTCACACAGGCAACAACAACTGGTGGGACTGAGGGGAAATATTCAGCTCTTTGTGAAGCGACTGCTGGTCTTGGTAGCTTTGCTACTGCTAGATCTGCAATGAGACCCAACCTTTGTTTTAGGTCAGCTCGAATCTAATTTAGGGAGGAATCTTTATTATATGGATGTCTTTGTGACTTATGTGCTCGGAGTTGATTTTACTCCCCCAATCTTATTAAGGACTTATTATAGAGTAGAGACTGCTGCAGAGTCCATGAGGGTACGGGAAAGGTGCCCTTTATTGCTAGCGAGGGGTACGTGTGCGAGCTAGGAAGAGTGAAAGGGAAGCAAACCAGATATAAATCATCCAGAATGCCAGCTAGCAGAGCCTAAAACCCACAGAAAAGCAAGATTATTTTCTTTCTCTTTTCCAGAGAGCAGAGGACCTGACCCAAACTGACAGTGAGCAGCGACTTCAACAGGCACCAGGCGTGCCAGGAACGGGACAGGACCCCTTCCCGACTAATCTCGGCAACCTAGTTTCTGCACTGTCATATCCTAAAATAATCCTTCCCCTCCTGCCTCTGAAGAAAGGAGGTGGGATTTTGTCATTTCCATCAGCGTGAGAGGAGCAGGGCTCGTGTGGGGAGCCCACATTTCCTTCCCTTTTCCGCTGGAGCATGCGACAGTTTGCGATGCAAGGACCGGGCGGCTGCAGGAGCAAAGTAGTAAAAAAAAAAACCAACCCACCCAGTCCCACATCACAATGACTTTTCTCAGATGATAAACATAATAATAAAACCCCTCCTAGTAGCCAATATGATGCTAATGCTTCTTAGCTCTGTCAAAAGTGAAAACAGCTCCTTGCTGTCAATTACTGGAGGGACAGCTGGAGTCTCTCCTCTCACTGTCAGGATGCAGACATATTGCATGTCATCGAGAAGGTAACAAATTCACCAGGACAGCATCACCATCTGTCACCAACAGAGACACCGCCGAAACAAAGGGTCAGGCTTCGGCGCAGAGCTCGGGCCGGATCTTACCCCGTCTTGCTCGTCCTTCGCCGCACAGCGGAGGGGCGCAGATGGAGGTGCCCGCCAGAGCCCCGCGTCCATCCCGGGGATACACGGGGGACTTTTGGTTTATAAACCGAGGGGACAAGCCTTGAGTTTCGAAATGATTGCTTTCACCAGCAAACCTCACGCTGAAGTCTCCAGACCCTGCTGATGGGTACAAGGCACGGCGCGAGAGGCTGCCTGCTTTAGCACTGTCCCTCACCCCGTTCCCATCTCCAAGCGCAATGTTACACGTGGAGCATCTTCCTAAGTGTGCAAGTAGATGCGTTTGGGTTACTTGCGGGAGTAAAAACAACACCCACAGAGGGTTGGGGGATCAGGCTGTAAGTCGATTTGTGTGGGGCCAGATGGCTGATTCCCCACATTATTGAAGTCTGACTGCCCTGGATCCGCTCTCATGAGGAGATGCTCGCCCACCCCGGGAAGGCACTTACACTGGTCCAAACTCTACAGATGATCTAAAACCCAGTAAAATGACAAATAATTCTGTGATATGTTTTGAGGTCATTTTCAGTATTTAACCAGCTCTCCAAAAAACTTCAAAAAATACGCTTCAAAAAACCCCTCAATTAATAATGCCATTTTTAAAAAACATGTTTTTGAAGATGCTGTTCAGGAGGATAGTGTAAATAATGTAAATAATTTAAGCGATTTTTTTTTTCTCTAGCATATATTGTTGTGCTATTTAAAAATAACCCACATAACTCCATTCTTTCACTCAAGATGGGGCTTATTTCCAACTGATGATGTGCTAATTATTTCAAGAGCAAAGTTTATTTTTGACAGAAATATCATTGCACTTAAAATCACATAGAGCGTTGTGACTTCAGATGAGTCTGAAAGAAAGATGTTTCTGCAAAACTAGCCCAATGTGACAATGCAACATGTTCACGCAGCTCCTGTGCTTGTGCCTCAGTATTAATTTGGGATACCCTGTGGCTGCTGGCAAATGCAGCAGTGTGGGGTCCAGCTGACATCTGGGAATACCCTTTCGGTTTCCAGAGTCGGATGGCAGCTTTCCTGGAGGGCAACTATCAGTTGCAAGATCCAGGACTTACAATTTATATTCAGAAATATCTCAGGTGTTATTTAGAAATTAGCTCAGGAGTCAGTCTGGTGAAGGAAAAGAAGTTATCTGGAACTAAATAGCACAGTTCAGACTTTGGCAGCCATTTGGATGCTGCTTTGCTCTGGTCCAGCAGGACTTCCCTGGAAATCCTGTCTCCCCTCTGCTCTATTGTGCAGTAATAATCCAAAATAAGCACAATTGAAATTTGATCTTAATTCCAAAATGCAGCAAAAAAAATGGACTTGCTACAGCTGTTTCCCACCTTGCACTACTTCTGCTGAGATTTACGGCCAGCACACAGTCTTTCAGAGAAAAAAATGTTACTGCAGACATAAGGATACATTTCTAACAAGCAGAAATAGCCCATCCTCTAGTCACAGGCCTATATGCCAAAATTCATTTCATGCTTTAGGCTACAATAAATGACAACCGACTACCCTGAATCATACGAAATAACTTTTAAAGAAGTTACAACTGCTGCTTCCCTGCCTTCCCAGCACCATTGCACTTCTCAAACCCAGGATGAACATCTCCAACATGGAGAGGCAGAACATGGAGCTGCGAGCCCGTGTTTCCTGTCCTCCCCTCTACCCCTTCCTTCTCCCTGGCGTTTGCAGGCTGCCTTGGGATTTCTCGCTTGAATCTCCTCCAAGGTTATGTCCAGATTGCTGTGATGTGGAACTCACGGGATACTGCCAGCAAGAGGCTGGAAATGAGATTCCCATGGCAGCTGGCGGTCCTCCCTCCACCCTTTCATCCCTCTCTCTACCCCACCCCGCTGCACCCTTGTCCTCTCCCACAGAAATCATGAGATGTGAACTTTCCATATAAAGCCGCACAAGTGAAAGGAGGAGGTTTGTAGACTGGTCTGGGAGAACGGCTTATGTTTGGGAAAGGAAGGCAGCAGTTGTCATTCTAGCTAGAAAGGAGGGCATGAAACGGTCCCATGTTCATCACCGTGAGCTGGGGGCAGGTGGCTGTACTGCAGTTGCTGCCTTCATCTAGACCCATACTAGCCCGTTCCCTCGGGGAGGACGGGGGTCTCTCATTCATTGCACAACTTCCACCAAACCCACTTCCCTGAACTCCCTCCAGTTTTGAAGGTGACTCTTTGGCAGACTTAGATGGACCCTACAACCCTCACTATTTTCATTTTTCTGGGAAGAGCACAGCCAAAAAATTCAGTTTGTGGTTCCTCTAACAAAGCCTTTCAGGAAGGTGTTTTCCAATACACTAAGGGAGAGCTGTGATCTGGATCTCCACAGAGGAGCTGAGGCCATTGGGGAGGCTATGACAGAGCAGGGAGGTGAGCCCTGAGGTCTCTCAATCTATTTCTCTGCCCCTCAGAGCATCCTTCATCCTCATCCCCACGTGGGACAACATCCTCCACTGAGTAAATCCCTCCCCGAGAACCAAACCTGGGCAGTTTGTTGAAACTCAGAACCTGACCTCTAAATCTGAACACGAACCTGCCTAAAAGCAACCTCAAAAAATTAATTTAGGAAATTATATCAAAGAGTTGCTCCTTGAGGGGTGTCTTGGCCTGCTTTGAAGAAGTCATCTCTGCACAGAAACCACCTCGTTTGAAGCGCAGGCTGCGGGCTTAGGGGCATTGAATGGATGAAGCCTGGGCCACACACTTGGGATGTGGACAAGGCTTTAATTCTGTTGTTTGCAAAGGTTCCTGCAAACCAAAGCAAATCCTACCCTGGCTGCCTGGCTTAGTTTCCCTGTGATAAGCTTAGAGCGGTGTGAAGGCATTTTATCTTTATGGCTACATAAGAAAAAGGCCAAATGATCAAATGCTCCACGTACCCCTCTCTAACTCGGTCCATGCTGGGCGGCTGACTTCACAGCCGGAGCTTGCCGACTCTCACAAAACCCCGTGTAGCTATTTTGGAACTAGAGCTGATCTTTATGCATTAACGTGGACCCAGATTTTAGAAGAAAACTCACATCTCTTTGGAGCTGCTGCTCGGAACATTTTGCTCTCTCGATCGCTCTGCCTGTAGAGCCCTGCAGCCACTGCCAGCAACAGAGAAATGAGAAATCCGATGCTGCTCCTTTATTAAACAGAGTGGGAAACTTCAAGAGGGAAAAACTTAGCTTGAAAGCAATATCTGCACTTAGACATTGTTCGGAATGTTACTGCAATATAGAGGCACGTTGAAATACAGCTTGTGCGGCTGTGCTGAGCTTGCGTTTAGGTGGTGCCCCCACATCACGCGCTATGGCAAAGCTCTGTAAGTGGCACTGTGTATAAAAATTGCTTCTCCCTCCAGTGAAATGCAGCTGTCTCTGGGGTGGAGAGAGCACACTTGATAAAAATGCAGCTGTTTCATTAGTTTGGACAGAGAAGAGGAAAAAAATGGTGAGCTACAGGGGAAGTCGGGGGGGAAGAACCTGATCCGAGGAGCTGCTCTAAGGAAAGATTTTTTGTTTGAACACAAATGGCTTTTCAGCGTGGATTTTTGGCATCGGCCACATTTTTCTTGCTGAAACAATTGTGACATCTCCATTAAAATTTTTCATTTTGACTCCTGATTTGATTCAGCCTATAAAAAACCAGCAAACATTATGATATATCTCATAAAATTAATGCGTGCCTTTGAAGAAATAAATGAAAAAATATCTAAAACCAGTAAGAATTTTGGAAATTCTGAGTTTTCCCAGGAACTTAACCAGCTAGAGTAAGCAATAGGCAAATAGAAACGTCACAGGTGTATCTCTGAGGAGCCACACATAGGGAAGACGTTAGCTCAGGGCGATGCTGGACAGCACGCTGCAGCACGGCTGAGCCAAGCACGCCACCTTGCCCAGTACTGGCCCTTTATAAACTGGTGAACTTTTCCACCCCAGTTTCTACACAATGGAGCAACGACAACTGTGCCAAAGATGTGTATGGGTGTAAGTGGTGTTAGAAAACAGGGTTACCTAGTGAACAACAAATCTGTCACCTCTGGTCTGGAGTTATCAAAAATAATTTCAGGTCTAAATACTTTTCGGCATATACTTTGTGTAGGTTGTAAGTTCTGGGGCTCTGGGGCATGGCCTACAGTTAATAGTGCTCCCTGCATCCGTTTTATCAGTGGTTACTGATAAAAAAGTATTTTCTAGGAACACAATTGTTCAGCCCTCCTATATGACCCTAATGTCTGAGGTGGGCAGGGAGGGCAATGGTCCCAGAAGTACTTTTCTATACCTTCAACGTCCATGATGATAAAAAAGCGATGTACACAATTCAGTGCACTTGTTAGCCATTCACTTTTTTCTTTTTTCAGTCAAACAACAGATTAGTTTTCTAAGACATTAGATGTATTAGAGATGTACATTTCTGGGATATTTGCTGTGGTTGTTTGGTTTTTTTTCCAAATAATTTCCCATGTCAAAACATGACTTGGCTCTACTGACATCCAGAAGACAGAGATTCATGCTCAAGACTTGGGGCAAGATTTATCAAAGGCAAAATGAGTAGATATTTTTTGACATTTCTCCTTGGTGCACTGTACTACCACTTGCACCTCTTAATGCACAATACCAACGGTCAATGCAAAGCGGCGGCACTAGAATTGAAAAACACCCTCCCTGTTGGTTCCAGTTAAGATGCTTCACAGTGAGATGCAAGGAAGAAGCAGTGCGTATTTGCTCACATACACTAGATAAAAACCCAAGTACACAGCTAATGATGGTTTTGTTCTTGAAATAAGAGAGTATCTTTCCATAAAGGTAGATACATACCTGTAATTTTTTGTTACATTTTGGTATTTTTCTTTCAATGGAACTCAGTTTCACAGGTAAATTTGCATGCAAAATGCTGAGTGTGTCTTATCACGCAGTCTGTGTTCATGAAACGGCCAGGATTGGGAGCCTTCAGGGGATGCACAGCCACACGGGCTGATTTGTGCTATTTTTTTATTCTCATGGGCAAAATTTTGCCAGTTGCAAACTTTCCATTTCAGTTATTTACATTCAGAAGCTAGCATGTGATTCTGCAGATATTTAGAAGATAAAATAGCTGGGTTTTCTTGTCCCCTAGTACTGCGATTTGTTGTTGTTTTTTTTTTTAAAAAGCCTCACAGATCTAGATGCAGTTTACACTAAAAACCAAAGAGAATTAAATACTCGACATACTTAGGCAAGTTCAAGAAATCCTTATTACAATTTTAAAAGTTTTCCTTGGAGCTGAAGTCCTTTCCAACAGAGAGGGACTAACCACATCTACACACTCAGAGCTGGATTTTTGCTGCAATTTTAAATATCTGGGCACCTGAAGGTACATATGGGCATAATGTGATTTTTGCAAGCTCTTGAATGTTGTCTTTGAAAGCAGTTAAATGCCACAAGTTTTGAATGTTGCATTAGACATTTATATGAATTTTCAGGCAGAGAGAGTCTTTACAAACATGGGCTAATATTTGTAGGGGTGAATATAGAAGAATGTAGACAAATACTCTTCTGAAGATGGATGATTTTGAAAATATTATCTGGATTCCTCAATAATTTTAACATTTAATTTGCTTTGGTCGAGTGCAAAAGACAAAATGGGGCCTGGACCTTACTCAGGCTTTCCTACCAAGTAGCTCCACCAAATTAGGAATTTAAACCAAGTCTGAAACAGCGCTTTGTCTGCATTTACAGACGTATTGCCCCAGGATAAGAGATGTAATTCTCTGAAATGAAGAAAATTAAATCATTACCCTCTTCACCCAAGCCTTTTTGCTGTTGGAAAGTTAGTTTTGCATTTAATGAATATGGGCTTATGTCTTTCTAATGAGTATGAGATAGCTGATGTAATTGAAAACTTAAGCCTGGAAAAATCATTACAAGTTTGTTGGTTGGGTTTTTTTTAATAATTAATTTATTTTGTATATTTGTGTTATGAGTGATAGCTACCAGTAGAGTAATGGGGATGGAAAACCGTAATTTACTCAACAGGCAATTCAAAACCACGTGTTGTAATAGGAAGGAGATTCCCCATATTTTACCTGCGTGAAGGAAAGCAGCTGGAGGAGAGTTTTCTGCTTTACTTCCCTAAGTCTCTGGGAGACCCTAGGCTTTTCCTTACTGCTGCCTCCCTCCTACTTCTTGCCATTATGAACTTGTTCTCATATTTTCTGTTCTCCCTTTTTCTGGCAGGAAACACCTCCTCCGCCCTTTGTTCTTCAGGACTGTCAACCACCCAACATCTGGGAAAGGCATCTGCACATGGGCAGGGGATGGGATAACAGCTCCCAGGCTGGCATCCCTCCACAGTCACATAAAAGCCTGCTCTCCCACACTGGGATGTATTTCATGCTGGGTCTTTACCTTCTTTAGGGCCAGGATCTAAGCAAGAGCCCTAGGAAAGCCAGGGGAGAGCTGCTGCTCAAGGACCATGTTTCTAAGATTGCAGTGGTGGCTGTAATCTGGACAAAGAAGGGACTCTGGCATCCTCTGCTCATTGTTCAAACCTTCAGCCAATGTCTTTGGCACTCCCAAGACTAATGGGACTGATTGTCACTGTGTTCCCATGTATGAAATTGAGGACAGAAACATGCATTTTTAATAACGAAAGGACATCAAGGAGAAGGGCAAAGGAGGTGCTGGGGAGACAGAAACATGGTTCATAAGGTCAATGTGATTCATAACAGACCCATAAATCTCTACCATTAACTGGCAATGCTTTTCTCCATCTTTTCTGATATCTTTCCGCAGGTTTTGATAATCCCCATCAGCCCCCTGCACATTTACCTCTGGAGGCCAGCCTTCATCCACGGGCCCATATATCATTTCCAGACAAAGATTTTCCTCCCCAAGCTTTTTGTTTTCCTTTGATCTTTCCCTAATAGTTAGATATTTTGTGTGTCCTTGCTCTCCCATGAATAGCTTTTCCTGGCCGCCACCAACCACAGCAAAATACCTGTCATTAACCCCACTTTAAACCCCGACATCATTCTCCTGATAGTTCCTTCCATACTCCCTGTACAAAAAAATTCCTCCTCATTCTCATTTCAGAGACTGTCCTTGAGATATCCTCTTTTATTTCAAGAACAAAACCAAAAGAGAGAGCAGGTAAAACAATTCTGAGAAGTGCTCACTGTAGGGAGCGTTCCTGGAAAGCCCCATTCACCTATTTACGGACGCTGGCTCCCACGTTTGCGCAGTCACCGTCGTGCTCCATGCACCACCTTGTCCTCGCAGAAGGAGGCTTCCCAAGTAGCTGAGAGCACAAGTTAGAAGAGATATTTCTTTGCAAACTGCAGGACTGATTGAAGATGTTAGCAGCCTCCAGCTTTTCTTTCCTTCCTGCCAACAGCCGGGAGCGTGCGAGCGCTCCCTAATCAGTTCCACGTGGTCATCCGTCTCCTACCTGCAGTCGCTGGCAGCTCCCACTAACCTGGCTCGTTTTGCCCGAAGTGGATTTGGGAGCGCACATCCCATCACTCCTACCTGCAGGGCTGGTAATAGACAACTGGGGAAAGTTAATGTCTTCAAGTAGCATCACTTGATCTGGGAGAGGATAAATGTCTGAAACAGTAGCCAAGGGTTATGTCCTGATCCCAGTGCATAATTTATCCACAAATTGGCTTCCTGGAAGGAAGCAGGAGTAGAAAAACACCGTTGTTTCCAGGCAGATCAACCCGAGGTATAAGAAGGTTGCAACTCTACTCCGGAGCTAGATCCAGACAGCAATTTTTCTGCTCTTCATTTCCACGAACACTCAATTTAATATCAAATGTTAGTCCCTACTAGCTGTTCAGATTAGAACAGACGCATCTGGAAACGACGCGTTGCCCTGAAAGCCACCCAAGCTGGCTCTGGAGTTGGAGACGAGGGTGGAATGTTCTTATCACGGCGCCAAGGCACAAAAGGCAGTTGGTAGGACATCAGCTTGTGGGAGTCTCCTTAGTTACCATAAGGAAAAGTTAAATGTCACAGTCTCCACTGGATCAAATCTACAAGAACGGAGATGATTAGTTTGAGCTCAGATCTGGGTTTAGCAACTGATCTGAACGGGAGGCTGGCATACGGAGCGTGCAGGAAAAGTGAGTTTGTGGTTTCTTAAGGTAAAACTGGAGAAGCCAAAGCAGCAAATATTAGGTGAGGTTGGGAGACCATGGTCTCCCTGATCTCTGATTCAATTTGTCTTCACCAATATTCTAACACACGTCGCTTGCTCATATTAGCTACGTTTAAATAAGAAATTGTGTATCTGAGGAGAAATGAGGCACAAGACCTACGAAGCAGAAGTTCTAGTCTTACCCTCCTTGCAACTTTCTGATGACATTGGTGTGATGTGGGTAATACGTGACCGCAGGGGTGCGAGGTCACAGCCAGCACTCGGCCACACCGAGGGGGGATTTGCAGGTGCACCGACCCCCATCTCCCCAGGCCCCCACCACCCCACAGGCAGCATCGCCTAAACCTTGCACCTGGCATTCATCTCTCCACTGACCAGAAGCAAATCAAAGGAAGAGCCTGGCTGAAATGTTATTGGCAATTTAACGAGATGCTAATGCCACTGCCAGCACTGAGACCTTCGACAACATTTTTTCTCAGCCTAAAACCCACCCTTTCAAAAGTCAGCACCACTTTAAAGAGGCAGAGGGAAGAAAACGGTACTCATTAATCATTCTGCCACAACAACACTACAGGGTGATTTCTGCTCTACACCTTTTCTCACAACAGTATGCAATTTAATTGCTTTTAAAAAAGCTTTAATGATACAGACCAAAAGCTGATCTTAGCAACATCTTTTCTACTTCGGTGGAATTAAGGACACAGTTGGTAGTTGACAGAAATGAGCGACTGAACCACTTCAAAAAAGGCAAACATATCTCAAACCTCAGCCAGCTAAATAATATACTTTCTGCAAAGGTCCAGTAAAACACCTCCTATCTATTCTGAATCCAAAAGGCCTTTTAACTTTCTGTCTGGCCAACACATATCATTTCAGGGCGTTTTGACCCAGGACCTTCTTGACTATCAGAACCTCTCTCTGAGGGGCAGGTTTTACAGATGGAAAGAGGATGGAGACACAGATGCACGGTTAGTAAACTGAAAAGACAAAACGAATGAGGCCACTGATGGAGTGCCAGAGAGTCTTTATAAAAATGAAGTCATAGACCACCAGGTGTTCAAATAAATGTGGTGCATATCAGCAGATCCAGCTTTTCAGCAGCACTCGGCAGGCTGGGTGCCGGTTACACAGTGGGCACTTCACTGGGATTGCGTTTGATGCCAGGAACTCCTCTGAAAAAGTCAGATTATTGTGAATGCATCAGATCTGGAGCTGGACTTTTCTGCAGGTCTGACCTAGACCACAAGTGCTTGACACTGCAAACCAGTATGGATATTGCAGGGACTTAATAAGACAAGGCAGTGTTCAGATAGCTTATGCAGACCTCTTTTATGAGAAAACATGTCCAAAAGTCAATGGATGACTTTTGTATTTGTGCCACCAACTATAAAGGACTTGTTTTAAGAGTGATTCAGGTCACTTCTGCTGTCACTACTTGCAATGTGTGTGCACGTACGAAGTAATGAGTGGGCTTTACCTGCTGAAGAGACGAGCCTGTGACATGTGAGCTTCTGGAGAGGTCTGATGAACACACCGCGCACAGATTACTAAATGCATCCATGCTTTCATATCACTGGACTTTGTGACCAGATTATCGATCTCAGAATGCCTTTTTCTCCCTGTGTGGGATTTGCCACTTGTTTGACAGCTTTTCAGCTTCTGAGATGGCAGAGCTGGACAGTCTTGCTTTAGCATCCCTTCTCAGGCTGGGCTTTACTGAAATGTCACAAGGATTTCTACCTTTTCTGGACCCGAAGGAGTAGTACCTCTCCCGTATTGTTACCAGTAGAAGCAGAATTTCTGAGCACTGGGGTAGGAACCAGGCTGAAGCAATGGCATCACAGGAGCGACAAAGCTGCCCAGCACCGCAAGTGGAAGCCAACCCCTTGAGAAAAGTGTTCAGTGCTCAGGCTAGAGGCACACAGAGAATGAAAAATGTCGCTTGTCGGGAGGAGGGGAGAGAGAGAAGGAATGCAATTTGTGAATAAAGAGAGAGAGCCCTCATTCCATGCAGCTTTGCCTCTGGAAAAGCATCTGTGACCATCTTCTCCCAGCCAGAAATGTGCACTGTGACTCTATCCAACACTCACAACGTGCTCCGAGTCATAAGGTTTGCATCTGTTATCATTCACAGTCTTAGCAGAGCTAAGGCCAATTTAGAAGAGATCGCCTCTCTGAGATGAAAGACCTTGCTTTCTCTAAGAACTATGTATGAAAATGTTATTTGATACAGGAATGTACACAGCAAACTTGCTGGAAAATATTAACCTCAATAGAAAATGTTACTCTGCTCAGGTGTCAGAGTGCTACGTTACTTTAGCTCGCACCCTAAAAATTCCTCTGGGATCACTTTTCACATAAGGGATGAGTTTCAGTGTTGATGGGGCCGCCTAGGAGTATATTTTCAATGTAATCTATAGATATAAGTGATTCATTAGATTAAAAAAATGATAATAAATAATGCTTTGGGAGTTGCAGGTCATGGACAGGTTTCCTTTTTGAATCAGGACTGGCAGAGAGGGGGGTGACAGCACTCTGTGCTGCAGTTTTCTAACCCTTGCAGTCTATGCCTGAGGAGAACATAAGCACTGTCTAGTTTGTCCCATGCAAAAACCCCGGACTTGGTGAAACCAGGGAATTTCGTTATTGCTCGGGGGTTTACACGGAAGCAGAGAGCTGAGGGCCAATGACCCAGTCATGCTCCAAAAGAACAAGAAGCAAAAGCTGCTTTTTAGGTGAGCTGATATTTTTAGCCAGAGAGAGAAAACAAAGCAGCGAGGTAAGGTCATAGCGCAGGTCGATGGCAGGAACAGAAATAGAGAACAGATCTCTCTCCTTCCCAGCTGGTGCTCCGCTCCCAGCAGGGTCTCTCCAGCTGGAGCAAAGCCTATCCTAGAACATTTGGCCCCATAGATGCAAACGTTCTTCCTATGGCTTTTATTTAATAAATGGGATTCAATGCTCACTCTTGTGCCACAGTATTAGTTTAATGTACATTTATTTTGTATACATTATCTTTCCTTTCAAGCGCTTCAATATATCTGAAAATCAGAGATAAAAAGGGATAACACATCAGACAGAGTAACTCCCAGAGAGGCAGCCACGGTGTGAAGAACATTGAATTCCCATATGCTATTATTATATTGCCTTCTTTGCTGCACATTGTTACAGTAAGGAAGGGGATTATCTGCTTGTCTCCCAATATATGGAGGGGGGGAAGCATTGCTTTTGTTTCAGTAGTTCTAGTCTGCAGCATCATCCTCCTTTCTGAAGAAATCATCCCTGTCTAATCAGAGGGAGAAAGGAGAAGGTAGAGCAAGCTAGAAGATGACCCAGACACTCATCATCATAACTCACATGCGTGACTCCTTTGTAGGGTAATAAGCCTTTAGGTGGACATTACTCTTTGGAGCTGGTACCTCTTTCAGGGCTTGTTCCTACCCTGGGGGTTGAGCCCTCCCTTTTTGCTTCAAGGGAAGTCAAAGAGGAGAGCATCCCAGAAACTGGAGAGAAGGTTTAGGTCCTGCAGTAGGAATGAAGTTTGATCCTGATGAAGGTTATGTACAGGCAAACTACTTCTGAGTTTTTCAGATGTTCCCTTGGACACTGGCTATTGAGAGAAAAGCAAGGGCAAGGTTGTGCCAGCTCTCTGGCTTCAGGGAAGGACTTGCAAAGCAATAAGAAGAGCTTCCACATCTCTGAAAGCCCGCTCATCCAGCTGCAAGGATGAATGGCACAGCTGGAGAGGATAGGCCAAGTGCTTCAGCATCTGGATAGCTGGGGCAGCACGAACTCCATCTAAAAATTGTCAACTTGTGCCGAACGCAAATTCCAGCCACTGGATACCACAGGGTAAGGAGCAGAGATTGTTTCCCCAAATTTGCCCAGCTCCTTCCAGGATCAGGTCCTCTCACCTGACGTGCCATTCAGGCTGGTGTCTGACCTAGTAATTAAGATGTCCTTCCTTGTCTATTAAGTGTGGAAACCCTCTGCCTCTTTACCCCAAACATTAATTTAGAAAGCAACATGCCAGTGTGACTGTGTCTCATGTAATTTCCCCCCCGCTTCAGATTCCCTTGCTTCCTCTATTTAGTGCCAGCAGAAAACAATATGGTTTCTTCCATTGTCTTCTATTAAGACTTCCAAGCGAGGGGGGAGATTATTACTGTTCCAGTGTGTGACGACATAATAGGCTCCTGTCCCAGAAGACAAAAGTCTTTGCAAGATGATAAAGAGACAAGTCCTACTTATGATGTCACTGAAAAGACAGTAGTAGAAATAAAGGGGGGGGGGGGGGCACAGATAAGAATAAACATCTGTATATTGGGAATAACAATAACATTTGTTCTGCCTTTTATTTCTGAAAGATGCCTTAGATTGTGCCTTGTACAGAGCAGAAAAGACTTTTTTTTTGAGTGTGTGTGTGCGCACAGATGGATTTATAATAATAAAAAAATCCATTGAAATGCAAAGTTTAGGATTTCCCCCCTCCCCCTCAAAAATAAAAAAAAATCAAATAATTCTTGACAAAGAAAACTGTTTCAGTTCTATTTTTTCCTGATCTTCTCAAGTTCTGCCCCTTTTTTAACCAGGCAGAGCAAAATGTGGGTTTCTTTTCGAAAGAGAAATATGTATATTTCTGGAAATATGCTTTAGGTGGTATAATTAATAAGGTATATGAACAGCAGGAATTAGAAATATAGGACCTGATTTGGCTTCAGTGCCAGTATGACTTGGATGATAGTGGAGTCACTCCTCACTCGTGGGCTTTTTCCCAGGGGACAAGGCGGGGAGGGTGTGGGTTTGGAGCAAGTCATGGACAGGGTGTGGGGATCCCTGTCCTAACGCCAAGTGCCTGCCTCTGAACAGCACAGAGCAATGCCATGCAGAAGCATGAGCTGGAGTACCAGCAGCAGCACGGTTGTGTTCACCCTGTGACATGCTCGAGCTGCGATGCTGCTTGGGCATGAGGGCAATGCCCCTGCATCCAGAAGCAGCTCAGACACAGCTCAGAGAAGTGGCTCTGCACCACACTGGGTTTTATACTTGGTCACAGCAATGAATCACGCTACCAACAGCTTCCACGGGGACATTCTGGATTGATACCAGCATATCTGCAAGCAGTGTTTGTCCCTCTGTTTAGAAAAGAGGGGGGGAAATATCTTGCTAGTTTTAACATTAGTTTGAGTTATTTATTAGTTAGGATACGGCTTGTTGGCCACTGATCTGCAAGGTGAGATCATGAAGTACTCTCTGTTGTATAAAGTGGGAAACCAAGGCACTGCAATCCTCTAGCAGTGCTGGCAGCGTTTGCTGGCTGGGTCTGTGGAGATCCTAAAGCGGTAGGGTAGATCACAGTACGACAAATCACGATCCCGTGCAAGGAGCAACAACATCGCTTCCCACCACTGCTGCTGTGCAGACTGCTAAGAGCTGTTCCTCATGGATTGCCTGAAACCCCAACATAATCAACCTCATTGCATCAACTGCTCTAATAACTATTTCTCGCTCTTGAAGGCAGCATTATAACAACGGTGGGCATTATTTGATAAATAGAACCAAACTATGCATTTACATCTGATTTACCTTCTCATAGCATGGTTACTCCTAAGAATTGCGAAGTGTTATTAGATTTATATGCATGTGTATTAATAATAACAATTGTACTTGCAATTAATTTTAAAGCCCACCATCAATCTTTCTTAGAATTCAATCTGATGCACAGCCAGAGGGAAGGGACGTGTGCACTGAATTTCATTTTAACCCCTTCCTTTTTTGTTTGCCAACATTGGATTTACGGTGACTAATAAACAACCACGGCTATTGCATTTCCAGGCCAGACCTGAAGAGTTAAATTTACCATTGCAGGGAGGTT
Source organism: Ibycter americanus (assembly GCA_035590275.1). Taxonomy (NCBI): domain Eukaryota; kingdom Metazoa; phylum Chordata; class Aves; order Falconiformes; family Falconidae; genus Ibycter; species Ibycter americanus. Next base: position 13,858,013 of record JAVJGI010000002.1, read on the forward strand.
GGACATCATCAGAACCTAAAATATCGGTAAGTAAACAGAGAACAATGCACTCCTCCCTCACGTGACTGATGTTACTAGTGGAATTAGGAATTAACTACAAGATTAAAGCCACCATTTTAATTCACCAGACAAAGCTGGTTATCTGTACAGCCATCGTAAGCAGGTGGCCAGCTTGCTAGCTACCATGGACACAACGGCCAGTATAATGCAAAGTGGACTGGGAGGTAATAATTCAGCCGATAACCCCTGACACACTTATTCAGTTGCTAATTCGCTCTGCGTGCAGGAGCTGTAACCAGCATTTAAAGATGTGCTATGATATTTAAAGCCTAATTTATTCTCTTTATTAAAAATGATATCAAACAATATTTCACTCTCCCTTTTGGTGAAGATTAACTGTTTATGATCCTTGTGTATTACGCGGGGCCATAACCATTACTCACGTCAACTCTTTGGCTGGGGCATCGGAGGCCCTTGAGATTAATGGTTCCGTGGTTATTTGTTAAAGCGGAGGAGGCATCATGGAAGGAAACAGCCTCAGTTCTGAATCAACTTTATGCCAAGTATTAAAAACATTTATATGAACTTGATTATTTATAATGACCTTTATATTTTGGTGCTTTTTATCCCTAGGTAGACATATATCTTCAAATCTGAGTACAGAAGATTTATTGTTAGATTTATTAAACACCCACTTTTCCACAATTGGATTCTTTCTAAAACCATATATTAGACCACTGTCTAAGCATCTACACTTCCCAGGTGTCCAAATGTTCAGCAACTTGTAAGATACATCTTTGGTGCCAGTAGGTGACAAACACCTTGGTCAGGCTGCACCATCCAACCCCCACCCCCACCCCGCCAAGAACTGGATGAGCCACTGGGCATCACAGTTTCCTGTTTCCCTGGGGAACAGATTGAATTTTTCTCCTCTGGACTGTCTGGCACATTTCCTTATGCATCTTTTTTCCTTGCACAGAAAGCAAACCTCACTGCTCATCTATTTTAGCCTATGAGGATCAGTGGTGATCCTCCCGGTGCTCCACAGGTCCTCTGAACCAGCCCAGTTGAAAGGACTCATAAAAGTCATAAACATGTGTGGGCTGCTGTTGTAATGGCTAGGGAATTGCTGGGGAACCAAGGCTATTTCTTTTAGTTCCTTGTAGTTAATGAAATATCTTTATTAAAGCAGGTCCCTCCTGTTAAGGAGGTGAAGTTTGAAATAAAGCGGAATTAATGGAGGAATAGTAATGAACTGCCCTTCTAAAATGCAACGAAGAGAAGTGAATGGATGTTATAAAGCAAGGTACCGCTACCTGCAAGGGTGAAATGGAACACAACCTCCCCAAACTTCCTATGAAACAGTAATAGAACATGAATGGAACTGGGCTGCCATGTGGAGTTGTGAGTGGGAAGAGACATTCAGACTCCAATTTAGACACAATCACAGAAGCTGTAAGTGCCTGGGACTCTCTCTGGCTTGATGTTGGTCTACAGGATTTCAGAGATCGCTTCTAGTCGCAGTTACGATTTGAGGGCACTACGACAGTTAAACCGCATCGCACATCCCATGCCTCGTTTTCATTCATTTGTATCTTCGGATTTTCTGAATTTTAACCCACAGAGAGCGCTTTGATTTTTTGTCTGCTGTAAAAACCCACCGGCTCTGGAGGCATTCTGCTGGCTTGTCATAAAAGGCACAGATGTTAAGAGCTTCCCATGAGCGGCAGAGCCGGCTCCGCGGGAGCACACAGCTCCATTCCATGCCGCCGCAAATCTGGAACAACTACACTAACTTCAGCACGCTGCACTGACGATGCGGGGAGCAGAATCTGGGCCACCGACTGGAAATGGCACGACAGTATGTGTTTTTTGCTGTAAAGCTAAGGTGGAAGCGAATGGCTCTTACACCCCTGCACCTCTGTGGAGCTGCATGGATTTATAGCAGCTAAGTGGCTGTGGAGCAACTCTGGTTTCCCTTGGCCTAAAGGGGATCCTAATTCGGTGCAAGGGAAAGCAGGCAAGCAAACGAGCTAGCAAACAAGAGCCCTCTCCATCCTTCTCATGCCACAGAGCTTTGTTTTCTTCTCAGTCAGAGCAATGCCAGACAAAGATAGTTCAATAAAGAGCCTGTAGCTACATAATACAAAACCCATGTTAGTGACGGTAAATTTGGGTATAGAGTGTACCCCTTGAATGCTATTCTTTAGACTCCCTTTCTCATTTTGTCATCTCAGTTGTATGCGTATAGCTACCTGGATCCACAAAGTCACTTGCACACCCATTTTGGGTGCACCTTTGCACACCAAGTCACCCAGAAGAACAGCCCCCTTGCTCCTGCTGCTGCAGAAGTGGCCAAAGAAAAGTGGTTGCTCATCTCAGGCAAGTAGAAATTTGATGCTGGGAACAGCAGGAGATTCAGTTTGAGATCAGGAGCATAAAATAGGTCCGTCCTGCTCTGCACCTCTAAAGAAGGGAGGGATGAAGCTGGAGCTCCTGGGACAGGGGGACTGTGGCCAAAGCGCTGGGGGTGGGGATTTGGTCCTGGGTCTTTCCTGGACTCTGTGCTTCCACATCCCATCTGTGAAATGGGGACAACTGCGCTTTCCCAAGAGTACGAGAGCATATCTTGGAAAGCAACTGAGATAAATAGATTAAAACTGTGCTGGTGGAGGGCCACAGAGAAGAGGGTCATGCGACAGCCTATTCAGACAGTTCCTATTATTAATATGTAAAGCTGTCATACTTCATAAGATCACATCCAATGTAATCAAGAGGATTTAGTTCACTAATATAGCAGCAGTCACACTAGATAAGATTGCTTATAGGGATAAGAGTGTACATTTGTCGCTCCATTTTAATTAAAAAAAACCTTAATAAAAGGTTGTAATGATAAACTGATAAGCAATTGCGTTCTCCCCTTCTCCCAGTGGGTTGCTACACAAAACTCATATTGCAATTAGAAACCTCCCATAAGACACCATAGGACATATATCAATGTTGGCTCAGTAGCAGAGAGTTACTGGTCACCCCACTTCGTATATTCAATTGCTGCTAGCTAGACATTTTTTTTCCCCCCACCTCGATTCACAAATTATTTTGCCAGACAGGGAACAACCCCGAGTGAATTTATTTAACACATCCTGGTGTTAGGACTAAGTGGGAAGAAAACCTCTTTCTGAAGAAAACTAATTGAAAATGTAAGTAATTCCAGCAAGACAGCCCTGCTGCATGCTCTCCCTCAAAAAGCAGAGGCTCGCTCAGTGGCAGCACTGCTAAACATTCCCCCTTGTTAGCTGAGGTGTTAAAGTGTATCTCTTCCCCTTTTTGGGAGATGAATTATGAAATGGTGTGATCCAGAGCTCCAGCCTGGTTGGATGAGAGGTGCATGTCGATTTATACAACTGAGCATATACGTTCCTGTAGCAGCATGAAGAGGCATGCTGCTATTGAAATTTCAGATCATTTTGCAGCTGCAAACTGTAATAGCAGTAATAATAAACCAGAAGCTGTGCTATCCATTAAAAAGAACCCCAGACACTCTAGCATGTTTGTTTTGCTTCTGATTTTAAACATTCAGCACCAGCTGAACTTCTTGTTCACGACTCATTAAAAATATCCTGCGTCTTTTCATACACACAGGCTACTGTGTGTACCCAGAGATAAGTGCACAAGATGGGGGGAGTGACAAAACCCAAGCTCTCCCCTCGGTTAGGTGTCTGCCTGGGTGTGAGGTTAGGTGGTTCTCTCCGCCTTGCTGAGCCTCAGCTCCTCGGAGGGCAGGATGGAGGTGGTGGTGCTTTACCTGCCTCTGTAAGGCAGATGCTTTTCTACTGATAAAAATCTGGGAACTTTAGAGATGAATTGCCTTGGGTATAACCAAAGCGCAGAAGCTGGCTGATGATGCACACGTGTCCTGCTGAAACGCAGCTGTGCATCACTACTTGGATGCTGCGCCAGTCCGAGCTGCAGCACATGGACAGGCTCCGAGTCCAGTTGCAGGAGGCTCCGAGCCCAGTTGCAGGAGCCTCCGAGCTCCTGCACAGGCAGAGGTGTCGATATTCAAAAGCCCCGGAACTCCACCTGCTCTCTCAGATGTAGAAATTACTTGTTTCAGGTCACAAGTGCTGGTGTGTTGGATGCAAGCTGAAACTTTTGCCCAAAAGTCTCCCCACACCGTGCGTGCTGTGGGTAGGGCGGCTGCGCACAAAGCGCAGCCCAAGCAGCCTCCGCCGCTCCTCTCCAGCAGCTCCTGCCCTTTCCATGGCACGGCTTTGCAGCTTTAATGGAAGGATTTCTCTGCCTCACACAGTCTCACAAGCATTTAACTTCGTTACTCAGGCTGTGGAGGAAGAGCAAGACCTGCACGAGGGTTTGTGCGGTGAGTCCGCATGCTTTGTAAAGGTCAATGGGAAAAGAAAGCTTTTGCTCTAGGTTACTCAAGCCACCCTGCGCTAGAAGCAGGCGATGGAACCTGTCTCCCTGAGTCCCTGTCGAATGCCTCAACTCCATTAATAAGGGCAGTAAGAGCACGCCATGCTGCCACTATTGCAATTTAAAAATCTGTTTGCATATTTCAGCGGTGACAAACTGGGAAGCAGCCCTGGGCAAGCGGCAGCCAGATCCCCGCCACGCCGCGGCGGGCCAGCGGTAGCTCTAGCACTTGCGCCACTCTCCGCGCTGTCTGTTGCAATGCTGGGCAATTAACGGAGCGTGGTCAACCAAAAAGATACGCCTGGCTTTGTGAACCTGAGAAGAGCACTATATCCCTATAAGAGGATAGAAACATTTATTTATCAATAATATTTTCTTGCTTAGGTTTTGTGGGTTTTTTTGAATTGTGCTAAATTAACACAATAATGGCAATGTTGATTTTTTTTATCTCTACTTTTCAGTGAATATGAATGTTCAACTCTGGCAGGGCTTAACTTTGTGTATGAAGAGGGAAAAAAAAAATCCTGGTAAATATGTTGTTACTGATTTAAAAATCTATTTGTTCAGTAATTTCTGCTGGAGCCATCATTATCTTGCCAAAGCAGCTGTTGGAATATTAACTAGACACAGCAGTAACAAGTGGAATATAATTAGCACTCCTTGTTCCAGTGAATTTTCAGTTTTAACTAGGAACAATTTGCAATGAATCTCTGTGCTGTTGTAATTAACTTAACTAATGCACCACACATACCGACGACTGTACTGAGTACTGTAGGAAATCACCAAGGGTGCTGCGGGTGGGGCAGAGCTATTGCCTAATTCTGGCCAGCTATTACATACCAAGGATATCCCTCCTTGCTCTGCAGTGCGTTGTCTGCAATTAAAGACTGGCAGCGTATATTCGTGAAACCATAAAAACAAAATTACAAGGGGATACTAACGCCTCACACTTGTTTTTTTTTCAGGAGTATTTTTGCAGCATGAGCTTTTAATATACCAATCATTTCCCAAGCATTTAGACTAAAATGGTGAGGGCAGAAACACACGCATAAAAGCGAGTTTACCCGAGAAAAGCTGCTCCAGAAGCCCCAGTCTGCACAGCCATATGTACCATTAACTTTTACTGCCCCAAGTAGCCAAAGAAGCTGCTGTTAATTAAATGAATCACTATCGCTGCTCTGGTATCCACCAACAGACCAGTCACAGCATGCTCTGGGGTGTACCTCCCCTCTTTACCAACGTGTTTCTTCCAGCCCCATCTCTCTCTCGCTTGTTCTTACCCTGGAGACTGGCATGAAACCACGGTCCTACAGTATTTCTGTAATGGGCAAATTCTTCATGGGGCTTTGTCAGTCCTGGGGCCTCACTGGACCCAACCCTTGCCTACATCAGTTGGGGTTTAACCCCCATGCACTGCATCCAAGTACCTTCTCCAAACTGGGGAAGCCAGACACTACAGCTCCATCATCTTCAAGCTACATGAGCTTGTCATGCCAAAGCAAAACTCTCAGGGAAATAGCAGCAGACAGACAGAATTGTTTCTGAGCTTGCTTCTCTTGGTACCTTTGGAAGCTTCATGGTTGTTTAAGGTTGTCCCAGGTACTAAGATATTGTTAAATACCTGGGGGTCTTTGGGGAAGCAGATAGAGCTGAAGGCTTGCTAGTTCCTCTCTTACCCCTGTTTCCCAGAAAGTCCAATCTTGCTGGTGGAGGAAACCTCTCCCCAGATAACTTTATTCATGGTGGAGACTTCAGCACAAGGTGTCTCTACTGAGTAGACCTGCACTACGGACAAGGAGGAGAACAGAGCACCATGAATTCCACCTGAAAACCCTTGTATTTGCCCTCTCCGTGGTCAAGTTTGCAATCAACTAGAATATGATTGAGTGACCATCCTCCTGCACGTGTGTATATGCAACAGCAGAAGTACAGTTAGAGACAATTTGTTGCGGATGACAATCAAGATTTTCTTGCAAACGATCATCATGCAATGCTCTTCAGACCTCAGCTCCCGGTAAGGTGTTGTGGGAGAATCTCAGCTTTCCAGCTTTATCAAAAATGGGTAAGTTGCTCTTTAGACTTTACAAACTTCTGAAAACTGCCCCTATGGCTCAAATCAAATGAAAGAAACGCAACACATTAGGATTTTTTCATGTTGGAGTCTAAGACTTTTTTTTGAGGCAGTGGCATCAGCTGCAGCTTCACTCAAGATTTTGAACGCGGGGTGTGTAGGCAATGCTGCCATCACAACTTCCAAGTGCGAGCCTCTGGGAACCCGGGCCCTGCAGGCGAGCTCTTGCCTCCTGCCTGCAAAAGCATCTCCCTGAGGACAGCAGAGCCAGGGCTGCCCGGAGGCACGGCTGGCCGAGGCCGTGGGCACCTACGTGCACTGCCAGCACATGAGGACAGCCAAGACCATGAGACTGTAGGCACTGCTGGGGTCAATCAACCAAAATAACCATCACCCCTGGGCCTGACACCAGTTTCTCTCTCTTCGCCCCAAACTTTGTGCTGTACCGGGCACAGATGGCTGGGCATGGCGTGGTGGTGGGACTGAGTGTTCCTGCATGGACACCCATGAGATAGAGCTCCATGTGAAATATCTGTAAGGCTCACAGGTGGCTGTCTCTGCTTCTTCAGCCTTGTACTCAGTAAGAAATATTTAAAAAGTTGTATTTTGAACTGTTGTACAGAATAAAACCCTGAAAACTCCTGTTGTCCTCAACCGCACATTTCAACACTGTCAACTCTGCTGACCAGGGCTGAATCAGCCCTGCATCTGCTTCCATAGGAGATGCCTCATAAATTAAATGTGTTAAAATGTCTCCTGTATGACCTTTTCTAAAGGAAATAGTCTTTTCCAAAAGTCAGTTTTGAATGAAAAATTTTCACAATATTACCATTTCTAAATTTTTCATCCCAAAGCCTCATTTTCCTCTGCACCCCTTTTTACCTGAAGAACAAAGGGGAGGGGGGAGAAAGCAAGGCTGAAACATTTTTGCATAGATCATTTAAGCTTTTTTTCCTAAAATTTAATGTACAATTTTCTGTTGATTTTAGACTATATGTTTTTCCCTGGCTAATGTCATCATCATCATCATCTTCTTCTCATTATTATTGTTGTTGTTGTTATTATTATTATTGTTGTTGTTGTTATCATTGTTGTCATCATAATTTGAATGGCACATTTGTCCTACCTCTAAATGCATTACCAGCAACAGGGAGCTTTGTCACTTTTAGTCTCTACAACTGATCTCATAACAAGTCTCCTGAAATAAGGACCGGGGTGTGTGTGTAAGGCTTTTGAACCAGGAAAACAAATGGATCAGGTGTGAAGAGTCACACTGATGTAGCGATTTTTCTTTAAATACTTAGTATGCTAGGAAGCGGAAATAAATTTTAAAAACCTTGACAGCACAGAAATAGAACAGAAATAGAAAAATAAAAGAATTAAAAATAGGAAATCTGCTATTTTTACAAGCAATTGGAGTGCTGCAAATAGTAAGCCGAGCTGATACTTAGTCACCAGTATGGAGAACAAAGATTAAAAAGAATCAAGAAATGGGGTGGGGACTGTAAAGAGCCGGTTTCATTTCTATAAATATTCTCTCTTGCCTGTGTTTCTGCAACAGAAGGCGGTTGGGAGATGGTCCATCTTTTGGACACCTCCATCACAGCCTTGCAGACAGGAAGGTACGTGCTGACGTGCTCTATCAAAGCCTCCCGCATGGCATGAAAGACGAGCCAGGGAAGCGGAGGCTCAGCAGACATTGTCACAGCCTCTTTAAATCAGGTGCGAGCTTCCAAAACCCAAAGAAAAATCCTGCAACCTAAAACTACACTGAGCGAAAAGTCCTTTGTCAGCACGGGAGACAACATCACAGAAGGCAAAGGGAAAATTTATTAGGTCATGCTCTTGCAAAACACAATTCTTGATACCGAACTCCTGAAACGCAACTGAGGTGGGCTCCTCTCACCCTCTTTAAAAAGCATCACTTCATGCTTTCTTGTCTTTTTCCATTAAGATCCCACACGCGTGGCTATTCATCCCCTCAGCACACAGGAGCCAGATTGTTTGCCGAAGTGATAGATGAAAAATTCATTCTGTTTTGAGGATGTTTAAACATTCAAAGCAGGAGTGTAGCTGGCTGCTGGGTAGCCAGCTTAGCAGTTGCTCTCCAGCTCCGAGTCTCTAAGGTTCAGGCTGCAAATTCCAAACCCTACTCGTGGTCAAATAAAATCATCAGAAATTTGACACAGATTTTTATTTTTTTTTTTTCTCTTTGCTTTTAATACGGATTTTTCAGTTTATAGATCCATCCACACTGTAGCATTTTACAATTTGTTCTCCTGGGCTTGACCAGGGCTGTTGTGCATAAAGTAGGGAAAATGTTGGAGTCCAAAGGGAAACATCTCTCCGTGTTTGCATGTGTGTACACATACATACATTATTTTGAAAAATGAATTGACAGACACCCCTATGAGATCATGTTTGCAGGCTGAATTTCCTACCCTATTTTTTCTCTGCAAGGCTAAATCAAGACATTTATGCTACGGAGGCAAAATATTTGAATACCTAACCCTTCCCCACCCAGTACGTACTTGCACACACACAAAGCCAAGGCAGAAAATCACGTTGCTTTCTCAGCAGATACATATTCCACCCCTGCAAAAATGGTGTAATCTGTTTTCCCTGTAACTGGAATCCGTGATGTCAGGGATGCTGATGGCAGTGTCAAGAAATCAGCTGAGCCTCTGATAATGGCATTTGCACATTTGACTTTTTTATTCTTCCTGCTTTATGATTTAAAATCCACAGTTTAATCTGCACCCACCATCTCACATGCGGACTGTAAAACACCCACATACCCTGACACAGAAGCAGCGAATGCTCTCCTCTATTTTCAGCCATTGCTGTCCGAGGCCAAAAGAAAGAGGTCACCCACAACAATGTCAACCATCACCATGGTATCTGAGCACCATTTGATTTAAAGAATGCTGTAAGAGTCTATGGAAAATGTAGAGGCAGCCAAGGAAAAGCACTCAGAGTAACTTCAGAAATAATTGCAATGCAATTAAGATGTGCCACCAAAATGAATATTTCACATCAGAGTTCATCTGCGGATAGGTTGCTGGTATTATAAAAGTTAGAGACATTTAGGCTTGATTAGGCTCTCGCCTGCAGCTCAGTGGCCAAACACACAAAAATCAATGGATTTGTATCAGTTAAAATCCTCTCTGACAGGAAAACCTTGCTTCAAAGGACAGAACCATACCCATCAGCAGCTCTGCAGCCTCTGACATTATTGGGTGGCCAGCACTGCTCAGGATCAAGCTCCGAAGCTGCAGTATTGCTGGGCCAAGGGGAGGGGAGGAGAGGAGGGAGATGGAGCTGCTACACCGACACTTTTTGGAACAGGCTTTTCACAACCATCTGCGCATCTGCAACAGGCAACACCTTCCGCTTAGTTCCTCCAAGTGTCACCATTTAAATGCACGTGGGAAAAGGCACTGGGAAAGATCAGTGTGATTCCTTTTGGTACTGATGTCTCATTTGAAAGGATCTTTGTTTTCATGCTCACAGAGCAAGTGCAGAGGGGCTGTGATCCAGTGGTGTGCCCGCCGCAGGGGCCAGCGCCGGAGGAAAAGGCAAGGATCTTTCCAGCAGGCAATTCACAGGTTAAGCTGCCTAACCCCATCGGGGAGCAGTTGGTGTATGCCTTGAGAAATGATGGTATTTCTGCTAAAAAATAAAGGAAAAAGGGAAGGTCCTCGACCCATCCCCCTAGAGCCACTGCCTGCCTAAAGCCCATTTCAACCCTGAGCATCTTCTCCCCATCCAGCACAGAGCAGGGATGGGCTCCGCGTTCAGTCAACAAGCAGCCCCAGTGAAGCCAGCTGGGTTTAAGGACAGCTTTAGAAGTAAAATGAAGCATGTTTTTCTTGAACGCTTAATGATTAAATGTTTTGGTGAAGGGGATCAGTTCTGGCAGCACTGGCAGCTCAGCGGGTCCAACCCCAAAAAAGCATAGAAGCATTACCAGCACAAGTTAAAAACCTCAAAACCTCTTTGGAGAAGCACAGGGGGAGCAGCTTTCGGAGGCTGCTTCTCCCAGAACCATGCCACAACTCTCAGCAGCAGGGTGGTTGTAAGCAAAGACATAGCCGTTTATCTGCTAGAGCTGAGGATTTATTTTCTAGAGGGCAAGTGCACCTCTAGGGGAGACTATTTTGGTCATTAATGCAGGTTTAGCAGGCACCATTACATGTCGAGCTTTGCTAGTGTGAAGCCGTAAATATGTTTAAAATTCTCATGATTGAAAATCAGGGATGATGCTCCCCCCGCCAGGCAGTGGTCCAAGCTGAAGGCAAATATGAGCACGGGGCAGCTTTGTTGCCTTTTTATGATCCCCGCCGTACAGTAGCCTTTGATGTTTATTATGAAATATTATGATTTAAGTGACTACAGTAGTTCATGAAAAATGACCCCTGTAAAGGCTGCCTGGGAAACTGGATTCAGCAAATTAGCACATTCCTTAACATGATCCTCCTAGTTGTATACTGTATGTTATCTTAAATGTGCCTAAGTGGACAATTCAGTAGCCTATACATAAAATCTTTCCATGATTATCCTATTAAGGACTATCATTTAAGTGGTTTAGTCTTGTGCTGTATCATTTATGCAAACGAGAGAAAAACTGAAGTTACTATTACTTTTAGACAAAGTGCAAATAAGCTTTTCATTGCATATTAATGAATTGCTAATACCACCACCCATCTTTATGCAGATTATAGTAATGCTGTTTGCACAGTTGCATAATTTGAACTTTTTCATTTTGAGGCGCCTAGAATAAGATTTAAAAACAAAACCAAACCCGATACCCTGCAAGTTAAAACAAACAAAACCCCAAACACTCTTCCTACAGAAATACAGAACTGAAGCTGCAGACTTGGTGAACACGTTCAGTTGACTGTATTTTATGATAAACAGAGCAAAATTACTTTTTATGAGTTCAGTGTAAAACTTAGCAGACCCAAACCGTAGTTCAAGAAAGCATTTCAGAACAGACTGAAACCCATCCACACTTGAGATGATTCTTAATTTTAAGCACGTTTAAATCCCACTGATTGCAGTGACATGTTGACATATGTTTCAGTGCCTCTCCGAAGGAAATATTTTCTTGATTCAGGGCTTTAGAGAACACATCTCAGCTTTGGACCCAATCATGCAACGCATTACTCCTAACTCATACAAGCGCTCCCTGTGATGTGAGACCCCTCATGTCTGTGCAAATTCCTCAGGTATCAGAGTCAAAACTGCAAACAAAAGTGTAAGTGCTCACTGGCTCTAACAGGAAGAATATCAAGTCCACAGAGAGGAACAGAGATGATAAATGTGATCAATAATGACTGAAACTTGTTAAGTTACATCTTTAGTGAAAACAAGGAACTGCTTCCAGCTGTAAGAAAGGTGGGAAGAAATACATATACGCTATTCCAGAGAAGTAATAATGCACTTTTATGTAGCTTCAGCAAATTTGATTCCAGAAGAGAATCAACGAAAGTGCTTGATGGATCTTAATTTTTTCTGGATTTGCTTGTTCTATTTTACTGCCACCTGATATAATAGCTACACAGTCACTAATAAAAGTTATCCTCATAAAACCATCAGTTCATATTTACAATGCTGCATTTGAATAAATAGTAGAAAAACAGAGTCATGCAGGAAGCAAGCATCGCTGTTGAAAACACCTTTTAGCGCACAACGATGGGAGGAAGGACTGGCCAACATACCCCCCCCTCCCCACCAGCTGGTCCCGAGAGGTGGGTTTGCAGAGGGATGGTTTCTCTACAAGAGTCTCTGCTGAATCCAGGTTTGTGCCAGCACCAACACAGCCGACGGCACCAGGCTGGGGTTTAGGTTCAATTTCTGGTTCTGCCACCAACCTGACGTGCAGGCTGGTGCACGCTGGCTGCTTTGCCTTCCTCTGTTGAAGGAGATCGCAGCATTTGATAGCAACCCCTAGTGAAATCCTGAAGTTGCTACAGAGGGGAAGCACTGCATTCAGTCAGGAGCACCATATATGTTTTGATTTGTGGTTTGTTTGGTTTTTTTGAAAGGCAATTTACATTTGTGGTTACAGGGAGGAAAGTCTGGATTTTCAAGAGATCCCATCTTCCAGGGACTCACACACAAACAAGCATTCCTTTCTTTTGCAACCACCAAAGTAAATACAGCTTACTGGGTTTGAAAGGGTACGTTCTGGCTACAGAACAATCTGAGGACCTGAACAGCAAGAGTACGTGGTTTCCTGTTACCACCATTCATGTTTACATCATCCTGAGGCTGACAAAACACCATCAGCAGGCACAATTCAGCCAGGCGAGGGAGGTGAGATGCCTGGTGCTCCATCACCAGCTTCTGTGTCCGCCCGCGTCACCTCAAATCCTCAGACGTTTGTATTTACCCTAGATCATCACAACTGCTTCACAGCCATTACCAGCTATTCAGTAAATAACACGTATGCTGTCTAAATGCATAACATACAAATGCTCAAATACATAATTAATGTGGGTTTACCCTTGAGAGCTGTTCTTGGTCTCCTAAGTAAGTAATAGGTCTTTTATTGCTAAGTCTTAAAGATCTCTTCAGGCTCTTTTAAGGACGTGCTTTGAGCAGCTAAAAGAAAAAAAAAAATTGTACACAAGAAATTTATAGGTGACTCCACTGGCAAGAAACCAAAACTGCTATCCTGTTCTGCTTTGCCCTGGCAGGTCTTCATAGAAGAAGACTGAGCAACAAAACTGTTCACTTCTCCTCTTGCAGAAGACAAGAATTTGAGTGAAGGATGAAGGTGCAGGTCTGACCTCACCTTGAAGAGGAGCCCGTCCAGCTGCTGCCCTCCCACGAGCAAGCTGGGAGCTCGCAGAAGGGCTTACAAACAGCCCCGCACGCAGGGAGAGGACTCTTGCGGTCCAGAGACCAAGGAACATGAAAGGAAACTGAATTTGAACCAACAGCTTAAAGGTAAAAAGGTATTTATATTTCTTTGCTAATTCTTAGGAGCATCCCGGACCCTTGCCATCCTGATTTGGAAGGATTACAGCATAAAATTCCTTTGTGGCAGCTGGGCAAACCATTTCTAAAGAGCTGTATGAAGCTGCGGTGACCTCCTCCAGCCAGGCTGGGCAACTGCGTTTGACAGGAGATGAATTCAAGTAAGGGTATGCTCGTGAACAGTTCCTTAACGTGGTCCTACAAACCCCACATAGGTGCTCCTGGTATTCCATAAAAACCATTACTGACACCCTATCTGTTCGTACATGTTCAACATTTCCATTTCTTACACACGTTAAAAGGTAACCTTCCTTATTTTCCGTAGCGCAAGAGCGGGGGCAGAGCCCAGGCGGGCGCGGGGGCGATACCCCACCACCGCTCTGCACAGTCCTGCTTCGTGAAACTCTCCTTTAGGTGGGTCTGGTGTTTATGGAGGCTAAAGCCACTTTAGGACCCTCTTTCAGCCTCAAGGAGCAGATGATATCCAAGCCTGCCTTAACGCACGAGCTGGCTGTGTGCAGGGATGAGTGTGCACGCACATGGGCTAAGCCGGGGGGCTCGCTGTGGCCCCGGGGGCTCAGACACTCCGGTCATATTCCTTTCAATCTCTGTTGAAGGCTGCAACCGTAATTTGGGAACGGTGTTTGCAAACACAGACATGTGGGGTAGATTCCAGCCTTCACCGTAGGCTTGTACAATAATTACCATTAGTATTAATGAATTTATGAGAGAACATCAATGGGGAATATACCTCAAGGTATTGAATTTAGAAACATAATATGAACGGCGATACTGCCTGCAAACAGCTGACACAAATGGAATTGGGGCCTTTCCTACACTACAACAATTTTGAGGAGGTCAATAACCATTTTCAAACACAGACAACGTTCACTTTTGCGTTTCCTTTTACAAATGATCAAACTAAATTTGCACCATTACTTCGTTTGGGCTCCCCTCCTTTTATGTTTAAAACACAACATTATTATAGACTTACTTTACGAGTAAAGTAACTAAGAACAATACAAGCATCATAATGAAAAAGATGTGCAGCATTTTACACTGCATAATAAATGTGGGTCCGTATCAATGTAAAACATACAAATGGCAATAATTTAACACTGAATATTTTTCTGCCTTTAATTAAAATAAACTAATAAAGATTTCAGAGATGCATTTGCTTTAATAGAATGCAGAGTTATAATTGGTGACCTATTTTAAGCAATTTAATTTCCCATGACCTGTTTTCCAAATTAACATAGTAATAGAAGAATGTTTATTGTGTTTGGGAATATAAGTTTCTCCTTCAAAGATGTCATATGCCTTTGTGATTTGATTTAAAGGTGTGTTCTTTTATTAAAATGTTCATATAAAGAGCTTGTAAATTATGTAAATGTTTCTTTTTATGGCATTTAATGGGCCTAGAATTTTAAATCAAAGCACAATCAAAGAAAATAAACAAGGACATCTTGAAGATTCAGAAGATCACTTTAAAAAAAGCATATCAGCTAGGTTGTACCGAATTAATTTGAATCCCCTTTTCCTTAAAGCATTCATGAGAATACTTTCCCCAACTATTTTAGTCCGTTTGTGTGTTTGTATATACACATTAACACACCCATACACAAAATTATGTATTTTACACACACAAGCTCAATCCGCAGCTGTTTAGAGATGGCTCTTTTTGGAATCTCATTAAACTCTTCTGGCATTGTGTGCCAAGGGCTGATTAGGTGTTATTCAAAAAAAAAAAAAAAAGAAAAAGATATTCCCTTGTGTGATTTTGAGGCACCTGAATTATTCACAAGTTGCACAGGGGGCCCATTTCCCAAGCCTGCCACTTCTGCACCGGCGAGCAAGTTCAACCCACTGCTGCAACAGAGCCCAAATCCAACAGTTGGGGCTGACCTTTAAATATTAAATTCTCACCTTTAAAGAATGATGCATGGATGACTTGTGGATGGTAGCCTCCTGGATTTGGTGAAAAAAAATTGGGTTTTTTGTTAATTTTTTTTTAACAACAACAACAACAAAATTTATTTTAGTGAGCATTTTATTTTTCTCCTGATCCTTATTCAGTCTGAGGGCAAACTGCCTGATAAAATGGTAGACTGAAATCCTTCAGACTGCCATGGCAGAGGACAGGGGAGCTCACATGGGGAGAAGATGCTGCGGGGACCCAGGAAAGACTCTGTATCCCTCCTATATGGGGCAGCTGAGTCTTCCATCCAGGTCAGGAGCCCAGCATGAGCATCATGCAAAGATGTGTCCTGCATGTGTTACACTGGAGATAATCCTGCTTTTCATTACGGGATTACGGAGCAATGATTTACAAGGCTTCAGAAGACCTCCAGTTTGTTTGGGGTGGGGGACAATGACACAAGATTAAAGCCAACGTATGTTCTAAAACCAAGAAAAAACATTTATCATCTTCTCAAACACAACGTAGATGGGAATGCATTCCCAAATCATAAGGAGTAGTAGAATTGTTTCAAGGAGTTACACAGGGTTAATGAAATACGCCACCTCTGTATAAAAGCAGTTCTAATGTTTATTAATTATTTTGTCATGTTGAAAAATTGTAGATCAACCTCCTTTTCTGGGAAAACGAGCCACTCCTCAATTCTCCCTATCTTTAAGTAGGTTTGCTCATTATACAAATATAAAAATGTATCTGTATATGTTTGTGTACATTTTGCTGCTTATATACATTCCCGCAACTGCACACACGCCGCCACAGGTCTGTATGTGCACGCAAAGCATGTGATAACTCAAACAGCCACAGTCATGGTTCGTGTAAAGTCTCGTTCGCTTTCCACAGGACTCCATCGTCAGAAAAGGTGTGAGAGAGGAGAAAACCCTGCACAGAACAGACCCCTTAACGCAGCACAGATGCACGTGGCCTGACTGAACGTCTCCCCTGCGCTGCCACGCTCTCTAGACCATCTCCAAATCACTTGTGAAATGTTCGGGACAGCAAAGGCGCCTGTTTAACAAGAGGAAACTCTCGTCACGGCGCTCATGCCTCTGTAAATATGCAGAAGAGCTGAGTGAGTTTAACAAGGGGTCAACTGCTTGACTAGATCTCTCTGACGAGCAGGACATCAACACCTAGACAGATGACAGCCTCCTCCTCCAGCTCATCTCAGTTTCGTTAGGGCTCAGACAGCCACGTGGCATTATTTTAGCAGCGCATCCCCACAGCAGAGGAGATGCTCTCTAACAGCTTGTTGTAGCCCCATCTGTTAAAAATTTACAGCTAATGTATCTTATAACATGGGTTTTTATAGGTAAAGAAATAAGCATTTGGCCTGGTTTGGAGATCTCTGCATGGCTATGTTCGTGATCTCACTGCCTAACACATTTGGTTTAGTATTTTGGGGAATTGGTATTAAAAATATCAATGATTCATCCATCATTGATAAACATGCCGAGATGTTCAATAAACATGCTTCAGCAGCAATAACTATGTGTATGTATATTTAAATAGATGAACATGTCTTCTACATGCGTTTCAAGCCCGATTCCCTCAGAACAGTCCAGGCTATAAGGTATTTGATGCTCAAATCCAAGCTTGTACTCTGATGATTTGAAGCGTCCGACCTATGGAAGTGCAGGGTCTGAGGGTTGATGGGGTTGGGGTGCCCAGCTGGACCCCTCGGCTAGCTGCCGCTGTCTTGGCTCCTGGAAGCATTGCAAAGAAAAGGTCAAATCCCCCTCTATAAGAAATTTACAGCCTGTTTCTGTTATATTATTTCCTCTTTATAGCCTTATTAAAGCACCAAACAGCTGAAGGCTCTGCCAGGAAGACTCAGAGGGAATGAATGAAATGGCTTTGCGTGAAGAAAGCAAGGCTCAATCAGTCTTGTTCTCTGAAGACTAAGGCTAACCAAGTTCTGATTTACATCTGCCTGTTCAGCTGAAGTCCCCCATCCACCTGGATCCCTAAAGCACTCGCCACCTCTGGGCTGGACGCAGCCCTTAACCTTGGACCATTTGAGATATATATATATATATATATACACACACACACATACATATATATATATCCCACCCGACAAGCACGCTCGGACAGGAGTCGTGATGCTTTGCCCCATGTCCCTTACTGATGAGATGCAGCGTGTCCTCTCCACCCCAGCAGCTCTTGTCAGAGAGCAGGAGAAATGGGGGGAAAAAGCACTAAAACAGACAATAAAGAGAACACTTCAGAAACCTATCCATCGGGGATCTTTTAAAAGCATTGATTTCTGGGCTTCAAGAGAGGAAAGGGAAGAGAATGATGTTTCAAGAGAAAAATAACAGCCCCCAAACTACAGACTTCAAGCTGCCTAAATTTCCTTTTGCCTTCAGGAGCAGCAGCCTGGGCTGGCTGTGGTTTAACGCCTGTACTGCTGGATCCAACCCCCACGCCTGCTTCACCAGGACATCACTTCAGCACCAAAACACCGCCTGTTGCCACCACATTTCTGGGGGTCAAAAGGCCTAATGCTGCTCTCACACTGCTTCCAACCCCAGGGCAATTCAACTGGCCCAGTCAAGCACCCAGTGATAGAACCAGCCCCATGCTGGAAGCAAAACCCAGGCCTTCCATTTGCTTTTTATTTTATTTTTTAAAGGTTCTGAACTGAAAGTGGGAGGAGGAGAGTATCGGAAGACCTCTGTGTGTCTTCTTTATTCAAGGGGTAACAGGGAGAAGCATTTTGCTGCTCAGAGGGTGCGCAGTCAGTGATTCTAACGGTGCATTATATAGCGCCACCCAACAAATGACAGGCAGCAGGGCGACAGGCGGACCCAGCACGTCAAAGTACCGCGGTGACAACACGAACCGTGCGAACATAGCTTGAGTGTGCCTGCTGTTGGTCCAGCATCGCAAAACGCATCCTGTGCCAGCCTGCCTCTCTTTAACTTGTGCAATGAGTTCATCTCGCCCCCCAACTCTCCCCATCACCAAAAGGCTGATGATATTTTTCTGGTCTCTCTTCTTCCCTTTAGGTACTTGCTCATCTAATACCCCACACCACCACTGACCCCTCAGAGTGCCTGTTCTTCCTTCAATCTAGCCCTGTTCCCACTCCTCTGCTCCTCCTTCAGTCCAGCAAGAAAAATACTGCTAAAATACATCACATCAGGTCCTATATAGGACAAAAAAAAAAAACCAAACTTCTGTGGTTACCACTCTGGAGTACTCATGTAGCTCTGCCATGACCTTACGTGCCTTTGGTTAAAGGGATGTTCCATTATTAATCCAGCTTAGAGCTGGATTAACTTTTAAAGATACAAAAATGCTCACAAGCCAAGTAAGGTGATATATTTTTGGCTGGTTGGAACTGGCAGGCTGCCGGGCAGGGTTAGCAAGCATCTAGAGCTTAGGAGAGGTGCTTTTAGATATAAATCCCGATGAAAAAAACCCAACCAAACAACCCTAAAATAAATTATGTAAGCAAGTAACAGCCAGCAGGTCACACAGGACAGCTAACGTCCTCCAGATACATTTGTACTCTATGAGAAATTCCCACTACAGCGTGAATCTGCCCAGCCTGGAAAGCAGAATCACATTCCGACCTGGTGACTTTGATTTTGAAAGAGAAGGGATGAGAGAAAGACAGAGAGGGAGAAAAAAAGGTAATTCAAAAGAGAAAAACAAAAACATGCTGAATAGAAAAACATTTAAGGGCTGATCCAAAGCCTACTAAAATTGATGTCAATGGGAGGTTTTTGTTTTCCTCCTTTCAATAGACATTGGATTGTGTCCCTAGAGAACAGTTTCCAAATGTGGCTCTAATGAAGCATCTAGAATCTGCATTCGGAGGCCGAAAAAGCACAGTGATTGCAGCCCCCCCAGGTAGGGACTCTGCCTTGTTTGCTGTTTTACTGAAGCTAGCACGGGGTGGGCACTCCTGGAAATGAGACTTGACTAGCAGGGACATAATCAGGCAGAGAGCAGAACGATGGTTGCGATTAGTGAAACGTGGATTTTCACATGCATCTGCACAAAGAGAGCTGAACTACCATCCTAAGACACCCCATCACATTTGAAATAAGATATCCAGATTTGTAAACACAGCTAGAATATTAAGTTATGTGTCAACAGAAAGATTTTAACATATTCTTTAAACCAAACTCTTAAATACTCATAATGTATGCCTCTCGTGAAACTCTGTACCTGTCTATACCCACAGATTGCTGCTGGCTGCAAAATACATATCCATTGTTTGCTTTCACCACTGCCTAAGAAGGGATTTACGAGCACAATACCTACTTTTGATGAGCATACTAGTGAGGAGCTGAGCAGAAAGGGAGAGAGAAGATGTTAGAACACAATCTCTTCAGACGTCCAATAAAACAGACACTGTTGAGCTGCAACTGTTTTGCTCATTGCAATAAAGTTCCTTGTTCAGTATTAAAAGGAGGTAATTCTTACTAGTTTACATCCATTACTCTGTATCAAAAATGTACCAGCAAAAATAGTCAGATAATGAGAAAAATTACCTTTGAATAAGTATCACATAAAAAGAAATAGTTAAGATCTGCCATGAATTATTCAAGCAGTTCCAAATATAAATTGCCACAAATAGCAAGATCAGATGCTGCATTTCTGTGTGTTGCATATGTCCTGCAACAACCCAAACAGCCCATTTCACTTGGGAAGCTGTGTATGAAGAATTGCATTGCCTTGAGGAAATCCAATGGGAGGTAACGGTACACGGAGTAGAATATGCTCTTCTTCGCCTTACAGATCACATATCTATGTTTTAAAGCCATTTTGTGCAACTAGAATCTTTCAGCACGTAATGCCTCTGTTGAAAGCCTACTACTACACCCAGAGGGTTTCACAGAAAATACTGCAGCCCAAGGGAAGTCTGGGTCCTGCCGCTAGAAATTAGGGCTGCAGAGCTGCCAGGGAATCCGTGCTCTCATATAATTAAGAGCGATTCTTCACTAAAATTGCAATTTTGTTACTGCAATACTGACAGTTATTTAGATGCACTTGGAAAAAAAAAGAAATACTAGCTAGTGGCTAAACCTGTATAAATCTATTTATACCAATAGGGCTGCACCACGCAGGTCGAACAGCAGAATTTGGTATGGAGACGGTGGCACTTGGGCTTGACTATGCTTTCTAGCTCAAAGCATGCAAAGGACGGTGGTAATCTGCACTTTTACTGGTCTGAAACTGCAGGGAACAGAGCTCCTCTCCTCTAACTTTGGTCACTGTGTAACTCCACTGATGCCTGATCAAATTAAATGGATCGAATGCAGAAGCACAGCCTCGTGCAACCAGCGTGAGCCCGGCTGAGCTGCACAGCCGCTCCCCGGCACAGCACCTCTCTGCATCCCGGGCATTCTGCATCTTTCCTGCTCTTCTCTCCTCATCCTTCCCCTCAGCCTCTCCTTTTCTGTATAAATTTGGGTCACCTTGCTTACATAGGCACGGCTTTACCCAATGAAGACTGCTTTTGTGCTGTTCCCCAGAGCAGGAATAAAGCAGGGAATGATGCTACAGGGAGAAAGACAGCTATCCTTGCACAGGAATTAAATTCTCTCCTTCTGGGGAATACATAGATGGGTATTTATATTATTTCTTTTCATAATATTCCAGATGAAAGTTCAGAATATTACAAACATGCAATCTGCAGAAATGCATTGTTTTCCTTCGATGCTTGGGGGAAGTCAGAAGGCTTTGCTTTCTGAGTCGTTATTTTTATTTTCTTACTATCTTTTTCTTTGAAAAAAACTGTTCTGCTGCTTTGAAAGCAACATACATTTGTATATGGCCACCGCTTGAGAGCGTCTCTCTGCCTTGCCCAAGGAGCATGTGCCTAGCTCGAGTCCCCACGGTGAGTGGCAGAATCTGCCATATGGAGGTCACCTTGTCCAGGTCCATAAATAGCTCTTTTTCCTAAGCAGGGAAGGGAAGGAGCTACTGAGAGTAATGAAAGAGGAGGCTAGCTTGCATCCGTGGCACTGATTGGTGCCAGGGTTACAACACGCAGAGACTTGTCATGCCAGCAGCAGCGATACCGTCAATCTGCAGGCACAGAAGTCACCTAGTTTCACCGTGAAAACATGTGCCAGCCAGTTTTTCATTTCAGTTTTCACACAGGGGTTTGGATGCCTTTCAGCAGTTGAGAGCAGACACTTCAGGAAAGGTGTCCTTGGGGAGACAACAGCAGCCCCCAGGCAAAGGGCATTTGCTGCTTAAGGACACACATTGGGGTCTGCCAGGTTGGTCCCACGCGGTGGGTCGGGCCAGGAGAGGGATTTTGATGAGGTGAAGAAGCAGCATCGAGGCAGCATGCTCCAAACCCCCCACTGCTGCCAAGAGCTGTGTAACGGCACAGGCACGACATGGTTCAGGCACACTGACGTAGCTGCCATCAGTCAGTCACCCAGCTTGTGGCAAGGACTTCTCCATGCACCTACCACTGGAGGTGGAACGATCAAGATTTGCATCTTGTGCAATGAACCTTTTTGCTTTATTCAGCTTTCAAGATACCAACAACTATGAAAACACTACAACAGAACCATCTGATAGCCAAGAAGGAGCTCAGCTAGCAGCTAATTGATACCTTCATTTAAAATAGACTAGAATATGTCAGCTAGTGTGTCATGTCAGACTGACTTTCACAGACCAGAAAGCATACTGTTGTGTTTCCACTTCAACACCCTGTGGAACAATGTGAAATTAATGACAATATTGCAAAAAATAATGTTCGCAGGTAAATCACAGAAAATTTAAAAGAGGAAGGAATGGGAGGAGGAAAGCAAACTGTTTTCTTCGATTCTAATTCAAAAGTATTTTGGAGTGAAAACACCTAAAGTCTGAATTAACACCAGCCCTCTTTTTGCCCCAAAATGTTTAGCAGACAGGTCAGATCAGGATATAAGGTTAAGGAGGAGGCACAAGGTCTTGACATACTCAGTTTGCAACTTTCTAGAGAGTTACACCTGGTAGCAGCAAGGTGGTAATCCAGCTATTAACATCCCCTCGTGCAGGTGATGCCAGCGTTCTCCTCTGTCCTGCTAAAAACGATCCCCTCCCATTTGTCGATATAGGAAGGGAAGAGCACTTATCCCTCCATGACATCTCTTTGCATCCCACAGGCTGCAAATCCCTGGTTTGATCTTGTTCAGTGTGGAACATCTGACATGCCTGTGATGGGGAGGCTTTAACCGCTCTTATTCCTTCTTATGATACCCATGACTATAGGATTGGATAAAAGGATGAACAGATGGATGGATCACGTACATACACTGTAAAGCCTTTATCCTTCGCTAGGTGTTGGTTTAAGCAATGCACAGTATTTTTAAATAGCCTCTTCTCTTTTTCCTTTCCCTTTCACAAGTTTTCCTCTAATGTTCCTCCCCTCGGCAGTCTCTTCCCCCCTTCTCCCATACAAACACTTTGAGCTAGAGTCTTGATACATAAAAAAAAAAACACCCACCATGAAGCAGCCCTAAGCCAGTGTTTCCTTTGTCCTTGCTCTTTAAAAGCTGTAGTTGCTGCTCAGATGAGGTAACGGGCCCCATAACACAAGAAGTATGGATTTCAGAACTTAATGTCCTCTGCCACAGATGTCGTCTCTGCCAGAGGCTTATTAACACCTCAGAAGAGCAAAGCCCTGCCCACAAAGGGAAGGGAATCTAAAGAAGATACACAAACAAAGGAGGTGAATGTTAAAAGCAGCTAATGAGGGGGAAAAAAACCCTGCACCTTCCCATCACGGCACTTCAGAACAAGTAGCATTGCCAAGCACTAAAAACCTGGGGATTAAAGAGACAATTTAGGAAGACTTGATGTGGGGAATGGAAATCTCCTGGAAGACATTAAAAGAACACAGAAGATCAGTGCACATATTTGGGGAAAAGAAGAAAAACTGGGGGGGGGGGGGGGGGCGGGAAAAAT
>JAVJGI010000002.1:13881508-13940989 GCA_035590275.1 Ibycter americanus
CCCCCCCCCCCCCCCCCCCCCCCCCCCCCCAAATATATGTATGTCTACGGACATCTTTGCAAGGACTAAAAGAAAAGCTATTCGGAAATAATCAGGCACATTTATTTCCCATATGGGAAATTTAAATTTAAAAGGAAATAGAAACAGGGGGACATGCACAAAGCAGTTTCATTATCAAAAAAGATATACGTTCAAAGGGATGTACTGAAAAAGAAAACTTGTTTACAAACCTTTTTATTTAAAGCCAATCCTCTTAGAAACACCAAGAAGTGCTCAAATAAAACATCCACTTTACTGACTTGTCTTTCTTGCTTTGGAAGGGCTATGTGTTGCTTTTGAAATTGTTCTATTTCCCTGTCCATTGCTACACTTGGTCCTCTTCATCAGCGGGGTTTGGTTCCCAGCACGCCAAGGCTGCCCTGGCCGTAGGCAGGCTGCCCCACCGAGGTTGTCCTCCCGCACAGGCTGGCTCGGGGAAGGCACGGGTGGGC
Organism: Ibycter americanus; assembly: GCA_035590275.1. Lineage (NCBI taxonomy): Eukaryota > Metazoa > Chordata > Aves > Falconiformes > Falconidae > Ibycter > Ibycter americanus. Next base: position 13,882,000 of record JAVJGI010000002.1, read on the forward strand.
ATGGGCATCCCACCACCTCGGGCACTGGGATGGGGCTTTACTCCCCTTTCCCTCCAGGGCAGCCAAAAAGTGATGGAGGTGCCCCTTTACTCCTTTGGAGAGAGATTTGGGGAACAGATTTGGGGACAGATTGCAAAGACCAGGGTTTTCTTGCTAGAGCAAGATCCTTGCTCAGAGACACATGTCACCAGCAGGAACGTGGCAGAGGTCTGGGACCAGACTGTAGAGTAGGGCTCCTGGTATGAAAAATGGATGGGTAAGAAGCAAAGATGGAGCCACAAAGATCACCAGAAATAAACAATAAGTCAGGATGTTCAAAAGGGTGCTCTGACTGAGATCAGCCACAGCAAGGACAACAAAATCAGCCCCTGAGATTGTTGCTATTTAAAGAAATGTTTCATATGGAAATGAACAGCCCATAGAGGGCTGAGCTGGGTGCGTAACATGCATAATGCTAAAACTGCCTGGCATTTATCCCCAACACAGCACACAGAGGCTGCAAGGATCACAAAATATATCACAGGGGTTAAGAAAACTCAAGGGGCTAAAAGGATTCAGAGAGCACTTAAACCAGGTTAGACACTCCCCCCAGTGCTGCAAGAACCGGGTGTCAACTAAAGTCTTTCCAGTTAAGTTGCATTCACCCATTCAAGAGGAGGCAGACTTTTAGCATGGGTCTTGCACTTTCTACCCTTTGCATGAAAGTCAGTTGATAAACAGAAATTATCCTGAACCTCCTGAACTGAGGCTGTGGTGGACACTGAACAATTCATCCCTTGAAAAGAGCTGCATCATTGAGATGTCCTGGTCAGACACTGGCTCTGTAAGCCTCCGCATCAATAAGGACCCATGGAGGAGACAGCATTGTTATCCCTGTAGTAACTGACTTCTTCATCAGTCACAGGAGGGATCACAATTTTTGGTACTTTGAGGCTTTCCAGTACAGCCACGCTAACGAGTCATGTCCATGGTGGGGAGAGGAGGCGCATGGAGCCCCACCTTCACCCCCAGGTCAAGCATCTTGTCTTGGGCACTGGATGCACTGCAAGGAAGATCGTAATTTTTCAAACTGTCCACCCCTCTTACATGATCCAAGCCCAGTTTTGTCAGCCATCCTTGCTTGTGCAGGGCTGAGCCAGAGCAAAAGGCAAGATCAGGATCACTCAAAGGGCAGGAGGATGCAGTTTGCTTCAGATGGTGCAGGCTTGGATTGCAGTCAAAGAACTGAATCTGCTGCAGAGATTAACAAGCTCCACAGGTGCAGGGGAAGAACAGGCTCTTCGAACACAGGAGGAGAAAAACACACAGTATGGAATAGTGCCCACTGCCCGACTCGCTACTGAAACTGTTAAACAACTGCCAGTGGGTTTTCTGGAAGGAGGTCAGGAGAAGCAAAGGTGTGGAAAGAGAGAAAGCAGCAGCCGCCGATGTCCCACAGGAGGGAAACGCCAGCCAGCACTAGGAGATACAATCTGATCCTTTGTGTATTTTGCAAGTTGCCTTGTTGGAATCAAAGACCGTAGAAAACCAGTTTGCAAAATAATGCTGGTGACAGAGCAGCACCACCCCGTGTCAGGGCTGTTTCACAGAGTGGGGCTAATTCACCTTTTGTCTGCCTAATAGTACTGTAGAAACGGAATCTTTCCGATCAGAGAGGTTGAGTTATTTCATGCTACAAACCCTTTGCAGGCAGCCTGACAACAGTACAGGCTCTGCAAAACGTTACCGAGTCACAATGAGCCTCAGACAGCACTTCCCAAAGCCCTTCTACCCCACGGAGAACGAGGACTGTGGTGGGAAAATACCAGCTTCTTGGGGAAGGGGCATAAATAGCTTGAAGTGGGTACGGCAGCAAAAGCAATGCGATAATAAGAAGGAAGAGCTGCTGAGATTATCAGTTCCTGGCATTATATTCCCAAAACACTCCTTAAGCCTCACAGCTTCCATATGGCTCATCAGACACATACAATAACATGATTGCTGAGAACATTCAGTCCTATAGAAAGGAAACAAGAAACACAGACACGTCCTTGCACTCCTGCACACGCGCACACAAAGGCAGTGCCGGGACCTGAAACAAAAGGGACGGGAGCAAAGTCTGCGTTCGAGTCAGCCTCCTCCAGGCTTCCTGTTCACAAGTTCACTGTGAACATCAAACCTTCGGCGAGATGGTTCACGTGTTGCTTCCACACAGGGCACAGACTCCAGCGGGCCACCAGACCCTCCGGTGAGGCATGTCTATGCAGACGACCCATTTGCGAGCACAGTGGAGACGTCGTGCAAAGCCAAGCGTCCCAGCTGCGTTTTGCAGACCTGTGCTGCAGACCAGTAGGCACCACCCAGAACTTCCACTGAGCCGCAGCTCCGTGCCAGCCTGCTGGAAGTCCTGCCTATGAGCAAACTGGAGAGCAATTCTGCTAGAGAGAGCAAAGCTGTGCTAAAGGGACTGAAGGCAGCGGTGCCTCTGTGCAAAGGTGGCTGTTGTCACGTCCACCTCATTGACAGCTGAACAGAGCCTCGTCAAAGTCCTCATTCCCCTGTGCTATCAACAGAGCAAGGTTTTAAGAGAGCAGAAGGTGTTATTAGCCCTGCATGAAAAAAGTGACCGTTCCCTGGAGTCTTCCTAGAAGATGTCCTAGTGTGACAACTCTGGTCCCTCACTGAGCCACCAGCCGGAGTCATGGTCTCCACTGACTGCAGCATTTTATTTTCAGTCTGAGGAAGAATCAGGCCTGTAGTGAGCTCCAGAAAAACTTCTCAGTCATGGCTTGTAACCATGAAAACTCCTTCCCCAGCCCACTGAGGCTTAAATAGATGCAGTTTCAGTGATTCTTTTCCAAGACTGATAAGCCAGCATCCATATTACTTGTTTCTCAGTCATCTAGTCTCCAATTTTGAGAAACTATTTCAGTTCTACAAACCTGGCCTGCCATCTTTTTCCTTCTATGAGGCTTTAGAAAGAAAAAAGGATGAATCACCCTTTTTTTATTACTCTTCCAAGTGAGGGCTCCTTCACACAGTTACTTACTTGTAGCATCCATCACACCATTACTTCTTTGGCACCTGCACTTTCTTTGATGCTTTCTCTTTCCTCACCAAGGGGCTTGTTTATTTTGGTTTTTTATAAGCAAAGCCTAATTCTTGGTTTTCTTGTTAAAATCCCTCAGCCGAGCTCCTTGAGGAGCAAAGTAGGCATACAGAAAGTTAATGAGAAATTCTCCCTCTACCCCTGAGGATTGAAGAGGGGATAATTTAGGTAATATCTGGAACCAGCTCTGACCCTTTTAAGACTCTCCAGCATCGCTGCAGGAGGAGGAGGAGGATCCAACTGTCCTACATTTTCCTTGTGGATGCTACCACTGCTAACAGTGCACGGCTTTTCTTCCACGGCTCTCCCGACAGGTCTGAGCAGAGGCAAGTAGAGCAGAAGCTGCAGTGCTGAGCACACAGCCCTGTGCCGGTACCCGGTCAGCGCTGGGACTGCCTGCGTGCTTGCAGGCTCCTGGCAATAAGTGTTGATTTCCATCACTTCCCTACCTTGGACACCCAGAAAGCTGATGACTAGTTATGGCACCTTCTGCTGGATGCGATCATCTTGTAATATCCTAATTAGCCGGATCAGCTTTCCTCCTCATCATGAGCAGTGACTGAATGTCTTCTCCCTCTGCCCAGGACGAGCTCCACCCCCCCGCCTCCCCGCTCCGCTCTGCCACGCTTCACCCTGGGAAGCGTTTTGTGATACTTTGGATCCCTTGTAAACCGTATTCTTCGATTTGGGCAGTCTTTCAACTCCATGAAAGTTACACGTTGTTTTCATTTCTTCTCAAGTACCTCAGGTCAAAGAAAGACCTGTGTCAGTGGCTTTAAAAGCCTAATAAAGTCTTTCATCCATAGACCTGCTTGCTGGCGCAAAGTCAGGGAAAACAAACTAAGTCATCGAGTGTTGTTCAAACTGTCAGATCCTTTTCAGCATGCTCTTCCTGCCAGCCTGTTCATGTGTTTGGGGGCTGGGATGGGGAGGAAGGGAAGAGGGGGGGAAAAAAAAAAATCCTGATGGCAGAAAGCCCATGGAACAACTGGCACCTTTCCAAAGCAGCCTCCCCCCGGCCCCCAGCCCGCCTTCGTGGGCACAGGCGTCTGCCAATCTGTTCTGCGCACACACGCACACACACGCTGCACAACACAAGCAACAAAATGACTTTCCAACAACTTTGCTCACAAGTGCCACTCTACACCCTGCTTGGCACCTTGCGCTTTCTCCTCACCCCCGCCTCCCCAGGCTTTGCCTCCCAACAAGCTGGACAGGTTCCAGTGTTTAAAAGCCCATTTAACCACTCCCTTTTGTTTAGAAATGCTAAGCCTTGATCTGATATTATCGACCCTGCCGTGCCAAGAGGAGGATGATGCTGAGGGTTTCTGAGGATCCTGCAATGAGCCGAAAAGCTCCAGGAGCCCTTCAAGCTTCAGGAAGGGCTTTGCCCGCTTTGCAGCAGCCCTCGCGCTATCGAGAAGCCCCAGAAGGAGAGTGTGTACCATTCACCGGACCACACAGGATGGCTTCCACTTTTGCTTTTGTGCACGTTTCTCCCTTCATTATTGGCACGTTTAGGAGCCGAAATTCAGTGCCATGCTTGGCTGGCACCGTCTTTTGGTGGTTAAATAGTTCTTTACACTCTTTGCCTTGTTGAGTGCTGCCGTGCCCTGGAAAAGCAGAGCGGCAGGGGAGGGAGGCAAAGAGGCAAGAACAGGACCTCTGCTCTGATTGACAATTGTAATCTTCCTGGGTATTGTTAGGAGACATTTTTCTGCACTTGATAAACCCAGCATGATTACATGAAACATATCCTTTTAAAATATATTTCTCTTTTCCATAAAGCAGGTAAAGCCAACTGCATTTAGAGCTAATTTCAATTCCTTTGTACAGTGCAGCATTTGGATGCCCTCTTAAGGATGCTAGGTTTGAAAGTTTGTCTTATCAACATCCTTTTCTCATAACCTCAGAGAAGCTCTTAACATTAGTGATAGAAAGAACTGGGTAGATAACAAGTCAGACAGAGCGATAAAGCTCTGGAAGTAACAGGAGACCCTTCCCAAAATTATACCTCCCTTCCCCACATGATTATTTCTTTAAGGCAGATTGGAGAGCAGGAATACACACACTCAGCCAGTTACTGTGTGTGGAAAGATGTCACCAGACATTGGCCACCAAGATCAGCAGCCATGGGAAAAGACATTTTGGTCCAGCTCTTCATACCCATCATCCCACTGGTTCTGTGCTGCTGCTGGTCATGGTGCTGCTGAACAGGGGGAAGGATTTAAACATCCATATAGCTGCTATAAATTTGAATTAATAAGAATAGTTTCTCATCTATGGCAATTTACACCAATCAAGGCTCTACCTTCATGTATCCGGCAATCTGGAGGAAAGAGTCTGCCTCCTGCTAGGCAGTTACTGACACATTTTTAACTTTCCTGCACCAGCTCTGCCCTCCTCTGCTTTTCATTTCCCACCAAAGAGAAAACATAAAGGGAGTAATGATGAACAGGCAGCTGTGGTCAACAGAAGTAGCAGCATGGTCGAGAGAGATCCTGTCTAAAAGTTCACACAGAAACAGAGACTGACTGGCATCGAGAATAGCAGAGCCTGGAACAACGTCATCGAAAAACAAATTACACACAGACACTATCCAAGCAACTTTCTTCAGTCCAAACCAGTCAGATATTTTTGATATCCTGCAGCTTCAAAGAGAGGAACAGGCAGTTGAGTGCTAGTGCTGAAGATCACGTTAGCCCTACCAGATTATTCAGGTCATGCTAAACAGCAAATTCAGTGGATTAAAAGAGTCCTCGTTCCTGCTGTGCAATTTTAACAGTCTGCAAGTTACACGGAGGGGCTGAGGATGCTATGTACGTTGCACGTCTTGTGTAGCGCTTTATAGTCAGACAAGCTCAGCAAGGGGCATCTGCCTTCCTAAAAATTACCATTGACCCATTCCTGTTTAGGAACATTGAGAAACCAATGGACTCACCCAGCAGCCATGTGAAAATCTCTTTGCCAAGCCATGCAGAACTCACTTTTGTGTCTGCAGTGTATTGGCATTGTATTACCATGACAAAACCAAATTACCACCATTGAGGATAGCCTTTGCTAATACAACAGTCCTTCTATAGTAATATACTCGTGCGCACAAATGATAACACAATGGAGTGGATGTGTAACTGCTATAGGATCTCTGTGGTAGCGGTGAACAGTTTTTCAGCTTCTTTCTTGTCTTATCCAAGTAATTCTCCATGCAGGCGTTAGCATAAGGTCCAGTGGTACAAAGCTTGCCTAACATCAGTGCAATGGCGCTGTTTCACGTTCATGTGCCATTCCTGCAATTGCTACAGAGCAAAAGCAGGGCGGCCCCAGCTGCCACTGCAAAACGTTCTGGGGGGTTCTGCTGTGCCAAGCACTATCCCGGCTCTCATTATGGGCCACTGAAATCAGAGGTGTTCCCGTACGATGACCAAAATCAATGTGGTACCAACGCGACTAACACTGAAACCATCCACAATAATTAAGGCTGCATTTCAGACGTCAATTTAAAAAGGGGTTTTGTAATCATTACAAATGAAGATGTTGTATTGCCTGGTAAAGGAGGTCCTAGGACAGGCAGAAAGAGAAGTACTCAGCTTTCTGACCCAGCTCCTACCACACACTGGCCAACCCCCCTACACTGACACCAGCCCCACACACAGCAGAGCCAAAGCTCCCCAGAAACATCGTGCTGGTGGGCATTGCTCCATGGCTCATTGAGACGACAGACCCTTTGGTGGGTAAGCAAGCGAATAGCAAATAAATCAACTCGTCGTGTTTCTGCTTGATTTTTCAAAACACCTACTGCTGAGGTAGAGAACTGAGGTGGGGTTTCTGATGTCTAACAGAGGGCTAAACCGTGCAGTTCCCTTCTCTTCAAGGGGAGCAGTGATGGTGGGGGGGCTCTCCCCCACTGCCCATGCATGAAAACTTGTAGGAATTAAATATCATTGAGACTTCTACCTCTGTCAAAACTGGTAGAAATTAGCTGACAGGCTTGAAAAATATTATGGAAACTGATAGACAGAGACACCTACACACTGCTTTGGATGGCACAGAACTGCTTTCCCAAGAAAATCTAGGCTAAAAATGAAAATGGTCAGTCCCTGAGCAGGTCAAGATGTGGATATCAGCTTGTTGGTAGCAGGCTGGCAGATTCCTTGTGGAGGCAGACAGCTCTCCCGAGATTCAATGAGCAGTGTAAGAGAGAAGGATTTGGTTCAGAATAAAATGCTAAGCCATGCACGAGGGTTTAGGAGGACAATTCTTCCTAAGACTGGCCTCAATCAGCGGTTTCAGAGTATCTTCGACCTCACAATCAGCATGTTACAGGCTCAAGTCCCACACATGAACTCAAAGGTCCAAACTAGAAGCTGAAGCAGTTACTTTTCTACCCAAAATTATCTTATTGGTATGTAAACCCAGGATACAACAAAATTTACAAAAGACACCCTAAGCAAGTCATCAACAAGCGTTACTTTTCACTGATACAATGACTGCTCAGCATGCCGCTGTAACAATTTAACAAAGTTTTTTTTTCACAAAGGTTTGCAGACATTCCTGGATATTTTTTCAGCTAAGAAAAATCACCAGGAGCTCCCACAAAGGACTTCTCGAGGGTAGGAGGTAGCAAAGCTGAACGTTCATCACCAGCAGATCAGGGAGCAGATGGAAAAACCACAGAAAGAGGATGCACCGAGTTTGCTGTTTCTTTAAGTCGCTGATGGATTCACACATGATGCAACTAGACACAACACAGCACTTGCATCTTCCTGCATCAGTGATTCTGCAGACATAGATCTTCCCACCCTCCTCTTCCCCCTTCCAAGGCCCAGACACATTTTTTGTCTGCAACTGGATACAATCACTTTTTGCATACAAGCCCAACAAAACAAAACATCCCATTTTCAGTTCACAGAGCTGCCATGGCAGAAATAAATATTATTTTGTTTGTTGGGGTTTTCTTTCTGGTTGCTGCTGTTTTGTTTTCCAAAATCATTGTTCTGCGGAACAATTTAACAAAACATATTCTTCCTGATTCAAGACTTTGCAGCTAGCTGCACAGTGTCTGGGCTCTCAGTGAAAAAGCCAACCCTTTCAAGCCCAAACCCCAAAGTTTGCTGAAATCTCAACCTCTAGAGAACTTCCTAAATCAGTAAATCTAAGACAAGCACTGGGCCTCCTTCCAGTTTCAGCAGGAAACCAACACATACAAGATCTCTGCAGCACTGCTGTGGTTTGCAAGCAGAAGACGACACCTTTGGTTTTGCCTCCCTGCTTGGAGCACGGCATGGCTGGGGGAAAGCAGCTGGGCTCAGACCAACCCCATCCCTTCCTCCCCGTCTGAACTCCGTTTGCAGTTGGTGTCAGCACTGTTTGGGGTAGCAGCTGCCCATCTGGCTGCCGCCCCCAGGAGTTTCGGAGCAAACACGCGGCGGTGCAGCAGCCTGGCGCCGGCCAACCTGGGCGCGGTGTGTTCTCACAAGCACGTTGCTCAGCCTTGCTGCGTAAGCCAGGGGATGAGCCCTCCTTCGAAGAGAAACCTGCCCGAGTTTAGGCTTTGTGATCCCAACACAGACTCACCAAGCTGAAGCACCTGTAAAGGAGCCTGAACTCTGTTTGCAGGGGGCAGCTTCAGGAATTAGTATCTGTTTTCTCCTTCTCCCTCCCTTTCCTCCCTTCTCACTTTAAATTGCCTGATCTGGTGGTAATTTTCCTCTCCCTGGTGCCTCCCTCCCCATCCTTTCCTTCTCTCTTCCCACCCTGTCAGCCAATGACAAAAATAGAGATGAGGAAAGACACAATTGCATAAAAGAAGGGATTTTTCCATCTTTAATCGCAGAGGGGGATTGGTTTGCATGCCGCCTCACTGCAAAACCATCGCAGGTTAGGCAGGTAAGATTTGAAGGGAGGCTGTGTGATGCATCGAGCCGAGCCTGCCCCTTGACCTCCAGCTCCCTGCCTGCTCTGCCTTCAGCTTTATCGAAGGCACCGGGCGTGAAATGGTACCAGCGATGACGCTTCACACTTTTCTAAGCAGCCTTTGTGCGGAAGGAATAGTCCTATCAGATCTGCACCCTGCGCAGTGTGCTTACCTTGAACAGGTGTACCTGGGCAGGGATATTTTCCTGCTTTCGCATCACTAATAGAAAAAAGCATGTTTCTGTGCAGACACCAGCTCTGTGGCTCAGCAGATACAACACTGTCATACTACAAGGTTAGAATCCATTTACAGAAAGCTGAGTTACGGACAAGTAAAAATAAAGGTAAAAAAAAAAAATTAATGCTTACCTTGGATTTTGGCTGGTTGAGCTTGGGGGCTTCTTTTTCTGCAACAGGGACTGCTTCACTGGGCTTTTTGTAGCTGGAGAAAAAAAAAAAAATTGTAAGAACAAACCAAAAGAAGAAATTATGTCAGCATACCTTTTAAAAAGCTCTATATGTCTTACAGTTTATTTTGATTTTTGCATAGTATCACAGTTGATCAGATTAAAAAAATAAATATTCATTGTAAGTATATTCTAATTTTTGTTGGACAATACCAGTGCTCTCATCTCTATTCACTCGAAGTGTTCCTCTCCGGCCAGCCCCTTACTTCCTCACCATTTGCCACATTTAGATCTGAGGCTGGTCCCAGGACTGCTCTGGGACATTTCACATTCACCTGGGTCGTTTATCACCAAACTCAGTATATTTTTCTACTCCCCAACTGGACAATTAAAACAACACCAGGTTAACAAAAGATGAGCTTCCAGGTACCATCAGCACACCTTTCAGGGCAATCACACGCACAGACTGGGGCCATCTCCCCAGCACACGACCACTTCTGAACGCCGCGTGAAGGAGTGGAGGTGGGTCCCTGAGCAGCACGTGCCGCTTTCCCTCGTGAGTGGGTGCTCGCTGCCTTTTATTTCTCCTCCGTGCTGATTCCCAACCTGAATGGCCCCTGTCCTTCACCTCCATGCATCCTACAGTCATTTGTACCAGCACAAACTCTGTCCAAACCAAAGGAAAGCTGAGACACCGAGCCCGTGGTGCTACTAGCTTAAGGGACAGCCTCACGATGCTCAGCATTTGGTTGTACATTGCCCATATAAAATTAATTGATGATGCCTTTTCAATGGACCACCTACAGCTCTTAAAGTTTAAGCAGATGGAAGCAGAGAGACTCCATTCAGAGATTTGTATCAACAAAATATGATCACAAAAATAAAAGTATTCCCATTATGATTTTTTTAAAATGAATACTACCCAGTAGGGCTACATAAACGATTTTCTCTAGAGCGCTTTGGTCTCGACTTCCTAAAACATATTTGAGAGGTTTCCCAAAACATTTTTGGAAAGATGGATTTATCAAGATTAAAAATCTCCCCTGGAAATTCACTGTAAATAATTTTTTTAACCTACTTTCTTCCTCACTCCCCTCCCCAGGAGCTTTTTGTCTCACATCAGTGCTCTGCCACTCTTGGATTCTATGAGTCCTTCTGCCTCGATGCTTCTTGGGATGAAATGATCTTCACCAGCAACTCTGATAGGCTGCTTCAAATCAGCTCTTTCTCGATTCACGCATTTCACAATTCCTCTCTCTCCTTTTTGCTCTTGCAGCTATAATTCTGGGTGAATTTTATTTTATTAAAAAAAAACCAACCCACCAAACAAACCACCAAAACCAAACCACAAACCAAAAAACCCTAAAAGACACCCTAAAACCTTCTCCCCCCACAATCTCCATCTCCTCCTGCCAGGAACAACCCCAGTGGTCTGTGCTCCGGCTGGCAGTGGGGCTGCCCGAGCCAGATGGGAGCTGCTCAAGACCTTGGAGATCAAGCCACCAGCCTTCAATTTTGACATTTGGTCGTGGGTGGCAGATTTCTTCCTTTCACACTTAAAAATGTTGAAAACCACAGTACTTCTGTTTGACGGGGAATCAGAGGCTGATTAACCTTCTCTTCTTATGTGCAGATGCAGATGTTGAGAAAGTTTCCCACCCACATTGGCCAGGACCTGTCTTTGGACCATTAGCCGATGCACAACGTGCCATCCCGAACCCTAAACCCTCTGTATGATGCACAGACCTCGAAAGGGGGTTTGGTGCCATTCAGTACCTGGGAATCAGAGGAAAACAAAGTTTGCTTCTTCCTATCTTGCCCTACAACTGCCCTGGAAACCAGTCCTGCATATTCCCTAAATTTTTTAATATCATTGCAAAACATTCTCCTGATAGGCCAAAAATATCAGCCCCCTCTCCTCTGCCACCCTTCCCTGAGGGTGTGATGCTGAACCAGGGGGACCTTTCCCATTGCCGATGGCAGGAGCGAGGACAACATTCCCCTTTTTTTGAAATAAGGAGGATCCTTCTTCATGTGCCTTTATTAAACCATGTGCCTGCACCGTGAGCTCAAAATGACACTTTTGAATAATTTAAGATAACGATAATAGAAACATTAAAAAAACTCTCGTAGAGACCAAACCCAATTCCTCTCGCAGGTTCTGAATTAGTTTTTCGCTTGTAGCCACTTCTGCTCTATATTAAGAGCTGTAAAAAAAAAAAAAAAAAAAGCACGATAGAAGGGAATATTAGGAAATTACTAATGCTTTTTCAAAAGCACCTATTGCTTAATCTCCTGCAGTACTATTTCTGGATTCCTGTGCAGCTTTCATCTTTACACTGAGTGTTTTACAAGACACACCGCACACTAACAGCCCGATTCCAAAGAGGACGGGTTGTTTTTGCGCATTTTCCCCTGCAGCTATTTTGTTCCATTGGAGATGATGCCTCACTGGGTCAGGGCTTTTTTTTGTTTTGGTTTGGGTTTTTTGTTTACAGGATGAGCTTTATTTACTAGACAACATTAACCATTTGGATTTCCCAGCTCCAAAATTCCTTGCAGGCATTCTGAATATATTAAGTAGTTTTTTTTCTTTTAAATTCTATTTTTAAAGCTAGGAATGCTGGGTCAGACACAGCTGGGGACTTGGTTGCTTTTTCACATTTTGCTTTCAGGAAGGTAGAAACACAAGCTACTCCTAAACCACCAGGATCAGCACATCATCTTTTCCCCAGCAACATCTGGAATATTAACAGACTGGAGCAGGATTGGAGTTGCATTGGCTGAACCAATCTCCGGCAGGAGCCTCCCCCCACTCGCAAGAAGTGAAAAGCAGTCGCGAACGTGAGGAGCAGCAGACTCACCGCTGCGTGACTCCAGTTTCATGCCTGCACTTCTCCATTGATTTATGGGGCAGCTCATTTCCAGACCCACCTCCTTCAGGAGGAGGAACTTCAACTCGATATGAATAATAGGGTCCTATATCTCTTAAAGCAGTCGCTGGTTCTTTCCAGGGTGGGGAAGGGGGGAATTATGGCAAAGAATTATTTCTCCTCCTTTTGGATGGGTTTGGAAATGAACTGTGCAGCCAGAGAGATGGTGCATTTTGCATTAAAAAAAAAAGAAGGAAAAAAAAAAGAAAAAAAAAAAGATGTAAAGACCATAACCCAAAACACAGCTCGAGACGATGAGGAGATCCCACAACCCATTCCCTTCATTAAAGTCGCACAATAGAAGACACGCACGCCTTCCGCCCATTCAATCTCTCCCTTACATCTATATATCTATATACACATGCCCCACAAAGGCATATTTTCTACGTTAAGCCTATGGATTACTGGCTCAGGCCCTTACAAAAAAAAAAAAAATTAAAAAAAATGTTGCCAAGGCAACTAGCCAGGGGTTGCTATGGCATCTTGGAGCCGAGCAGCTGGGCCAATCCCCGCTCCCTGCGAGCTGGGAAGGCGCAAAGCCTCTAAATTTAATGTCAGTGCGGAGAGGAAGGGAAGCTGTTGAGGCATGCATGATGCTGAGCGTGCGCTTGCTAAATGCGGACAACATGGCCCCCATGATTAGGACCAGCACACTAATGAATATTCATTGGGCTGATTAAAGCAAAGTCAATTAACTACTTGACTGCTTGATTTTTTGCTGGATTTTAGTCATCTCTTTTAACCATTTTGCCACTGGGGATGCTCTTGTTCTCCCCTTCATCTCTCTCTTTCCTCCTCTATATTTCCTTACTCTGGCAATTAGGGTTTAGATTTTTTTTTTTGTCTTTATGCTTTTTACTGACAATAGCCCGTCCTCCTCAGATTTTACGGCTCACTTTATTTCACCAGTAAATCATGCTCTTCTAGGGTCACTGTCTTCCACTACAGTTGTAGGTAAGCCAGAAGGTCAGAGATTTCCATCAAGTTTTTAAATCTCGCGTGCGATTTAATTCCAAATCCACAGCTAAGCAATAATGCTGATTTTCTACTTCACAGTGGGATTCTCCCCCATACCCACAGCTCTTTGTTTTATAACACAGGGAGTTGCTGTGAGCCAGGTCAAGGGCTGTGGAATATTTTTTTTATATACTGATTTTTTAGATCAGGATTCCTTCAGATAGACAACTCAGACTGAATGTTCTAGGAAACCTAAAGGGATCCTAAAATAAAACAACAATTCATTAAAAATGGTTTTCAATTTAGGGAGATGTCTTTCTCCCAGTGCAGTAGTGATGTAATAAGACTGCGTAGAGGGCTGCATATTTTATAAAGATCATTTTTCAGAATGTGCCTGCAAACTAAAACATGTGATTAAATTAAAAATAAATGAAAAATTGTCGGCCAAAATATCCCACATTTGTGAATTTAGCCCTTACAACCTAACCCGGGAAAATACATTCATTTTCATCATGTTCTTGGACTTGTTTTGAAAACTCTCTCAGGTTCTTGTATTATGTATACAGAACCATGTCAGAGAAAGATGCATTTACATGATAGTTATGGCTCTCCTGGAGGGGAGTTATTAACAGTTGTAAGTAATATATGTGATGGGTAGAATGGAAAACCTGAAAATAATAACCAAGCATTTGAGGTCGTGTCTTTGTCAGCAAGCGAAGTAAAAAGATGCAGAAAAAGGCAGAGTTTACAGTGTGGTAGGGGCAACACTAACTTCAGATATTATACATGCAATTCAGCTACTTGCAAACAAAAAAAAAAAAAGGAAAAAGTAGTTGAAGAGGAAGGAAGTGAGCATAAATGACTGGGGAAAGTTTGCATTATTTTTAATTGCAAACTAAAAAAAATAATCAATTTCCACTATATAAACTCCATGGACATACAGGCTTCTCTATTATTTTGCTGGATGATGCACATATTTACATGTATTTATACATTTATAGTTATAAAAACAGACAGTTGCTTTTCCAGCATGCCACTAAATTGTGGAAAACAGGGAATTACAACACTTTCCCCTGTGCAAGTTGTGTTCTGGAAGCACTGCAAGCAATTTCTCTGCAACCTCGCTGTGTGTACCTCATCCCTCTATTAACGCCATTATCCCAACTTTTTATCTTTTCATTTGCAACCAAACATTCAGCACCTGTTTGGACTCTGGGAGTCATTTGGGTTTCACCTCGCAGTGGCTAATACTGCCGGGAGGCACGATTTGGTGTGCGCGCTCCCGGATTGCCGAGATGCCGCCCTTCTTTTCAGAGCTTTACATTTCTGCCATCAAAATCAGAAATCTGCATAGCAACACTGAGCTCCGCGGGGTAACACATTTCATTTACCCAAATGTGAAGGAAAACCACAACAAATAATTACCTATTTACAAATTAAAAGAACAACAAAAGGAAAGGAAGGGGAACGTGTTAAGCTGCCACATTCAATTAAAGGAATTTGGGGGCTCTTTTTCAAAATAATACATTTTCATCTACATGCATTGGAAATCTCTTCACAGGGGGCAAGACGCAAACACAGATGTACACACACAAAGAAAACGAGAATAATTCCATTCTTACAAAATATTTAGAGAATCGGATTCAGATTCTAACTGGGTCACAATTGAAATGTAGCTAGCAACCTACAGTACAGGGAGGGGGGAAAAGAAAAGAAAAAACACAAAACCCCACTCCAGTGCCATGCAACTCAGCAGTCTGCAATTCCTGGTCATGAGAGGCCACAGCACTAGCCAGGCAGCGTGTTGCAGGTCAGGATTAAGATGCATTAACAAATTCATATGGAGGAAGCTTGCCCAGCACCTGCCCACAATTTGCCAATTCTCTTCATCTCCCTTCTATGCGAATCAAATTCTCTTTTTCTACTTGGAGGAGGTTATTTTTTAAAAAATACTTTTATTCTGGGTAAAATTTGCATGCCTGAGCTGTGAAAAGCATTTTAGCTCAAAACCTACACAAGAGTAAGAACTACAGGATTATCGTGCTCGTATTGTGAATGATACAGAGATAAAAAAATGCTCAGAGCCATGTGCATGTGTGCGCATGCATACACACGTACAGATAAATGACAGCAAACAGCATCTATCCTGGTTCTAAGATATATGGCAAATTCTATAAACTATTAAAAAAACCCCCACAAAAATACAAACCGGGTATCTACATCTGCACAATGGAAAATTTTCTGATGGCAAACCCATTGCGGGAGCAGTAAATTCAGGGTTAAGTCTCTGAATTCCTGCCTGATACTCTCAGCCTTTCATCATGTCTCTATGAATTTTTATTCCTGCACTCTGGGGTAAATTAAGGCTGATGGTGTCAATACAGAGTTTTGAGCCCTATTTCGATATTTCTTATGTTTCGCCTGTTTAATTCAGACCCTTTAAGTTTGATTTTTCAACAATTTAGGAGGACGGCTTGGGGCTTTCTAATCCGCTTTTGAAATGCCATATTTTCGAGGCGGCTATTTCCCACTGAACTGCCGCTCCAAGTCATCCCGTGCATGTTGTGTCAAGGCAGGAGCCATTTTCCCAGGCAGAATAAATTCCTCGCCGTTCGATTCTCGCGACATGATGGCTAATTGACCCCCTACACATCGTCAAGAGCAGGAGCACCCCAAAGCTGCTGAGATCCTGAACTTTTGCATCCGTCTGCTTTTGAAAAACAAAGCCCCAAAACCCTGCAGGAAAAGCCTGATGCGTTTGAGATTAAAAACGTGATGTGTCTGGGATTAAAGTAAAACACGTTTACAGACCTCGCGATGCTAACCAACCAGAAGAGTTATCTAATACGCGATACATGTGATTGCTTGAATAATATTACAGTAGACGCCGTGTCCCTTCCTCCCTGCATGCATACCCCTCTATGCATGCACACACATGGTATTTCTAATAGGATCTCTTCTCCCCTCTCTCTCTCTCTCTCCCCCGCTGTCACAATCTGTCGCTCTCCAATCTGCCCACTCTGCTCTATTTTCCCATCCAATATTCCCCCTCTAACACCTTCCCCTCCTCTTCAGCCCCCATCCTTGCTCCCTCTATCTTCCCCCCTCCTCCGGGCTCCGTTATCGGCCACCTTAGCCCCAGCACCATGTTTTGGGTCTGTGGACACTGGAAGCAGTTAGCAGATCGGTTAAAAACACAAGGATAGGAAAAAGCAGATTCTCCCCCCGCTACTAGCACTTAAATTACACGGTAACTACCTCCCTCCTCTAATAATTTGGTGCCTAAAATCCATTTTTTATAGGGATGAACTACATTATTAACACTCACTCTTACTTGGTGCTATTTTATCAGAAACTTTACAAAGTAGTTCACTATCGCTATTCTCCGCTTTACAGAGGGGAAGAAAGAGAGCGAAGGAAAAGGCTCGGCCAGAGCTCCCCAGCAGGCTGGTAGTAGAGCCTGAAATAAATTAGGTCTCCTGGGTTCCAGTCCAGTGCTCTACCCATTAGTCTCTGACTAAGAAACAAATGCAGAGAGGCCAGAAAACGCGTAAATTGAAGCAACACTTCACTGTTCCTTGCAGTCTGTAGAATAATTACTAGATGCAGATGTAGCTAGAGGTGCCTGAGGCTTTGGTGATCCCAGGGATATATTTATAAGATCTGGCTTTTCCTCCAGACCATCCTGCTGCTCTGCTGTGTTGTAGGAACTATTTGCTCTGGCTGAAATTTGGCCCTAACTTGGAAAGCGCAGGACACAAACGTGTCTAAGCGGAGCAACTAGTTTAAGGAGTTCAGGGAAAGCATCAGGCTTTTTCTAGGCCTGGCAGGATTATGAAAATAAGTATTTAATTTCCCAGAAGAGAACAAGCTTGTGGCCAGCTTATATGTGCCTACAAATGGACACATAGATGCACACATGGGAACATGCCGAAAGCTCCACCACGGCACTCAAGGAGGGGGAGAAATGGGTTTTACACAGTGTGTAAGATAACAACAGTTCTCATGAAGAGGGGAGAAAGGTATATCAATTCACACTCTCTAAGCTTACAGGTGCCCCTTGCTTCATGCCGTGCTGCACAGCTCATGGGGATGAGGATAGCATTGACCCCATGGAGCGGTGGGTACGGCAGCAGTGTCGAGTCCCTCCATGGGACAGGGAGATGCAGAGCAAGGACTGATCTAGAACATAGAGGCATAAGAATCCTGGAAGATTAGGACATTCTGCCTCCCTTTCCAAAAGATAAAAGCACCTGCTGCTAGGAAAACGGATGCTGCCACATAGAGAGCATTGAAACCAGTAAGAAACTGATGCCATTCCTGCAGGCCAAGCAAACACCGCATTTAAGAATAATTTTAAAGAGGGGGAAAACCCCAAAGATCCTTAAAAGAAAGCTGAGTTGAGTTCTCATCCCCACTCGAAATTTACATCAACTACACATTATATTTAGAGAGAGTAAGACACAGGGTAGCTGCTATCACGGGCTGCTGCAGCGCGATGCCTGTGTCGCCCTGCAAGAGTCGGGGAGGGGCTCAGCTTCCAGATGCAGACCTGTGCGCTGCAGAACAAGGAGCGGCTCCAAGAGACCTTATCCAGGAATCTCATGGCACGGACCATGGTTGTACCAATGGTTACTAGAGGAACCTCTGCTATTCAAGCTGTTCACCAGCTTGGAACATCACTTCAGCGCCCGCAGACCAGGCTGCCCAGTACAAGAGAGATGTGAACGTACAGGAGAGAGTTCAGCCAAGGGCCTGGAGCATCCCTCAGATGAGAAAAGGCAAAGAGCTGGGACGGTTCAGCCTGGAAAAGAGAAGGCTCGGGGTGGGTCTTGTTAATGTGTATAAATACCTGAAAGCAGGATGCAAAGAGGATGGAGGCAGGCTCTTTTCAGTGGTGCCCAGTGACAGGACCAGGGGCAGTGGGCACAGCTGAAACACAGGGAGGTCTGTCTGAACATCAGGAAACACTTTACTGTGAGGGTGACTGAGCCCTGGCACAGTTTGCCCAGGGAGGTGGGGGAGCCTCCATCCTTAGCGATGCTAAACAAACCCAACCTCTGGACATGGTCCCTGGTAACCGGCTCTGCCTGGCCCTGAGCAGGAGGGTTGGACCAGACGGTCTTCAGAGGTCACTTCCAACCTCAGCCATTCTGTGATTCTACAACATTTGCTTCTTAAAAAAAAAAAAAGTAATTTCCTTTATGAAATTTAAAAAAAACATCTAGATGCATACTTTTCAAATATGGCTTTATAAACCATTTCTTTATGACAAAGACCACAAACAGCTTTCTCAATCTGCAAAATTTCTGGTAAGATGGCTATTCATATTTCCTTGCAATAGTGGCACTCATGGCTGCAAGAAACCTGAACCATCAGATCATCTGGGGACCTTTCCTGTTCAAAACTTTGAGGATCAAGCCTACAGCAGAGATTTCTGTGCACATCTGGGCTTCTTTACCAACAGGATGGCTTCCTTGCCTTGGGCCAGTACAACTTCATAGAAGAAATCAGTCATGATAAAGGTGTGAAATGTCATGGCAATTCTTAAAAGGGCTCCAAAGCTGAACCCAAGGACTACAGACTTGTAAATATGGCTTGCATAGCTGGCAAAAAATATTTGCAATTATATATACATACACTAATTCCTAGGATCTGTGGTAGATTTGCGAGGTGTGACTAATTCAGCCAGCACAAAGGTGACACCGCTGTGACACAGCATTTGCATCTCTGAAAAGCTTATGGCCACTTCCCTCTCCAAAAGCTCTTGAAGACATTGAACTTTCATGGCATGAGAGGGAACATCCCCTTCTAGATTCATAACTGATTGCAACACGTGAAGCCAAAGGCAGGGAGGAAAAGCTTTTGCAGTGGGTGGAGTTGCCAGTGGATTATCCCAAGCATCTTTGGGGCTTGTCTTGCTCAAGTGACCTTTTTCAGGTCACAAACAGCAAGATGACGAAGTCTGCAGCCAGTAAAAAGTTATTTGAGAACCATCCAGTCTAAAAAACCAGTTATTACTTATTTTTAAAAGATCTCACTATACCCAATGACAGAATAATGAAACAATGTCAGTAAGCAGAGATACAGAGAAAGAATAGTGTATTTGTCAGGAGGCCACTCCACTGTTGGACAGAGGGTGCTGGACCAGACAAACCCTCACCATACCTCTTTGGTAATCCTGATACTTTGCATAGCTCATTTGGATGTTTCAGACCTTTTGCACCAACACAAGAGCACAAAGTTCATGTTACACCCCACAGCCAAGGTCTTCGCTTCTAATTTGAAACAAATAGCCACTGTCCCACAACATTTCACTGGTATCTGCTCTCTGTGGGATTCTCAGCAATAAATATTGTAGTCACCTGGATCTATGATGGTGTGGTGGATGGTATTTCTCTAATACAAAGTGAACAGAAACTTCATACGAGAGCAGACCTGAGGTCAGCTTTGACTCCAGATGTCTGCTGGACAGCCATCAAACACGTTTCTGACAAGCTGGAGGCTAGTGAAAACACGAGTACGGAAGGATTTTCTGCATATGTCATGCCCTTGCACATCTCTGTTCTCGTGATTGATGACTACGCTCCAAAATTATGATATACTGTACAGCTCAGCCGGTTTTGTCTTACAAATCTGTACAACTTCTGCATGCACACAGGCAGGTACTAAGAGCAGCCTGCCCAGAGACAGTGATAAGGGTACGTTCCTCAGATCTGAAAAACCCCCACTCCAGGAGATCTTGAGTAGAGTTTTCCAAATCCCTTAAATCAGGCAAACCCCAAAATCTTTCCTGCATGAGAGAAGTGACACTGGGAAAATGCGTACTGGGAAAGGACAGAAAGAGCAACTCCCTGAATTCAGCTTGAAACCAATTCCTACTCTCTTGGGTTTGGTTGTGAGCAACATAACTTTCCTGTGCTAATATAAACACATTTGAAAATCAGGCTAGGGGGAGTCAAAAGCAATGACTCCAGCTTCTTAGTTCCCTGTGTGCATGTGGGCACCCAAAACCAGAAGACTTCACGTCCTGCTGTCTTGTCCTGAGGGTAAGTGCAAGAAGTTGTGCTTTGTCTCACTTGATATTGCAGCCTACCAGACACCAAGACCCATCTGAAACCTCCACACCTCGGCGCGCAGGGTGCCCACGTGGAGACCGCAACTCCCAGGAAGCCCCGAGATGCACCGTAAGGCAAACGTGCTCAGCTTGCAGAGACTTCTGAGAATCAGAGCAGCCCACCTCTGCGCCCCCTTCACCCACGCTAAGCGCCTGCCCTTTGCCTTCACCCACTCACCCACCAAACCCTTGGTGCTGCTCAGGGCTTGCAGAACATGAAGCCACCCCAGTGCTGAGCCAACCCCTTTCAACAAGTGCGACTGGGAGGCAGAGGCAGCGCGCGAGCACACCGGTGCGAACCCGCCGCGGCCCCAGCAGAGCTGCAAGCGCGCACGTCACTTCTCCAGGAACTTGTTTGTATTCTTGGGAGAATGTTGAAAAATATCTCTGACCCCCAAACATTTACCTTTTGATCGGAGGTTTCCAATGTTGCTGTAGTGTATTAAAGCTGAGATGCTCATAAAAAAACCCTTTGTGTCAACATAGTAAATGACTCTAATTAGGCTGGTGGTGCAATGAAAATGCTTAATTCATTCTGATGAGGCAGAAGGAAGAGCTAAAATGTTTATAGACAATGGGTGAACAGGGAGATATAATGCTGAGTGCCAGCTTTAAATGCAAATTACCGCAGAAATCTTTCCCTCTCCACCATCCCATTCCTCCCCCTTTCTCTCTCTCTGTCGCCAGCACCACACTGTAATCTCCTAGTCCAGTAATTAGAAGTGAAAGAAGCCACATAGAGGGGCCTCTAAAGGCAACACTAAAGAGAATTACAGAAAAAAAATACCTGCCTTTAATAGAAGACAGCACCGTTTTCCGAAGTGCACCACCATTGCAGCACTTAGCATGGTGGTAGGATCAGAGAGGTGATAATTTGGAGGGGTGTTACTGAAATAGTATGTAAATTTGTTGCACTTTGCCCCACCCATCCGAACTGGCTTCATCTCTAGTGTCTGTTCGCAGGGCTGGGGCCACTTTGCCTTTTGGAAGAAGGCCAGGCCAGCACCAACAAGCAATCGTCTTGGGGAAGGCAGCTCTTGTGGTGCTTCTTCCCCTCACCAGAAATATGCAGCTGTCGGTGGACAAGAAAGCTGCACGCTTGAAAAAACGCAGCCTGGAAGGTGCCGAGAGGGACTAAACATGGAAACCTTACAAGATCATCCTTGGAAAAGTTTCTCATCACGCTTGCAGTATCTCAGCTTCTTTTAGAAGAGGAGAAATCATACATTTGGTGAGGAAGAAGAGGTGAGAGAATGGAAGAGGACAAAGAAGAAGGGAGAAAAGGTAGCCAGTGTTTGGGCTGCATATGGGGTATGACGCTTTTCTTTAAATGTTCTCATTTGGAACCTCTGGAATAGCTTTTCCTTGGGAGTTTAAGTGAAGAAATGCTCCTGCTGCCAACTTGACAGTGTCTCATGTTTTCGGATCTCCAGTATCAGCATGGACACGGCAATGTACAGCAGCATACAGATGTGTAAGAGTTTCACATCTAGAGTCTGAGCTAAAATTGGGTTTTGTTTCATTTTTGTGAATTAAGTGCCCTCAGTCCTGCTTTGGCACAGAACAACCCCCCTTTTCCTTCCTACACACAGGCACACCAACCACCACAGTACAGCAGAAGATCAGAACACCAGACCAGAAAATCTCTCAGCCCTAGACTACAAGCCAAACAAACACCTGGTTAAAAGCTGCTGAAGTTACGGTCTGGATAGAAATCCTTTAAACTAACACATTTTCTCTCCTCCTTGTGGGAGCAGTTGAGGCTCAAGCTTGAGAAGAACAGGCAGGCAGGCACACCCCAAGGCTCCCCGGATTTTTGCCTCCAGGATCTGACTGGGGCAGGGGAAAGGGGCAGATATCAGGGAGCATTTTTGTGGGGACAATGAATTTTTATTGTCTTTCCACTCTACCACAGTTGTGTTGTCAGTGGACAAGGTCACTCTCGTTCTGGGCACGTCTTTTAACACTGTGCTCATCTCTCTAGGCAAGCCTGGTGACATGCCCTGCCCTTTTCTGCAGATGGCCCGACCACAGCAGCCAACGTGGGCTTGCTTTTCCGTGAGGGTTTTAATACCCTTTAGGAAAGCTGCAGGAGGCTGAGGTGTGCTGCTGGAGGTCAGTGGTCAGACCTTGATGCCAGATCACATTACGTTAGCAACTCCCAATCAAGCTGGATTTCCTGACTTAAAATACTTCTATTTGCTAAAAAAAAACACAAAGATGATGTTTCTCCCCTCCCTTAAGGCCAGTATGCATGAGGTCCAGCTACATCCCAGAGCCTGGCCTGGGCAGGGTCACACTCCTGCAGGACAGTTATCACAGAGGTGATGCCGCATTTGTGCATTGCATAAATCCAACGGAGCACCCTCCTCCGCGTGTCCTTGTCTGTGTAAACAGGACCACAGAAGCCTGAGACAAAGCTGGACTTGGAAAAAGGCACAGCTTGCTTGTGCCTGCGATTCATTCCCAAGGCTCTGCTCAGCTCATTCATAAAAGATCTCCATCTGACCCGCAGAGCCACCTCAAACCCCTGGTGTGTAGGTGACGCTGGGCTCTCCTGGAGGATGCCCCTGGGCACAGCGCAGGCGTGCCAACAGCTCCCTCTCCTCCAGCCGCGAGCTGGAGCATCCCACCGTCTCTTTCTCTCTCTCCCTCTCTGTGTTTGCTCAGTGAGACAGAAGCAATACCAGTTTGCAGCACAATAAACCATGTAAAGGAAGCATCAATTAACTAGAATACATGGATATAGTATTTAATTAACTGATAGGCTCACAGTTACCGTATGATGTCATGGAAACCTCGAATCTCCTGGGTGCCGCCTCACACATGCCAACCGGGAATTGGAGCCATCACAAATCCCATGTAAAGTTTGAATCCTGACATTTTTAATTAAAAAAAAAAAAAAAAAAGACTCTGACTCTCTTAAGTACCTTTTAATTGACATAAATGTGTGCACATCTTTGGTACTGCAGGAGCCCTGGGTGTGATGGCTCTTGTAGAATGGAGGCCAGCGGCATTACTCACCCATCCAAGGCCACTGTCATTAACCATGGCTTTGCATTAAGGACATAGAAGAATGAGCCCACAAGGCTCTAAGGAAATAAAAAGAGGGCAAAATCATACTGGATGGGTTTTCAAGAATATAACAAGATAATACACTGCATTTATATTGCCTTTGATACGAGGATCTCCAAGCACTTTGCAAAAGAAAAATGCAAACATTTGAGGCCGATTGCCTGACTCCTAATTCAGTATGAAAGCATCATTTACGTCTATAACTTCTCATTCAGCACCTTCTAGAGAGCTGCCCTGGTTCAAACACTGAACAATGTAGCCTCAACCATTTAAAAAGCGAGTGTTATTTTACAGGACCTACAGCTGAGGAAACTGAGGCAAAGGGAGGTTGGGGCCATCAGTCCAAAAGTCAATGCCTGTTGAGTTCCAAAGCAAGGAACGGAGTCGAAAGACTCCAGCATGTGCTAACGGGGCAGAGCCAGGAGTGGTGGAAGAGGGAGCAGCACCCTCACAGCACTGCTGGCAATGCCCAGGCACAGCAAATTCCCCCAGGATGTGCCCAGAACTGCCCAGCATCCCTGCTCACACTGGGTTTGTCAGGGCCTCTCACACTCCAGCAGCACCAACTCTGCATCCTCAAACAACTATTAAAGAATGCAAAGGTCTAGTTTCCCAAGTACCAGGCTGCTGCATTAGGTATTGAAGCTGAATCTTTGCAGCCCATATACAAATACCAACAATCAGCTTCAAACAACACTCTGATAGAAGTAATTTTACTTCTCCAGCTGTAAACACTAACACTTTCATTCCGTTTACTGCAAGATATTTGTTGCCTGATACCAGTTCTGTCCCAACAGCTGAAATTACAGGAAAAGTCCTGTATTAAAAACTATTAGGCTGAGACATATTGTATGCCTGCCTTTAGTGCTTTGACAGTAGAACATTAGGCTTAAATACACCGAGACAGGTAAGTACAGTATTATTTTCTGTGAATGAAGGTGTGCGTTTGTTCTAAGCATCCATTGTCTCTGTTTATGTGTGAATTAGTTTATGGATTGTTCTTGACAGAGCTACAGCGCCCTCCCTTAAGGGCATTGCTGATATATTACCTTTGAAAGAGAATCACAATTTATTCAAACACAGAGCTAAAGATAGATGTGTACCAGAATATCTTGAAATATTGCATTATATATAAAATGAAATAGGGGGAAGCTAAATTACACAGCTATAATTACTTAGAGTTCAGGTGGCATCATAAATAACCTATTCACAACTCGCTCAGTGTTTATTATGTCACCAGAGCGATATAATTAACATGGTATAGATGGGAACTACGCAAGGCAGATGCCTAATATACCCAGATCTAACACACTATGACATAAGTATAAAAACACACAAACACATACTATGTCATTCATGAAAGTGAAAGTGGGAAGAAAAAAAAAGAAAAAAGCAGCAGTTTGACAATTTTCAGGCCCCAGCCCTGCTAATGCCACCAGCACCTCTTTGGAATAGTCATAGTTAAATTTATGGGCACGCTTCAGCATTTACATTGCAGGGGCATAGATGGTTTTGCATTGACGGTGTTTACGCCACCTATGAAATTCTTCCTGTGCTGCTCTAAAATTGGCTCCCTGGCTGTTTGAAATGAAATTGTTACAAGGAGTAAGAAGTTGCCAAACAAAACCTGGAATCTGCAAGTCATCATCCAATCCTGCACCACAAATACACCAGTTCCGATATCCAGACAGAACTGCTTGGAAATTATCAATCAGGCATTAGGCAAAACCAAACAGAGTAAGAAAAGCAGAACATTACAAAGGGGAAAAAAAGCCACCAAGGCATCAAAAGCCTCAACACAGTAAAATTCATAAGAAAATATTTCTTATTTTACCTCAAAATCACAAGATTTGTCCAGTCAAGTTCTGTTTCCAAAAAATCTCTCCTCACATGGCAAAATGTATATATAGCTTTGTGCTGGAGGAGAGGTTCAGAAACAAGTGAAGGTGCCTCTCACAAGCTCAAAGGAGGAATGAGATAAGCAGGTGGCAAACTTAAAGAAGTCCATTAAAGAAACAGAAAGGTTAGAGGAACATGTTTTCAGGAGTGTGTGTTTGGGATATGACAGTGTGAGGGACTGGAAAACAAGCTGCTTTTCTCCAAGGTGTCCTTAAGTTTCAGTTGCTCGAATCACGACAATATTTTTAAGGGTCTTCGAAAAACAATTGGGTGTGTGTTACTCCATTTCTGACTCACTCCTTCCCATAACATTTTGCTGCTTTCCATTTCCCTATATATATTTTTTTTTTTTTCCCAAATTTGTTTCTGTAACAAGGAAAGCAAAAGGAAGAAGTAGAGTGGGGGGACAAACTCCCACCATTCCCCCCCCAAAGCCGAGGTGAGAAAGTGAGTCAGAAATCAGCTTTTTCCCTTTACACCTCTGCTTTTCACTGCCGTAATCGCTATTTGTGGACAGTTTATTGCATGCTTCTCCATTGAAAAGAGACCCAACACAATATAGCAGCAGAGGAGTTCTATATGTTTGTTCTTTTACTGCTTCCTTGGTCAAATCTGTTGACATTAAAAGCAAGATGGCTTTTCCCCCAGGTACCAGCTCTCCCCTACTATTAAAAACCCCTCTCCAGACTTAATTGCACCCCCCAAATAGGAACGGGAGCAAGCCCCAGACAAGGCAACCGAAGGGCTGCAGCTCCTGCAGCACACCCAGCCTGGGCTCCGAACGCAGGATTCCTCCTGAAGCTGGGGAAGGTGCCCGAATACATCGGGGTGGGATCATCATTCCAGCCAGCTTCAATGGAATCACAATTTCTTTTTTTTCTTGTAGTTAAATTGCAGGTACCAACAATGTCCTTAAAGAGTTTTGGCCCAGCACGGAGCTTGTTCTTAGTCTGCCTCATCACCTCGCAGCAGAGGTGCGAGTGGGCTGGCTCTCTGCCACCGGTGGGGAGAAGATTCAGGAGGTTAGACACAGAGCAGAGGCAAGTGCTGTGTCTTTTATTAAACAGCATCTGCCCTTCTTCTGGATATATTACTTTATGCCAAGTGGTGTGGATTTTTTTTTTTTTTTCTTTTTAAGTAAAGAATATTTAACGTCATATAAAAAGAAAAATGGTGCCTTAAATTATTTGTGGCATGTCCTCTGTGCTGTGGAGGAACAAAGCTCACTCTCCCAATGTGCCGCACCAGAGTTCAGGAGCAGCGGTGACAGTCAGGAAAGAATTTATGGTCCCTAGGGAGAGATCTGCTAGGGTCCTGCAGAACAAGATAAAATATTTGAGGGTTGCTTTTTTTTTCCCTTCTTCTCCATGGGGGTAGCAGAGATGAAAGATGTAAATCCATTTCCCAGGGACCAAGACCCCACCAAAACACCTTCCCCTCCTGGAAGACAGACTTGGGTTTGCAGAGGGAAGCTAATAATCTGGCTTTGTTTCCATGATGCTCTTTTCTCTGTTCCCAAGAAATTTTGCAGCACGAACAGGAATTCTCCAAAGGTTAAAAACAAACTCTGGAAAAGGCAAAAGCAAGCAGCACAATGGGTTCCCTCCCCCTTGAGCCCTCATGATTTTTTTTTTTTTTTTTTTGAGCATAAGGTGTTTGGGGCATAATTTATGATTCACATGATTCATGAACACTTGCAGAGGGCACTCCATCCAGGTGCCACCAGGGAAGCTGAGCAGCCTCATGTTTTTAAATGCCTTTCACTGGCTGCTCCCTTGGGCCAGGCTGAGCTCAGGGCTCAGTCGGTGGTCACAGCTGGAGTGCTATGGAGAGGGTCTGGGTTATTTCTTTCTCCAGAATCTGCTCTCAAGGACCAAACCCCCTCACCCCATGCTGTCATTCCCAAGTCCTGCACTGGAAATTGGTACAAACCCTGCACGTTTATACCAAAGCTGTAACCATCAGGTTTCCAGTGCTGGGACAGAACAGCAACACACTTGCTGAATGGTTGCACCATCGTTTTAGGTCCTCTACTCCCCATGAGACAACCTCTTCCCAACTTGCCCAGTCTCTTCCTCCAGACAGAGAAGCATTACAGGGTGAAACCCTGCGCCCTCAGACACCCATCCACAACACAAGCCACCGAAGACAAAGGGCAGAGCCACTCAGGACCTGTGCCTTGCCCCATGCCAGGCTGGCTGGGTGGATGCCCACTGTCCTCCAGCAGTTCTCTGGTCACTGTAACAGGGTGATGGGCTGGCGCCAAAGAACCCTGCTAAGAGCTGCAGCAGAGGATGTATCAGCCAAGCACATCAGCTTCTGCACCAAGCTGTACAAATGCAGCTGTGCAGCTGAGGGTCCAAAGCCGGCTTTGTCCAGACAGCTCAGAGCACTCACAAAAAAACTATACTGAAACATATGCTTATATAGTTGCTCAGGTGAGCACCTGCTTGTGTGCTGGCCACACAAGCATCTTCAAAGCAAAGAGCAGCATGCAATTGCAGCCACAGCTTGGAGACAGGAGTCGGCCTGATCCAAAGTCCCCTCAAAGGAACAGTAGCTTCTCTGGAGGCTCAGTGGTGCTTTGGATCTGGCTTGTAGCTCCTATGTCACCACCATCTTTAGTATTGGCCTTTCATTTGCAAAGCCTTTGCTTCCCTGTCAGCCAGAACAACTCATACAGGTAAATTATTTAAAGTGCTGTTCCTGCCTCAAAACCTGCTATGGCTTTTCATCTAACTTCAGCCCAAGCCCACGGAGCACTGCCTTTAGCCGACAGCAAGATTCAAGAGCAAGCCCCCCAGAGGGACAATCTCTGGCTGGTGCAAAGCACCAGAGGTTCATTTACTCCAGTAGTGCCATAGCAATTAATACTCACTAAAAATCATCACCTTTTTAGACACATCCTGTGAGCAGACACATGCCTTCAATGTTAGGTTCTTCAGCTTGAATCACACTTTGATTTAACACAGAGCAAGGTAATAAACAGGGGGTTATCGCCAGCACCAATGCTGTTCACACCCACCCACCAGGGCACCCTGCTTCTTGCAGGCTGCTGCAAGTTGTATTCAGCACCACCTCGGGAGCAGGGGCAAGAAAACCCCCAAAGTCAATCCCATGCATCAGCTGAAGGAAAAACATTTGTGTCTCCAGGTGGAAAGGTTAAAAGCTACAGGTGGGTCTGCTGCCCACCCAAAGCAAGCACAAGCAGCTACAGAGCATCTCTGCTCTCAGCCCGCTTCAACTCCAACAGCACTTTTTTTTTTGTCCCCAAGACCCCAAACAAAATCCCTCAGCAAGGGACTGATTTCTCTGAAAATTAGCAGCAAACTGCACATGCCACTTTCTGGTAAGAAGATTTCAAAGGCGGCTGCAGTCCCCTCTTTCTGCTGCAGGGAAGTGGAACTAATTACACCGCAGTTCTGAAGTGCCACTGGGGCAGCTTTGCCCCCTGGGCTCCCACCGAGGCCATCGCAGCACATCAGACAGTCTCCCTGCTACCCGAGCAGCCAGGCACTCTGGATGGAGCGACAACAGCAGTAATAGATTTGATCTTATTATATTCATTTAGAAAGATGTTTATGACAGGCTGACATGAATTTCAATCCAAGCCTTGCTCTCTTCCCATAGCATCTGCAGCTCCCAGAACCTGCAAGCGGGGGCAAACTGTTCCTTAAAAATTGAAGATGTAGGTCAAAATGAAAAAATTGTTACTAGAGCCCTGTGTTATCCGAGCTCTTCATCTCGCAGAGGTGCTCTGGCATCTCAGCTCTCTTAAAAATAAGGGCTAACAATAAAGCCTGGTATTTGTGCATGGCTCATGGAACCTCTCACAACGCTACGGAGATAGAACAACCTCCATTTTCACAAAGGACCCAGATCCTCAAATCTATGCAAGTATTTAGGCATTTATTCTCAAGACTAGAGCGCTCTAGTACATGAATAGCTGCAAGGCTATGGAGACTGAAACAGCGAGGAGCTAAACCAGAAACGTTCCTCACCACACAGCAAACCAAAAGCCTGATCCCCAAATGCTGCCCAGGGTCTCCCGGGCCCTCCCGTACTACCCCTTGCTATAGCCAGTTCCCATCGTGGCAGCAGTTCAGATCAAGGCTAATTGTATTTGAATCTACAGGGTACCAATTTTCCAGCGAAGGGGTTTTAATCTAACATGCAGATCTCTTGTCTACATTCACATCACCCCAGAGACCCATAACATAGGTCATTTGTGCATACGCAATCTCAGTAATAGGATGCACAATTTTAAAATGGCTAAATCTGTAGAGAAGAAAAAAATGTTATTACAGGAGGAAAAAGAAAAGATTAGCTCACAGGCTGAGATCATGTTTGCCAAGTTTCCACCCAGAGAATTATTCCAGTACCGAATTCTATGCTACCAAAATAACTGGTTTATACAGCAGGCATTGTGCCAGCTTTTTGGCTATAATTATAGTGTTTTCCTCTCTCAAGTTCTTTATTGATATCTGGAATTTTTTTTAAAAAAAGGAGGAGGTGGAGAAGTGATTTTATACGTTCAACAAACTACAGCAACACTTGATGCAGTTAAAAACTGGGAAGTTTTAACAACCTGCCAGCCTCCAACTTCACAGGAAATGTCAGTGCCACTATCAGACTTTAGAGAAACCCCAGGGATCCATTACTGCGGTTTGAAGATGTCCCTGCACTTCCCTTTTAAGTAAACGCCGGAGCTGCTTGCTTCATTCAGTTGCTGCTGTGCTGCACAATATTCCTTTGAGGAGATGCTTTGCAGTGACAAAATAACTGCTGACAATGTGAATACTGACTTCATTTTAATTTTGTTTTACATTTTCTTTGGTATGTTTTGATCCTAAAAATCTTTAGAGTGCAATTTTTTTTTATGATAATAAAGCAACTATTTATACAGCACCACAGAGTAATTTCCTTGCTTCTCCCCCCAACCCCTTTCCATTTTTCCCCCTATCCAAAGGGAGCGGGTTTGAAGGCATGACACATCCTCAGTGTGGTTTCAATAAAGAAAAGAAGCAAAGGGAAGAGAAGCACCCTAGAAAGAGCGTAAAGATCAGCAGTGACACAAAATAGGGCAAGCATTTTTTTTTTGCAAGCTATAAAAACAAACATTGAAGAATGTGATGTCAACATGACTATTAGGGAATCAAGCCCTCGCAACAGTCATCTCTTGTCGAAGATGTTAGCTCCCCATCCCATCTCCATCCCAAAAGGGGCAGCTGACAGCAGTAAGTCCCAGTTCAGGAAGCTCTCTTGTTCAGGGATGCATTTAACTGAAATCTTAATAAATTCCATGAATCTGGGACATTACTATTACTTTTTAAAAATCATAGCTTTTCATCATCTTTTATAATTCTGGGAAACTTTACCACCACCATGACTGAAATTAAAATTCCATCAGCCCTGAACCCAGGAACAATTAGCCCAGCTGAGATGATTCCTGATAGTCTTTTGCATATAATAACCAATATCCAATATACCCCAACATTGTGAGAATCTCTGTAAATGAAGTGACATCTCTTGCTGGACAAAGCCTGGAAATGTTATCCTTCAGTGACAGGAATCCTAAGGGGACAACTATTCTCTCTTGTTCGAAAGCTTACTTAATTGTTCCAGTTGCTGGAAATTTTAAACAATTTCTCCAGTCGCTATGCCAAGTTGCGTTAAGCTCTTTGTCTGGCTGATATGCCAACCAAAGGCACAGGGAGATAAGGACTGCTGTGGGAATTACACACACCGACTTACACAGAGTTCCCTTGCCCAAGCTCCTTCCCTCAGCTTTGCCACTATTTCTGCTGCTTATTATTATCGTCACATAACTGAAGCCAGTAGCTCTTTCACCTCCAGTGCCTTGGCTACACTTACACTAGAAGGACTCTACAACCAGGACCCTGCATTTAACACTTTTTTTGTTCATCTCCCTTCTACATTTGCTTTATTTGCTGGTAAAACTATAAATACTCTATTTATTTTGGTATCCCAACAGCAGAATGGGCATTCCAAAGTACATAGATTTCTCTTCTGCATCTGCACTTATTTTTCCAGGTCAGATTTTCAGTGGTGATCATGGTGGGAAGTACCTGGTTTTCCAAGAACAAGCTGAGCCATAACTGAAACCAACCCTCTGGATTTTGGGGCAGATTGACATAATTTGTGCTCACCCTCCTATGATTCCCAAACAGCACAACAGATTCTCAGCAAGACCCTGCCCAGATAAACCAAAGGCCCTACATCACTAACTTTAAGAAAATACATTACTCTATGGGATGGTATTTATTCCTAGAAATTGTACCTTCTTGCCAAGTATGCCTTTACTGAGCAAAAAAAACAACTCTCCTTGCCCATCTCAACCATCTTTGCTGCCATCTGCCTAGACAAAGAGTTGGTGAAACCCTTTTCTAAGGTATCTGCTCCAAGGATCAAACTACGATGCAAAAGCCAGAGCATTTAGTAAAGGGCTGTATTTCTATAGCTCTCGGGTGCAAAGGTTGATCTATATTGGATTTCAGAAAAGCTAAATCTTCTCCAAGAAGCAGTCATAAGAATCATTACATTTAGTCATCTGTTGGGGGGGTTGTACATTTAAATGGCCCTTTCCCATCAGATCAATGAGCAGGTCATTAGCAATAGAGTGCGGGATCCTTGGAAGGGATTGATCTCAGATATGAAATAGGGTTGCACAACTTGCAACTCCAGGAAGGAGCTGGGAGAAGCCACTGTGTCCTCTCAGACCTCTCCCTCCACTTGCACATGGTTATTTGTCAGTGCAGTCACACACTCATTTTGCACCCAAATGATGGAGAAGCTGGGCCTTGGCACATGACCTCCTTGCTTTGGCTATATGAAGTTTCCAAAGAGTTTAACTTCAAGGACCAAACAAATCAAGAAGCCAGCTCTTTTCTCCTCATTTGACCTCCTGCTGGATTGCCTTTGCATACCACATGGCTTCAGTTTCATCCCAAACCTTCATGTGAATGTTGACATTTGTTTCAACATCACTGAAATAGAAGTGTCCAATTTCCTGGTACTTTTTGAAAATCATTTCTTTGCATAAAGTCAATCTACCACTGCATGAAGACAAACTTCAGAACAGACCTTCAAAATGGCATGAACTTGGGCCACTTCAGCACTGACAATATTCCTAAAGGTCTCAAAAGCCAACAGAATTTCAATATTATGTTCTGTTTTGCAATATTATGTTCTGTTATGTTCTTGCTATACACTGTGACAAGAATTTTTTCCTTCTCTGTATCCCTTTTTCCCCATTATAACAACACCAGGATACAGAAGTGTGCAACCAGGAGATGGCTTCTCTCTTTTTCCTTCCTCCTCCCAGCAGAAAGCCAACAGGAACCAGCAACGACTAGAAGAAATTGCTCTGCATTCCTCTAGTTCAAGCTTGTTACAAAGTTAAAAATCAGAATTGATGTCACAATCACTACCAGCCCACAAGTGTTTCTCCTCCAGCAAAATGATTTTGTAGAACTTCCTGATTTCCTATCACTTTAAAATGTTTTCAAGACTGAAAATTTTTAAAGTAGTGTTTGGGGGCAACAACTGAAACATTTCAGTTAAAAATTATTGAATTGTAATTTGAAAAGCCCCATAACACTTACTGCAAAAGCTGTTTTAAAACAAGTGGGGGGGAGGTTTCTCCCCAGAAAATATGAAGAACACCATGTACAGGTACTCATTCCACTGAAGGAAAGACATTTTCATTTTAAAAATCCTGAAAATACTTCTTTCAGAAATCAGTTTTTAAAAAAACTGTTTGTTTTTTTGTTTTTTTTCCCCTGGGTGACCTCAGCAGTGACTGAGCAGGGCTAGCAGTACCTGCCCTGCCAGCTATACATGAAACAGGGCACGTCTCCCATCGCAGCCTCAGCAGCCAGGACCACGATGTCCATAGCTCTAGCCATTTCAGCACAGCTACAGCGCTTTATAGCTGCAAATCTGGCCCATCATCCCTACTCCCAGACACTTAAAGGTCTGATTTGTCCCCCCCTTAACAAGTGGCCTCCCACAGCAAAGAGCCCCACCGGTTTCAGCAGGGCCATCCAGCCCAGAAGCATCCGTAGCCTTAGCATCCTCCATGCCCCCTGCAAGGTTTTCCCTGCGAATCAGTAACGCTCATCTCCCGACCTTAAACCGATTTCATGGTAGGATGGAGGCAACCGACAGGCTCTGACGTTTGCCTGCAATAGTGTCACAAGCTTTGCCACTTCAGCAAGATGGGTGCTTGCCAGCAGGAGCAGGCGGCTCAGGATGCAGCCTGTATTCTTCCTTGGGAAAAAAAAAATATTATTAGTTTTAAATGCAAGTCGCAGCTTATAAATGCCAAGAAATTCCTCTTGCCACATGAATGTTTCCAGAATGCTGTGCTGAATTAAATGGATTCAGCTTGCTTTCAGACCTGCGCATATAAAGAGACAGCTTGATAGATAAATACGTTTAGGGGTGCAGACAGCTCTGGCCATTGGACAATTAAGGATGGGAAGACGACAATGCCCGGGTAGCTTCAGATCCAGAGCACAAATTATTCCTGCTAGAGAATTCTATTAGTAATATTTGCATCTTGCTAATAGAAATCCAATTACTCAGAATGACTCTGAGCACATTATCCATTTTTAGCAAAATTTGCCTTATTCTGCAAACAGATTTTTGCTTCATCGTCACTTTACTTTTGTTCCCGCGGTCCTCTGGGATGCAGCATCCTTCAAGGACATGTCAGAGGAGCATGCTATCCCGTCATCCTCTCGCTTTGAGGCCTAGCAGCTGAATCACCCCCAGCCCTATTTTCTTTTGCAGTGTTAGATTAGCGAGAGGGCTTATGACCTGCCATCTGTCACTGCAGTCTGCTGACTGTGAGTCTCTGCTCTCTCCACAACATTGCTGAGGAGGTGGAAGGCTTTGCGGGGGAGGAGGGCAGGGGAAAGAGCCTTTTCATCCTGCTGCTGCTCCTTGCTCCAAAGCCATCCCTTAAAGCCATAGCGTGCGAGCCCAACGGAGGATGCACCAGCCTGGTCGGGGAGGAGGGACGCTCACCAAGGACTTTTTTTGTTTTAATGCAGTGACATTTGCTGTCCAGGGGCTTCCGCGGCGTGACGACAAATCTAGTGGTACCTCGGAGGCAGGCTGCTCTGAACCTGCGGCTCCCGCATGCTGTTTGATCACACCTGCTGAAGCTTTCCCAGCCTTGCCAGGGAGAGCCAGGCAATGTGACCATGCATCTGGCTTCCTGGCAAGGAGAGGGCTGCCTCTGGCCCCGCGCCAGCTCAGTCCATCTCCTCCTGAAAATAGTGCACCAGTTAAAAAAAAATGGAAAAAAAGCTGCACACACCCCTGCTTGCAGAGACTTGGGGCACAGCTTTGTCACCCACCATGGATGGGAGACCCATGGATGGTGACACAGGACCGGGAACCAGCCGGCAGGATTTGGGGAGAAAGCAACGCATCAACTGCTGAATTTTCCCATTTGATTTAAGCTAATCTGGTTGCAAAGCTCCTGCCCTGGAGAAAGGAAATAACTTTTCATTGCAGCAAGGAGTCATAAGACAGCAACTCTCCTTGAAAGCTGAGGGAAGGAGTGTTCCCACCTCCTGTTGGTTTGCTTGAAAAAAATCTCTGCATAACTTCTCCAATATTTTCTACTGAGCCTCAGTATAATTGTACCAGAACTTACCAGCTCCATCCCTGCGAGAGCAGATGGGATGGGACTTTTTCAGATCAGCTTATTTCTGTCTTAAAAATAAGACAATATACAACAATGTGAGCACACACCAGATCAGTCCAGTTGTGGCATCAGACTTCTCCCCACAGCAGCTCCTTCAACCTCCTGTTCCCAAAATGGTTTCTACTTAAATGTCTAGCCTGAACTGAGCTCCCAGCTTGCTGCGATGTGCTCTCAGGTAGTTTCTCCCCACTGCTATCGCTGCAAAACCACAACATACAAGGAAGAACCAGCAGGCTGAGGATGAAAGACCTGATTTGGGACCTTGTGTGTCATCAGGAAGAGGGAACCTGCCTGTACATCGAGCCCTGGTGCCTGGGGAGAAGTAGCCCTTCCAAAGTGGCCTCCCAGTAGATCCCCTGACTTCAGGCACCATTCGGGTCTGTCAGCATCGGGCTGCTCACACCCTCTCACGCCATATGAGAAGTCTCCAGAGATGTTTCTCTGGCTGAGAAAGAAGAAAGGACTCAGGAACCAAAGGAAAGGAGCAAGTTGAATAATAGTTGGACTCTATGATCTTTGATGTCTCTTCCAATCTAAATGATTCCATGATAAATTATTTCTCCAACCTGACATCTGTTCCAGCACAAGCTGATTCTACTTTGGAGATCCAGGTAGTCTCAGCCAGACCCCTGGTAACTGGTATCATGGAAACGAACAGGGAGTGGGGGGTAAGCTGCCACCTTGCCAGAGCATTTCTTTATACAGAGGCCCTTCTGTATCCACAGGTAAGTATGAAATAAGTCTTGCATGTCATGGTCAGATGCCACGTCCTCCCATCCCTTTCCAAGCAGTGATCCATCCAGCAGATGGTATTGTTGACAAGGAGCCTGTGGAACTGGCACTGCCAGTCCTGTGTTCCCTGCGGTGGTCCATGACCTCACCGCAGAGCTGTGTTCTGGATGTTGCTAGGCACATGTGGGTAGTCTGATGTTAGCAAGCAGATAATTCTAGAAATAAAATTATATCACCTTCACCTCCTAATCGGTAACCAGTAGTAAGCCCCACCAAGCTAGGGCTATCTTACCTCTGGCCATACCCATCCACGCCCTTTTCCAGGACATTTTGTCTGGATGGAGTATGAAGATTTTGGCCACACGGGCACCCAGAAATCCCAGACAAGTGGCCCCGTGCACACACAGATCATCTTGGCGCATTTGGGTTTGCTGCAAGTGGTCAAGCTATTTTTGCAGCATATGTGCAGCAGGCCTAACACAGCTTGAAAAATCACTGTACATGTGTTACATGGTGTATACGCACATATTTCTGTACAAGGAACCTCCATCAGGAGCATGACACCTTTTATCGTAAGACAGCAGGACCCAAACATCCAACACTGCTCTGAAGCCACGCATACAATTTGTGTGCAGACACAGCAACAGTGTGCACAGGCATAAAATTAACTGAGCTGCATTATCCCCTCCAGCAACTCTGCATTCAGGGAAGCTGCAAAAATACAATAGCAAAAGAGGACAAAGGACACGGATGTGGGTTGTAGAATTTGGCATCAAAGCAGAAGCTGTTCAACTTCAGTTTTTCTAACAGAACCTCTCGCAACCCAAGGAGCACACAAAAGGTACCGTGCAGAGCTGCCACTGAAGAGTGCTGCTGCGAGCGATGCAGGCTAGACCCATGCACATGCTGTAGGACTCACTACAGCACCTCGGACTTACCATTTCTGGACCCACCAGCCTATTTCAAACCACTCCTGGAATCGCGCCCAGGTACGTGATCATGCAAAGCTGCAGGCAGAAGACACAGGTTTCCAGCAAGAGCCCAAGCTTCTTTACCTGCTAAACACAAGGTTCAGGCTAACCCTTCCTTCCATACAGAAATGAGTTGGCGAGACTTGCTGGGGTGCAGGTCTGGAGGGGCAAAGACCATCCAGCCGCTCCTCCTTCCCTTGAGGGCCCATTACAAACCATTAAGCCATACGGGCTCCCCTTTGCACCAAACCCACAGGAGAAAGCAGTGCCCCAGGTTTTCTCGTGGATGTTTTGCAGCCTGAACTGTGCATATCAAATTGTTATGCATTAGACATGCAGAGAAGCTAAAAAGTCATTTGGAAATAAGGAAGTGTATAAGTTAGACTAGCTTGAGGGCTTTAGTAATTTATGCACCGAGAATTTATACAGGTCATGTACCTATTTACTTTGCTGTGCTCTAAAAAAATGCACAGTTACCTTAGCAACTTTAACATTGCAAGAGAGTACAGAGCTTTCTTAAAGAGACATTGTCAAGAGCGGTCAGCCTGACCAGCCGTTCCCTCGCTCCCCTGTGTGCGCTAGATCTGCATTCACATGCGTTCTTCCCCTCAGATCAAATGTGCATTTTGTTATTTTAACAATGAACAACCCATCTCGGAACTCATTGACATCACCTAACAGTAAACAAAAATAAGCCTACCATGCGCAAGAATGAGAAAATGTCATCAAAAAATAGACAGAATTTACTCATTTCATCATTCTGACATGTTCTGAAAGCTTAAAATGATTTTTCAATTTGTGAAAATTGCCTAGACTCTATAAAAACATAAAGCATGCTAGTTACACCTTGGGGGCTTTCAGATTTTAAAAAAACATTGTAGAAGAAATCTAATAAGCTGACTAGGCAATAAGCACCCAACCTCTCAAATTTCTTTTATTCTTTCTCTCTCTCTCTCTCTCCAGGATTTTGCACTAGATTTGTCTATGGAGTGTTTTTCCCAAAGCCAAATTAAAAAGAAAGTCTCCAGAAAAGGCTTCCCAGTGCCCAAAATGCAAAGTAACTATTCAGAAGAGAAACACCTTCTCTGCCCATCACAGGATCTGATCTGACACCCGGCTGAGACAGCGAGGTCCTACCGCGTCTGTTACCCAACTTTTGTCAGCCCTGAGAAATATGTGAAAAATCCCACAAACTAAGGAGAAGCATTCGATAAATAAAAAAACTCCCCAAGCTCACAGTCACAGAGAAGGACAGCGAAGCATAGAGCCAGGACGTGGAGGGGAGTGTGGCCACCCTGCTCAGGGAAACAGGCAGCCCTCGCCGATTTGAATCGAGTGCCCGAAATAGGTACTGCC
The DNA here is from genome assembly GCA_035590275.1 of Ibycter americanus. Classification (NCBI taxonomy): domain Eukaryota; kingdom Metazoa; phylum Chordata; class Aves; order Falconiformes; family Falconidae; genus Ibycter; species Ibycter americanus. The sequence goes on from JAVJGI010000002.1 coordinate 13,920,190, forward strand.
TGGTGCCCAGCACACCCCTTGGCTTTGAAAACTTGTCACCCCAGATAACTCAAGGTGCACTTCGTTAGCTCCCCAAAACCCTCCATCTTCTGCAGCCATTAAAAGCAGAGTAAAGCAGTGATAGGGCACACTAAGCCAGGGAGGGGGTGTGCTAAAGAAAACGACGCTGATTTTGTTACCAAACCCTTCGGGCCACCATCAGAAACAGCCCAGAAATGCTGCACTGTGGCACTGCTAGAATTTTGGCTCTTCTCATCCTTCCTACCCACATTTGCAAGTCACTGCAAACCACAAAGTACACAATGAAATATCTTTTTTCCTCCCATACCTACATAACCACCATCCAGCTCTCTGTTAAAAAAAAAACCAACCACCAAACAACTGGTTCTTTCCCAAACAATTCCAATTTTGCAAACCTTCGAGAACACACAATAGATTTAAACAACAGGTTTGTTGTGTGGTGTGTTTTTTTTTTAACAGCTATAAACATGATTTATTTTCTGCAGCATCCAGCTAATACAGCAGGCACCTCTGTTTTGCACACAAAGGGTGCGCATGTTGAGCTGGGGCAGGGAAGGGAAGGAGGAAAGCTATAAACCCCCTGTTTTCTGGGGAACTGCTTTATTCGTACATTATCAAAAGGGAGTCAAATTATGGCTCTTTTCAATCACAGAGACAAAGACTTCGAGAGGCAAGATGTTGACTCTCCCTGATGAACAGTGTATGCCTCCAATCAAATTCTACAGCACTAGGCCCATGTGGTTATATTTTAGATGGGCTGTGCCTGAGAATTAGGGAAAATATTATCACAAAACTCAAGTTTTTTGCATTTCTGACTGTCCCTTCTCCTGATAAGCATAGCAGCACACCTTCAGGGCTTCATTTCAGGAAAAGATGTGGGAGTGGATCCCAGAAATCAGCTCCATAAGCAACATGAGTAGACTCCCTCCAAAGCAATAGGGCTGGGCTGAGAATTCATTACTTCTTCCTCTTGCCTTTATCGTTAAAGACAACCAAACCTCAGCAATTTTCTTTTCATATTGCACCTAATTGTCCCACCCACATCCTATTGCTGAGACCATTTCGCACAGCCTTAGCAATAGCATCCAAAGGTCTTGTAACATACTCTGCATCCGCAGACAGGGAGCAACAGTGGCAGCAGGGCAAGCAGCAAATACCCTGTTAACACCCTTCCTTCGCATCCACGGGGGTGGAAACCAACGGAGAGGCTGCACAGAAGATAATGCAACTTTAAGCCATATCGGCTGTTGCAAGGAAACCTCTCCTCTAGATCCAACTTACAGACGTGCCAGCAGATTGGCACCGAGGAGCGGGGTCCCCGGGTTCCTGAGCCTCCCACACAAACAGCACGGCTACCATCTACCACGGCATCCCACCTGCCTTCCCCACCGAGGCACGAGCCTCGTACCCTCCCCTCTCCACTGCCCTGGAGCAGAAGGAGTCTGGGAGAAGAGAGGAGGATGGGGAGAGGGAGGGTTTGTGCAGAGCCGCTCTGCTCCCCATCCTCCACCCCTCGCCCGTCCCTGCAAGCTTTTCTCCAAAGAAGGAAGCAATCTGCCTCCTGTGCCCAGGTACCGCAGGCAGCGTGCCACTTTGCCAACGCACTGTCAGATCTGTGCCGCATCAGAACGAGCCCTACCACATTAATTCAACTTGGTGGATTTAAAAAAAAAAAATAAAAGAGGGAAGGCAGGACAAGGCATAGCAGATGGCTGAGGACAGATACTGCATCCCATTCTTTCTTGCTCTGCAAGAAAACAGCTTCACTCTCTGCTGTTTTTCATGCTGCTCCTAGCTTTTTTCTTTTTATCTAAAAAAATGCAGAAACTGGTGTCCAAATACCCAAGGTTTCCATGTTTTTGTTGCCTCCACTTAAATTTTGTGGATTTCCATCCCTGTTGCAGCTCTTCAGGCCACATGGCACAACGAGGGTGCGATTGCTATGAGATAATCACACCCTTGGGGTGTTATTAAGCACAAGGCTATGCCTCGTGCCTCTTGCTCTCCAGGGATGTGATTATATCATGATAACCAAACTCCCCAGAGACACCTTATTGCAATTATGACATTTCTTTCAGGTTTATGTATGAATACATTATTCAAGGAAATTACTTTGATCACCAGAAACTTCCACTTAGTGTTCAAATACTTAAACTGGATGGTTTACCGAGATGAAGTTCCTTCCTTACAGTATTTGACAGGGAGAGAAACAGGGCTTTTAATCTGAGCAGAGCCATACCAGGGCCTAATCACCAACATGCAGATACACTCTCTCTTATTTAGGATGGCAGTTTTTCAAATAACTAAACTAATCCAAATATTCAATCCATATTTTGGCTACTCGAAGGCCTGGAGAACAAGTCCAACAAAATTTCTCTAAAGAATGGTTTAAGACAACAAGAATTAAAGATGGAGCTATTACCTTCTGGCTTCAGAAGCATGCAGACTTGGCGGCTCAAAGGTCAGAGAGAAGAAACAATACCTCCTCTTACTGACTTTATAAACTTAGCCGCACCACTGAACTTGAGTGGTCCCACCTGGATAAGGCACCCAGCATCATCCCCAGGTGTTTCCAGTAACCCCCAGTGGCTGTCTGCAATGACTGGCCCAAACACCCCAGCAAAACCTGTCAGTTAAATGCATTCAGCTGCCCCCCTTGCTTACGGACCTGCCCCCCTTGCTTACGGACCTGCCTGCAGCCGCAGGAGCTGCTTGTACAGCTGGGTCTCTGTTCCCATTGTGGTGCAAGAAAAAGCAGCTGTACAATACTGAAGGGTTAAATAGTTGAGGTGCCAGAACTGACTCTACAGATTAGTGGTGGGGCAAAATCAAGGTCACACAGAAGACAGGTCACACGGAAGGCCAGCTCAGTGCCACAGATGGATAGCGTTAGCTGATAAAAGGTGTGGCCAGAAGGTCTCCAAAGCCCATAAGGATTCTTCAGGGACCAACTGAATTAAAACAGAGAAGCAGAAATAACACCTGCACCCCAATAGCAATGAATATTCCCGAGAGACCTATGGACTTAGCGAGAGGGTACTGTCTATCTGCTCCTGTGTTTGTTTTACTGACCTTGGCTAAGTGTTTATGAAATACATATTGGTTATCGATCACTCCTTCCATTCCTCACCAGAGAGAACCCCACAGTTAATAGCACGGGTCTGGTGTCAGAGAAACACAAAAACCACACACATACAGGAGGGCACAGTCTAAGTGCTTTGTGGAAGAGATCAGAACGTGTACACCAAAAACTCAGTGGCATCATCCATAGGCTTTTTTAATAGTTTCTGTACAGCTGGGCTGTGTCGCCCATAGAGAGAGAGTATGCCAGCGGGGGGGAGCAAAGCTGCTTTTCCCCGTGCCCAGAAGCACTCCTTGCTCCCTGATTACAACAGCTCTGCTATCGCTGCTTTGAAAGCCAGCAGAAGCCAAATGTCTGTGCTGCTTTATACCGAAACAAACATCAGTCCAAGGGCAACAAAGGGCATGTATCTAGATTTTTATGCTCCCTTTCAAATAAAATAAAAAAAGGGGGTGGGGGTGGTGCAGGATAAAAGAACTGTTTATTAACCAAATTCTGGCAGTTTGGTTATATATTTCTTTTTTTAAAAAGTCCTGTATGGGATGGGAAATACAAGACCTCAGCGTGCACAGTACAGCTGAGCAACCTACAATGAACGTTCCCTCTCTGGTACTCAGTTAGTAACTGCATAATGTTACTCCTCCACTTGTGGCCAACAGTCAAAAAAGAAATCTCAGCATTACTCCATGTTTCCTATGCCAAGCCCATCTTTCCTAAGCAAAGTTCCTGATCCCCTGCCTCCTGAATGTAACTGCACCCCATCACGAGCTTCAGTCTCTAAAATAGAGATCACCTCTAAAACTGCTGGTGCCTGGGGGCTTCTGGCCAGCTAACGCCTGTTGCAGCCCAGCTTCCCTGCAGAATGGTTTAAAAAAGCGGATCTTTGGCTGTCGTGGGCTGTAGGGGAGCTCAACCTTTGATACGGGGCTTAACAATCAAGCTTGAGGAAACAGCACATCTATGAAGCTCCTGACACGCTTGTTCATGTTGGTTTTGATTTCTATGGAGCTGCTCACACTGCTGTCTCTTCAGACCCAGGTGGCTGCCAGGAAAAGGTTTCTGCAGATACCAGAGGCCACGGACTTGTGCTCTTAAGGCAGCTACATGCTTTGGAAAGCCCTGTCCCACCGGGGAATAATGCTGTCGTGCACCTACAAGCAGATTTTGTGATACAGTCCCACCTGCAAACAGGGAACGCAAATGCTTCCAGTCTGCATAAGACCTTCTGATAGCTACTGCGATTCTCCTGTGTCTTCCTCAGTCTTCCCACCACCTTTGGAGCCCATCGCGCTCACACCTCTAGTTCGGAATTTGAGAAGCAAGAGGAAGCGTCAGAAAATCTGTTACACAGGTGATGCCTCACTTACAACAGCCACAAGAACATTTCTGCTATGGAAGCCAAATATATATATAAAGTGCTAAAGATAATGACAGAGTGTGCATTATCAGCCTCTCATCGCTGTATAGTTATTGGTGATAAATTTGAATCTATGGTGAACTTCATACACCACACATCCTTTACTCTGACTATCAGTGAAGGTGACTCCAGGCGGAGGCAGCTTATCTCCAATAGTGTACCAAGTTAATTGAAATGAGCTTAAAACCAGCTCAAATGATCAAATTCCTATACACACTACTTTGTTTCTATCTCTTCGGCAATGTGACAGGCAATCCGCAGAATTACAATGTGATGGAAAGCATGATTGCCAGGAGAGCTGGTCGAACACGTTTGAGGAGGGACAGAACCGTGAGCTTGGTTAAGGAGTACACTACTGATAAACAGTCCCTGCTATTTGAAAACTCTGGAGGATGATGACGAATAACAAAAAACCTAATGTGAAATAGAATCATTGTTGACATTACTGTGAACTAGCATTTACAACATTTCCACTGCTGCTCACCCACCCTTTTTCAAACTGTTTTTCCTCTACGCTATGAATTTGAACAGAAACCAAACGTTTATGTGTCTTCAGGGTAATTGCCTCTCGCTTATCCTGTCATCACAGCACTTACCTGCATGTGGGGAGTGATGCCATGAGGCTGAAGTGGCCAGTCCCACAAAAGATGTGACGAGTAAGAGCCACAGTGTTTCCATGCACCAGGGCTTGCTCACGGAGGCCACCGTGAAAAACACCGATCCTTGCCCAGCCCAGCCCTCTCTATGAGTTTTTGTATTAATTCAGTCACCAGTTCTGTACTTTTATTTGCTCAAGACCTTCTTTTTTTACACCAATACCTTTATTTGTGTCCCACACTAACTCAGATGTGGTAGTCCATGCTTAAGCAAGGTAAAGTGAAGCTGAAGTATGTGCAGGGAAGGGCTACTTAGGCAATGTGGGGAAACAGCTCCTTCTCTTATAAAAGAGAGGGGGAGAGCCTGCCTTGTTTGGCCTTGCAAACTTGAGGCCATGGGTGATGCTGTTGACTGTCTCCCTCAGTTTGGAAAGCTGCAAACACACATCACCATCTTGGAAAGCTCCTTAGACCTTTCCTTCCAGTGCCCACTGCCCGTTAGTAAGAGACTCCTATGTTCATCACGAATGCAAATAATAAATACAATCTGTATACAACAAATGACCCTTCAGGCAATCAGCAAGAGAAATAAATACATATTTTTAAAAGCATCTTCATGAATCAGGTCCTCTGTTTACAATGATTACATTGCTCAAGAGATCTTACATCAATGTCTTTCTCAAAGCTGGACAACTTTCTTCATGGTAACAAATAAATGCACTTGCTATGGTGTACTTGGTTCTCATAAGGACAATTACACAAGGACCGCATCAGTGCTGCCAGAAAATGATATCAAAAGAGAGAAGGCAGTGGTTGCCAAAGCTGAGCCTGTACCTTATGAAACCTGACTCTTCCCCAAAGACACAACTCCAGCCCAGCAATATTTGCAAAGGTGACACGTCAGCGCATATCCCTGTGTCGTAAAATTCATGGAGGGCAGGAGAAAAAGGAAAAAAAAAATAATTCAAACAGCCCAGCATTTAAGGACTGGATTTTAAAACAAATGCACAATGAAAGGTTATGCTGTCATTAAAGAAATAGCCAACACTTTACAGCAGGAGTTAACACAGTTCTGCAGCAGACACTTTGCATTTGCAGCTAATCTGCCAATGATTAAACGAGCTGTTATTGAGCATTTGCCCTGTTGAACTAGGTTTTTCTTATCCTTATTAATCATTCATTTTACACTACAGTAGCCTCCTGTCTTTAAGCAAAACATTTTTTTTCTTTTCTTTTCTTTTCTTTTTTTTTTCAATGAAGCAAATTTAGCTTTTTTTTTTCCCTCTGGTGATGTCCTTTATGATCCCAAGAACAGATAGCTGAACAAAAGAGGGAACAAAACCTGGGAGAGCTCTAAAGAGCGTGGGGAAGCAAATTCTTTTTGCACTAAAACTTAGGGAGTTAAAAGTAGAGGACATGGCTGGAGCCACTAAGCTCTGGTGTAAACATGGCCATTTAAGAGGATTTGCATACCATTTATTAACCTTCCGGAAGAACTACACAGACCCCAGTCAGGGAAAACAACTGTGTACACATGTTCATTTCATTCTTATTATCGAAATATAGCTTCTGCCAGCCACCTCCAAGCATTTTCTGCAGGCAGATAAACACAGGGACTGGGAAAGGGGTGGATGGATTCAGCCTCTTTCCTGTCCTCTTTGGGTTTCACGAAATCCGGAATTCATTTTTTAGCTATGTTTTAGGAGGAAAGGTGTGAGCAGCCACCTGCTGTGCTTCAGGTATTTGTTAAGGTCTGGAAACAAAGGTGATCCCGGCAGCCCCGCAGGGAAGGACTGCGGATGCTGTGTGGATGCATCTGTGGGTGCTGGGCACTGGAGATGCCTCAGCCGCAGCCGAGCGTGGACCACCTGCAGTGCCGGGGGCTGTCGCAGAGCCTGTGGCACCTCACACCTCCTCAGGCTCCTCCACAGGGTCCCAGTCCTCTCCTTATCTTAATTTAGGATTTCATCCTGTGCCACCACAGTTTATGCCTCAGTTTCCTCAACAGCAAACAGGGACAGCAACACCGTCTCTCCTCCCTTGGGCACTCCCAGACCTCTGCTGGCCATACGAACAACGTGTCTTGCTCTCTTTTTGCTGTTAATGGTCTGTATTTACTACAGAAATTTCAAGGCCTTAATAAAAAATTCTGAAAAGTGAATTTCACAACCTTCTGGAGAGAAAACTCTCTCTCTCTGGCATGTTACTGAGACTTTTTTTTTTTGAGAAATAAGGAGGAAATGAAAGCAAAAGAGTGTCCTCACAACAGTAAGTACCCTCTGCACCCACAGCAGGTTACAAGTAGACAGCAGGCACGTACACACAAGATGGGGTTGGGGGGATGTTGGACGGAGATCTTCCAAAGGCACCAATTGCCTCAGCTTACAGTGAGCTTCAGCTACACCTTGACAAAAACTTCCAGCCGGCTTTCCTTTGGGGTAGCTGGGCTTCAGAGGGAGCAGCCAAATGGGATGGCATCATGCCATGGGTACATAATACCCCAGGGCTTAGGAGATTCAGATTCTCATCCTACCACAAATTTGCTCAGCTCCAGAGTCCCTCTGATTACATCTGCACCACTTGCAGAAAATTGGCCAGAGCCTTAATCATACAACCTACATGTTCTTGGAACCACTGGTGGCTTGACCATGGCAGTATCTTGAGCTCTGGCTGTCCCTGTCCCTAGGCAGGAGCCCTGGTGTACCAGGACCACAGGAAGGATGAAAGGCCCCATGAAGGTACCAGAAAGGTGCAGATTTCCATCCCCAAGGATGCTCTGCGCCAGCACCTGGGTGTGAATGGGGATGAAGATCAACCATCATCATAGACACGTTCAGAGGTGTCAGGGAGCCCTCCACACACACACACACACACACACATACACTCTCTCTCACTCACTCTCTCTTACTTCAAAGCTCAGTACAAGGATCTTATCAGTTAAAAAAACTCAAACAAAACAACAGAAAAGAAAGCTGGTTAGAAAGGATTTTTCCTCCCTTAATTTCCTCTGTGTTTTCTTCTTTTTTTTTCTTTTTCACTTTAAACATGTTTCATTCACTTTCCACTTTGGTTTAGAAGCTGGATTCACGAATTCATTTTTTGCTTTCCTATAATGTTGTAACGTTTAGTTTGAAAGACTGCATAGGAACAGTTTTAAAATAAAACTCTGAAACTGATTTTTCATTTATTTTTGGTTAAACTACAGGATCTATGCCATTGCTACAGGGTTTTATAAAACCCTACTTCTACGTGTTTGTTCTTTGGGTTGTGGTTTATTATGACAGTAACTTCTTTAAACTCTTAATGTAATAAAATCCGCCTTCATAATAGCCACACGACCACTAAAAATCTCACAACACCTTCCAAAACCCAAGGTGAATGTGCAACTGAGGAAGAAAACCTGACACGCGATATGTTAAAGATGTGTAGGAAAAGTGTAACTAATGTAAGACAGAAAGCGAAAAAGAAAGTAAGTTTTGAAATCTCTCCCAGTGATCACATACTTCACAGCGTAGTACAAATGCAGTTCCAACGGTTATTTTTAGCCTGGCACACACGGGTATATTGTTACCCAGCCTGCTGCTAGAAGTAATTTTAAATATCTTTCTGAACAATCAAAGAAGATGCTATATTCAAGAACAGGCACAGAAGTCGTCCTTATCTCACACTCTCCATGAGAACATTTGACCTTCCTGATTTGGGTTCATTTGACAAGAATTTGCTGGCTGCTTAAAGATCTGCATCTCATGTAGAATGATTATAATAAAAGTTCGTATCACAAACCCTACACAGAATAGCATTCTCTTTACCTACGAAAAGGTGACATTTTCCAAGCTGTTACCTAGAGAGCAAAGGACAAATGGAAAAGATCAGTCACATAAAAGCAGCATTATCATAACATCCCATGGCAATTTCAGAGTTCTTTGAAGGCCAGATGCTTCTGCTCCATATCTAAATTTCCTATAATAAGAGACTCAATGGAAGCACAAAACATACCTGTGTCGCAAAGTAAAAAATCATAGCTAACCTACAATTTCAAGTAATTTTCCATTCAGAGTTGGTCAATTTTTTCAGTGTGGAAGTGGTATGGCTTCCCTAGTGTGCCGGAGAGAGACAACAAAATATTGCGAGTGAAGTTGAACAAAACACTGTAGACAGATTGAACCATTGAACTGGCTCAGCTGGGTGGGAGTCGTGGCTATGGACTTGCAGCTGAGTCTCAATTTCCTCAAAGTGCTGGAATTGTCTGGCAGGATCCCATCTCATCCCTAACAGCTACTTCACAGCAAATGCGAGAGACCCTAGGACTGGTAAGTCAAACCCAGCCTGCATGTAGGGAAAGCTTTTTGGTGGTCTCTGCCTACGCCAAAACAGACACTTCCAATGTTTTTTGAAAATGCTTGGGTCTACTGCAATATATGGGGCGTATTTGTTGTTGATGTTCAGCATCCAGACTTTTGTGAAGCCTCCAAAGTTTAAGAATCAAGGTTTGGAGTGGAAACCAAGAGAAGGCAGCCCTTCACGGGACCAGAGTGCGGTTTGGGCTCAGCGATGAGCAGCCCCTGGGTACACCCCCAGCAAGCTGACATATTCCAGACTCTGAGCTCGATTTCCTCGCACAGATGGCAACCTTGCATGGAAGGTCCACAGTGAACTCTAAAACTGTCATTTCAACCAAACGCTCTTGTCGGTCCTGCCTTTCTTAGGCCAAAATCATGCCAGACTATCTGCAGGAGCTGGGGAAAGAGACTGGCTTTAGAGGAGTGTAAACTGACTTCACTGGAACTACTGCCAAGCTAGGCTGATGGAAATAAGAGGAAAATCACTGTCTTCCAGTTTTAATTCCCAAAGGAGGCAGAGCCTTTGCACAGCCCTGGTTCCCACTCGCTTAGCCAAAAGAGGACAAAAACGAATAAGGAAGGTGGGTGATGCCATCCACAGAATCTAACCAATGCACATATCTACCTGGCCTTGCTTTGCTAAATCATCTTGAAATACAAGCTGGTTTCCCGATTGTTGTTATTTATTTATATATTTTGGTGGGGGAAAAAAAAAAGAAAAAAAATCGATTCTTCTATGATTTACGGTGGGGTTAACGCAAACGTGAAGCCCATGTTAAGGCTGTTCATCTCATGATAAGGCAGCAAAAAGGTCAACAAATTACTCTCTCCCTAATGGTTCATTTGAACCAATGAAAACAGGATATTTTATCCTCCCGGGTCAGGCCTGCTTAGAAATCCTGCGTCCCCTTCCCCCCTTCCCTCCTTAACCTCCCACTACTACCTCCTCCCTCTCCCCCACTCCCAGCCCCTTTCTTTTAACTCTCTATCTCTGATCCTCCAAGGTGACCTTTTCTCCCACTCCTAATACCAAATTTTCTGGCTGAGTGATGCCGAGTGGTGCTGCCGCCCTGGCCGGGGGTCCCCCGGCTCCAGAGGCAGGACTGGAAGCTGCAGCCCCAGCCCGGGACAGGCTGTGCCACTCACTGATGCTGCCGTGCCGAGCGGGAGAAGGAACCAGAGCCAGAAAGATGGAGGGGGTAAAGCCCTGCGGTTCCTATCCTGCTTGGGAGAGGTTTATTTGGCAATCCGTGCCTCATCACTTATAAACTCATAGAGGATGAGCTAGGGTTCCTCTGCTTTAGCCAGAGCTGGAGCAGCAAGCACTGACTGCCGCCTATTAGGAATAGCGATCACATCTAATTGTTATCCTTGCTGCTGATTGAAGGGGGAAGCGGAGGGATGGGAAGTTCAGCTGGGTGACATGATGCAGTTTTAATGAGTCTCTCTTTTTCTTTTCCTTTTCTTCTTCCATTTTTTTCCCCCTCCGGCCTGGCTGTTTTAATATGGAAATATAGTAAATTCTAACAAAATAAGGCTGGCGCTTAGAGCACAGACCGAAGGCAAACCTCCAGGAGTCTTTCAGCAGTCGCAGGGCAGCAATAGCACTACAGAAGCAATTAGTTCCTTAAGTTCTTTAATACAGGGCCTTTGGAGGGGGTGGACACTAGATTAAGCCCTGCTTCATTTGCCTATTTATTCAGCTGTCAGAAAGCTGAAAGGGTTAAATCGTCTGTTGGAGAAGAAAGACTCCACAGAGGCAGCTCCTGGGGTGACCGTCCCCAGCGAGCAGCCCTGGTGCAGGCAACGCTGGCTCCGTTGCAGTGCAGGCGGTCGTTGCAGTATGACCTCATGCATTAAATAGTTAAAAATGCACTTTTTTTTGTTTTGGGGTTTGGTTGGGTTTTTTTTGTTTGTTTTATTTTCTTTCCCAGCAGATGCAGTGTGCTGCGTGGCTGGGTGTGCAGCAGAACCTGACTCAGCAAAGGCGCCTGATGTCAGAGCAGCCCCAGCAGTGCTGGAATTCAACCGGAGCAGAGGCGAGCAAAGCCCGGGGCAGTCTGCACCCAAAGCCGAAAACACGCTTTGCAGAATTAGCCCCAGTTTAGAAAGAGAGGGTTTCTAAGCTGGGGTACAGTTGTGAAACCGGGAGAGGCTGGTATGCAGCAACGGACTCTCTGTCTCTAAATAATAGAGGGATTAAGCTCCACATTTGGATATGGTTTGTATTTGTTCCCTTGCTTGCTTTTCCTTCCTCGCAGCCATGCATGCGTCCGAGTCGTGTACCTCAGGGCTAGGAAGAACTGATGCTCCCCTGTACGTTCCAACTTGTATTTTCAACGTCTCATCAGACACTAGATTTAAAAAGTTCACTCTCCCAGTGAAGTTGCTTTGCTTTGTATGCCTCGACGCACACCCTGTGCATCAATTGTGCCTGTACCAGGGAGGGTTTTAATTACAGAATCATGTTTGCGGTGCATGACCAGTTTATTCCTAATATAGGTCACTAATTTGGATTCTCTTGGCTGAAGTATCCCTCAGTGCGGTTCACTGTAACGCCTGACAACCTATATCCAACCCCAGAGCATTTGCTCTTTCTCTCTGTATTATTGGAGATACAAATCTGAGCGAATCTCTTTTCGCAATCTAAGAAGGCTGAGTGTGTGTTTGGTTGTTGTTCCAGGATATTTTTTTTTTTCTTGAAGAATTAAAAATGTAGCGTATTCAAAGTGGATTTAGAGACAGAGCTCACATATGATCGCTCGCACAGAGAGCAGGAATGCCAGTGCCTACAGAATATGATAGCTGAAAACACAGAGACAGCATGTAATGCAATTTTGTTATAGCATATCACCAAATTTTGTTAATATAATAACCTGAAATAAAGTATTAAGACAGATTGATGTGCCTGGGTAGCACAGCTGAGGATTCAAATATTTACATCTAACATGTTCTAGCTTGTTCCTGTTGAAATCAATGGAAGTTCTCCTTCACAGCTGATTGCAGTGGGGAAAATGGATCCAGCTTATGCAGAATAATGACAGGAGGGGGAACAGGCAAGTTCAGCTGAGTTTTCAAATGTTGATTTCTTAGCTCAAATCAGCTCTAATTTCTGTTTGTTTCTTGTGGTGGTTTTTTTTTGTTAGAGGGAAAAAAGGAAGCTCTTTTCTTCAACATCCATAAATAAAATAGAAATCATCCCAATGCAAGGAAGGAGAGAGGGAAGAGAGTGAAAAAACGGTTTTATGTGCATCTTCCTTTCATGCCTTAATGATGTAAAACTTCCTTAGCTACTCTTCTCTATTTGCCATTTTATCCACCCAAAGGATGAGACCATATCCTGCTGGAACCCGGGGATTCGCTGAGCCGGCTTACAATTGACACAAAAACTTCAAAACAGTTTTGAGCCCCAAGTCTGAAAACATAAATATAGAAAAAATATCGTAGCCTCATCCCCAATTTATGTGCGGTCACATTTTCATACCACTCACCTATCTTTATTCAAAGAGCACCGTGAACAGGTATTCACTGAGCTGCCTGTTAACATCATTGCTGCTTTTTTTCCCACAGGACTGCACAGCTTCACATTAGCAATTTGGGTCTGGGCATTCATCCTCCAAACTGACTTCAAAAGACTAACAAAAAGGCACTAGTTCATACTTGCACTGAGACAACAGCGATGCCACCGTTAGTCACAGGAGAAGGAGGCTCCAACCCAGATCTCAGAAAGCTGAAATCTTTCAAAAAAGACTAAACCTTTTTCAAATTGTTTCTGCAGAGGGTATTTTCAATTATCCCTCCCTAAAACCTTTCCCTTTGATTGACTTAAAACATCGTGAAAGTTCTAGGAAATATAAAACTTCCACTATTAAGACTCACACAAACACATTTAAAGCTAATGCAAATCCCCATGCTAAAAGCACGCCACTTCAAAATGTTTTCTCAGATTAAAAGCCGAGTTTTCAAAAATAAAGCTGTAGCAGCTACAAAAGCAGACTGGAGAATTTTGCTAGAAATAAGCAGGAAACACCTCATTTTTCCTTCAAAGAAAATTAAATCAAATGGATTAATGAAGGGCCAGGAAAATCATCAGGAAGGGTCCTGACATTTTCAATAAGGGCTTTGCAGGGAAAGAAAATGGCAATTCCCAGACGTCCCCAAACAACCCGAAGAAATCTTTCCTGTGATAGGCACCTAGAAAGAGGAAAAATGCATACTCCAAAATATTGCACCACCACTCAGGGAAGGGCAAGAGAAAACCATCCCACTATTTCCAGTCTCCTGACTGTAAATTCAGCCTATCCCCCTCCCCAAACGATTGCAGGATTTTATCTACAAGGTTCCAATGGTTTGTTTAGTTCATGTGGTTTGGTTGTGGTTTGTTGGTTGTTTTTTTTTTTTCAACGGCACTTGACAAAAATCATAAACCTTTTAGCTGCTGAACATCTCCTGCGCTGTAGCGCTGCTCGCAGCGCTCCCGGGAAGGTTCATCTTTTGTGATAAACAAAGAGTTAGGGGAGGCAGATGGGAGCAGCCGCCCAGCCCTGCTCTCCCATCCCCTTCAGCATCCAGGGGAAGGGAAAAGTCCCTTGCAGGGTGTGACCTTGACGAGGATGCTCCGTTTGCAGATTCTCGGGGAAGCCAAGTTGCACCCTCTGCTCTGGACGGCTCCTTCGCTCTCCGCTTTTACATTCAAATCAGCTTCGCAGGGCGGCAGGGCCGGACGCTCCCCACCAAGCCACAGGCGAAAGTGTAACTTTGTGTTCCTCAGCTGGAGGAAAACACTGGGAATACAAATTGGAGCCCGAATCGTTTCCTGGCGTTATGTCACTGTAAATTTAAATGGCCCTGGCATTGTGAAGCTCTCTCATTTATTTTAAAAGCCAAAAAGATTTATTCTACCCAGAAGTCATTCAAAGTAGGATGGAGAACAAGCAGGACTTGGTTTGCTGTTTTCCTGACAACAACCGAAGTCAGAGCTGCTTTTTTGCTAAGTTGCAGAGGGGTTTAGGGCACTTTCACTTCTCTTCCAAAATAATCTCACTTTTTTCTGTGTTTCAGGAAGCTGTCCTACACATCTTCTTCTGACATAACTCCTGGTACTCTGATGGGCCATTCACTTATTATTATTACCCCACCTGGGTTTTAAGTAGCAGCAGGTTTTAAGTAGCAGCATCCCTGTGTTTCTTGCACATGCCAAACATAAATGTCCATTCACAGGAATTCAGAAGATTTGGGCAAATGTGCGGTCAGTCTCCTGGTCACAAACAAAGTGTTCCTGTTGAGGGCTGTTCTGAGACACAAATAAATACTTGGCACTAACCTCCTCCCTTCTAGAGATGGAAAAACCGGCTGGGGAGGGAGAAATGACCCAAAGACAAAGAACAGACCTGCCGGGAAGCTGAGCTTATTGCTCATGTTCCTGGCTGGCAGCCCCATCTCCTTACCACTACTCAAGTTCTACATTTTTGCAGGGTATGCAACTGGCATATGGAATTTTTAAAAGCAATTTTGTAAAGATGGGCTTCTATTTCTGTTCATGCCATAGCTTTTAATCCTGAGGCAGAAACAACCAATGCCTGAGTTTTGCATGCATGCATATGCATTACCTGGAAAAGGCAGGCGAATGTCAGTTTTGGGTTTCTACCAAAATCTTTCCTCAGCTGAGTTTTTCTCAGGAACTGGAGAACAGACAGAAGCAGAGCCCTTAAAATATGTTTTCAGGATTTAAAATGCAAACTGCACCCTTCCTCCCTTCCCCGCATGTACTGGGGGTGAAATTCGATGTGGTGGGCAGCTCACAGATCACTCCTAGAGGGAGTGTGAAGTGGCCAAGGAGGACATTGTATCGCAGAGGTGAATACTGAATCTGGGTACGAGCTCTTTGTTGGCTAAAAAACACATCCAGAGGGAGGTTGCAGCAAAATAAAAGAAGGGACAAGAGATATTCTTGATTGACCTGCTATCATTTGAATACATGGGCTCAGCCTTATGCCGTGCAGGAAGGCTCCAGCCCCTAGGCCAGCACTGGATATTAACTACGCAGAAGAGATTTCAAGCTCTGCCTTCAGGGTTGGTGCTGGACTCTCTTTTGTCATATATTCATATCTCCTTTGTATGCGACCCATTAGGCTGTGCACAGGGTGTCAGGTGTATGAATGTAGCCCCGCATATATTGCATCCACACAAGCGTGCAGCATCTCTGCATTTCCGTGGATGCTCAGCAATTAGGCAGGGATGCCTGTTGTTGGACTCTCTTATATATGGCTGAGAAATTCAGCCAGTACCGCGACCATCTGATTCACTTGTTTACTGCCCACTCCAACGGGAACTGGCCCTAAAATCTGGTAAAGCTGTAAACAGCACACATTCGATGAACTAAGAAGATGGATGTTTGTTCATATGTGTTCTTTTAGATGTTTATTGGCCTAACTGGCTTTTCATTAACTCAAGAGCTCTGCTGTTTATTTTAATATTCCAAACATTTATGACCTTGTAGCTATATCATCTGATTCTTTCTATATATATGTTCTAGGTCATCAGCAGTTTGTTTTCTCTTTCCTAATGCTGGCTTTTAAAACTATTTGATCAGGTCATACAAATTCCTACAGAAGAATTCTGAAAAACCTTCAAGGCTTGATCTTTTCTGGGCACAGACACCTCATTGAAATCAGGGTTTGCATATTCACGTGTAGAAATCAGATTTGTTGAAATAGTGCACAATAAAAAAGATGTTTTCCCCTTTCTTTAAACGAAGGAGTAGTTGGCAAAAAGTTGCTGGCTCTATTTGTATTTTTAGAATGTCATGGTTCGCTTCTATAGGGTTTTAGTCCAGTTTTACTAAACTCTGGGGTGTGGACAAAGTTTGTCCTTCAGACACAGAGGGGAGAAAGAGTGTGAAGGTGGGAAAACAAATAATTCACTTTTTGTGAGTGAACTTTTCTTTTCCTTTACTATTTTCTCTTTTCCTTTACTATTTACTCTGACTCTGACCAATCCCTTATTTCTTAACCTTTTAGAGGTTTATATCATCAAGATAGAAAGAGGTATTAAAAGCATGGATAATTATTACTTTTCCATTTGTGTCCTGTTTAGAAGCTTTCAGCCTTTGGTTCACACACCCTAGAGATACTGGTGTGGTCTGTGTCTCCCACTCAGTCCTTGACTCACGGAAGCTGGTTTAGCTCCGCAGACCTCCCTGGGTATCTACACTTACTTAGGTGAGTTTTTTTATCTTGTCCTCGAGTTTGCTATAACTATGATCCCAGCTAAGCGACAGCAAGGTGAAAAGAAGTGATTAATACTGTTTTCAGTGGTGACTGCATTGAGTCCCTCATTCTGAGAGTTCGTGAGCCATGGCCATGGGCAGCTATGCACCACTCAGGATTTGGCTCTGCTAATACACAAGTGAATTACCACACACACAGAGAATATCAGAATCTGACGGGAAGAAAATGTCCAAGAATGAAATCAGGGCGTAAAATAATGAGCTTTCTGTTGGACTAGAACTGTCATGTCACAGGAAAGGAGCAAAGTGAAGAGGCTGAAAATTCGCCTTCTCTCCTGTCCTCAGAAGGGTGGTGGGGACATGCAGGGATGCAGAGCTCTGCAGTCCCAGTAAACCTAACGCAAACCTTCAGGCACAGAAAACACCCTTCAGACCCTTGACATCTCTGGTTTTCTTCTCACAATCTTCAGCCTCTCTTCTTTATTTGAGGAGGAGAAAATCCACTTGGCATTTGCAAATGGCTGCGATTCAATGCAGCGAAGGGTCTCTACCGACGCCAGCCTCTCTGAGCCTTGGGAACTCCTTGTGCCATAACGAAGCCACATCTGTTGCCAAGTGGGGAGTCAGTGAAGGATGGATGAGTGGGGAGATGCTTTCTCAGGCAGGCTGGGCTCTACTGCTTCATGAGTTTCACATCCATGTGCTGCACCATCTGGGGTGTGCATTGGTCCATTCGTCTGTCCCAGATAGCGTGGTTCTTGGGCAGGTGAGGGGTGGATCAGGGTAGCATGAGGACCACTGGGCAGTGGATCAGCTGTTAGAGAACAAGGGCAATGATCCTTTTTCAGCAGCATCTCACAAAAACAGTTTCACAAATGGGTGCCCTGGTTCCACCGAGAGGATACCTGGGGCTTGGGAAAGCCCAGAGAAGTGGATGTAAAGGCAAACAATGAATCTCATCACCAATTCATGATAACAAGAGCCTACAGAAGTAGCACTCAACAAATTTCTCTAAGC
This sequence comes from Ibycter americanus, assembly GCA_035590275.1. Classification (NCBI taxonomy): domain Eukaryota; kingdom Metazoa; phylum Chordata; class Aves; order Falconiformes; family Falconidae; genus Ibycter; species Ibycter americanus. The sequence goes on from JAVJGI010000002.1 coordinate 13,937,891, forward strand.
TCTTAGAGCATCTTAAGAGCAGATCACTGTATCACTTGCTTTATGAGTCTATGGAGGATCCGACTGGGTAAGAAATGCACATATTTAAGTTTATGGAAAGCTAAACCGAACACTTAGTGCCAGCTACGAACATGTTTAGTTCTTCACATTATAAGGGATATTTCTGCCCTATGGGGCATTCTGACTGACCAAACCGGAATGAGTTGCATAATTATTTAATTGCTATAGCAGGATGATACCTGTTATTAATACTATGAATAATAAACAATGTGTCTAAAACTATAAACCCCAAAGAGCAAGTCAGACAGATGCATGGCAAGAAAAAGAGCGATGTAAAAATACATGTGTCTCTAGTAAAGATGAAACAGTGGCACAGTAGCAGTCAGGGAAGTGGAAATATTGGGGAAATAACAGTATGGTCCCTGTCTTGTGCTGAATCTGCACAAACACACACCATATGAATGGTCTCTGTCCCAAGGACTTAAAATTCATGGCTTTGGCTGAATGAGAAAATGCCTTTACAATGTCTGGCTCTCTCTCGTGTCTCTCTGAGGGATGAGCTTTAGGGGTAAAAATAGCCAAGCCAGTGGATTTTATTGTCTCCAGCTGGATTTTCACCTCCATGCCCACCAAGAACAGCTTTCTCACAGAAAGGGATTGCAGAAGGAGAGGGGGCAAGGACTGCCAGAGAGAAGCAAAAGAGGAGCAGAGACCAACACAAGGGAAAGAAAGAGGCCAAGAAGAGAAAGAAGCAGGACAAGGTCTCTGCTCATCTATTCTTTGAGGGAGAATTAAGAGATGGTTTTGGGGGACCTGCAGGCTATAGGTGGCCAGGGGGTCAGGGTGGGAGAAGCCCAGCAGGGTAAGAGACAGAGCTGGATGTGATAAAGGAAGGTTTCCGTGCCAGAGAGGATAACATTCAACTAATCTTTCCCTGCTGCCACTGTGCTGTGTCTAGACCTGAAATCTCTGTGGGCAGGTCCTACACGGGCTCCCTACCCCGGCCACCTCCCCAGCTGCCCCTTTCTCTCACGTCTGTATGCAGAGCAAGAGGAGAGACAACATTTTTTGTGTTTTATTTTTATGTAACAAAAGAGTGACCTGGATAAAAAGACACTCAAGATCTCCTAAGCCCTCCTCAACCCACCTTCACTCCAAGAAAAACTCTTTTGCCTTTGCGTGTTACCATCTCCACAAATTGAGAAGCAGCGATCCCCTCGGTCCTGGAGAGTCTGGTGTGGAGCCCCATCCCTCTCGCCACCATCTCCTACGACTGCCAGCTCTGGAGGCAATAGGCCGCATCTCTAGCAGCAAAGCCAGGGAAAGTGCTTTAACCCTGCAAATTTTCCCTGAATGCCTTGGGAGAGGGTGGGAATTTTGGCAATAGGGAGAGGGAAAGAGGGGGTATTACTACTACTACTACTACTACTAATAACAACAACAATAATAATAATAATAGTACCCAAACACAGAACTCCACATGAATAAACTGCTCCAAGGTCACCTGGTAGATGCATGGAGACGGATGGGACAGACTTCCTCCCTGCTCCCTGTCCTCTAATGAAAGATGCACTTTAATGTGCTGATTACATTTGTACCAAGTTCTTTTAAGTGCAAAACAAATGCAGAAACTCCGGAGATTTGCTGCTGCTGAAAAAAAATCTGTACTAAATAATTATCAGAAAGCATCCATTTCTGTATGTAAGTTTTGCCAGGCTTACAAATTAATACTATTAACAGATCTTGTATTGTAGGTTCAGGGCATTGGGTTTACACTTCATCCACCACTTCATCAAAATTGTCCAGCAAAATACATATTTTTTAATTCTAGTGTGTTGGTGATAACACAAGGAGAAAGAGGAAATAAATCTCACTGGGACAGTGTGGACTCGAGGGCCTGTTCTGGAAAGAACTGGCAGCAGCAGAAGAAAAGAAACAGATCGCTGCTGTACATTAATTGTACAAGGGATGCAAAATGGCTGAAAACAGAGGAATGGTATTTATAAAGCTGCCTAGTTTTCTAAAGATCAAAGGCAGAGGCAGAGAAATAAGCCATTGGACGTGTCTAATTGCAAAGTGTATATGGTAAAAAAAAATATATCTCTGGCTGTTTCACTTGCTCCCTGCCTTCTGCAGAGCGCTGGGTCCGCACGGGGCTGCGCAAGCGGTCGCCGGGGAATGGCCACAGTGATGCTGCAGCGTTGCCTGCGCCGTGCTGCCCGCTGCGCCAGCGCGTCGCGCAGGGAGGACAAACGTGGAGCCTTTGGAGAGAGCTCGGAGCAGGGCACCGGGCCGCTGGCCGCGACACCCAGGGGTGGCACTCTGGGGACATGCCAGCTAGTTGCCACTCGGTGCTCGCTCAGAGGAAAAAGTCTCTGGGATGCAAACGCCCAAGTGTCTTTTTACAGGTGATGGGGAGAGGACGGATTCCCTTGAAAGCCTCCCCCCGCCCCAAACGCCCTATGGCCGGGTGGGCTCTGTAGTTCATCCACCCCAGACTGCAGCCACCCTCCCTCCAAATCCCCCTGGAGCTTCCCCACCGTCGGGGACAGGGCAGAGGCCGCCAGCAGGAGGGCAGATGTGCAGGCTGGCGGGGGGACGGGAGCAGGCAGGGCAGGGACAGGCAGGACAAGGACACAAACAGGCAGAACAGGGCCAGGCAGAGCAAGGACAGGGCAGGGATGAGCAGAAGAGGGCAGGGGCAGGGAGGGTGGGAACAGGCAGGGCAGAAGTATGTAGAGCAAAGGCAGGGAAGGACAGGCAGGGCAGGGCCAGGCAGGGCAGGAGCACGCAGGGCAGGCAGGAATAGGCAGGGCAGGGACAGGCAGGGCAGGGACAGGCAGGGATAGGCAGGCAAGGACAGGCAGGGCAGGAGCACACAGGGCAGGCAGGAATAGGCAGGGACAGGCAGGGGCAGGCAGGGACGGGCAGGGACAGGCAGGGCAGGGACAGGCAGGGATGGCTCCCGGGGAGCCGGGGAAAGGGGGAGTGCCTCTCTGCCAGGATTTTGGGAGCCGGGCCCTGTCCCGGGCCGGCGGTGGCAGGCGGTGGCTCTTTCCCCGCAGGCAGCCGCGGCGGGCGGGGAGGGCTGCCCGCAGC
>JAVJGI010000002.1:13954457-13987314 GCA_035590275.1 Ibycter americanus
GACAGGAGCTCCCTAAAAAACCCACCCCTTTGGAAGTTTTATGGGAGGGGGGGTGCTGTTAGCTTTCTTTTTTTCACTTTTTTTTTTTTTTTTTTTTTTTTTTTTTTAGTTTTTTCTTCTATTATTTTTGCCGTTGCCCCCCTGCAGCCCCGCTCCCATATCCCTGCACCGCTCCTGCCCTGCGCAGGGGCTCGGCCATGCAGCTCCTGCTGTGCTGCAGAGCCGCAACACGGGTCCACGGTCCTGTCCTGCCTGCCCGCCCCCCCTCAGAGCCCCTTGGCGACTCAACTCTTCACCGAACTAAATTACGAGCCTCCTTTTTTCCAAAAGCCAGATGGGTCCAGCAAGGTGAGGGAGTGCAGTACCGCAGCCACCCCAGTGCCACTCCCGGCCCCGTCACCGCAGCCTGCAAGGTGGGACGCACCCCCTTTCGCAGTCTCCAGCAAGACTGCAGTCGCCCATGTCGGTTCTTAGGTTAGGTTTTAGACCTCAATAAATCTCTGTTGTAAGACTCGTGTTTTCAGCTTCCTAAAGACATGCCGAGCCCTGAGTTTGAGCCTCCTGAGAGCTGTGCTTGGGCAAGGGAAGATTTAATTATTTGGCTGCAAAAAGCCATATAGCTGGATTCAGCCGCATACACACAACTCTCTGCACCCCCTCCCCTCTTCATCTCTGCTCCACTTTTATCAGCATTGCGTCTGTCCAAGGAACTGAGTCCACAGACATCTCCATCCTCCATCCCTGCAGTGTCTGACGTGGGACAACGACCTTGTCTGCAACGGAGATGTCAGTAGCAGAGCACTTTCCTTGTTTAGGAGAGAGGGAAAAGAAAAACCTTACTGTACTTTGTGGGATTACTTGATTTCATGCTCACCTGTGAAAAGCAGGCGCTTTTAGGGAGGGCTCCTGGGGGAAGCAGGACAAGGAAAGGGAAGAAGCAGAGGACGCAGGCCTTGGAGGACAGCGGCGCGGTGTTGAGGAAGGTAGCTGCCCCCCGCTCTCGAGGCTGTTTTGCAGCAGAGGCGTCGCACAACCAAGCGGTTGCAAACGGGTCATACCTCCAACCCTGGCAAGAGGCAGGAGTGAGGAAGCACGCCATGCCCATATGGCTACATCGAGCGGTGCAGCAACCCATTCCTCCTGTGGACCTGATCCTAAGCATTGCTCCAGCAAGGCCAGGTACCGTGTAACTGCAGAAGCTCACAGGGCAAGAGGCTGCAAGGTGCAGGAGGGCCCAGCTTCGTCAGGAGGGCTCTAGAGGCACAGAGATCCTTAAGAGAAGCTGGATTTTCCCCCTCCCTCTTTCCCAGTAGATCAGCGCAAGTACCAAGGTGTCGGAGACCCACTTGCTCCCACGTCCATCAAGCACTGCGAGGTCACAGGACACATTTTGACCTCATTTGCCCCCATCGTAAGTCAGGGGCTATGCAGTGACTGGATTCACTGCTGGGGGAAGGGACACCCATATCACCCTGATCTCTTCCACGCAACCCTGCGGGGGCAGATATCCAGCCACGGGGCAGTTTTGCTCTTGAATGAGTCCTCGGTTCTTTGCGAAGCAGGTAGTGAGGGATAAGAAGCCAAGTGCAGGGAGTCAGACCCCAGTAAACCTAAAACTGGCACTAAGAGACAGAAGGGAGCAAGCCACTCCAAGGTAACCTGCAGCGCACCAGGAAAGCTGCTGGCTTCCTCCAGGGACCAAGAGGCCAAGGACAGCTCTGAAGGAACGCAGGTAACTGGGGGGGCTGCGTGGGGCCCGATGGACCGGACTGGGCCAGGTCCCCAGATTGGGGCGCGACGGGGATTGAGAATCAAGATCGATCGTGCCAAGATGGCGCAAGCCAGATGCTCATCCTGGACCAGACCCCTCTCCAGGTCTGCAGGGGATGGAGTCGCACAGACTCCTCAGCAAACAGGACTGCCTCAATTCTCAAATGTACTCTCCTCCCTCGGGCTTCCCATGTGCCCTCTTCTTCTCAGCCCAGATAGGATTTAGGAGGTTAGACCACTTAGATGTAACCCTCTTCCCCCACACAAAGCCCCCTTCGAGGCAATCACGTGTATTGGTCCAGCGTGCTGGGCAATACCAGTCCCTGTCCCCAGGCTGTGGCTGGGGGTCTGCAGGGCTGCCCCAAATGTGCTCCCTGCTGCGTGTGCACAAGCCGACAGCCACAGCATGGCCAAGGGGGGCCGGTTCACGCACCCCACCAAGCACGGTCATGTGCTGCGGGGCTGCTGCACTGCAATGAGCTTTTCACGCCAGTCTGAAATCAAGGGAGACAAGAGCATGAGCCAGCAAGAGTCAGAGCAGCTACGGCTGGCAGATGGGAAAGCAAGAAAGGCTGGCGCTGGAGCCAGCCACGGCTTCACTTTGCACGTTTTCTGCTTGTGTACTGACCCCTCTTTGTTTGGGTAAGTCAAGGCTCAGTCGCCTGGGAGCAGAGCGTTACTGCACAGAGGCCTGTGGATGTCCGTAAAACTGCCCCCTGCCTCCCCCATCGTGTGTTCTGCTCCGTGGTGGGATCCCACGGTCTCAGGGATATGGTCCCACTTCGCTGTCAGAGCCAGCTCCTTAGCCTTGATTGCCGTTGATCCTACAGTGATTCCTGGCTGGCTCGGCTCAGGGTTCAGCTGGGGGCACCTCCTTCAGGAGGTCACACATCCTGCAGGCTGGTTAGATGACAAAAGCCCCCAGAGCAACACCGTTAGTCACACAGCAAAGACAGCACCGACACCAAGTCACCTCCGGTTCCAGGCACCCCTCTTTTCCATTCAGAAGGAGGGTTTATCCAACATCTGATGTACCCCTGTGCCAGCCTCAGCTTTAGTGAAGTCCTGTTTCCTGATGGAAAAGCCTTGGGGAACATGAGCTGGTCTTTGCAATGGTGGGGCTGGATCAGGCCAGTCCATGATGGAGTCACCATAGAGGAGAAATCACTGTCTTATTTCCCCTGTACAGTTCCCCCACACCCAGGAGAGATACACAACTTCCCCTCCCCGGGGAAAAGCACAGCTGGGTCCAAGTTGGGGCAAGAAGGAAGATTTATCTTCAAGCCCCCAAGCACCCCTTCCTTGTAGATGTACACAAAGCACCAGTCTTCACTCCTCATTCATAAGACAACTGCTCAGGGAATGGCTTTGCATATGACGGCCTCATCCTATAAAAGTCCTGACATCAGTCATTAAGGACAGGTTAAAAAAAATGTGGATCTTTGCTCTCAGATCACCACATGGCAGATGGAGCCGTCTTGTCGTTCCACTGTGTGTGCCAGGGAGGCCTCAGGTTTGACCTACGTCGAGAAATACAGGGACTGCTTGCAAATAGGTTAAGGAGAAACAAATCTGGGCAGAGGCCTGATCTCGAGGGAAGGTTTTATGATATGGGTGGGTAAACCTAAGAAAGAAAGAGGTTAGGGGAAAGAGGATAAGTCAAGCACATGGAAGGCTGCTGTAAGGGGAGGGAACGACCCTATTTCCATAGCTGTGTAGGTAGTAACAGGCCTGACCTGCAGCAGGAATGATTCAGGTACTAGGAAAAGAGTTTTCTAGTGGAAAGGATAGGGAGACACCGGAACAGCCTGGGAAGGAGGAGAAATTTCTGCCTATGGAAGATACTGGAAAGCACCTAGCAGGAGTCCCAAGGCAGCACTGGTCCCTCCAGCCTTGTGCAGAAGGTGGCATCACACATGTATTTCCCCTGGAAGAATGAAAAATCCCCCAGCCACCTTCATGTCTTTTCCTAAGCCCAAAGGGTTTGTCTGTGTCACCACAGAGGACTGGAAAGGTACCACACTCGAGTGGTGATGACCGAACGCACTGTCTGTGAAAGCTCAGGCTTGTCATCCTCATATAAGAACAAGGTTGAGGCATCCCAATAGAAGTGATTAAATTCAAGGTGTCACTTTCTTCCAGAAAGATAGAAATGGGATGTACCTTCATCAATCCTATGGAAGTAATCCTGTTTGGGATTACTTCATCACATGGTTTGTCCCAAGCCAGCTCAAAACCAATTGAGAGCATTACCAAGGTATAATAACCCCAGGTGACATCCCAGAGGGACTGTTATTTTCTTTCACCTCCTAATAGCTTCCTTTTGATGAACTGCACACCTTCCTGGGTATGTCTGCAGAAACAGAGGGAAAACAGCAATCATTTGATGTGTGTAGGATTTTTTTTTTTTTTCCCCATATATATATGTAATACAGATGTATCTGCGGCTTTCCTGTCCCCTGAAAAGGACATGCTCAGGGCACTAGCAAAGCTGGACAGGGAAGGATTCAAAGCCCTGACTCAAGGACCCCAGACTCTGTCTGCCCTACCCTCCAGGGAGGGAAGAGGAGATTTTTTCAGGCTATCAGGACGATTCATCTCTCCTGCAGCACAGCTTCCCCAGCCTGGGCTGCCAGGATTTCGACACCAGGAGGCAAGGGACCCTGAAGGAGCCAGCCTCTCCCACTGCAGGGCTTGCCTGTGCCTTAGAGCAGCTTTCCCCAGCTGTTTGCAGAGCGGCTGTAGGGCTGCGAGAGCAGCGGCATCGCTTTCTCAGGCCACTCTCATAACCCCCTAACCCCACTGCCACCCACCGCCCCGCTGCAGCGGGTAATACCTGCTTAAACTTCTATCACCTTTATAAGAAAAAAAGAACCAAGGTAAAACCAGTTTCTGCAGAAGCAGAGAAAACAACAGTGGGACAAAGCCACTCTCCCTCTTGCAAAGGGCCGGGTGACCGCAGGATGGCACCAGTGCCACTCTCCAGGAGGGACATCGCGCCCTGTGCCAGGAGCTGCCCCCCGGGATGTGAACCCCCAGCCCCTGTGGATGAGCTACCAGCGTGGTGGCCTCCCAGGTGGTGGTTCTGCCACTCCACCATCCAGGAATGATTCCGTATCCTGGATCTATGCAGCCACTGAGCTACAAATTTGGTTTCAAGACTGTGGCTTGAATTAAATTTCATTCTGAATCGAGGCGGCAATTCTGCCTCCTCCTGCCAGTCCAGCCCTGCTTTCTCAATGGCGAGAGCCACCTCTCTGCTCTTGCATTCACAGGACCAGCCACAAGCGATGCTCTACCAGATTCTTTCACCCTCAGCTTTTTAGTCCATCCTCCCCGTCCTCCATCGGCTTTGCTACTTCGCCTCAGCTCTGGCCTTACAGAGGAAAAGAGCTGGGCGTCCCGCAGCCAGCCTGTTAGCCAGCCCAATAGCCAGCCGGATAGCCAGCCCAATAGCCAGCCTGTTAGCCAGCCCGTTAACCAGCCTGTTAGCCAACCCGTTAACCAGCCTGATAGCCAGCCCTTCTGCCTCCTGGTGCCCAATGTCCCCTCTGCAAAGTGCAAGATGCTGCTGTGGCAGAGGAGGCAGCCCCCGCCCAGCCCCCCCCGGCTGGGCGGCATGGCTGGCGCTGTCCACCAGGTGGCACTCGCTCCCCATCTTAGCGAGCTGCCGCCGGAACCCGCGGGGACACGAGCTGCCGAGGCAAGACGCGAAGCAGGCGCTGCATCACTGCTCCGCGTCAGAAGACAGGCGCTCCGGTTCCTTCCCTGCGTACCCTGGCCCCTCTCTGAACACTCAGAACACCACCCGACCTGCTCAGGCACAGGTCCTTTATCTCACAGGCAGCAAGAGGGGATGCCAGGGCTGCCACTTTCACGGATGCGCTGGACGTTGGCCAAGAGCTCGTGTCTAAAATGACAAGGCTGGAAGCGTGCAGGGAACATCACCCTTCCCGCTGGTCTGCCAGTTAGTGCTGCGATGAAGCGGACCATCTTCCACCCCCATAAGGGTGGAAGGTTACAGTCTCCTCGCCTGGCTCACCCTTAGCCGAGCAACTAGTTCTCTCTCCTTTCACTCATTTCCACAACTTTTCCAACCGAGCACCACATGAATGCGTTCCTCCTCCATTCCCAGACCCAAGACAGTGCAACCCCCCCCACCTCCCCAGCCTTGCCCCTCCTGAGTTAACTGTGAACCCAGCCTCCAGGGAGACTGGAGTGCACAGTGGTGACCCCCAATCTGCCCCTACCATCTCATTCCAGGAAAGCTGGTATCCCTTCCCATATGGAAATGCTCGCTGATTTAGAGATGTTCAAGTTTTCTGCAAAGAAGGGATCAAAGGCTTGCTTGCGGCTACTGAGCTTGATTTTAGCTATTGCACAACACAAGAAGCTGGCACCTAGCTCACCTTTTTCCCAACAGCATCTCCAAATGAGGAGCAATATTTAAATATCTACAGAAATCGCCCAATGCGATGTGTCAAACCTCTTGCATTCAGACAGGAAAAAAAAAAAAGAAACAAGGGAAAGGAGGGGGTATGTGTACATGAGATAATTTGTCAAAAGCTTGTACATCAGCTCATGGGAGAAAGGACTTGTATCACACGCTTGTAAATGGGCAACATCCCTTTTAGAGGGGTTATTTGTTGCTTGATACCGTCGTAAAATACATCCCACGGGGTCCTGCTGCAGGAGGGGTTGTGCAGTGCTGATGCCAAGGCAAAAGGCTGCCGAACCCAGGTACAACCAAGTCGCAGGCTCACAGTGTAAGGCATGAGAAGTTGACACTGAAGTGTCTGGAAATCAAATAATGTGTGTGTGTGTGTGTGTAACTGGGATGTAGCAAGGAAGCACTGGAAACTGGCCAGTGGAACCAGAAGGACATGAGGGGCTGTTTTGCCATGCTGCCTGGCAGACTTCTGCTAGAGAGTGTCTGCTGGCAGCACGAGTCCTTCACACCAGAGGCTGCCTCTTTTCCAGTGTAGCCAGCAAGTAATGGCTAGGCAAAGTCAGAAATTTACACTAGCAAAATCCTGATGCAAAACTTTACCTCTTGGAAGCTTGTTATTTTGCAGCTAAACTCAGGTGCAGACCCCAGAGATAAAAAAAGCTTTTGGCATCATTTCAGGAAAAGATCTAGAAGTGCTGTAGGAAGTTACATTCCAATTAGCTTCACGTCAAAGGTGGGGTAAGCATTACAAAGCATTTAAAAGATCAAATGCAAAAGCACAGCTTGAGTAATAGGGACCAAGGTGGTTTCAGCTAGGAACAGTTGTGGTTAATCTGATGGAGCTCTTTGAGGCTGTAACTGCTACAGCAGTCAAAGTGGAGGAAACAGGCAGAGCACAATTAGGTTTGCAGCATGCAGTGGACAAGGCTTTGCAAAAGAAGCTAATGACTGAGATGGGGAGTCCCAGAATAAGTGGATGTGCTGTGGCTTAATGCTCTGGAAATTGCCCAGAAACAAAGATGCAAGCAGGAAGGTATTAATGGAAACTTTCCATGTCAGAAGGAAATGATTCCCAGGATGGCGCAATACAGCCAGCTTGTCTGGAGCAGAACAAAAGGCAGTAAGGTAAGACAGAGAGCTCCCTAGGGCAGAGAGCTGTATTTCAGTTCTTAACATCATGTTCCACGACCCCTCATGCCCCAAACAAACAATTCTCTCCTTTTTTCAAAGAGAGCTGCTGGAATTCTGCTTTTTGTATTCTCTCCCTCATTTTCCTGTTCTAATGGTGTTGGTTTTGTTTCAGGTTTTTTTAAACAAAAGCAGAAACTCCTTTCAGAACAAGCAGTGCCAGCAGCACGCACAGGCCCCCATCTATGTGGGGACAGAACAGTTGCACGGCTGTGATCACATAAAGGGAAGCCCAAGCATGAGCTGTGCCAGATGGTGCTAACTGGGAGTTACGCTCCCTGCATCCTTCCCTCCACACATTCTGAAATCCACAGACGAATGGGAATGGCAGGTGAGGAACAGAAAGATTTCATTTGTACCTATGATCTTCCATAAGAGTTTTGCAACTGACGCATATGGGAACAAATTCCAGGCAAATGGCACCTAAAAAACCATCGAATTTCCCAGGGCTTTGTAATATGATTGTAGGGACATAAGGAAATTCCAGTCTTAGTCATGTTGGAGTAAAGATGAAGTTTTTTAGCCATAGTCCTTGAATTCACTGCTTGGTTGTTATACTCAAAAGACAGACTGATTCTCAGATCTAGGTACATCAATCCAAAGACCCTACTCAAAGGGATTCCCCCACCTTCTGGAAGTCATCTCTTACTGTGCTGGCCAAGATTCAAGTACACAGAATCATACAGTCATGGAATATCCCAAGTTGGAAGGGACCCGTAAGGACTGTCGAGTCCAAGTCCATTAAAGGCAAACATAAATCTGTGAGCTACTATTACCAAACATGGTACAGGGTCAACAACAACAACCACAACAAGTAAACTACGCTTGACTCCTGGAGCATTCAGCATGAGGTAAAAAGAAACCCATCCTGACCCTCGAGCAGGAGAGGCCACAGAAGTTAATGAATCTATTTGCCAGAGAAGGATGCAAAGCACCGCGGGAAGTCACCAAAGGACTCTGTGACACACATACAATTTACTACAAACCAGCTTATTTTCACATAAATTTACTTCTCAACAGGTGTTAAGAACTCTTGGAACAATTTACCAGTTACATCACATCACTTCAGAGTGATCCATATATACCTGTAAGTTTAAGTTTAAATTATTGCAAAGGCCTTGCCCTGTCACAACCATCTCTACAAAGGCATCCCAAATGTGCAGTTGGACCTACGGGAAGAGTCATAGCACTGACTAGTTCCCTTTGGCTCATCTAACTGAGCTCTATGGATCGCCACTGAAATGGCAGTGCTGTCAACTATACCAGCAGCCTCCAAATCAGCACCACTGGGATGATCAGGATCTCTGCAGTAGGATTCTTGGCATGCAGTTTGCTATTACATTTTCTCCAGCTTTGCTAATTCTGATCCTTTACCCTCCACCAGCTGTGCTAACTGTGCAGCTTAGGGTGTAAATCCAATCACTGAAATAAAGTATTTTGTTTTTTACAGTCCGGGTTCAATAAAAAGAAACAAAAAGAAAAAAGCATGGGCAGCACCGTAATGGGAAGGGCAGCCCTCAGTGACAGACAACTGAAGTGTCTTAAGCCAGCTTTACTACTACCAGAGAAAAGTTAACACTGAATAAAATCCTCATCTTACCAGTGCTTTTGCATTGCAAAAGCACTGCAGAGCTTCGCAAAACCATTAATTTTTGATTTATCTGCAGGTTCGTGCAGGAAGGCAAACCCATCCTTGCAGGACCCCCTTCTGCTGGGTGGGCTGTGATCACCCACCATGGGATGTGCTTTTACAGTGTAGGCAACTGGGCAGGCATCACACTGGACTGCTTGTTTGATAGAAGTTTTTCTAAAAATGTGAAAAAGGGGTTGGTTTGCCCATTTTGTATCTCTGAAAACAGTCTCTGATGTACACTGCACTTTCCAGACCTCCTCCTTTCTCTGTTACTTTATTCCATTTTTAATCATCCCACTTCTCTCTTTGTTATCATCATTAATACTTTTAATGTATGTCTTATAAGAGACAGGGCAAGGTTGCCAGCTAGTGGAAATCAGCAGCGGCTGGGGCCGTGCCAACTACCTTCAGCTCAGACACGCAGCAAGAGTTACCACCTTTTCATTTGTTTGAAGAAAAAGCCAGCACTGTTTCTTACTGCACCTCTCTTTGAAGCATACCTACACATATATGTGCATACGTAAATAATATATACACTCATATATATAAAAGCTACTGTCTAGCAGAGACATTCCTGTGTTTATTCTAGAATGTGATTTCTTTGAAAAACTAACGGCTTATTACGTGCAGAATGTTCTTACTGTACTGAGGACGAAAAGTGCTTTGTAGAATGAAGTCTGAGAAAGCCGCAGAACTAACTGCGTTGGAAATGATGACATTAGATCACAAAGAAAATCCATTTTAACTACCCAGGACTGTGGGGCTCCTGTTTGTACAACATTTCCTGTGGGCAGAGGTGTCAGAGAGGCACTGCCTATCAATTCCCCTTTCTCTGCAGTGCGATGGCTCTTGTAAGTAATCTTTCAAACAGACTGAACATTTGCTACGGTCGCCAGGCTAGAGATGCTTTCTGCCTCTGGACAAACTTCACCAGACTGACTAATGGCACAGCTGGGTTCCTGGGAATAATTCAAATGGCTTCTTTATTGCTATACGAGCAACAACTGAGGCATGCTTTAATAGCCACAAGCCTCTTGGGAAAGCCCATGTGGGCTTCTCACTGCAGGTGTGTTGGTGAACCTAATGACCACACATACTGTGCATCACCTATTCTCCCTCCTCTCCTCCTATCTTTCTATCTAACATAGCCACACCCTCACACTTTAGAAAACAAGAATGAAAATCACTGAATTACTTTCACATTTGCCACCTTTCCCCCCTACCTTTGCTCAGGTTCAGCTTCCCTAGCCCCCAGTGTGCCCTTCTGTTCACACTGCAGAACTGATGGGGAGGGTCTCGGGTGCTCCCCTTGCAGAGCAAGCTTTTCTACAGGCTTTTAACTACTAATGACCCAAATACCCGGAGTATTTCTGAACAAAAAAACGCGTATGTTCAGTGACTGAAAAGCACAGCAGCACTGCTTCAGAAACGCCTTGAATCTTTTTACTTACCCTCTTCATTACCTCTATGGGCCACTTACTTTCTAGAGCATCGGTCCATCAGGAGGAGGTGTGAGAAGAAAACAGGCTGCGTGTTCTCTCAAATCATAACACAGGTAGTAGTCATCAGAGCAGATGATAATGTGTATACGTTTCTGAGGATGGTTATGCCTCACAGCCCACTCTCATTTCACCAGGAGGCTTTTGAAATTTAACAGGAGGAACCTCTGTGCAACTTGTAATCTGCAGGTTCACATCCTTGGTTGTATTTATTATTTAAAAGAAACCCTAATGGATTAATAATAATAATTGAAAAACCTGTCTAAAGACCAGCCTGTATGCCAATCTTTTATGAATACTCTCCTTCTATAATTTATCTTCCATTATCACAAGCTCTGAAACAACTGAACTAGCAACATGCAGGGTTTTCCCATCCTCAGCAAGGTCAGTAAGTTAAGGAAAACTCTGAAATAATACCTGGCTCAGAAAAATCACTCTTCTTCCCCATCTAGTATTTTACTCACTACGGGCAGATTACATTTCCCATAGGGGTTCATTAGTGTTGCTCTTTGCTCAGCATCAGGAAATCTTTTGGAGTTGTCTTTACTCCCAGCTGATCGCTTTTTGTTCTTCTCCTGACTTACTGCCCACTCCCAACCCCCGCCCCCCTCCCCGGTTCTGCAGTGGCATTTTTAGAAAGACTGAGCATTTGGACCAAAAAACCCCACCGTGCTTCTAACCTCCATGATGACAAACGAACTGTCAAGTTATGTGAACCAAGCGTACAGCCAAGGAACAACGAAAAGACACTCTTACCAGACTAACACGTTAGAACTCTTGTTCCTTGTCAGAGCAAACAAGGAATTATTACAGTTTTAATATTTTAGTCGTAATTTCTGTGTTACAGAGGTCAGATCTATAAAACTAGAGGACACAAAGCAGTCTCCCTCGCCTTCACTTTTAAAATGCTGCACACCTACTAGAGTGATGCAACATGCTGATACACCTCCTTAATTCTGTCTTTTGTTCCCAATTTCTGTCGGCTGAGCTAGCATTAATGAAAAAAGCATAAATCACTACAACACCCTTGCTCCAAAGGCTGAACATTGTGCAACAAGCTAGCTTAGTTAAGCAGGTACGACACATAAAATAAGGCGTAATGAAAAAGCACTGAATTTGGTGTAATCAAGTGTATGACCATCCAACTGCTGCACACAGATCAGTTCCAGCAGACTACAACTTAGTATTTTGATTTAAAGGGAGGTCTCAACAAAGTTATGCAGCTACTTGTGTGGGGATTGAAAAGTGTAAAATATGAAAAATATCCCCACAACATGCCAGTGGCTTATGCCAGAAAACCTGTGCTGGTATCTCAGAATCTAATACTGTCCCAGAAACGGGGTCCTTACTGATAACTGCTTCCTTCGTAACATCTCCCCAACAGCGAGCAGCCTCCATCCTCAGCCGCTGCCGATGGCCTCCTTGGCTGTTACCCCTAGTCACTGCTCTACCTCGGAGCACCTATGGGAAAGTACAAAATACCTCCTTTAAGGACTACATTGTGCAATCTTTAAGCAGAACAGTTCAAAAGAGCTACACAGTGGCATGGTTCGGTTATCTGTCCTAACCTGCACCTGCCTTCCAGGCTTTGTCTCATCTCAAACCTGAGAAGCAGAAAGGAGAAGGATCACAGCTTTTGTGTATTCCAGAGCACACTAGAAAGGCTTCACACGAGTAAAACATCAGAACAGAGGTCTAGAAAGTTTATCAGATAGTTGCACTTAACACATTTCTAATTTTTCATGCCAAAGAACAATAAATGCCACTGATGTATTTATGCAATAAGGTTATTACAGGCCAAAACATCAAAATACCTTGTCCTTCCAGGGAAGTGTTTTCAAGGGCTCCTGATAATCAGCTTATTTAAAAGTGGCCAAAAGTCTCTGCTGACAGTTTTTGAAGTTACAAAAGCACTGGTTTGTTACAGACCTCTGAAGAGTTCTTTCCCCTCAAAATCAGACTATCTGCACTCACATAATTTTATTCTGTCAATATTTGACACATTTATACGAAACAGATTTATATTAGAAAAGGATTTCCATACACACCAACAGGGGAAGAAAGCCAAATAGTCTCCATGAATTCCCAGACCTTCCAAAATTCACTCTTTCCTGCACATGCTGATTACCCAGAAGTTTCACCCCAAAGGGGCGAAGAGGCAGCCACTCTGCCGGGAAGTCTAACTTCAAATTTGCTAAATCTGGGCTCATGTGGCATGTGCACAGGATTTCATTAGAAAGTAAATCTCCAGTCAGGTGTAGACATTGATCTACTTTGCCTCTTCGTTAGCCTGATGACAACCACCACCCACAAGGTTTCAGCAGAAGCAGGCTAAATACCGCTTCAGCAAAGTGCGTTCAGCTGCAGGATCAGCGTGTTCCGTTTCTCCGCCATCAGTGTTTTCAGCTAAGACGTGTTGCTACAGGAGAGCCAACAGCAGCAAGAACAGTTCGTACATCAGTAGTTTCTAACTTTGTAAGAGGGTTTGCAGACCACAAACTTTCAGGGAGATGCAGAGCTCTCTCTCCCTGAGAGGCAGATGTTATCAATAATCAACTTGCTTAAATGACAATTTGCAGATCCACAAGAGCAGAGCGCAGAAATCAAACTGTGCCGCAGTGTCCGGTAACACTGCAAATGGGAACATAGCAGTGTAGCAATGGGGGGACTACACAGAAGATACAAACAATGAAAAAAGCTCCCTAACATTACATGTATAGATTAATGTATCATTCACTGATAAAATTCACTTTCTTCCTATTCTCATCCCACAGAATGGTGAGGGAGGGGAGGGAATCAAGAAGGTGGCTTGGGATGTGCATTACTGCCCAAGGCATTGCAGTAAGAATCTAAAAATACCTGGAGAACGCAGATTTGGCAAAACAAGTATTTACACCTCTTTCACGCTATCTTCATTATTGAAATCACAGCAAAACACCAGATCCTACTGATTTAGCAGCAGTTGGACAACATTAGATATGCATTTGGTGAAGACTTTACCAACTGTCTGTTGTCATGGTAACATCCCAGGTAAAAATAATTCCTGAGTAACTTATAAACAGACAGATGGCATAAAACCTCCTACACTCTCAAAATTAAAGGAGATTCAGTAAAAGACAGCGTAGACGCCAGCTCTATAAAGTCCTGCATGTTGAAGAAAGCATGTCTCCAAGGTCTTCCTTGGGCTGTCAGTAACTCACCTCAGGTACGTGAACAAAAGGGAGATCAGGGACGTTACAGAAAGCAAAAAGATGACACAGAAGTCAAGTCAGCACTCTTTTATGTAGGACTTCCCAAGGGATTACAAAGGTGCCCTGAAATTATAATCCTACATAAAGTAAGAAAATTAATCCAGTATCATACCAGGGAAAAAAAGCTGTTCTTGTCATTCCTAAAACCCTGCCCTGCTTATACTCTTCGCTAGGAAATGAAAAATATTACAGACTGTCATCACTTCACATATTCAATGCATCACTGCATATGCAGTATGTAAATCGATTTTAGAGGATTTTTTTCAGCGTAAGTTTTCTGAAGACAGGAAAGCTGTGAAATCAGCAACGTTCACATACAAGAACAATCCCATTCACCCTAACATGAGGTCAAAGTGCCAATATATGTGAAGTGGAAGGAGTACTGTGAGAATGACGTTAGCTATGAAACAGTCCATTGGACTGAACCACATTGCTCAAATCCAAAATCTCCCTCTGCCGAGTCACACCCCAATTAAGTCATTTCAACATTTTGACTCAACTGCCTTAACACTAAAAATAGGCTGAACAAGAGCTGTTCTTTCTCAAAGGAACTGTGGACAAGGCAGGCTACAGCCGAGGAGGTTATCACAGAAAAAGCCACAGCTACACTCACACTATTCTTGGGCAGTTTCACCAATTCCAATTAAAAATCTGCACTTTCCCAAAAATAGCAAACAGCTTTCTCCTAAAATGAGCAGATGCTGAGCACTGTTGTCAAAAAAGCCAGAGCTTTTCCCAAGTGAAACAGATTGTTCAACATAAAGAATTCAAAGTAACTGAGAGACCAGGAAAAGGAGCATTAGATCAAAACACACTTCTCCCCCCCTATCAGATATTATTTGTGCCTCATTTTTGCATTTTAACTAAGCTTCCCTTCTCTTCTCGACTACTTTTCTCAACAGGTGTACAAGAAAAGGGCAGTAACATTACAACAGTTTTTTTCTTTTGATGGTTTTGTAGTATCTTTGCTTACAAGATTTTTAATGCCCACACTCACTGGAATTTCCATCTTCCCTAGCCAAATAAAACCACTCATTATTAAAGAGGAGAAGCAGACACACGTTCTGCCACAACTTGTCTGTGCTCTCTAGTGCACTGTGGTCAGTCTTATGCCAAGAAAAAAACACTTCTTTTTTCACCAAGATCTCACTAATATCTTTGAGTAAATCCATTAATATCTTTGAGCAAGTCCTCCAAACAAAAATCAAGTATTTTGTGAAGAAACACTCATATCTTCTAGTATCAACAGTCCTTTAAAGGGTAAAAGGAAAAAAAAAAAAAAAAAGGACTTTAAGCTTTACATCCCCTATTTCCATCTCCCAAGCTTGTTTAAGGTAAAAACCAAAGTCTGACCTTACTTCATGAGCACACTGTGTTATGGCAGAGCAGTGATCTTGAACATGGGTTTATTTTTATGTGCCTGTATCTGCTCTCAGTGTAGATTTAACTTGATCATTTTCTCTACAAGCTCAAGCCACTTAAAACCATCCTTCACAGCGCCAAATGTAATCTCCATGAAGATTAGTGTATTCGGTACTATTACTTTTGGTGTCACTGCTTGCAAATGAGTATTTTTTTTTTCCCCCTAAAGACATAACGTTCACAGCTTCAGAACAGTACAATGTGCTGCCATCACCGACCAGTAATTGAACTAGAGAAATAATTTCAATTAACTCTGGAATCAGTATTTGGTGCTACCAGCTATATTTGGCTTAAAAGCAGAAGACAGCAAGGATACAGTCAAACCCGCAAAAACCTCAAACAAAAGCAACTCATTTAAGGAGTGCATTTAAGCACATATTCTGAAAGCACACAGGCAAGTTCTTTTGGAACTAGTTCTTGGATTAATTAAGAGTAAGAAAGACCTATGACACAAAGTTATTCTACAACAGACACTGGAAGAACACTTCTTCCCCCTCACAATGTAATTTGAACACTGTGAAACAGTGTGAAGCACCTCTTTACACTGAAACAACAGTTGATTGAAAATTAGAACGACCAGCAGCCAGTGTAATCTTCACACTGAACAGCCGTAATGAAAGCGGTTGTTTCACCTACTGTCAGATTTTCTCCCCACTTAAGTCAGATAGCGCTGTACAATTCAGCCACAGCGCTGAGATATCCATAAGAAATCGCTGCATGCTGAAGCCGCTACGAATATTTCCTGTGACCCATGATACCAGATTGCAGGCTGAAACACATCGTAACCTTCCTTAACACCACAGCCAAACTAGTTTCACAGCTAAAGGCTCTCAATGTATTTTTTGGTTTCTTTTTGGTTGGTTGGTTGGGTTTTTTGCCCCCCTCCCTTTTTTATTTTTAAGAAAATATTTACCTGAAAGCACAACAAAGATACTTTTTTTTTTTTGCAGAGCTGAAGAATGGAAATAAAAGTTGTGTAACTAACTTTTCTCTTCAGGGTCCAGATGGACTTGAATTCTTTTTGGCTCTGAAATCAACAGTTCTAAGTGTCCTGACATAACAACTGAAACTAACAGCAGGTGCTTTTATTAGATGGTAACATGTTTATAAAATGCAGTATTGCTTCAAAAAGTCAGTTAAAAAAAGATAGCAACTCAAATTACTCAAGTTAAGAGTTGGGAAATACAGCCAACTGCTGTAAAAGAAACCATTCACAGCTTCACTTCTATTTAGAAAGTTTCTTTTCCCATCCCAGTGACCCATGTCTGTGCTGCTGCCTCCTGAAGGCTACAGGACAACTTCCAATTACTTTTTCAGCTTCTCTACCACACAAGGAGAAGGGAAAGTACAAGAGACAGCCACTGCATGCACAGGTATTTCCTTTGAGGAACAGTAACATTCAAAGCTGCTTAAATGTCCTCTGCAGAGTCCAGCAAAGCTCTTCTGCAATCATCAAGCCAACATCTAAGTTAGTCAATCAAAACACTTTGCGAATTAGACGTAATTCACAAGTCCACGTAAAGGGTGATTATAACGTAAGAAGACAACTGAAAGTAGGGAAAAAATGAAAATGACATCAAACTTGCTAAATATGTATTGTTTATTAAGGCTTGTATTCTCCTAGAGGAAAAAGTTAATCTGATGCTGTCCATTACCCCTTACAGGCAGTAACAGTCCAGAGACAGAGTTATACGTTCTAAATACAAGTCTAAATGATACAGATTAAACTTTATTTAAATTGGAGGTCCTTTTGGAGTAAATAGTATTCAGAAGATACTTGCTTTCTAATATAGTAAAAGATCCTCTACAATAAACACGTGCAGATTCAGTGTGCTAGAGCAGCGGACATGAGCACCATTTCCATGCTTAATTGGAACTCCAGTTGTTGACAGGTTCTCCGACGGTCCCCTCACTCCACAAAAACATGACAGCAAATTCAGTTTCTTAAAACAGGTTTTTTTACTCATCCAACAGAAAAAAATTAGACATACACACTGTCAATTTTAAACATCTGAGGCATAATCCATCATATTATCCGTACTATTAGTTCCTACGTTAAAGCTCAGCATTATTGGTATAAAAACTTTAAATGGCATTAGGATTTGGGGGGTGGGAAGGAGTAATGAAGGGAAGGATTAAAAATGATCTGCAATTAACTAATAACACCTGAAAGCTGAAACAGGTTTAAACACATTGTCCAAAACCCCTGCAATGTTGATAGCATCACATTATTATTTAATTAAGCTACAAAAACCGTAAAGCAGAATTATGGCTGAGAGAAAGCATCTCGCTCACTCTCGGCAGGATATGGTATAACAAATGCACACTGAAGCACTGGTTAACAGAATGTGAAAGGGAAATATTTTCCAGAGAAACAATTTCACTGACAATTTGATTTTTCTACTAGACAGAAAAAACCAACGTGGTGCAGTAGCAATTTTAAAAGTGTAATTGTACAGATAAATAAAGAGGCATAGCAGCTGCACAAAGTGATCAGAAATTTAGTTTTTTCATTTCAAAATTCTGAAGTGCAGTATATTGAAAGTTTTTTAAATGACAAAAATCAATGCACGGTTTCTTACTTTCGCCATGAAGAAAAAGGGTTTGGGAGGAGGATAAAGGAAGATTTGTCATGTATTCTCCATAATCTCTATATCTGGCTAGGAACATAATTTGTGCCAAAATGAAGTCTTTGGGAAGCACTGACACTTTAATATGCTCATGTATAGGTCCACATTAGGTTAATATAACTGTTTACCAACTTAAAAAAATAAAAAGACACACCTTTATTAATGATTTCTACAGAATTTTACATAGAAAAAAAGGTACAAATTAATGCAGATCCACTTGGGCAAAAATAAACTACAATGTACTTAAAGATGCGACAACTTAATTTCCCCTGCACGAGAAGATATATTGGAGCTGAAAGCTTTAGTTTGTCCTGATGCCAGGATACAGCACCAGTATACTTAAATTTTGTTTCTCATAGTCGAATTTAATATCAGTTCTAGTATATATATCAAACTGTATATGTTTATTCTTATTGTTTGTTTCGATTCTGACGTTCCTGCAAAGAGAAAAAAGTTAAAAGTTAAGAAAGATTTTAGCCAAATGAACAAGCAAACGAACAGCACTCATGTGATCCCAAACAATACACTTTGTTAGAACATTGCTGCTACATTTCATAACTATACTGTATACAGCTGACAAGCCCAGGGATTTGACAACTTAATATTAAGTGCAGAAAAGCTGAATACCTGCACAGTCACTTCAAACTGACAGCAGATAAAGGTCATAGTAAGAAAGGAATGGAGTATCAACATCTCTAAGCAGAAATAAGGACCTGCAATATTCTCCTTTCTGGATTATTTTAGCTACTGCAGTAGCAGCACAACCAATACATGAGGTGCAGAAAGGAGATGGTAGATCAGTGAACTCCACCGAATTAGTATAATTTTGAGGCACTCAAATGACTTCGGAGTTTAGTCACATTCAATAAAAGCAGGGATTTGAGCGCTCTAGAAATTCTGTTCCTAATTCTTCCTATCTGTTCATCTACCCTGGGAGGCACTGTGAAATACTTGACAAGTCAAGGGGGAAAAAAAATAATAAAAATACATCAGGTGGAAGAAAATGTATGTGCTTTTGTATGATCTGATAAAAACCAGCACAGCTAGACTGAACAACCCAAGAATTTCTAAAAGCGTTCTAGAGCAGAAGCCAGCAGGCTCTTTGAAGTCTCCCTCAGAAGTTTCTGCTAACCACAAATACTGAAAACAGGTAATCTAAGGGATACCTGCAGGCAGGCATCCCTCAGCTGCTCTAAGTCTCCATCTAACCAGCTTGTGCTCTCCCAGCAGAAAATAGTCACACCTCTGCTCAGGACTTACACAGACGAGTTGAGCAATGCAGTAACAAAAAAGGGGGTACTTCCTCAGTAATTGATTCAGGAGCCCCTTGAGTTGCAGAACATGCAGAAGAGAGCAAGACAAGTTCAAAAAAATATGCTGCTGTATCTTTAGGCCAGTGTGTTCTTCCAGGAAGACACTGTGCAGACTGAAAAGACAGGGCTCAGCCTTACTGTTTTCCCTTTCACCCCAATGGTGTTTAAAACAGACTGTATAGTGCAAAACCAAACCCCATTTCAAGCAAGAAAATTGTGCAATAGCCTAAGCATAAACAACAGTCAACTCTTAAACTAATGCCTTCAGATTTTACTTGTTTTGTGGAATCTTTCTGTATAAAATTAATCTCGGAATTGTTTCTGCTGCGATGTAAAGCTTATTTGCAAATATACCAAACACTACAAATGTAACAGACTGTCTTTGCTACTTCAGCTGGTCACAGCATAAAATCAGGAGTTTTTAAAAAATGGAATATATTGATTTTAGCTTCCAGGCAGAATAATAGTAGTATTTCAATTTTCACAAAAAATAAGCCAACAAACTCTAGTATAAATTCTTACTCTATGATTTAAGACAGAAGTAAAAGACAGCAAAATTGTTTTACCAAATCAACAAAACAGACCATGTCAAGTGGCACAATTTGTTTTAGAAATCTACATGCCTCCTATCTTTTAACTGCTGACTTGTGATGAACTGTCAATGAAAGTCATTTCTTAATGGCAGAGCACCAGAACATATTAGGTGTTGTATGTTCTTAATGAAAAGAACTTATGGCTGCCTAACATTTCCAACAAAAAGCAGTTAGGAAGAGTATCAAACTGAATTGTATTAACCCCATTTCAGGCTTTCAAAAAAGTAATCGTTCCATTCTATTTCTATGGCGGCAAATCCCCTTTACCCTGCTCTGCTGTTCCAGCGTGTTCATCAGCCCATTCTTTCCCATTGCCATCTTATATAACTTAGTTTTCTGTGTAGTCTTCCACAGACCCTCATAATTTCACTTTCTTTTAAAAATCAAATTTTTCCATTCTTATGGACTAGTCGCTCATAATCAGAAAACAGGCTAGCACCTGAGACTTTTACCTGATACCTAGAAAGTATGCTCATGGCATTCAGAGACTCAGCTCAGGCTTTAGAATTCAGTAAAAAGTGCTATTTATTGAGCAAGTTATTAAGCAATTCCTCCTACATTGCTTTCTCTCTCAGGCGCTAATCTGAGCCTTCCTTTTAGAAAGTATCTGAAACCATATAAACTGACAGGGAAGAAACTGATGCAACAATTCTTCATGCTCTTGAGCAGGGCTGCTTTTTTAGAAGCTCTAACAAATTCTCCTTGATACTATTTAGCACCACTACAAGCAAGAACAAGCACTTTCGTAAGCAACTAACAAAGCTTTGGTTATTTTGGTTTTGAAGATCCATCCAGGAGCCTTCACTGTTTCTCTTCTTCAGGGGAATTTTCTGGCATCTCACGGGGAGCTCCTTTTGCATACTTCTTCACAACATTAGTATGTATAGTCTTCAGACACAGGAAAAATGCGTTTTTGCAAAACCTGCAGAAGCTTCCAATTTGGAGACACTCATTGCTGTCAAACTTCTGTTCCCTTCACCTCAGTCTAAAGTAGCTGTCAACTTTCTGACTACACTTGATTTGTTAAGGTCTGTGGGATGAAAGCATTCACCTTCTGACACAAAAATATAAATATTTTCTTTGTATCAGGAAATAAATTAGTATTAATCTTAAAATAGTTTTTTCTTAACTAGTTTTGGAGGAAGGACAATAGTCCATCCTTAAAAGCTGTGTGTCAATGAATGTGTTCACAGAAAGCATACTGAAAGGAAATGCACAATCCTAGAAGAAAATGAGTATTTCTAAGTGCCAACATGCACTAGCTAACTACCACTTTACAACAATTTATCACCCAAAAGGAGTAACAGTAAGCTTGGTGATTCAAGAGCTTTCTAAGACTACACAGCTCTTTCAACACAACACCAGGGTCTACACCTTGGAGCAGCCGAGTGCCTTGACACAGTTCAGAGGTGACAGTACAGCAATCCAGTCCAGTAACTATGATCACCCAGTTAAATACAGATCTATGAAGACAAGCTGCTGACAGTAGGTCAACCCACCTGTCCTACCACATGAGATGCAAATAAAAATACCAAAAACTTCAAGAAGTTTATTTTCTTTACAAGCTTTTTAACTTCAGAGGACAATTTTGTTAAGACTATGCAAGCATGTTTCTAGGGAATGTTAATAATTAATGCCACATACTGTATTTTCTTTTTAAAGAAGCTCTCTCACATATGTTGCAACTTTTTTACATTTTAAGAGCATGAGCTTTGATCACAGACATTACTCTCTTTGTCAACAGCTGTAGCAGCCCTGCAAACTAACTGAAAAATGCTAGGTGGGAGAGATTTCAAGCCACTCCCTTTTTTTGCTATTTCATTTCAGATACCAATATCCTTCTATTACTCCTCTCCCAGGTTCTGGGTCAGAGTGGGCTTAAATAGTTTATTACTATGGCAAATCAAAAGCTGGACTTGCATCCCAGCATGAACAAATCTTCCCTCAATTCTACATGATGATGCAGTCCTTAAGCAATGCTAGTAAGTCTGATGAATCTTTGGCACTTCAACGAATTTCATGCAGCATTATACCTGCCAAATCCTCATTTGATGATTTGGTGTTAACACAGTGGTTCCTAGATCAGTTAAACTCAGAGAGCACACACTGGAGCTTACTCTGCATGCACTAGTGAAGGAAAACACTGGTTAGCAACAAACTGTAATCATCTAAAGAAAAGAAGTGAAATGCTAGTGGCTTGCATTGTACAGATTACATTAAGTTATTCTTCCCTACTAAATATTTGGGTATACATTAAATTAAAGCATTCAAGCCCTCCATGTTTTCTAGATTTTTAAGAGTTCTGGCCCTTTGTAATCACAACAGTGGTGAAATGGAAGCACAAAATTTCCACTAGTGATTTTACAGCTAAACACAGTACAATGAATAAAAAACATAGCAACTGGAAAGCCCAGAAAGATGGCACATACACAAACAACCATCTGAAAATGTCAATTAGGTCATAAGAGACCTTAACTAGCAATAAGAATTCTTCAAAAACTGTTGTCATAGGAAGGTTAACTTTGCATAACAGGAAGGTTTCAACTTCAATAGCACAAACTTCTCAACAATAAGTTTCAATAAGTTTACGTGTGTGCATATCCTGCAAAAAACCCTCTTTTAGTAATCAGTTGACTTCTAAAATTCATTTAGTCAATGAAGGGGAAAATACTAACTTTCCAGACAATAGCTTTATAGAATGCAACCCCACAAGTTGTATCTTTTCTTTCCCTCACTGTTCATCTGCTTTACCTCTCTAGCACTATTAACTTCCTCAGTGTACTTCAATTGTATATTGCCCTATTTTCTAAGCTATTTGAAGGAATCTAAGAAATGTTAAATCAGACTTCATAGCTCATTTTCTGAATGCGTCATACAAGCTAGAGCCTCAGTTTTAAATGAGGCAGAAAAAAATGCATTATTTTGAAAAACTGATCCCGTTATAAAGCAGTGGCCTGGGTAAAAATACTGTATCAGCACCTCAACTGAAAGTGGGGAATAGTTGTGTATATTAAAACAACCCAAAGTGGGATCAGCCTAATAGCTGAACATCAGGCCCCTGAGCTACTACAAAGCAAAGGAAGCTTGGTGTTCAGTACACAGCCATCAAGACTCTCCTCAGGCCATTAAGCAACTGTTCAAACACCAGATCTCCTATCGCTTTCCCAGTACTCTCACTCCTTAAACATGCACATCATTCTCCCCTCCAGACTTGGAAGCAAATCACAGAGAGAATGCATTAAAAAACCAAAACAATTATTCCTCCCTACACTGTAAACACTGGTCAAAGGAACCCAGGCCTTTTGACTTATTCAAGATTCTCTCCTACATAAGGAAACACCTCTCCAAGACAGAGGTTGCATTAAAACCTGAATGGCTAATTATCTCCTGAATCACAGAACAGAATCATAGAATCATTTAGGTTGGAAAAGACGTTTAAGATTATCAAGTCCAACTGTTAACCCAGGAAAGTTCACCACTAAATCATGCCTCTAAACACCTCATCTACGAGTTTTTTTCAACACTTCCAGGTATGGTGACTCCACCACCTCCCTAGGCAGCCTGTTCCAGTGCTTGACAACCCTTTTGGTGGAGAAGTTTTTCCTAATATCCAATCTAAACCTCACCTGGCACAACTTGAGGTTGTTTCCTCTTATCCTGAAGGAATGAAGTGTGTAAGTAAAGGCTTCTGTATTTTAGCTTGTGGAATCCCACAGGGAGTACACAGGAAAAAAACAAATCTTAAGCTCTCCTTCTCTGCTGTATTGAGGTACGCCACGCACATCGTATCTTATAGCTAGGAAAAGCTGAACTAAAAAGTTCAGACACTGAACTTCTCTCAAAATTTAAGGGTACATTCTATGAAGACAGTTTAAAGCAATTTTATCTGCACTTTTAAACAGCAATGAAACCTTTAAAATGGCAACTTCAATTTAAGCTCCAGGAACATGCATTAAGTCTTTGCTTCAAAAACATTTTGAAGCAAGTGTGAACTGTGCTAAACTAGCCTGTCAAAAAAATGCTTCATTTTAAATGCTATACAAAAAAAGTCTATGAAACACTATCAACATCAACTGACTTTAAGTGTTACCTAGCTAGTAACTACACATCCCAACACCTATTATTTTGTCAGTCCATTACTTCCAGACTGACTAATTAGCGAAAGGCATTCTTGAAACTGAGGTCATGGGATGGATAGGGACAGAGGTCTCTTGCAGCAGACTTTGAGCCACTAAAGCTTTCCCAGTTACTGCCCATATTTCTCTTACTACATTGTCACTCAAAACTTCTTTCCAAGAATTAGTAGACAGATTAGACCTGGGAACTGAAAACCTTTATTTACCCGAATAATAATACATGTGACTTCAGCAGCAGAAACGCAATCTTTCTAGCACTATTCCAGCAATTTTATGCAACTCTCTTTTCCACAGACATCAACTGAACAAACAAGGTCAGGCCTCTTGCTCTTAAAGGTGATGTACAAATTACAAATACCAATACAGGTATGAACTTTAGTAGTCTTAGTTCCAGTCAAACTGTGTTAAAACACCTCATATTTAAGGCAAAAAACTTAAGTGGCAACCACTGGCAGAAACAAATTCTGCAACTATTTTGTAGTTTATTAACCATTTTAAGATAAAAAAATAAATCAAACTCCAAAGAACTGGACATAACATCCTTTACCTGCATTACTGCTTAGCGTTCTGTTTTGAAACTCATTAGCTATGAAATTGTCACAGACAAATAAGCATCAGTTTGTTTTTTGTGTTGTTAAACACACATAAAACCATCAAGTTGAGATGTATTAAAAACATTTCGAATTCCTACTTACATTTTTTTTTCCACCATAGCAGCCTTCACATTTCATTTTCCCCATATCTGTGTATAAAATAAATTTTTTAATAAGTTTACCTTCCGCACCACCTCCTCCTCTTCTTGGCGCTTTTCATAATGAGAAAAGTCATCAAAGATGGAGGTCGTGTGCTTGTAAGTAGCAATAATTTTAAGCACTTGTTTTGCTTTTTCTAAGGGCACCTCCTGTGTATCACGGGAGTTTGTAACGGGTTTGTTGTCATTGTTCTCCAGCCTGATGTGTCGGAGCTGGTTATTGGGCACATCCTTCACAAAGATCCACTTGACATCAAATTTCCCCTTCCACTTGTCCTGAGACCAGACACCTGCACTGGTGCCATAGTCCACAGGTGATTTCATCTCCGCTACTCCACAGAAGTGTCCACTGCCATTGACGCTGAATAGCAAGTAGACTGGACCCTTGCTATTCATGGACCGAAAAGCACTGTCCAGGCGTTTGTTGCCATGTTCCGTACTACACCAAATTGAATACTTAATGGAACGATGAATATCATCCTCAGAATAGCTCTTTATTATGAACACACGTCCATTTTTAAGGTTCCATTCAAAATCTTTAGGGTTATAACTGTGAGCAGCTTTCAGTTTTTCAAGAACAGGATGGGACTCGCCACTTGGAACAGGGTTAGGCTGGGTGCTGCCAGCTGAGCTGTTGTCATTACCAGTTCCTCCACTTTGGCCAAAAGCTGCATTTCTGTTGCGAGGAGCTACCCAGCGATTTTGGGGTGGCTGTTGAGGGGTCTGATACTGTGGCTGAGTCAATGGAGGAGGCTGAGTTGGAACAGGCTGAACAATTGGTTGCTGTGGCTGTGGAACAGACTGAGGAGAAGGTATCTGTTGGGGGGCAGGAACTTTTGCCACAGGACCCTTATTGTCCCAAGTACCTATGTCCATATTATGCTTTATAGGTGGAGGAGGCAACGCTCCTCCAATTACAGGTCCAGTTTTTGTTTTCATTTTAGGCTGTGGTTTTGCGGGCTTGCTAGCAATAGCAGCCCAAGAGGTTGGTTTAGATACTGGCAAGTTTACATTAGATCCACCGTTACCAGAAAGGGCACCTGTCATCCCAGCACTGTTGACAACAGAACCTACTGTTTTCACCGCAGAAGTTGTAACATCTCCACCAATCTTAAGTCCAACCATTCCCTGTTCAATACTGTTCATTCCAGGAGCTTTATTCAATGTATCATTATGAAATCCTGTTTGTCCATCCACAATGGTCCCGCCCAGTGAACTAGGTGGGTAGCTGTAACTGCTCCCATATGCTGAACTTTGAGTCTGCTGTCCTTGGGATCCGCTTGTTCCCCAAGCTGAGAAGGCAGGATTTTCAGGGAAAAAGTTAAACCGGTGTTGATAGATATTATTTCCCAGACCCCCAGGCTGTCCAAAAACAGCATCGTGCATAAAGTGATGATCTCCATTACTGAGCTGTCCATAGGTAGTGAGATATGGGATAGGAGGATCTCCTCCTGTAGACCATGGTGCTTCACTGAGAGAATAGGGGAACCCAATCGACGGTGGGTAATAACTGGACAGATAAGGATCAGTCATTGATGGATAGCTACTGTTCTGTTAAAGAAAAAGAAAGGTAACCAGATATAAAAACCCGCTTCATTTATAAATAGCCACAACACTGTTCATCACCAAATAGAAAAGAACAATACAGACAAGGTAATTTAATTTCTAATTACAGATCTTAGTTTACACTCCAAGAAAGATTCAGGGCTAAAATGCAGTATTTGGGCATTTATAAGCACCAGAACTAGTGGCTCAGAATGAGGTTAGTACTTGAGATTTTGAAACCATATAAGCTTAGTCACATTACTAAGGGTATTTAGTGGCTTCTTCTAGAATTACTTAATCTACTAATACCCCAAAATATTTCAAGGAACTTTGTATAACAATATATTTTGTGTCTCTCAGAACTAAAGATATTTAGCATTTCTAGATCACTACATGGGAGAAGTTTTAGATTATATTACTTTAATATGACAACACAAATAACAGAAAATATGACTACAGTCCTCATGGAATTGTTTTGAGGGGCCTCAGGCAAACAAAACATACCTGAAGTGATAAAACATGCAATGGCTACTTCTGATACAGAGAGGATCACAGTGAGATCACATGCTAAGAAGCATGCCAAGTTTGCTGTAAGTAAACCTAACAATTACAAACTGAAATTAAAGTGACTGGTATACTAGAGATAAATATATGCAAATATGACATGTGATACATGCCATCCAAACTCTTTCAGAAATACCCTATTCAGCCTTTCACAAAAGTCTCTTCGTCCCCCAGTAGGTAAGTTACAAATGTGCAAGACTGTTTCTCACTGTCCTTCCAAACAGGCCATCTTTTCTACTCTATGAAATAAGAGACTGACTGCTACAAACCAGCAGATCCCCCTCTGAAATTCTAGCTTTTCCTCCCTTTCAACTGCTTCTTAGAGCAAGCTGAGAAGCCTTCCCTTCCACTCCAAATCTTCTGCTGTACTTGCTTTTGAAGCATTCTGTGTTTCTCATATTCAACAATGCAAAAGAACTCACACAGAATATTCTAAAATACGTTTTATTCCTCTTTAAATAATCTTGAAGTACGTATATTGGAGACCTTCCAAACTGACACTCTAACTGTAATTACCAGTGAGGGAGCGGGAAGGTCAACCTTTCCTGCTAACAAGTCAAACAGTAGCTAGCCCTTCCTTACTTATGGAGAAACATCATTTTAAGAAGAGGAGCTAAGATTTCTTTAGAACAGCAACATTTCTAACTTGAAAAAAATATACCTGCAAAATCAGCAAAACTGCAATGGAACTTCAGTCATTTTTCCAAAAATCAGGTTATTTCTCAGCTCATTCAAAAAATGTAAAAAAACCTGCTTGCTGAAAATAAGCATAATACCCAACTGGTACAGACACTTTTATTGCTCATTTTTCAATGACTCCCTTTCAGGATACCCCAAAGTCAAAGTAATTCAATATCCTTATTTTCCATATATAGAATGATACCATAAAAAGCATCCAAGACTCACATACAATACTGCAAACACTTCTGAGACTTAAACAGCCTGAATCCAGTGTTACTGATTCAAAAGAAATAATCTCTGCCACTGTTCATGCCACCTTTATTTACATGCAAATTCTGTCATTAACAAGATGTACACAATTCAGCTTCCTATGAGAAGATCCTCTAAAATACATGGAGACTCCCAAGCTTAAATAATCAATATTTAGCATACGAAACGTTTTTCTGAAAGACTTTGAGATTGCTATGTGTTATATCTTAGCATTAATACAAGAAAAAAATAAAAACAAATGCAGGCGAAAGGGAGGAAACGTCAATAGTTCTTTGGAGATACTTCTGTTAATAAATTCTACATCTGTAGAATATATGAAGACCAAAAAGAATAAGCCTAGAGAAAGCAGGTTTTTTGTCCTAAAATATTTCTGCTAAAGGATTCTAGACAATTCCTGAGACTGTCACCTCCTGTCACACAGCCTGTAAAGCTTCCACAAGGATTCTAACAAGATTAAAGGAAAGTTTTAGCAGACATCCTTACAAAACATTCAATCTATTTTGACTGGCTTTATGCCAGAGTGTGTAAAAAGAAACCCTGACAGAAGTCCTTCACTGCAACAGCAGAACATCTATTTCAACAAAGTTATCCTTGACCTTTCTGCACACTTCTGCATATTTTTTTTTAATTAAAAAGAAACAACCAAACCAACCAAACCATCGTGTTAATTAGGAAGGGAATCCTCCTTTCTCCTAAAGTACACTACTTGATAGTAATCCCCCGTTCCTTATGAATAATCTTTTGGTTCTGAATGACATTACATGGGAGATGCTTTCTTGCTTTGAGTATGACTTTGCATATAAATACTCCACTCATTTCCTTTGCACTTAAAAGTACTTTTAGTGTGCTTTATAACAAAAAGCTATCACATCTCAAATTCGATCTGTATGACCTAGTGCTATGCAGATACTAGAACGTTTATGGAAAGAAAAGGCAGCACCACTACTTAGAAGCAGTTAACAACAGGAAAATGGAAGACAATTATATTTTAGTTGATTATATAACATGTTCAATACTAATTTTAAAGACTAATTTATATTTTTAAAAGATGAAATTAACACAATATTGCCAACCTACATTTGATTTTTGATGTCAAATATATCGCTGTGTCCACTGGGGTTTTAATTTCTTCAGTTGCTTTTTTTTAATATCCAGTTGGTTTCAAATCTTTTTTGTAAGTTACTTACATTTTACAGCCATTTTAAAGGACTGCATAAATCTGACTGAATAACTAGATAATAAGGCTTTGTTCAGAAACATGGTTGTCTTCAGTACAAAATCTCACAGTCCTAATTAATGCTACCGTCACTTTCCACTTAATGTAAGACGACCTACACAACTGTTTCTTGTAGCATACCGATTTCTTACTGCAACATAAATAAATCGGTCAACAGAGCTACACTTTCATGTAAGAAAACTTCATTAGAATTATGGAAATTCTAATCATCATAGCAATTTTCCCATCTAAACCTAATAATTGGGCTTGTTGAAGAATTAAAATATAATAGATGCTTCTACATTTTTTCTATATGAAGTAATTAAAAATTACATACAAATGTGATGAAGCGGAATTTCAAAACCTCAGTTTCTTTCAAAACTAATTTTGCATTAAAAAATAAAATTTTATTTCCTTTTTTTCCCCCACAAATTCCCTGCTTTAATACCTGCTACAGTACATTAATTCCAGAGAAGAGGCAATGCTTCCCATTGTATCATTTTAACTTTGTATAAGCCTAGAGAACATGTCCATGCTGCGGAGAACAACGAAGCTTAGCTTGGGAGCCGGAACCCACACAGTGCAGAGCTCAGAAGACAATCCATGTTGTCCTATACACACACTCGCCCCAACATCCACAGTGGTCTGTCTAGATTGCTTCCAGGAAGGAAACAAGCTCAAGTCTATCTATATTGTCCTAAATTTTGCACCCTTCCTCAATGCTGCTATGATCCAAAACAAACCTGTAACACCGTTCCATCTTTCTGACTGCCCTAACAAATATGTTTAATACATTTGAAGGTAACCAATACACAGTACATGAATTCATGCTGTTTGCTCTAGTGTTTATGTTCAAGATGAAAGCAGTCTCCACAAATGAAACAGAACAGCATGTTATATGCTTTTTCTTTTTTAGCATGTAGAATGTATTTCTTTTGAAATCAAAATTGCTGATGTCACCAGCATTAACATTGGCATCTATCAGCTTCCGGATGAGTTATAAATTTCCCTTTTGAAACATAACACTTTGCCTTTCTGCCAACAAATAATACTGTACCTCTGGTAGGTGTCTCTGAAACGGTATCTCATATTTGTGAAAGAAAACTTTTTGCATCTCCAGTTTCTATAAATTTTGTTCACTTCAAAGATTTGAATTTTAAGTCGAAAATTACTTCAATTAGAAGATATTTTCCCTTATAATGGTATTTAAATCATGGATGTTGATTTAATGTACATTATAATGACCCGGATTATATTGAGAGTTTACATTACAGAACCTTACTCTTAAAATAACACATCTTTAATTTGTAAAATATTTCAGAGGACAAGAACGAACAACAGTATTTGCTGAAGTGTAAAAATCAAGTGGGACAACTCTGTAAGCTGCCTAGAAAGCATCAAAACCAAATTTCAACTACACTAATTTCTAGGATTATACAAATTATATGAATCAGGAGAGCCCAAAAGCAGAACCTTCAGACTCCCACACGCAACTCATCTGTCAAAGAACTGTAAGATCAAATAGTCTGTCACAGTCCAACTGTATCAATAACCTGCAATTTGAGGAGCAATCAGCAGACACTAGTTGGAGCATTAAGTTCATTTTCACTTGTGGCCATCTGGATATGCAGAGTAATATTAGCTTTGCGAGCACAAATGCTAGTTGTATTACCAAGTAACACAATATGCTAGTCATTTCTTTTTCCATCTCTATTTAAGGAATTTGCTCCCTCAACACAATCCTATGAATTGAGTGCCAACAGCATGCCTAAGGAAAAAAACTAAGTTAAAAATACACTAACCTGATTTGACTGCCCAGAAAGGTAAGGTTCAAAATCGTTGTCATGAACTGTATCCTTCTGATGTAACGAACCATTTTGTACTAAAAGAAAAACGTTACAACATATCATAACACTGCTTAGCAGCATTTCAGTAGAGTTCCACCCTACGTTATTTTACGAAAAGCCGTATTTCTTCTTCACAGCATGAAGATTCCTAAAAAGACTCAGGGATGACATTTTTCCCCCAAATGGTTTCTCTTTATATTATTGCTTATAAAACTAAATTTAAGTAAATTTAAAAATATTCTGCAGTTGAGAGTAAATGGACAACTCCTGAATTAACTCTGAAAAAAAAAATAATCGTTGACAAGAATTTTGTGAAAAATATTGGGAAACAACCTCTATTGTTCTGGTGCATAATTAGAACTCTCAAAAACTAACTCACAGTTCTCCCAGCATGTGTCATTCACTGCTTAAGTTAAGTTGGCTAAAATAAGATGAGGTGAGGTTACATTTAATTATGAAATAGTGACCATTAAGTACCTTGATAACCTGACATTTTCAGGAAAATTTAAGTCTCAGCTTTATCACGTGTAAAACAGATCTCTACCATAATCAAAGGCCTACTTAAGCATATATTTATGCATGAAAAGCATTCAAAACCCATTACGGAAAGATATTCAAACTAAAAACTGTTATTTGGTCACTTCAAATACTTTCCTTTGTTTGCTTTAAATTTAAGAAAAAGAGATCAAACGCATTATGTGATAGCTGCTTTATTTACTTATTTCATAGAACAGCTAAACTAAAGGTAACGCTACACCAAATAGGATGTTTAGCAGCCAAGCTTGGGAATTTACCCAAGTATTTCTGCAAAGATTGTCAGGGAGAGTATTTACAAACACAGGAAACAGTGTCAAACTTTCTGTAACTAGAAGTAGCTGGATTTTTAAGGCAGATTAAGATATACTAAAAAGCATTTACAGGGTTGAATATTGTTAAGTTTTAAAGCTTAAACAGTTAACGGACTTACCAGCGATCACAGTAACAACCAAGGTATTTTCTTAGATTACTTGTTATTAACTTTATTTTCAAACAAACCACAGGAACTATCATAAAAAGCTTATTATCTCATCAGAGGCTGGTTTTTTTTATTTTAAAAAAATTCCTAAATTTTGTAGGCTTATATATGACAGCTAGTACATACATCAGTCAACAGCAGAATAGTAACACAACTGTATTCATATAGTAGGAACAGACTATGAAAAAGTAAGTAAAAATACATACTGAATTGGCATATCCTTGTGACTTTATGAAGAAGTCTGCTTTAAGGAAATGAAAAGCTTTATTATATTCAGTACTAATGCATAGTCCTTCCCACTGTAAACTCAGTAGCATTAAGTGGGATGCAAGCAAGCTTGTATGAATAACAGTTTATGCTATTTTTGAAACGAAGCACAACTTCCCTTGTTCCAGATGTTATCACTACGGACTAAGAGCAGTACCTTTCTGCTCACCTACAGGTACCTGTGCAATTCATCTGTTACAGTAACAATTTAAACAATCATATCTCAGCGTGATCCTCACCTTTATTATCCTGTCCTTTCGGTCTCTGGGAAGTCATGGTAGATGATTGAGTAAAGGAAAAAAAAAAAAAAAAAAGAGGAGAAATAGAAGTTAATTTTAGAAACACGCTTATAGTGTTACTGCAAAACACACAGCTTTTGAGGGCGGGTAAGAGGCTCGCAAAAATGGCTAACAAAATATCAAGGTTTGTTTAAACTGGAGTACGCTTCACGGATCATTCAGCACCGGCCTGCCTTGGAAATGGCTACGGCTCTCGAAAGGCTGTGGGAATGTGCTGTGCCCACGGGGGAAGTTAACGAGAAAGATTAAGATGCAAAGAAGCCGGGAAGGAGAAGAAACGCCTCTCCCGGGCCAGAGGCAGGCAACGGCCTGCAAGGGAACCCCCCCGCCCGCCGTGGGCAGCCGGCAGGCCCCGCGCTTCGCTTCGCCACTTACCTGAGGGTCAACGCTTGTGGCAGACATAATTCATGTACAGGGCCGCCGTGGTTCAGCAGAGCGGGCCGGGGGAGAAGGCAGGGCCGCGCGGCTCGGCGGGGCCTGGCGGAGGGGCGGCGGCGCCTCTCCCCTCAGGCGGCGG
>JAVJGI010000002.1:13987759-14021327 GCA_035590275.1 Ibycter americanus
CCCTGGGCTAGCCACACGGGCTCACGCGTGGCCCCAGACGCTGAGGGCAGCCCGCTGTCCCCTCACGCCAGCCCGCTGTCCCCTCACGCCAGCCCGCAGGCCGCGCGGGGCCCGCCTGGGACCCTGTGGCAGAGGGTCGCGACCAGCCTGCCAGCCGGCTGCTGCTGGTCTCGGCGTTATCTCGGGTTTTTATCAGGTTGATTCACTTTGTTTTCTTTCCAGCTGCTGTTTTGTAGAACCTGGGTGAAATTTTGGCCCCCGTAGCGTAGCTTGGGTTGGGTTCAGCAGGGCCAAGAAGTAAACTAGTGTTTTTAAGGGAGACTTGCCATCTGCCTGTGTGCTCTTCTGAGGAGAGGTGAGGAAATGAAGCGGTATTGAGTAAATCGCCTGAGTTGTAACCATTCAGTGCTGCTTTATGCCAAAGTTGCACCTGTAATTTTCAGGGAGGCATGGTGTAAGGAGAAAACAGATTAAATGATGGCAGTGTCCTTTTATTTGAGTTCTACCTCATTGATGACTGTATTTCTGCTTCTTGTAGGTAGTGGGTCGTTGGGTTTTTTTTGTTCTGTTTGGGCTTTTTTTTATTCTTTCTAAATGGGTGGAATATCTAATGACCAGAACTGTGGCTACCTCTTAATAGTTTTTAGGTCCTACTTAGGATCGTTTGGGTAAGATACAGCTTGTAGGTGCTGCACAGAACAGAAGAGCAGTTCCTGCCCTCCCCAAGGTCCTCCAGTTTATAATATATATACTGATTCTAATACAGAAACTTGTGTGGCAATCTACCTCAAATCTATTTGAGTTCTGGTGACCAAATCGTAAATGTTTTTTGATGAATCGGAAATCAACATTGTTCTGCTTTCTTATTACTCATATTGTGGTAACAGCTAGAGGCTTTACTGTCCTGCAGACTTACAAGCATAGTAATGATCGTTCACTGAGTGCTGAAGGAGAATGTGGTGGACCAGGATCCTCTTAGGCCACAACAAAAGAAAGTATCATTGCAGTGCTTCTAAACAACACTGGTACCCAATGAGAGCAACTAAAAGAGATTTGTAGAATATACTTTCTTTTGACTTGTTTGGAAACTGATACAGTAAAAGGGTTTGTAACAAATAATTTTCATTGATTAACAATATATCACTGAGATTATATTTTAACACATTACATAGGTGTCTGACATCTGTTTGGAGAATGGAAATAATTGTCTTTACACTGGCCAGAAACCTGATTTTTTTCCTGAAGGTATCAAAATACCTGCAGAGATACAGTTTGATAAGTCTCTTTTGACTTGGAAGATTCCTGTTGTGTGGGTTTCTTGACACAAGCATGCACCACTTACAGTTTGTAGGTATGAGCAATATAAGAACATATCTGAGAGAAAGAGGAATCCAAGTCAAGCTCTTAACATGTGTAATATAGTGTGTTATTGCCTGAGATAATAACTTGAGGCCCAAACTGAGCCTAGTACCAATTTTTGTGGTGCTTGTATCCAGTCTCGTTACTGCATTCACAAGTAGTTAGAGCGCTGACCAGAGTAGTTGAGACTCTGCCATACGAGACAATAGTTCCAGAAATTGCGAAGTGTTACTTGTAATGTCTCCATGCTTAATTTTGGGGGTAAAAGTGGCAAATTCTACTCCTCGTGAAAGATACTAAATAATGCAATCATCCTTTCGTTTAGATGCAGTTAAAACAGGAGTCTCCTCTGTGTTCACAGGTTTGAAAATTGTTAGAGTTTGTATTTACTATTCTAATAGCATAACTGAAATGAATAGTCCACTTTCTTTTGTCCTTTTTCTCATCAGTCATCCACAGATAAGGAAGAAAGAGTAGTGCGTTAATCCTCAGCACCAGGATATGCTTTGGGTTCTTTGTTTGGCTTAGGCAGCAAGTAAAAATTGGTGTGTTTTATCTTAATTCTGTTTGCCACATGATATAGCTATGGACAAAGTTAGTAAGTCTGTGCTCTTGAGAGTCACTGAGCTGGAAAGGCTATCTAAAGAGTAGTGCTTCGAAAACAAATGTGAGAAAAAAGTGAGCAGCATGGCTAGAGTGGAACGTCTGTCTGGAAGGAAAAGGGAAAGGCTTGTCCTGGATACTTGGGTGATGGGCACTGCTCTGAAGTCCATGTGATTGTGTACGTTCACTAGTCTTGATATAGAAACTATGTGACTATGAATCATCCTAGCCATGAGTGTATGTGGGCAGAATGTTAGAACTGTATTTGCTTCAGCGTTCTAAGGTACGGAGGACTACAGCCATTAGGCTATACTTGTTATTTTAGATAAAAAGACAGAGCGTGTCAAGCATATATATATATATGTATACGTCTATGTCCATGTTTGTGGGAATTATTTTTTTTTTCTTTTGCATTAGGAAAATGCGATTTATTGCTTCTTCCTGGTAACTCAGAGAATGATCTTGTCTATCCATTGAAAAGTACACAATCTTTTAGAAACAAAACCAGTAAGATAAGAAGTCTCATTGGAGCATATAGATGAGGCAGTATTCAGAATTATATCAACTCAGGATACTTTTGGAGTGTCACACTGAGGGTAATACAAGTTTTTGTTTGATTTTGGCTTTGTTGAAAGAAAAATGGTGGTATGTTCTAGTATACAAAAAAGTTACAAGTATCTTTTTCTTCCTTTGCTAGCTCTCTGAAATCTCAGAAGAGTTCATGTGTAAATTACAGAATACTTTTTTTCTTCTTTTTTAAATTCAGATTTTACAGGAATTTTGTGCAGCCCTCTCTGCTATGAGCAGGGGGGTAAACTCAAACACTGCCATGCTGGAATCATCTCCCTCCTGCACCCCACACCCCTGTGGAATGTAACCACAGCAAGGACCCAACAATAATTTCCATCGTTTTAGGGTGAAAAAGAAAAGCAGACACACAGAGAAATAGTATCTGTTCTCCTCTCCTGTTTTTCATATCACTGACACATTGTTTGTGAAAACATGAGAAGGGAAATCATATGCAAAGAATGTGGCCTGTGAACGGATATCATCTGACATCATCATTGCACATGCTGTTCTTTGCAAGATAACTTCATTGAAAAGCTTTAGCAAGGAGCTCAACTGAGCAATGACTGATCACAAGGACTCTCCCACGTCTCCCTCTTGATCTTCATCATTGGCAACTATTTTCTTGCTGCTATCACATAGTTTCCATTAAATTGTAAAGTCAGTCTCTCTTTGCTTACTTGTTAGAATACAGTCACCTGTTTTAACTTCAGCTTTTTGCAGTGTCCTTCAGGTTCGTCTGTTGTCTTTCTTCCTCATCTTTCAGTCTTGATATTGATTATTGATACAGGGATAAAATAAACCTATTCCAAGTCAATTTGCATGGAGAAAAACAGATGATTGCTAGTGTGAATAGCTCAAGAACAGATCTTTCTGCCTGTCATCCAAGCAGTATTCAGGCAGCTAGGCACATCCCTCTGCAATAAAAAACATGTTCCAAACTACAGCAGAATTTAATTCGAAAATCAGATGTTCCATGTTTCTTGATGGCTGATTTTCTACCAATTAAAAAGTAGGATGAGCTCCATTAGAATCATAACAATGCCTGACAAATCCTTCTTTAAAGGTAATTAACGGCTGAATGGTGGAACGTACATTAGGCGCAAGCTGATAGCAATCGCTTCTGAAGAGTTGTTAGTTTTATTTGTGAACAATTTGGAGTAGCAATGCCACCCAGTTTACGTGTTTTCTGTTCCTGTACCTCCTGCCAAGCTTTGAGTAGGTAGAGGGAATAGAGCACAAGTGTGAGGCTCCTTCATGTCACAATCAGAAGGAACTGGGCAATGATTGGAGTCAGTGGGAGGGAGAGGCAGGAGCAGAGGAAGGAAAAGCACAACCGATCTTTGGGGCAACCAGCCAGATGCTACTCAGAAAGGGAGGAAGAAAGGGAGTATCATTTGTGTTTTCCATACTCACTATGGGAATTGTACTTAGCCATACAGTTCTCTCCTGAAACTGTAATTCCTATTTCCCATCCCTGTGCTGCTGCTCAGCCCTCTGAGCACTCTGCTTGCTCTTTGCATATCAGATTGATCTGCTGAAAACTGAAAATAGTTCATTCAACTTGGGGCAGCATTGAATTTTTACAGTTTTTTTTAAAGTATTCAGAATGTTGTGGGAAACAAAAAACCCTAAATAATGGGTGGGGGTTGGGTTTGTTCTTTTTTTCTTTTTTTCCTCATGATGTTTTGTGTTCACTGGCAAAGGCAAGAAGGGGTAGAAAACCAAACAAAAAGTGACTCTTGGAAAGTGATATTCTCAGTTTTTTTCAGCTCCAAAAGCCATTTTGAAAATTAAAATAGAAATTGCATTCTACAAACAGTTACCTTTTGAAAAATCATTGAACAGTTTTCAACTCATTCTATCTTCTATAGCAGAAATATTTTTTATAATAAGTTGAACACTGAAATCATGAAGTTATGAAACAACATAAAATGGCTCACGGCAGAAAAACTTTAATTTTCCATGTTCC
This sequence comes from Ibycter americanus, assembly GCA_035590275.1. Classification (NCBI taxonomy): domain Eukaryota; kingdom Metazoa; phylum Chordata; class Aves; order Falconiformes; family Falconidae; genus Ibycter; species Ibycter americanus. Next base: position 13,992,261 of record JAVJGI010000002.1, read on the forward strand.
AAGGAACTAGCATGTTAGTTTGCTTTTCTTTCAAATCACAGTAAGATTTTGAGGTCAGTTCCTCTAGTGATTTTTTGAGTATCTGCTGTGCTTTGCAGATTTTTCTTTTGATATGTACTGTGTTCTCTTCCTGTGGGCAGGTATATTAATAGTACTTGATTTTAAGTACTTTCATGAATCATGTTGCAAGCTGCATTTAGCTATTCCTAACTATTACAATACACAAAGTTTTGAGACAATCAAATGCTATGGTAGTGGAGGCCAGAAGAAAAGTTAGGGGAGGAGACTGAAAGGTTTGAATGCTTAGGAAATCACTTCACAAAACACATATCTGTTACTCACCTGTGCATTAATTTTGGCAGTATATATTTATAGTATGTATATTTACTTTAAGCAACATTTTTCAGGCTTCCTGAATTAATGATTGTTAATGTTTGGAGCAATGAATCATTTATCATTCTGAATGTGTTAATTTTTTTCTTCATTATTGATGAAAAATCCACTGAGGAAAGTGCAGTGACGAAAATGTTGATCAGGAGAGAAGACCCCTTCAGATGAATAGCAGTACTCATTATAGTAAAGGAAAGAACCTTCATCTGGATAAAAAAGCAAAGTGAGGCTTCTGAGCTTTGCTCTAAGGGAATGACTTTGTGTCTCTGGTGTGACCAGTCACTTTTCAGTGTGCCCTGTCATTATTCACTGGGTTGGATCACACTGCCTGTCCACGGTGAATTTGTTTTATGGATGCTGTGAAGTTTTGTGTCACCAGACAGCAAGCGATGTGCTGTGGTCCCTCAGTGCTGCACTGGAAGGCAGCTGAACAGACAGGCGCCCTCACAGAGTTTACTATTGCAGGGAACACAGTGCCAGCAACTCTTGGGAGAGCAGCAGAGTGCAGGTGTTTTGCTGCAGGATGAGACCAGCTGGCCATTCAGCGTGAAGGAAGATGAAGGACAACAGGCAAGGAAGAGGCACCAGAAGAGGAAAATCAAGGCCCTAAATGGAGAAACAGAAGCAGTCACCTACTTCTGTGGCTACAAATGTAGTGATTTTATTTCCTCTGCTTCAGGCTGGAAAGCAGTTATATCACAAGGGCTGAACATTTTGTTTCGCATAATGAATCCTTGTCTTCATAGTGGTAAATGGTGGTTCTGAGCAAGTGGGAGTCGGAATTATGCCATAAATTTCCTTGATACCCAGCCCCCTTACCCATGAGTTGCAGTAGCAAGCTATGACATCTCTATTGGTGTTCCAGCCTCTGCTTCTTCAGTAATGCCAACTGATACTTTTTCCCCCCACTGTTACAAAACCCTCCTTCCTCAGGAATTTGGTATTAACTCTTAATGTATTGATGAAAGCACAATAGTCTTCCTTGAGCTAAAGCACACAGAACAGCTTCATCCCCTTACAGCTGTGTAGAACCTCAAGGTTAGAGCTGCTGAACTCTGCTGGGGTTTTTCCAGGAGCTCCAGCCACTTCAGCCCTTTCGAGCTCTTTATCATGCTTCCAGCTATACTCTGGCCCTTGTACTGGTTGACTGCTTCCTTTCCAAATCAGGCTGATATTAGAAAACATATTTTTGATTAATTATGCTTACTTCCCTTTCTTCTTAGAGTGTTTCAAATCACTGCGTAGTATTGGTTTCCAGCTACGCTTGGAATAAGCCCAGCAATGTAGAAGTTACTATGTTTCTCATACAGGAGTACCGTGATGGTGCTGTTGGTCACTATCACTGATCTGTCCTGGACTCCTGGTTGATGCTTACCAATACCCACATTTGTCTGTCATTAGCTTGTTACACTCTTTGCTTTAAGAAGCATTCAGAAGTTCAGTAGGACATCTTAACTCTGAAAAGGAACTAAGAATGTATATGAATTGCTAAAAAAAAAATCAATATTATTTGCATACAACACATTACTGAATATGTTATTTGCTTTCAAAATTTTGGTGTGCTAAAACAAAACCCCATCATTTATTCATGGTAACTTATTTTTAGTTGCTCTCAGCACCAGACTTGGTGTCACTTTATCTTCTTCTGCTACAGTCATCTCACAAGTCCTTCTGAACTTTCCTTTGTTGGTGAAATGTTCACCTCAAAATCACGAGTATATCCCCACAGAAAACCAACCTTAAACCTGTCTTGAAGCTTGTGTGATGAAAGAATGTTATGTAAGGAAAAAAACCCAACCCTAATATTCACTGCCAGAATCAGTCAGATGTTGTCAATTAATTTAAAAGCTTTTCCCTCTTCAACCATCACCCTGGGGCCTCCCCTAGAACAAGTGGAATTCTACAGGCTTGGCAATTCAGTACACCTTTACCACAGCACTATGATGCATCAATGCTACCCTGTGCCATCAGCAGATTTTTAAAGCATTGCACGAAAGCATCCCTGAGAGCTGCTTGCAGATGGCTGGGGAGGCCAAGGCATGGCTGTGAGGGTGGCAAATCAAGGAGCCTACCGTGTTCCTGACACCTCCCGAGATCAGATTTGAGAAGCAAGGTGGTTATAAGCAGTACAAGATGAGGTCATTGACTGTCAAGCGCTTCATAAGATCAGAACTGTCAATCATTCTGATTTATTAACAGGTGATTTGCTACAACCCATCAGCAGAGTCCCCAAACAGCCTCTGTAAGAGGGATTTTGTTAACTCTATATCTTTTATTTTTAGGATGCATTCTTCAAAAATCAATATGGACTTATAAAGAACAGGATCTGTGGAGGAAAAAATAGTGTGCAATTACATATAAATTCATGGGGGAAGAAGTGGGGATGGGGACCAAACCCACATTTGCTTGTTAGAACATTCTGTAAATTTTGTATATAAGCACTGCCCTCTACTGCTCAGCAATTTTCATTAACATATTTAATTTAAAAAAAAAAAGTTTGAACACTGTTTTTTGTAATTAAAATGTTTGTGTAGGCTGACCTTGAAGAAAAGGACTCTGGATCTTTTTACGTACAAGAAAAATCCTAATTTATCATTTTTTACAAAGGTAAAACACTGTGTTTTTATGTTAACATGGAGAACTTATGTTTTGCCAAGCACATAGTTTAGAATAAACTGCATGCATCTTCTCAGGCAGAGAAGCGGTAGAGGAAAAACATATTTTCAAGTGATTTTCAAAACTAGCTTTAAAATCCTTCTTTCTGAATTGTGACCACAGGAGGGCAAGAGAATAGAAAGATTTCAAGTTGTGAAGATGCAATGGTAGCAAAAGAGTATTTATTCCCAAACTAAAGGCTTTGCAATCTATTCAAGCTCTCTTGGACAGGTAAACTCTTGTTGCCTTTTATCTGTTCATTTTAAAGTACATTCTCTTAAAAATTGTAAGGTGCAAAACACATGTGTGAGAGCAAGTTGAAAAAGACACAGAAATACTGTTGTCATAGAGTCACACATAACTGCTAGGGCTAAGAGAGCTGTCATACTCTTCATAGGGATCTGCTATCCCAGTTATTTTCTGGACAAAGTTTGAGCTTAACCTTGTATCTTCCCCTGGTGACTCCCACTTGAAAAGGTGAAATTTGGATTGATTAGCCAATAGAGAGTTTCAGCACGTAAACCAACCAGGTGGGGAAAATGAGGCACTAAAAAAGGCCTGTGTCAGGTGGGATCACTTACACCTTGGAAGGGTTTCTGCTTCTTTTAGAAAGACTTCTGTGTTGCTTAGAAGAGAAGAGGGTAGTTTGAAGCTTTTGGGGTTGGGAGAGTTTTATTTCTTAGAAGTGTTTTGGTTTTTTTAGCATACTACAGGTAATTTTTTTTTTCTTTTAGTTTTAATTGTGCTAATGATAAGGAATTGTCGATACTAGCTGTAATGTTGTTTTGGTAAGTGTACTACCATGTAGGTGTAAGTAGTGGATTGTCAAGAATATTGGGTTTTAGTGGTGTTGTAACTATTTAAAATATTAATTTGGTTTGGAGAACCTTGTTAGCCAAGCTAATAGATCTCCTACGGAGCATATAAATATCTCTAATGCAGGTAAGCCATAATGGGTTTCTTCATAAACGAAAAATAAATATTTTTGGTTTACTATGTTGCATCTCTTATTTAAAAAAAGCTTAATCCAGCTGTAAACTTCTGGGTGGAATAACTAATTTTCTTTCTTTATGTCTTGCTCTGATGCACACTTCCTAAGTGGAAGTAGGCTAAGATAACTCAGGTTACCCTCTAGGTAGAAAACAGTGTTTGTCATAGGTTAAGAATAGCTTTTGTTTTGTTAGGGCCGGGGTGAGAGCAATGCTGATATTGTGGAGCTATGCCTGATGAACAAGGCTGTGTTGCTTCTCTGTGTACTGATAGCAAAATCTGCTGTGCAGGCTAAAATATTGCATGCTCATAAGTTTGCTTAGCTTGTGAATCCTGCTGTGTATCATTTACTAACGGGATTTTTCTTTCTGGAAGGATTTTTCTTTATACTAGTGACATAGTTCTTGAGTCGCTACCTCATTGTATTAAATAGAGCACAGTTTCTAAAACTTTTAAAGCTGCATTTTCTTACAATTCTGTTTCTGTGATTGCAATTATAGAAGAAAATTCTAGTTGCTAATGAACTTCCTCTTCCTTGCTACCTTCTACTGAGGGGCATGTGGTTGAGCCAGCTTGTGTTAGCTTTTTAAACTCACTGAATGTGTACTACCCATGAAGGATGGATTTGTTAACTCTGGCTACAGGCCTTGCAACTAAAATGACTTGTAAGTTTTTTCTCCTAAGTGTTCTGCAGCACTTAACTAAGAGGAATAGTACTTCAGAGATGCTACTGGCCCAAGTGCCCCTTAATGGCCTCTGTGTTTATGGCAGAGTAGCTGCTATATGGGTGGTCACTGCTTGATTGTTTTTTACAGCGTGTCTGTTCAAAAGAGTGCACTGCAGTAGTTGTCTATCTTAGTAGTGTGGTGTACCAGCTTTGAAACACCATATCTTTTTAGGTGTCTGTGTGCATATATTTTTTTTCCTAATGTAATATTTGTCTGTGTGATGTTTTGGGTGTGTGTACTTATCATGCTTAGCTCTGTTAACGAGTAGATGGTTATAGTACTTCTTTGGGATGAATTGACCTATTGAGTTAGGTGGTGAAGGGATTTTCAGGGTACTTAATTAGAAAAATGGATTTGATTGCACCTGCCACTTAGTCACATGTGTAGTGACTTCACTCCAAAGGAACTCCTTAGTTAACTGATTAGTTAAGTTGATCATGATTCTCAGTTGTGTAATTGTATGACCTTTTGAAAGTGTATTTGCCAGCCACATAGAAAGTATGAGAAGCGGGAGCTGAGTTGCAATTTAGCTTACTTATGCAGGGAGGGGCTATTACTGTAAGTAGGGTGAGGGCTTGGATAATCAGGTGGTACTTTAATTTCACTTGTCCTCTTGCACAGAGCTAGCATAGGCAGAAAATGTCTTTTCTTTGTTTTAAGAACACCTCCGTGTAGAAACCAGACTTATTTCTGGTAATTATTTCAGACTGTGTCCTGGAGAATTCTCTTTTATAGAGAGATTTCTATATATTCACTGTTTAATTAGCATAATAAGGTTATAAAAAATCTACTGATACTGTGTAGTGTTTGGCTGTAAACTGAACATTGAGACACTTAGGGTGTGGCTGTTCTCTGCTTTGTTATGGCATGCCTTCTTAAATCTCTTTTTAGGAAGAAAAAGAGCAGAGTCTTTTTGATGTTAATTTAGAGGCTGAGCGAAATGGCTGGGGATTTATCACACAGCTCAGATGCCAAAAGCTGGATTGGTTCAGCTAGGGAGGCAGCACAGGTTTTGCCCTCCCCCTCCACTATCTGTTCCTGCAAGCATCTCTCCTGTAAATTGGCAGAGGGGCTCGGAAAGTGCTAGTCTTTTCCCTTCAGACACGAGTGAGGGCTCAGCAAAAGTTCAACAGCAAAGTACAGAAGCACCAGATCTCTGTTTGGGCTGCAAAACAAGCTCAGCTTTGTCAAGACCAGGAGCTTTCTGGAATATGCATGGGGATGAAGAACAAATAATTCAGGGTGAGTGCTGCCTGACATCAGGAATCCAGCTGACTGCTCTGGGTTATCTCATCCTCTCTTGCAGAACAAGAACATGGGGGACATGACACCAGCAGAGGAGGCTGAGCTCAGGGCTGCTCGCTACCAGCTGTTTGAATACAACATGAGGAGTGAAGCAAGAAGACTGAGGACTTTTTGGCAATGGCCAGGCACTTCACCTGTATCTGCCCGAGATTTGGTCAAGGCTGGCTTTTTCTTTGTGGGTCCAAGAGATGAAGTACAGTGTTTCTGCTGTGGTGGTGTCCTGAGGGACTGGAGACCTGGGGATTGCCCAGTAACAGAGCACCTGAAGTACTTCCCTTCCTGTAAATTCATTTGTGGTGAGGATGTTGGGAACCAAGAGATGCTTCCTCTTCAGGAAGTCTTTGACACTGTGGATGGGCAGTTCCTCAGCCTTTTGCAGGGGATAGACAGTGAGGAGACAGCCCTGCCTGATGATCCAGAATACCCAGAGATGGTAACAGAGGAGATGAGGCTATCTACGTTTCGGAACTGGCCACAATATACTGACATGCGTCCTGAGCAACTGGCTAGAGCAGGATTCTTTTACACAGGTGGGTAGTCTGGGGAAATATTTTTAACTCCTATTCAAGCTAACTTTTGAAGGTGCCACTGTGTTTTATTGCTTGTACAAATACTTGCAAGTATTTGTAGTGTAGTTAGAAACCGTATCCTTCCTCCAGCCTGTGCTGTTTCACTTGCTGCTTGTGTAGAATTTACTTCTGTGTTAACTCCTGTTTGGGTACCACAGGGTCTACTAGTAAGGCATGCCCTCACCAGCAGGAGTGGACGAAGTGACATGTTTTAAACAGATGTTTTACTGGCAGAAAAGTGTGTGCTTTAAGATCCATTGAGCCTATTTATTACTTGCAGTTCTAAAAGGACTTGAGGCACTTGTTTGTCATGTTTTGTATAAGCTCTGTCTGGCACTGAGGCCTTCTGTTCTCAAAAAAACAAATCTGAGTGAAACCTGTAGGTAGCCAGTCCATTTGGCTGTTGCTGTAAGAACCCTGGACTTGTAATACAGAAATATATATTTTTTTTAAGAAAATAGGCAATATTTCTTGTTATCATGCGTATGTGAAAATCAATATAACAACATTGTTTCCCCTTGAGAAACCTTTGCTGGTTAGATAACAGATTTGAAGAAGCACTCCTCTCCTCTCTGGATTGTCCAGTCAGAGGAAATACTTACGGTACAGTTAATGCTTGACTGTAATTAAGTATTGGGGGGATCCTTCTGTTTTTGAAAGCCAATGTAGTGATATTTCTGTGTTATGAGTGTGACTTCTATGTGAAGGAATCTATTTGTTTTGTATTTGCACGTTAAACTGACATGGAAGTGGCAGGTGGGGTCCATAAACTAAAGGTACCTCAGCAGAAACAAATCTGTGCGTCCTGAATGCCTCACGCTCTCATTTTTGAAGCAAAATTGAATTGCCCCTTTATCCACTAAAGTACTATCTGTTGGTAAAGATGGGAATGGCGGGGGGGGGGGAACCCAGCCTTAAATGTGGTAGCTGGAAAAATCTGAAGTGCAACATGGTGAATGACATGGATGTGGGAAGGTCCATCTAAATAACTGACCTGTTCTTTTTAGCTTTAGTTAGAGGAAGTGACTAGTTAGTTTGCCTAGTCTATCTCTACTGCAAGACTTTCATGCAAACTGCGTAACCTGGTTCTTGCTATAAACCCAGTTAATACTAAGAATCTGTACCTGTCTATCTGGAGCACAGTAACAGGGGCTAAACAGCATGCATACCTAAGTGGAACAGCGTTACAGGCATATTAACTTATTTGCTGCTTTTGTCTTAATTTTTAAGGCATGTAAAAGACCAGCGTGGCCAGGAACACCGAATAAACTATAAAGCAGTGTCTGCAGCTAAAAACCTGTGTGTTTTGTGTTGGACTTGATTTATCACTCACAGAGCAGCTGTTTGAGAGTCCAGCACAGAGACTTACTCAGGGGACTCATTAGGCAGCAGCAGTCTGATGTGGCTCTCCCCTGTGGTCACTTGAGTAGGAGAACTCTGGAACCAAGCACTTGAGTTAAGCCAAACAGTGCTCTAACATGAGAGGTTGGAAGACCATGTCTGTGACCCAAACTGGCAGCCTTTACTGATATTGTTTCATTGCCCTTAGGGCAGGGCATTTGTAGGCAGTTCTCAACTGTGCTTCGCTTTCATTCTCTTCCTGTGTGATTTCTGTGAAGAGAAGCACAGTAGTAGGATGGGTAGCCTGGGACCATGTTGTGGGAAATTCTTACAGCTATGAGATGGAAGCTGTGTACAATGTCAGACTGTGCCTGCTGCTGGTTATGGCAGACTGCGGTTAGGAAACAAAGTGTTTACAGGTATAATTACAGCTGTATTCTAAATGCAGGCAAGAGGGGATTGGATAGATATGTGCGTATAAGGGAGTTATGGTGCTCACGTGCATGCTGCCTGTTAGCTTGTGACCCATTCTGGAATCATCTCAACCAGCTGCAGCTCTGGGAGTGCAAACTCTCATTGGATTTCCTGCCCCTATACAACTTGCACAGTGTTGGTAAATTGTCATGTGCTCATGTGTTCTGCCTGGTAGCCTGTTTTGTGCTGAATCTCTTCCCCAGGTTCCCATCTGGGGCTAGTATAGCACACGGTGTCTCCCATGACAAATAATCTCTTGATGTCTTTTCTCAGGACATGGTGATACAGTGAGGTGTTTTTACTGTGATGGAAGTGTGAGGAACTGGTCATTTGGAGACGATCCTTGGAGGGAACATGCCAAATGGTATCCAGGGTAAGTCAGTCTTGGTTGACAAATATCTGTCATAGCAAGACCAAAAGATATGCCATACATTCCACGCTTCTTTCTTCTTTCCTAAGATAGAAGTACCCCTGACTGAGAGACAAGTGAGTCACAGGTGTACTGGTAATAAGTACTGCTTCCAGTCTCTGTTATTAGCTTCTAGATTTTTCTACCTAGCTAGAACAGGTGAAAAACTAGTTGGGTATGTTCAATCATTTTAAACTGTTGCAATAGTCTGTAACCTTCTGGAAATCCCTGAAATTTCAAGGGGAGGGTTCTGAATCCTCAAGGTCAAAGTTGCACAGCAAGGGACCATCTTCAAGTCCTAGTAGAGGGTCAAGATAGAGAACTTGTTTCTAGGTTGGCCACTTAATCTGTACTATATTCCAAAAGTGCCTGCCTCCTACTCTCTTCTCTCATGTGGAAGAACCAAATATTGGCCTGAAAACCTAATCATCATAGCTTCAGCTGCCTCTCTGCTCCTGTTTGTCCTTTTCCACCCTCCCCAAAAAGTAATTGGTGTCTATCTAGTGTCTCTCTGCATATGTTATCGCTTACAATAGTTTGTTGACTCCAGGACAGTTGGCTTCAGTTCCTTTAGGCATCTTCTCAGGCACTGCCACATCTTTTATTCCAAAGGCTGATTATCACTGGAGCGTTCTGTGTTAACGATGAAACCTGCTGGGCAATGGTTGTCTAAGCTGCAACTATTTTTTTTAAAAGAACTGTATGAATGCAAGTGACAAAGCCTAAATATTTAGAACCTCTCACTCCAAAAGCAAGATCAAATGTTCAAGATCAGGTAGAATGACACAATTCAGACCTGAGATTTTCTAATTTGACCTTGACAGCATCTAAAAGTTCAATTAAGATCACTTTCTTTGATGCCAAAGAACAGCTTTGGTTTCTACTACTCTGAGGTACAAAAAGATGTAAATGCTGGTTTTCTGTAACAGTTCTGTTCTTCTGCGAAACGGTCTATTACCACATTTTCTGTGGTCTGTTCCAAAGGATGCTGCAACTGAGCTCATCTTGGGCCAAACACAAAGACTGAATGAAGGCGGGGGGGGAGTGTGTGGGTGGGCCATGCGCCTGTTACTGTTGCCCCTCGCGGAAAGGCGGGGGGAAGAACATGATAATCCATCTTTAATGAATGTAGCAGTTTGCTCATAATCCAATAGTACCATTTGCTTCTAAATTCAAACTACTATTGCTACTTTCACTTGAGTAATCCTGTACTAATGTATTTAAAACTTTCTGCTTATAGGTGTGAATTTTTACTGCGGTCAAGGGGGAGAGAATTTGTTAGCAGTGTTCAGGAGTCCTCTTCTAGCACCCTATCTCCAGTGAGTCATGAGTATTTTGCATATAGTTGATGGAGGCTTGGTAGATAGGGGGAGTTTTGAACACATGCTTCTCTTTTATGATTATCTTCTGATGTTTTCAGAGAGATTCCTGGGATGAGACTGAACAAGAATCCTTTGCTTCCCAAGGTCAGTGCTATAATTACGTGGTGTTTTGTCTTCTGTTGAAAGCGGTGTAGTCTTACTACTTCTATCCCCACCCCAGCTACTGTGCGCTCTGTAGGCATAGTGTTTGTGATTTGTTTTGATATTCTAGAAGCTGTTTCACTTTACTTTTAGGAACTGATCTCTAGCACAAGAAGCAAAATGGCTTGCTCTTGTGAGATCTCTTTGTCTAAGAACAGAGACATCTGGCTAGTCTGGATAGTAATTTGGCTTTTGGGTGCTTGCCTAACTTTGACTTGTTCATGCTCTTGATGTTGTCTGTCTGTAGAGTGATTCACACTACAGCATTTTAAACGTACTTGATGGGACACCAAAGAACAGCTAGAGGGTCTAGTTGTTCATGAAAGCGGTTGATCCAAGGGATTATTCCTATTCATCAGTTGCTCCTAGAAGTTTAAGTAGGTGAAATTTGGCTCCCATAACTGTGGAAAACTGATTTTTTGAAAAGCCTATCTGATAGGATGAGCTTAAAGATTTAAGCCTTTGAATGGACTGCCAGCCAAATTTCCCACTTCTGTCTTTACTGATGAATGGTTGAGCTGGATTATGAGGTAGGAGAGACTTCAATTGGGATGTTCCACTTGATCTTCATGAAAGCAGTTTTGAAACTTCTGTTCTTGGATGTGAAAATGAAGATAAGGATTCTGGACTGGGGCCAAACATGGAAGACTTTGTTCACTGATACAGTAGAATAAATCATCCAAAATTAGGGTTTTTTTGGCTTTTATGAAACTGTTTTTGATGACTTTCTTGTGAATTATGATTGGAAGTAAAACTGTAAATCTGGATGTTGATCTAGTTATATAGATAGCTTGAGGAATGTTCTAGAATATATTAATGCCATTTTATATATAACAGCTTCAGGGAGTGGTATACGTTTTGCCCAGTTTTCTGCCTTTTTTGGTAAAGTATCTGCTCACTGCTTTACAGATCCTCTGAGGAATTGGAAGTTGTATGCTTTTCCTTCTCTGGATCAGTTTACCATAGTGCAGGATGTCTTGTAGGTGGGCTTTGATGCCACCTTGGTGGCTGACCTGGTAGAAAATAAATATATCATGACTGGGACTTTCTACCTTTCTGAGTCTGAATTGATTTCTGATCTGCTTCAGCCAGACTGGCAAGAGAGCAACAGTGCAGAGGTATGCCTGACTCACTCAGCCACGTTCTTGGTGGGTGTTTAGCCTCTTATTCACTTCATCTTGAACATTGTTGTGTCTTGTGGGTCTGCCTTCTCTCTTCCTAGGCTGGAATTAAGAGTAGTAATGTTGTGAAATCTGCCTGCCTTCAAGGCTGAAGAATAAGGTTCTGCTTTAAAGAAGTCTGAAGGAATAGTAATTATTAGGGTATCGGTAACTATATCTGCCTCCAGTAGGCTATGGTGGAGATATCTCAATGTTTTCTGCTGCTCTTAGACCGGCAGTAGCAGACAGCTGTACAATGTGGAGGCTTGGGCATGAAGTCACATCTGATGCAGACAGAGGCAGGCTTCTAGGATGGATAAGTACTCAAGCCTATTTAAAACTGAATCAACAACTTGATCAGAAATAGCCATACTACTTGTTTGTTTGGATAATATATGTTCTCCTTAACTTATCTATATCTGTCCTCTGTTATCTGTTTTGTGGAGTCTGTTTACCAAGTGAAGTTTATTTGAAGATGCAGTTCCATACAGGCTTTCCTCTGGTAGCAAGCCTGCTTTCCAAAGCTCCTTTCTCCATATTGCAGTCTGCCATTTCTTTAACTAAGGCAAAACAGAATTCCACAAAACTGAAAGTGTGATTAAATAGTAGCACAGCAGCAGGAATGGGCAGCGGATGGCTCCTGCTGTCTGATAGATAAACCAGCTTTGAACTGACAATGTGATGTGTATGTGCCTTGGTAGGGAGGTTAACATATAGCAACTGAAGCACCGCAGCACATCAGCTTCATCAGGTTGAGTGCGTGAAGCTAACAGTGGAGTAAAGAGGTGTTTAACCTAAGGCTACTGAAATCCAGGATACTTCATTTTTTTTAAACAGCATTGTCTGAAGAGGGATGAAAGGGCTAGCATTTAATGCCATCTTCTTTCCTGGTTATACAGATGCTGTTCAGAGAGAGGCTGAAACATCGAGTTCAAGAGAAGAAATGCAATCTGTGCAACAAAAGGAATCAGGTGCACTGGGCTGACAGTGGTGGTGAAATTGAGCCTAGGCATAATTGGGATAATTTTTGTGTTGATAGTATCAGTAGTCACTGTATTCATTCACATTTTTTTTTAATCCTGAAGGGGAATGTGTGCTAGCTCGAATGGTAACTGAATATAGAGAGCCTTATTCAGGATTTAGAGTTCCACTGTAAAGCAGACTGTTACACAAAAAATTCAGTTTATTGGGACAATTTACATGTTACAGTAAAAAGATGTTGATCTCTGTCCCTGCTGAGCCTAGCATGTGTACATATGCCAAATCTTGTGTAGATAAGCCAGAGTCTATAATAGCTGTAGTCTTACAGCTTAAATGAAATTTGTCTGAGAAGTACTTTTGCCATCTTCTCAGTCAGTCTGTGAACAAAATGATGAGCAAGTTAGTGTGACTTCCTAAGATGACAGGACTGGCACACTGGAGCTGTTATAATACTAACAGTTTGGGCTTTTTTCTTTTTTGGTAAAGATGAGTCTCGGATGAGCACAGAAGAACAGCTCCGACGCCTGCAAGAGGAAAGGATGTGCAAAGTGTGCATGGACAGAGATGTGTCTGTTGTGTTTGTTCCTTGTGGCCACCTGATAGCTTGTGGAGAATGTGCCCTCAATTTGAGATTGTGTCCGATCTGCAGAGCAGTCATCCAGGGAAGTGTGAGGACTTTCATGTCCTGAACCATGATGTACCTAAGGGGAAAGATAAGTCTATACAACTAGTTCATAATACAGCAGAGGAAGAAAATAAGTAAATAGTTCAATTGATGTTGGAGCAATCTTACTGGCAGGGTACTTTGGCATAAGTGTTAAAAAACCTTACTAAATGTGCCTCCTATGCACAGTGTCTCTAGTAAGAGTTGCTAGTTTGCTGTAGGACTCCTGATCTTGCTGTAGGACTGCTCCAGGAAAAACTCTGCTGGTTTCTTTTGTCCTCCAAAAAGGACAGAGGTTCTCCTTCTGCAAGTCCTTGCATTCCCAAATGAATCCCTGCTCTGTGTTGAAATCAAAGGCTGTTTTCAGTAGACTGTCTCTGGTTCTCTTTCACTCATTTAGCAGTTGTTTAGAGATTATTCTGCTAGGGCTGATGGCTTCCTTCAGTAAGTCTGAGTCAAAATGGGAGTATTTTTATACAAAATGCATTCTGTTGAGACTAGAATACTCAGCAGTAATGTATTGTGGGGAAGGGAGAATTTAGCTTTTTATTCTTAGCTCTTTGCTGTCTTCCCCCTGCCCCCCGTTGAATTTTCAGTGATTGACGGAACATTTCAGTAGTACTTAAATCTGCATAACTAAGTTGAAAAACCTGGCCTGTAGTAGACTCTCCAACCTCTTTACTCTCAGCTGACCTACCTAGACGTAAGGCGAAAGGCTCCCTGATCATCAGGATTGCTAGATGATCTCATGGAAGCTTCTTATAAAGTCTCTTCCCTACCTGTTGGGTACTATTCTACTAGAAGATAACTATGGAAACTTACCTTTTTAGGACTCCTGTTTGCTGGCTAAACTGGTGATTCTTATTTATAAATGGAAAGTTCTGTCATGTAGTCAAAAAGAGGAAGTTTTCAATACTATAGCTTGTTAACTGCAGGGGAAAAGAAATAGTTTTTTAAATTTAACTTTTTCATGGAATAAAATTTTTCTTTTGTTTATCTTAGAGGTCTGAGTATCTGATTCTAGTATAATGCTGTACTGGGGGAGGGGATGTGCATGTGTGATGGTGTCCTAAGATGTTAAAGCGGCATCAGGATGTAGATCACTTGAACTTCTGTCCTTCAGTACTACGTGGGTATGAGTGAGAGAAGCAACTGTTCTTACCATCCATTTGCTTCCTTTGGTATTTACAAGACGGCATGTGGGTCCTCCAGACTCTCTTAACTGCAATAGAAGGGGTCAGGATGTAGGAGGATAAGGACCTGACACATGAAGCTGTGTAAGTGGGGAATAATTCTGCATCTGAACTCCATGCAGAGTTTTGGTATATAGCTGTTAAAACACATCTGCAGAGACTGGAGCACTGGCTCTGGAGTTGCTTCTATTTGGTTCCAGCCCTAGGCTTGTCTCTGAGTAACTTTAAGGTGTTAGTTATCCCTGGGCTGCGCGGGAAGGCAGATCTCTTCATCCTTGCCTTCAGAAGAAGGTAACATTCACGCAGCTCTTGGCAAAAATGAGAAATGACTAGGTGAGCAGTTTAAACTCTCCAACACTTGGAGAAATTGGTGGGCCTTTTCCAGACAACAGCTTTCATAGGGAACAGAATTGCACCACCATGCCAAATTAGGTGTTGTTGCTGGGTTCAAGCTATTGTCGGCTTTATTTTGCTTCTAAATAACAGCAAACACTTACAGCTTAGGTAGATGTGCTAATCTGAGAAGGGAAAACAAAACCAGCTCATTGGAATAGTGTTATTTCCTCCTAAACTTCAGCTAGGTGTAGCTGGAACCTAGCCTGAGCATCTGTCCTTTTCAGCTAGGATAGTTAATTTTCTTCCCGTAGCTGGTGCAATGCTGTGTGTTGGATTTAGTATGAGAATAAAGTTGATAACATGATGTCTTTAGTTATTGCTAGGTAATGTTTATATGCAGTCAAGGACTCTTCAGTTTCTCAGGCCCTGATAGCGAGAAGGCTGGAGGGGCACAAGAAGCCAGGAGGGAGCAGAGTCAGAACAGCTGACCTGAACTAGCCAAAGGGATATTCCATACCTTGGAACATCATGCTGAGTGTATAAACCAGGGGGAGTTGGCCAGGGTCTGCCAACTGCTGCTTGGGGACTGGCTGGGTATCGGTCAGTGGGTGGTGAGCAACTATATTGTACATCACTTGTTTTTTGTTTGTTTTTTTTTTCCCCTTTGAGTTTTATTCCTCTTTCTCTCTCCTTTTCATTACAGTTGTTGTTATGATTATATTTTATTTCAATTATTAAATTGTTCTTATCTCAACCCCCGAGTTTCAACTTTTCCCGATTCTCTTCCCCATCCCACTGGGGTGGGGGGTGAAGTGTGTGAGCAGCTGCATGGTACTTAGTGGTTGGCTGGGGGTTAAACCGGAACAGCATTAACAGGAGTACAAGGCTGGAAACTATATCTGGGGCTTCTTTTACTTAACACTTTGAAAATTGTGGCTTTTCCACATCTGGAAGGGTGGAGCTATTTTTATTATGGGAAGATATCCCTTCAGAAACAGGTACGTGTTTTTTGACAGGTAGTATCTCAGTGATGCCTGTCCCCAATAGAGGGCACTCCGAACCTGGAGATAAGGGGACCCACTGGAGCAAAACCTTCAGCTGCTCCTTATGCTCTTAACAGCATGGTGGTGATGGCAACAACTGGGAGTCCCTACCCTCACAGAAGAGGGTAGTAGTAGGTCTAGCAGAAACAGACTGGGAGGAAGGGTTGTCAAAGTATGAAGGATGAATGGCTCTGCTAATGAAAACTACAGGAGGTAATTAAGTGTGGAATATGATCTTTGGTAGCTTGTCTTATTTTCTTCTCAGACTGATTTTTTTTTTTTTTTTTTTAAATCAGTTATGGCAGTCATTGATACTAAATATTATAGCCTTACTTGAACAGTTATTTTCCTTCTATTAAAAGATACTTGATTACATGTTTTTATCATAACATAGAGTGGTAGTTATGAAGCTACTTGGTCATCACACATTTAACTGGTTTTACCAGTATGTATTAAAGTCAAGAGGCATCCACTAAGTGCATAGTTTGATGCTTAGTCTCTTTAGAGTACTTAGTGAGTGATTTTGATCAATTTTATTAGGAAATGTGGCATTGGGACTTGGTCCGTTTGAGAGGTATAGTCTTAAAAACACACCTCAAAATAATGCAAAGAGCTGCTTCTGACTTCATACTACCATCTAGAAGAATTCCTTCCTGAAACTACTAGTGAAATGTTTCAGCTGTTCAAAGCTGAAACTGTGCTTTCTCCACTGTCTGTGCTGAATGTTGGCTGCTCTCAAAGGAGGCCAATAAAAAATGCTGGTATCTGATGGACAATGTTTCTCTCAGAGGAAAAGAAATCATATTAAAGTGTAAAGTCAGTATTTACTGATGAGGAAAGGGAAGATTAATTTCAAAAGTCTCAAATAAATGAAATCTTTCATGGAACAATCTCATTGACTAGAGGATATTTTTCCATTCCTTTTTCTGCCCCTCCAGGGAACATCAGGTGGGCAAGTAGGAATGAGTGTAATACAGAAATGAAATGAATCAAAGAAGAGGTGGAAAAGGTGCTAAGAGGCAGTGTATGCACAGTGCTATGCATGCTAAGTGGTGTAGTAGTTTGTGTTCCACTGATATTTTTCTTTTAAACTTGGTAGTGGCACAGTATTGACTAATATGGGGGGTAGTTACGTTTTGTCAGGCAGAGCTGTTTTAAAGAGAGTTGAGCTTTTTCATCCTCAAGTGATGAAACTAGTATCAAACCAGCAACTGTTAGTTAGTTGTCTGTTCTTCTCAGTCGGAAGCTGTGGCTTCTACTGGCTAAAAGGAGAAATACCTACAGAAGGCAATGTTTTTACAGCTGCATCTGCTCAGAACTTGGGATGTGAGGTTGTAGTAGGTATCTGGAATGGAAGTTGCAGAGAAATAAAAAATGTTCCCTTAGTGCTCATACTCTTGGTTTTATAGAATGGGACCGAGAAAGATGCATCGTTCTGTCTTTGACTTGGCACTTACTGTGTTTATTTCTTTTAATTCCTCCCGCATGCTTCCCCTCCCTAGCATGGCTTCTAGCTTGACTTCTGAAAAGCATTACTCAAAAATGCCAAACTACTCTCAAACAGATTAGGCAAGACAATAAAGAATTACAACAGCACTTGGAACGTACCAGCCAAAGAATGCCATGGATGGCTGACAAGTGCTCTTTCTCTGCTTGACACTGAACATGCTGGGAGATGTAGTTAACAAAACTGACATTGTTTTTTGGGTTTTCTTTTTTAATTAATTGCTGCAGCTCATTAATGCAACTTAATTACACTTATATTCCCCCTTTCCTTCAGCCCATTCCCTCTCCTCAAAATTATCCTGTCACAAAACCCCCCCTCCATCAGGATGTTGCCAGGCTTGTGCCTGGAATAAGCGCAGCTGCTTGGTGAAGAAGCCAGGTACAAAAACATCTATGATCTGTGAAGAACTAGGTCTTTTCCAGTGTCCTGCAGCAGGCTTTAGCTGTGTATATGGCTATACCAGTGTTAACGTAGGTGAGCAAACCCAGAGTAAGGTACAGCTGCTCTGAGAATGGCTTGGCATGTTGAAATGGGGCAAAGCTCCATGCTGGGTGAAGATTTGGTGCTTGTACTAGTTTTTTAGCTGTTCAGCATTATAGGAGTTAGGTCACAGAACACTGAAATCCAGGACAGATGCCTACTGCTAAGGTGCTGACCATGTCTAAATAATAGAGAATGAAGGAGTCCTGGATGGGTGGCAGGGGAAGAGCTCTCATCTATAACTTCAAAAGAAACCAAAAAAGCCTAAATAACTCAAATGTAGTCCTATGCAGGCAGGGAGGAGATGAAGTTGTGTTAGGGGATTTAGGCTCTTTCAACAAGGGAAAGGAGAAGGGGCAGAAACTAACTACAGAACAGATTAAATGTCCCAGGGTGTTATGCAGTGCTTCCTTCTCTATGGATCCATGGTGCAAGGAAGCAGCTCCGACTTCAGCTGTATCTCTTGAGAGGCTCTCGGTGAACTCATTCTGCCTGAGGTCTTCAGGCCTGTGCCATTTATTGGCTAGTACCACCATGCTATGGTAGGAATGGTTCGTCAGGGCACTTGGAGAATTAAAAACCAACCGCATGGCCATTCTTCAATGTACATTCATTGCATTTGAAAAGAAGACAAGGAACAAAAAATGGAATGGAGTTCACCATCCTGCATTTCATCTGCCAAAGATCCAGGCCACAGGAGATTGTTTCCTGCAGCACCTTTGATGGTGGAGTGCAAGGCTTATCCATCCTCTGCCTCTTCTTTACTTACGCAGGCCTGTAGCAGGGGAAAAAAGTGAAGGCAGGGCATCAGTGTGGAGGAAGTATGAAGTTGCTTACTTAGACAACTGAAATGGTGTGGAAATAATGAGGACAGAACTTTTTTCCTGTTCTGGGTTTTTAAATATTGACTACAGATGAGGAATAGGATTGAGAGCTTGGAAGTAATGTGGTTAAATAGTCTTCAAGTCTGGAAGGGATGCTATGCATATACCAGACCTGAATATACTGCAGTTAGACTAAGGAATAAATATGAGCCAAAGTGTTAGATCTATGTATCAGCAGCAGTTGGAGCTGCATAAAATTTGGTTAGGAATTATAAAAGCTAGAGGTCATCTCTAGAATATAGTAGCTTCTTGAGATTGTGTTGATGTGCTTTTTATGTAGATGCAGCAGTATAAGCAGATCTACTTTTGTAGCCAGCAGTAAAGATGAGTGAGTGTTTTCAGCTGAAATATCACCTCTTAAACATGCAGCTTCAGGTTGATCAAAACAGTTTGCAAATTCATGTTGATACTCAGCAAATTTTTTGTTTAGGAAAAAGTCTACCTAGAAAGAAAAGCAGAAGCATTTTGTTTTGTGTGGATTTTTTCTCTCCTCAAAGTGGGATTTTTTTATTTTTCTGTTTTAAGTAAAAGTTTCCTTTGTAAAGTATTCCAGTCATCAAACAAAGTTTGGAGTGGGTGGGGGGAAAAAATCCTGAAGGAGTTCCACCTCTACCCCCTCCAGTGTTTGTCTGAATTTTAATTCTTTTTTTTTTTTTTTCTAATTGAAGGATGCTGTCAGCTGATCTATTTAAGAATCTCCTTTCAAGCTATAAGTGGATGACTGTTACATGGGGTCTAGTCCTTTAATGCTGCATGCTCGCAGCTGTTTCATGCCTATGGCTAGCAGACAGACTGCACCACAAAAGAATTGATTAGGGAGTACAACAGTGAGCAATCACTAACTGGGGCCTTAGATCATTCAATTAACCAATATTTCCTGTTGCTACCCTGTCAATACAGAATCCTACATCTGATAAAAATCACAACCTATGTTACCATATGGCCCTTTCCCCTGGTAGATCTAAGGAAAGCCAAGTCAGTGAAATCTGGCTATGCAACTAAAATTAAATTAAAGCTCTTAAGCCATTAATGTAATGTAGTACTTGGGGTGCCAGATCAGTGTTATGGACTGGAGCCTCACAACTGTGCAATTCACTACTTGGCCTTATAAATACAGTCTTAAAAGGCAGGAAAACCTATTGCTCATCTCTACCTTTTAAATAGAGAGGCTACCTTCTGTCATCCAGCAGGTTCTTGATTTAGCACTAAATCATGTACAAATTCATGCTTTGAAACTACTCTGCTTTATAATTGAGACTGCAGAGTGCTGCTTTCTGAAACAAATTTAGGGGAATGATGTCAAAAGACTGAATGGATGCAGCAGGTGTGCTGATGATCATGATGATCTGGGCCTCCTCCAGTTTGTCCTGCAGGTAGTGAAGGGTACTTGAAGAGAACAGCTTTAGTCAGAAACTTCAAAGCTGTCTTGGTTAACCCTTCCACAGCTACCAGTGCAAGAATGCTTTCTTGCCTCAAATGATGAGAATTCTGTTACTACAAGTGAACAAGAAGAAAAGCAAGCCAGAGCTGATGTCTCATCCTGTGCAGCCTAAGAGGAGACAGTGGTGCAAGCAGGCATGGCCCGAGTTGGAGCTTTAGCTAAGGGAGGGGTATGAGCTCAGCCTTTCCTTCTCCTGAAAATTCATTGGAAAAATTCTCTTTTGGCCTCAGGAGAATAACTTTGGTTGTCAATAAGTGATTTAAAGTCCTTTGGCTAAGTACTCTGACCCAGAAACTCATGCGTTGAAGACTTTAAGATATCTTCTATCAAGATTCTTTAATATATTATTATTAAATAATTAGTGCAGTGCCTTGATTGGTAAGCAGCAGTGAGATTAAGGGTAATTCTATTACACAGTAAAACTTCTGGAACAATGTTTTCATGATAAATTGAGTCTCTTTCACTTAAGCTTGTGACTTGAAATAGGAACTATCACAACCAATGTGGCCCTCCCCCCCCCCCAATGAAATGTAGGACAGAAGCAGTTGTGGAACCTGAAATAGAAATTGTGGAACCTGAAATAGAAATAACTATGTATAGAATATCATTGTTGCTGTGTGAGTGTTGGAGGTGCTAGTTAAGACGAAGCACAATTAAATCATGCCTTTGTAAGCAACAGTACAAAACTGTTGGTTGACTTATGTTGTTGTTGGCT
Organism: Ibycter americanus; assembly: GCA_035590275.1. NCBI lineage: Eukaryota > Metazoa > Chordata > Aves > Falconiformes > Falconidae > Ibycter > Ibycter americanus. Next base: position 14,013,049 of record JAVJGI010000002.1, read on the forward strand.
TTAAAAAAAAAACAAAAACAAACAACCACAAACACCCCTGATTTGATAATCTGTGAGGTTTTCCACTAACTGGAAACTTGAAACTGAAGCCAAGGAGGTCAGTAGATTACCATGATAAAGCTGGGAGATAACTGGATTGTGGTCTGGAAGTACCTATTATCAGTAGTAATTTTGCAATAGTGTTTGGAATAGTTTCCTTCTAGTAGGAGGCAAAGGTGTTTAAGAACTTCTTTCAGTGCAGTGGATGGAAGATGAAGGTCAGAAATGGGGTATACATTTTGGATACTGAATTTAGCAGCTGATAACCACTGAAGTAGGCTGCCAGAGTACAGTATTTTCTATTAAATATATTTGAACTATGACAGCGAATTTAAAAGTTATCTAATTCATAGGCTGTGTGCTTGATACAGAGATTGTGGGGGTTGGTCTTGGACTGAAGCTATGCCCATTGGTCTAGGTCAACATCATTGTTCTGTGGGGTCTTTAGATCTGTGAAAATTCGTAAATTTGGAGAGATGAAGGAGAGAGACTAGGGAAAAAATGCAAGCCAGGACAAGGGAAGGGGTATGTTGGGGGGAGAGGAAAGAGTGGAAAGAGTTTGATCTCATCAGAAAAGGATAGATAAAACTAGAGTAAATAGGATAATTCCATTAGGGAATGAAGAAGAGTGATCCTGTTAAAGAGCTGTGGCAAATGGGCAAGTGCATTATCAGGAGAACTGCTGACTACTGACAGTGGGGTGATGCTAAAACAAAAGTTCACGGTTGCAGTTACTCCAAGTCAGTAGTTGTAGGATAGGTTTGGGTTTGTTCAGCGTTTCCTTCAACAAAAAGTTAAAACTAGAAAGCCCATGTTCCTGACCCCTAGCTGTAGTATAAATTTGAACTTGAAAGAAGTTGCATGTATTTTTTGTTTTGCGTCTTCTTGAGCAGGATATAAAAAAAGAAAATGCCTTCAGTCATCGTGAAATGATTTTCACAGCAGGACAAGGGCATCTGGCACTGAATGCCCCAGACTGCAAAACTCCCTGCCATCATTAGTTGAGAATCAAGTATCCATTTCTCCTCTTACTCCCATTCATACATGTGGAAGAAAGGCAATAGCTAGGCTGAAATAAATAAAGGCTGAAATAAATAAAAAAAAATTGCTATTTGGTAGCTGCTGTGAAATTTATAGAGGGTCACCTTATCTACTGCTCAGCAGCTGTTTTCACCTCCTGTTAGCCAGAAAGAAATATTATATTGTGTTGGCAGGAGCTATCAATGGATAAGTGATGGTTTGAAGAATGGGACTGAAGAACAACAAAATTATCTGTGTACTTCAGTAGTAGCTTACCATCTTACTGAGACCCTTTGTAAGGAAGTTTTACACTGCTAGCTTCTGTTCATGTTACAGTCTCCCCATAAAAAAAACTTCATTTATAAGCACTAGCTTCTTTCACAAACAGAATTGGTCATTTTAAGAAAAAAAAGCAGCTCAAACCCCTTACTGCAAAAGTGTGATGTTTCTTCAGCACTGAAGCTGTTTCTTCAGTAAGATAGTAAATCAGGGAGCTGCTTAAAGCTCCACAGCTTCTTCAGACTATGGAAAACTCCATCCCTCTGTGACAAAATGAGAGGGAAATCAATACTTAATCTTTTGTAGCATCCCTTCTAATAATGCTATAGAACCCCAAAGTTACAGGGAATTTAACTGCTTTGCAAAAATTACTTTTCCTGGTCTTGTGTACAGTGACAAAGTAGGTAGTAAGTCCGTACTACATTAGAGGGGCACATCTATAAATCTATTTGAGGGCAGTTTTTCTTTCCTCAGCCCCACTTTTCTCCCCCATCCTCACATCCTTCTTTTTCGCAGGACTGTCTAGTAATGTTATTCCCAAAAAAACAACCTCCCTTAGCAGCTGCTTTAAAAAATGTCTGCATGTTGAACTGCTGCCTTGCAGCTTGATTTAGAGAGTATCAAAAATTCAGATCTTATTGCTGCTTTAAACACATAATACTGGCCTTTGTGTTTGAGAATCTCATTAAGAACCAGCTTTTAAGTGGACAGTGTGAAAGTGCAATCTTGTGCCTTTAGCAGTGGGGAGGGATTATCAGAGGGCAGAAGCTGGAATTCAACAATGGATCTCTATTAGTGGTATGAGAGGAGCTGCTGTGGACAACTCGTCTTTCTGCTCCATCTCTCAGCTGAACTCTTGGGCTGCTCCACACATAGAAGCTTCTGTTCTTATAGACAACAGAATTTAAAAAAAAAAAAAAAGAAACCTTAGGAACAAACTTGTGCCATTCTGCATACAAACCATCTAATGCTCATTTTAATTTAATTCACTGGTGTGTTAGCTTTGTACCTGACAGGTTCCCTGGAAGTACAAGCAGATATAGGGAGACCCAGTACCTAAGACAGAGTCAGATTTTGTGATGCTACCATGAGAATATTATTGGAAGATGACAAAGGGGCAGTGATGTATGGGTCAGAGTTCAGTTATGACTATCCACAGAGCTAAGATACAGCTTAAATTAACTAGATGTGGCATAAATTTTACCCCAGTTAAAGATATTTGATTGAGGCTCTGCCTGACAGACCACAATTTAACCTTGAGAGAGACAATCATATTCTGCTGTTGCTGTGGCTTACGCTCAGCATCCACTGAGGCTGACTCTTCCTTCCTCACAGCTCCTGCTTGGGCACCATTCACTGCTGAAAAGCCTTTCTTTGCTTTCCTCAAGGAAAAGGCATCCAGTAGTTTGTTTACAATAACATCCTATAGCTGGTCCCTCTGCTCCCTATCGAGCACCACTGCCATAAGCCAAGTATGGCAACACCAGCTTCACCCTGGCAACCTGGGGCTCAGCAGAGGCAGTTTCAGCCCTTCTGTTATCCACTTGTTCACTCCTTCCATGCCTGAAAAGCCTGCTGGAGAAATCAACCTGCAAGGAGGAAGAAACCCCCAACTTGTGGCACCCTTGAGCCATTCAACTGAGGCATGCATAGCCTCTTAGCACAGGAGATGATACTTACAGGTATGTCTGCTTGAACAAAAGGTTGGTGGGTTTTTCATTGACATGGTAGAGAGGAAATGGATCAAATCCACCAATGAAATCAACTGAAAAAAAATCAAAACTCAAATAAACAAACAAACATGGCCAAAAGTTGAAAGGAAATGAAAGAAAAAGTTGGTGCATGTCATGGCGTAACACAAAAATTAGTGAGAGAACAGAAAAATGATTTTTCAGGTAGGGGTTACCTGGTGGAAATCCCTGTCTGTACAGACCTCTTTTTCTGGGATCTCCTGGGATGGGCAAATGTGCCAAAGAGGAGATTCAGCTAACACAAGACTTAAAGCAGAGCTGACAAAAGACTCCAGAAAAACAAGAGGGCCTCCCTCAGCCTTCTTGGATATTGCCACCATGCTGTGACTTCACATGAGAACTGAGCTAACAAAGCCTCAGCCATTCAGCGATGTGCTGAAGGAAGGAAGCTGGGGAATGGCTCATGAGTGAATGCCAGCAGAGAAGTTGGCAGCACAGCAGTCCCCGTGAAGGTTATATAGTGAAGTGGGAATTTTCTTGCCTCACTTGTCTTTTCCGCAAGACAGACAACAGTGGCTTTAGAAAAGTGCAAATACCTCATTATCTTCAGCTCCGATATTTTTCACGTCCCCTCTGCCAACTCAATTTCTTTTAATTGTATACAAATAGGAACAATGCTTCCCTTCTCCAGTATTCACATAAGGGCAATGTAACTAAACAAGGAAAGTTTTAAATGACAATTCCCTTAGTAACCATAGAAGAATTTTCCAAGTCTCTCTTAGTTCCCCTGAAATTAGGCCAAGTCTATATTACTGAGCTGGCCAGCATAGCCAGGGCAGTAGGGGTATGATGTGGTGTAATTTGTGACTGACCTAGCAGGCCTTGCAAAAGCCTTTAAAACAGATCCAGCTTAGGCCACTTTTTAGTGCCAAGTTAGTGCATTTTGTTTGGAAGTGTGAAAGCCATCCTGTCCAAATGCCATTTAAAAATAACTGGACAGTCTTATTAACTATATAAATGCCTGTTCATTTTTCTTTCCTGAAGGTGGCACTATTATTTTAAATTTTATCTAAAGAGTTTTGGTATTTTTTAGTGAACAGACAATAGAAAAAGTATTTACTAAATATATTGGAAGTGGTAAAAAAACCCCTCTTAGAATATGTTTAGACACTCAAGGACAATGTATTCTCACAAATTCCATCTTGATGGGTAGCTTCATGCTGATACTGTGATTTTGAAACAACTATCAGTAAATAGATAAAATCTGTAGAGGTTCAAAGTTAATTGGGGGGATAATTCTCAGTAGTTCCAGTGAGACTTGACCTTTTCTCAGCCACTTTTGAAAATTTTTGAGTTTGAGTATTTTAAAATCAAGAGAGTCTGCAGTTTTAAAAGGCAGATACTAACTCTATTACCTCAGTTGTGGAATCTCTAAAGTAGGAAACCTTAAAGAATTGCAATTTCAGTAACGATGTAGGACAAAAGTCCTATCTTCTGAGCACCCAACCATGGAAGCACTGAAATTCCAGGTCACTTCAAAATCTTAACTGTGGTTCATTGTTGCAATATATTACAGTGCATTAGCACATCTAAAATATTCTTGCCCACAATTCAGCTTTAGTAGATCCCTACTGCTGTATTTTCTCATGAAAATCACGTTAGCATGAGCTTCCTGATTAATGTGCCTCAGCACTTATAATTACTTCATGCTGCATATCAAAGCAACATTTAAAGGAAACCACAAATGGAAGAGAAAATTAAAACGCAGCTCAAATTTATTCGGGTCACTGGAAGGATCTACCACTGTGAGTGTGAAATATTGATGGTTTGTCATTGTTAATTATTCAAGCTGGCATTTTAACTCCAAGCTGGGAAACTGGAATTTGTTAGTGGAAAAAAAATACGTATCCTGAAATTAACAGCTCTGCATTTCTAGATAACACTTCCTTCCATGTGGTTGCCTCTCCTTACAGTTCCCTCCTATAAAAATGAGCTCTGTGAAGTTACTACTTTACAATATTCAGAACTCCAGCTATTTAGCTAATAGAAGAGCTATAGGGTAATTTAAAAAATATTATAATGTAGCACCTTCGCTAAGTATACACTGCTAAGCTCTAAAGAAATGATCCATAAAGCCAGTAGAATGAGTTCAGCCACACAGGAAGGAACAGGAAAACATGGAGACAAGTCAGATAAGCAACGCATCTCATCTGGCTCCTATGAAACCAAAATTCTTCACATACTTTCAAATATTCAGTTCAAAGCTGTTGTTTTTCAGCTGACATCCATGGCAGCTGCTCTTTAAAACCACAAAGCTACTTGCACAAACCTAGTGAATGTCTTACAGAAGTGATACTTGGATATAAAGCCTTTGGATCAGATCCTTACCTGCAGTAAACTGGCCTAGACCCAACACACTGTCCAAAGAAATCAGACTTCACATTTATTTGAACTCTATGCATCCATTCTTTTGTTTGTAAAATTATTGGTCTCAAAGGGAGTTTTAGAAGTGCAAAGTAATCCAGGATCAGGTTATGGATATCTGCATAGATCCTACAGGCCCAAGTGATTCCTCTGAGTCTTCGCTCTTCTCTGACATGTCCTAGTGACTGCCTGACACTTTTAAGAGATTTGTATACCAAACACGAGGGAGTCAGCTCCCTTCCCAAATACAGTACTTCCTTTGCTTTTAAATTAGCTGGTCAGGTTGGTCCTTGGCAAGAAATCTCATGCTCTGCTTCATCCTCAGCTTGTAGCATATGATACTCAGCAGCTGGCCTGTTTGAGTACTGGGCTGTATTCTTTGTTTCAGGTACTCTTAATTACAATGGTAATCTTTCAGTAGCATTATTCTTAAGCTATATAAGCTTGAGAGCACAAGAAGCTGCCCAGTTTCTGTAAAGCTTAGGCTGAACGAGAAGCCAAACACAAGCTTTTTTGTGCTGAAAGCATAGCGAAATTACAGCATCTAACACATAGTGACATGGGGGGAAAAAACGTCACAGTAAAAATAGTTGATCCTTGAAAGGTAGGTCCTGCCATATCAAGTGAATGCTGAGATGGAAAGAAGTCTGATGGCAAGTCAGTCCTGACAGACAAATATCTGAGAGAGAAATATAATTTAATAAAACCTTTGCCAAGGGATCTGTTGATAAATACTTACAGCTGTCTTCTTCTTCTGTAAAAACACTAACAACGTAACAGGCGTAGACAAAGCCCACCAGCTGGAAAATAGAGAGAATAAATCATTTTAGCATCAGTCTTGTGAGACTGGTCAAAACCTACTTGGCACAACTTCAACAGCCAATATTTACTCTCAGTTTGGCAGCATTACTGTAATGGTGGAGCCAAGTCATATTTGCTGTAAGGCACGGGGTGCAGGTGTAAGCTTAAGGGAAGACACTGCTGGAAGCAGTGCTGGAAGATACTACACAAAGCTCAAAACTAAAAACTTGCAAGGTCCACCCTCACCTTCAGAGCAGTAGCCTGCTGTTCTGAAAATGATTGGCGAGAACATGGGCTGGCTTTGTTGACACTGAAACTAGCAATGCTACATTTACTCTCTGTAAGAGGTGATAGGGATGCAGGAGAGTGCCTTATGTAGCATTTTTAGACAGATGGCTAGGTACAGGACAGACACACAGGGGTAATTTTTATTACAGAGGCCCAGGGACAAGAACTCATCAACTCTGTATTCCTGTCCTAAGGGGTGTGCAAAGGAAGAGGAATTACTTTGGTGCAGGAGCTACCAACAAGATGCGAGTAGTTTTTATGCAGATGAGATAGAAACGTAGTTAACCATAAAAATGGTGATGTACTGGCAGCATTGTTCAGAGACACTGAAGTCTTTAGTAACTTAGGCTTGGAGATCAAAAATTAATTGGAAAGAAATCCCAGCCTTAGTGTAGCTCTATGATTTCTAAGGTTCTTTCTATCTTTGGAGAGTAAACACTTCTGCGTGAACTAATCAAGCATTGGGCCTGCAAAGTAAACGGGTCAGAGGATGGTGAGAAACAGACAAAATGATAGCAGTGGCCTTAATTCACAAATTGCATAGATTAGCAGTAAATTGCCACCTCCATGGAACCAGATAGAAGCAGGGAAGGAGCAGTAAAACAATAGGGTGCCTCACAAATAACAGCCATCCTGCCATGGTGTGGCCCTTGTGTCAACCCATTGCTCAGAGTAGTCTTTAGAGCAGAAAACTAGAGTGAACATTAAAAAGGCAATTGAAAGTAGCCAGATGGGTCTGTCCTTAGTTGGTAGTTCATAGAAGCTCTGAAGTATCAGAACTGCCTCAATTCAGTTTCAGTAGCAAGTTGTTACTCAGGCTGAATTAGAGAAAAAAAACCTGCTGGTACTACAGGAGTTAAGCATTCTAGATCCAGCAGGGTTTTGCTTTGCCTTCTTCCTGTTAATCAAATATCCTCTCCATCCTTCATTTTACATCTTTACATAATACCCCACTTAGCAAGATCTTGGCTGACAGTAACTGTATTAGTAAAGTTATTGTGAGACATAATTGTTTTCCACTGTGAACTCAATTCTTTTGAACAAGAGTTAGAATGTAACTTACAGTGACCCACTCTAAGGGAAGACAGAATGATGCATGGTAGGGCTTGAAAAGTAGAGTCCATTCATTTTTAATATGACAGAAAAATACATCACCCCAGAAAACAAAAGGCAAGATAATGAGATTTCTACTGGGGAGTTATAAGGCATTTGTGATTTCTCCAGCTCTCCCTGACAACACACGCCTTGTTGGAAGGAAATGGAATGTTTTTGTAGCATCACTAAACCTTGTATTTCCTTTACAATTTTCTGTAATGGTCTGCACAACAAGCCAGCTCTCTCCTTTCCTCTTGGATGAGCCTTATGGAAGCATGTCCCAGTACCTCAGAGGAGGAGAAGGTAGCTCTATGGACTTCACTCATTCTCCCGCTGCACATTTTTGAAACCAGGGCTGCATCATAAGTTTCTATGAATTACAGTGGACTTCATGAAGGAAAAAAAAAAAAAATATCAAATCCTTCTGGGTGTGATGCAATGGCCAATCTGATTTTACCTACTGACTTTTAGAATTGCCTCTGAGTAGAACCATGAGTAGAACCATTGCTTTTTAACGGCAGAGGAAAAGAAAAGAACAAAACAAAAAAAATCAGAGTAATCAAGAGATTTTTCTTCTCTTCTATCGCTTGTACTGTGCTACCATAAACCCCAGGGGATTTTTTTGTTTCCCCTCGGGTTCGC
>JAVJGI010000002.1:14021767-14056480 GCA_035590275.1 Ibycter americanus
TGACGGCGCCCCCACGCTGCCGCCCGTTGCCCTGCGTCACGGGCAGGCTTGGCTGCGAAATCACCAATTAGCGCTCATTAGCTGGGCCGCGGTAGCTAACGCCGTTAGCACGGATAGGTGCTCTTGGAAGAACAGTGCTTCAGCTTAAAGCCGTCCCAGCATTCAATGAGATGTCTGACCACCCGCCTGCACACTCTGGTCTCCAATGTAAGCATGTTTGCGCTCGCCCTGGGATCAAATTAGGAGCGTGATCACACATATTCCTTGTACTTGCTCTGGCATTTTTATAGCTTGACTATCCAGCCTTTTACATTTTACAGGATATAAGGTCAAATCATACAATTTACATACACCCAAATATCCAAGCAGGAAAGGCATCTTGAATGTATGCCCTGATTCCAAGGGAGCTCTAGGAAGGTTTTTTCTTTCCCCAGATTTTCCATCATGCCTCAGAGTAGGAACTTTGGGTTAACAGCCATGCAAATTGGCAGCCCTAAATGCATTCCCTGTTATTATACTCTACAACATGTACACACAAACCTTATGTGATATCTGTGTCAGGGAACTCCTGATAGTATTAACAATGAAAATTACTTACCTGCCCAGTTTATGGGCAGAGTGCATGAACGATTATCAGCTATACTGTTATGGGGAACCTGATAAACCTCTGAAAATTGTTCACGGTTCAGAAGCACCAAGCAAGCAGTAAGATTGACTTGGGAAGTTTGTTTTGCACAGAAATTAATGCCTCATAACCCTCAACCATCATTCCTCTCACCCAGTACATTTTTGCTTTTATGACTAAGGTGATCTTTTGCATTCAGAAAAACAAACTAATCAAAAGCTAATGAATTAAGTGAACTTCCCTAAATCTCTAATTCCAGCTCCACTGGAGCACAGGGTTTTCTTTTTCATTTCTTCTATATCCTGGCTTTATTTGAAAATTACCTGCTTACTGTTGAAAATTTACTTGTTATTGACTTTATAATCCATTCCTTCTTCACGTGAGTTTCATTAATAAAAAATTGTTTATTTAATGGCACTTCTTAGTCAAAGAAATTTTGCTAGTCTTGTGACCTGGCCAGAACAGGAGAGTTTCAGTGGCAAGGAGGGAAGAGATGTACAACATAAACATGAATTGCATTTTTATATGGGCTGACCAAAACTGCAATTAAACATATCACCTCAGGGATGAAATGAACTCCTGGGACTCCCCATGTCTCACCTTCTGCATGAATTATGAATGAAATATAGCTACAGAGGGAAAATGCCACTCCTTATTGTCCAGTCCTCTTCACTGGAAGAGTCTGCTAGAATGTGTGATGAGCAGACTCCAAGAGAAACCCTTTCTAACTGCATCCTTGATGAAGATGTATCAAGCCCCCAAACATCACCAAGTTTAGCAGCAATTAACAGAACAGAAAGCTTCACAGAAGCCAAGAATTTGGAAGTGATTTCACTCTTGCTCAAAGTGCCATCTTAGTTGCTGATTTCAATACAAAAGAAGGTTTTAAGCTCTACTATCCCAGAGAAATAACAGTAATTCTTAGATCTTTGCAAATCATGTAGGAGAAGTGGCAGAGGAGGGAAACTGTCAGTGATGTAAAATGACACTAAGCTATTGCTTTAATTCCCCAAAGAATGTTCTTGGGCTTTAGCCTCTGCTGCTGTTTCTCTACTTGTTCTGCATGTTCAGTACCAGCTTCCTCCAGGCTGCAGAAGTATCCAATTAAGCTTTTTATTAGGAACACATGTTGTAGGCAGGTGTGTTTAGTCAGCCTGTCAGACAGCCTGGGAACACACATGCTGTGGAACAAAAGAGGGTGGAGCTGGGATGTCCCAAGCATTCTGCAGGCAAATAAACAGAGCAGGAAAACCAGGAAGTGTGCCCAAAGGGAATGAGGAAAATTTAAATCTGTACATCCCTCTGCCCTTCAGTCACCTGAAGTCAGTTTTTTAATAGTGAGTTGAAAAGTGTTCATAAAACAGCAGCATTGAACTAAAGTGCTGGAGCCAGAAAGACTGAATTACACCAAGATCTACAGAAAGGGACCAGCTGGCTGCAAGTGTGCAAAATGCGTGAAGGATGGGAGGGCAAATTTTAGGAGATGTTACTGTTGCTTGTGTAAGACCTTAGCTTTAGTCTACATCTGTCCTAGTGAAAAGTCTGGGCTCTTCAACTCCTCTCTCAATAGAAAAAACTTGCCATTGTTTTTCCACCACAGAGAATATGTGCAGTCTCCTCCTTCAGGGCAGAAGTATTCTAGGTTTCACTTCTAATCAGACCTAATGAAGTGTGTATGCTCTCATCAATGCAAAAGGGGGAAAATGAAGAGCGCTCTGCTGCAAGAAAGCAAAAAGGCAGCTTGTGAAAGAGCTATTGTGACCAGATAGCCAAAAAGAGGCAATCAAAATCCTTTGATTCCTTGACCTTCTTTACTCTTTGGATGCAATTATGACCACTGAAAATCTAGCTTCTGCCAACAGCAAAGCATCTCTTGCGTGTTGCTTCTCACATAACATCTGCTGTCAAGGCTTGCATTGCTGCCTTCCTGGGAACCTTCCAACCTGTCAGTCTGAGTGAAAACAGCAGACAGGCAGGCAATGAGTTCTCTCGGTTGGGCAGACATTTCCAATTTCCATTCCATTCAATGAAGCCTCAGGAAAAGCCTAACCCTCCCCACTCCCAGAACTACCATATGGACAGCCCAGAGCTATGCCAGGTATTTCAGAACCAGAAATCACTCCTCTCCCTGCTGGCTGGCGAGCTGGGGAGACGCAGGATGAATCCTTGCTAAGATAAAAACAAAACAGATTTCTTTTCTTGACAAACTAGTTGCTGTTGCATTTCCCAGTTGGGTTGGTAGGATTAGTTTTACAGCGACATTTCTATACCAGTATAGGCTTTAAGATGTTACAATGAGCTTTTTCCTCCAACATGTGCTGTGCTAAAGCACCGAGAAATATTTTCATACTGGGCCCTACAGCTACTTGTATCGCGCCTGGTGACTGATATGCCCAAGTTTGATCGCATTTCAGATTAAAGGAGTTGCTTTTGCCTTCAAGGAGTACAGACAAGCTGTGAGCAAAAGCAGACTGAGACCTTATGTATCTTCAAATGTATGCCCAGGAGCAGGATAATATAGTCAGCAGGAGTCAAGATGACAGCCAACACTGTGCTCACCATATGGGTTCAGGTTTGCTGTCCCTCTCCTTTGGCATGCAAGATCGAATTCAGTGAGCCTTACCCCAAGTACACAATATGGTGCACTACAGCTTCTCAATAGTCTCAAGGAACTGGTATTTCTAGAAAAGAACCAAAATGTCCACAGCTGGGTACTGCGTAGTTAAAGAATATAGATTTCACACTACCATATCTGGAACCAAAAAACCCCAGAACATACACACACTCTGCAACCTACAACTTCTAAAAATCATTAGGCAAAGCAAAAAACTACAGAAAGCAGAATTTTGCCTGTCCCTTGCCCTTCTTAACAGGGAATGGACTATTCCTGTCTCAAGTGTGCAGCAGACAAGGAGGAAACTAAGTTGTGTTCCTTGCTGCATCCCCTGAGCCTTCAAGGTCCTAGTCATGTTTTCTGTACTATTGATCTGGTCTCCGTGCCTGTCTGCAGCACAGTACCTGCCAGGCGCTCTGGGAAGGACAGCAGCCTGTAATAAAGTCTGCCTTAAAATGAGATAAAGAGAACAGAAAGAGATACTGGCAGGTATCAGAGAGTTTGACCCTCAGAGACTAAAAAGGGGGAGAACTGGCTGACTGTTTCCACACAAGGTCTGAGCGGGAAAGTGAAAAGGCTGGCTTTCTGCCTTACCTCAGAAAAGCAGAGAGGAAAAGCTCTATTTCTCCCACGACATGACAAAATTATGTGAGCATTTCAGAGCTGACCTGAGTTACAGGCCTGGGGCTTCAATACTCTACCCTTATTACAGGAGAAGTAGAAATTTAGTTCACTCTGCGTAGCTTAGCCCATATGGCTTTCTTGCATGCAAGTATTTCAGCCTCATTTCCAGGGTTTAGGATTCAAAAATCCACTGCAACTTAAATCTCAGGAAGAAGGAGAGAGAAAATTTTTACCAAAATCCTATTCATCTTATAGTTCCCTCCTTTATCTCCCCATCTGGCCCTTTGTGGCGTTTTGCAGATGCACAGAGAATATTGTCACATGCCTTTGGGAAGAAGCAGAGGAGAAAACACTCCCAGAGACACAGACTCCTATATATCAGTGCAATCACTTAGCTCAGGGCCATGTGCCTAAGTTAGTAAGCTGCCATAAAACAAAGGTCTATTCCAAACAAACTCAGGACCATTTGTTGGCTGAACCTGTAGCCTGTGGCCTAGGGGCTCATGCCAGCTCAGGCATTTAGGAAGGATGCTAACAGTCACATACTTCCACACTTTAAAAGTCTGGGATGTTCTGACTTCAAAGTTTGTCAGTTGTTTCACTAAATTCAGGAACGGCACCAGCTCAGCAGCAGCAATCCTGTTCCAACTAACAGCCCTTTATAAAAGACAACAGAGTCTATTCTGCTGGACATATAGGTTTGTCTTTCTCATACACATGCATTGAAGCAACTCTCAAGACAGATTAATGCAGATCATTTTCCCTGAAGGAGAACTAACCAAATATTAACAGCCAGCACACACGCCAGGGAGTCCGTCCAACTCGGGAAACAGGAGCTTCTCTGTCTGCCTCTTTTTTGTGACATGGCAAGAGCAGGGTCTGAGTCTTCCCCCCTCCCTGCAGTTCACTGGGTCACACAGATCATCCCAGCTAATAGGAAATGCAGAATCAAGACAGTGGAAAGTTGTCCCAAAATAGTGCAGAGAAGTAATTGGCACTCCAGAACCTTGGAATTTCTCTATTTGTTATCCTTTAACATCTAATAAGGGCAAGTTACCTTCTTTTTTAAGCCAAAACTGAAAGCTGAAATGTGAACGTTTCACCAGTCCACGTCCGTTTGTACTTAAAGCCATTAACCACACAGTAACAAACCAAAGCAGATTAGAAAGATGCGGGCTGCTAACTCTAATGCAGCTACAAAATGCAAGAATGCTAACGAAGTAAGGAGGACAATGGACATTTTGTTTCAGTTAATTTCACAGACAAGTGAGAAACAATTAATCAACAGTGAACATTAAGAGCATTGAATTACTGCAGAGTACTTTAAAAAGCCAGTGGAAGACTCCAATGAGGAAAGAGTTGATGAAAACATTTAGTGCATATATCTTAGGTGTCAGCAGAAAGAAAATATGCTGCTTTCTGCTTCCTTAAAGCTTCTTTCATTTTCTGGACATAAGGATCTTCTCCCTTTCATTTCTTCACAACAAATGTGCACATATGTGCTGCAGCACCCATCACTAAGTCATGTAGATTAAGAGAAATCCTCCTTCAGAAGGGTCTCTGTCCTTGTCAAAACATGAATTTCCACACCCCAACAGGGATACAGAATGATTTGTTATTGTGTGGTTGCACATGATGCATTACCTCAGGTGTAAGTTTGCTGGTATCCATTTCCAATTCTTTCAAGCAATATTGTTCATAAGAGAGAACAGGAGAGCAGACAAACAAGAAAACATTCACAGAGGCTTTTGCAATCAGATGATACAAATTGGGGTGGGAAACAGAGGCCTCTGTGCCTGAAAAAAACCAAAACCAAAACCCAGCATCTCCTCAAGAATTGCTACCCTGTGGTGCTCTCGGCGATGCACTTACCGCGATCAGGATCTGGAAGGAGCTGTGCATGACCTCGATGTACCGATACTCCAGGGCACAGCCTATCACAGAGATGTAGGAATGGCTATCCAGCCCCTTGATGCCAGACATTGAAGCCTCCTTCCTTACACAGCCAGGACCATTTTCACTCCACCATGATTGGTGCCGGGAGATGTTGAACGTCAAGAGTTCACTGTCCTAAAGAGAAGAGATGCAAAGAGATCTCCATTTACTGTAAGAATGTTGGACATGCTGTCAGATGGAGATCATATTAAATCAATGGAAAACCTAAAGTTTGAGATCCCCACCCTCAATAAATGCTAGTGCAGATCAAAACATGTTGGCTTTATATTCCTTATCCTTATTAAAAAGTATTTCACAGGCAGGTTTCCGTGGTGGAAACCATTTCTGAGGCAGTTCTGCAGGATTCCAGCAAACCTATTGCACCATCACGTAGTATATTTTGGAAGCAGGTCTGAGCAGCTTTTAAATTAGACTTCTAAAAAAGAGAGTTTCTAGGCTGCAGACCCAAGAACACTTTGGTATAAAGTTCTTCTCTGGGTGCAGGAACCAGAAGTTTTGGGCTTGGGAGGATTAAACTTGCAAATCTAGAAGAAAAAGGTAAACAAGGCAGCACTTAGCATCCTGTCACAGAATCATGTGCTATGGGTGTGCTCTTTCCAGCCCAGGCATCAACGCACAGAACTGAAAAACATGAACCTCATAACCCCAAAGTGAGCTTCAAAACCCAACAGATCTTTCTCTGTTCCTAGCTTTTAACACATTGAACAAGTTCCTGTACCATTTCTGTCTGATTTCCTTCCACACTCTTCGCACATGGTGCTTCCACGTCTTCTGTTGACCTTACTGACACGCTGTCAGCCTCAGGTCAGATTACCCAGCTGAGCTGACCTCACAGTGATGATTGCAGCTTCTTGCAAGCACTTCCCCAGCAATTCCTTATCATCTGTACCCCAAGAGAGGCTTTTTGTTTTGCTTTTCTCATCTTTGGTAGTTCAATAATTTAAACCATGCCATTGTGGGGGTTACATAGTGAAATGCCACACAAGTGTGCAGGGGTTTGGTACACAACCAGGTGCTCATTTAAAAATGACAACACTTTTCTCACACTTTAGAAAAGGGTGGTAGTCATTGGTGTACCTGGGAGAGCTTTGGAATTCTGAGCTTACAGGACATGGCAAAGCCCTCCCTGCAGACAGTAAAAGACAAACTCAGAACTGGCTGAATAGATCAGCTGCATCACTTCACAGGTGAATGCTAAATGCTGGTCACCTTGATGCAGGATCAATGACCACTTTTGACCACAAAAGGGGAGGGGTTAGAAATTTTCTTCAAAAGCATTGATTACAAAATTCTCAGGCAGAGAATCTATGTGTCTCTACAGAGTAGAAATGGGTACTGGATATACACACCCCACCTAACCATTACTAAAAGTTGTAGCACCTATCCATTTACTACTCCACACTGCTCATGCCAGGGTCCTACATGGTCCTTGTAGGAAAGAAGTGGCTCCCAGAACAGCAGCAGTCAGAGCTTGGGGTATTCACACTTCCTCATATGGGGAACCTCACATGGCAGCTCCTTTGCCTCAGTTCCCTGTAGAGTCAAGAGGGAAAAGCAGATTCAGAGCAACTAATCCAGGCTCCTGCTCTGAATTACACTCTGGAGAGAGGACTTGTCTCCACAGCCAATACAGGGAGCCTAACCAGGTAGCCCTGCAGATATACTTTTCTGTGTCCAGGTTTGTATCCAGGGGCAAACTTGAGTTACAAAGGCAGAAAGTTTGGATGCCAGCCTGATAACCTGCGAGTAGAAACCAACTGTCACACTAGGCACGTTGTGTAGATACCCTCCACTCCACCACAGATACTCAAAAAGAGTTTGCAGAGCTGTTATTAAAATATGCTGCAGGAAGCACATGTTAAGAAATGTGGACAATTAAGTGAGAAGACAGCTGCCAAACTCTTGACATAATCACCGCAACAGATGGGATGTGTTTTACAGTAGATGGAGGAGGGCACAGAGATGAAGTGTGGCACGAGTGCAGAGGCAGCCTGAATAGCAAAGACAACAGGGAAAACTCTATTAACAGTTGGGAGTTTAAAGGGAGTTGTCTGCATTTTAAAGGCAATGGGGAATAATTTTTAGATTGGCAGCTACAGGATAGTGCACACAGTGCAAAGTGCTATGCTATCTTCGTTTCTAGAGCTAGTTTTCTTTTCCAGCTTATCAGTTTTTTGGCAGAAGAGCCCTTGGCTTGCTCCCTCTGCTGGGCATTGCTCTTCAGTGGTCCACAGACATCTCACATATCCACCAAATTGCATCTTTTCTGCAAAGCTTTTCTTTATCTCCAAGTTTGCATGTTCTGAGACACATGGATCTTTCCCAGCAAAAGCTTTTCCTCCTGGAGACAGCCAGCCCTCCAAGCTGCTGTGCTCTTCTTCCTCTCACAAGCCACTCACTACTTTGGTTAGGGAAGGAAAGAATCATCATTTAAAAAAAAAAAAAAAAAAAAAAAGACTCAATTCTTGTTTCTTTGCCTGGGGCTTCCCCCAATTAGCACAGAAACAAAGCTGTTCCACAGGGCACCACAGGATCTACTCTTAACCCCAGTCCCCAGGGCTTCCCTCTCCCAGCTCACAGATGGTGCCTTCCCAAACCTTCTGTCTCGCTGATGCAAAGAGCCCCTTCGGTGCCTTCTCTACTCCTTACAGAGGCATCTATGTGTTTGGCAAAGTAAGAAACAGGCTGCTTTCCTTCTTGAATCTCCTTTATGGAATTGGATCTGGCTTAACTGCTGCAGAAGCTGAACTTGCTTGTGAATTAAGCCTGAAAAAGCAGAACAGGTGCTGGGCTGGAGGTGGGCAGGTGGAGGAACAGTAGGTCCTAACCAGCACTCACTGCTTTTTGCCTACAATCACACTCCAGCTCTGTGCAACAACAACAAAAAATTATACTTCAGTTAAGAACAGATTGGAAAAACGGAGCACATTTGGATTCTGAAAGCACCACGATGACTCACACACGAGCCATCCATCTCTCAGATGTAAAATGAATACTGATTGCACACTGGGATTGTGGATGCCCTCGCATTCACAGAGACACCTTTCTGAACAAGCATCTGCCTAGAGCATTGCAGGGCACAAGGGCAGCATGAATGAAAGGGTCTCAACGTGCAAAGCAATGCCATTCCTTTGCTTGTGTCCCTGGCTGCATGTCCTCAGAGGATACCTGTGCTGCTGGGGCACAATAAAAAAGCATTCAAGAAAATAACTTATTTGACCTCCAGTTACTCAGTGCTTGCTGGGAGACTGGGAAAACAATCCCAGGATGTCTCCTGCAGTTTGCCAGCTTCATTTGCTAGGAGGTGGCTGAAAAGAAATGAAACTACAAAATAGGAACAGCATGCTGAAATCAGGAGAAAAGAACCAGCTGCAAGAAAGTTTAGGGAACAGCTGTTTCCCAAAACCTTTCTGCAAGACATTTGAAGTCTAAACACACTGAAATACTCCCAGAAGTGGTATGCAGGTTGGAAGATCTTAATCAGTCCCAGAAGTGAGCAAGCCCTGCTGTAAGGAGAGAGTGATGTGTGTAACTGCACTCCCCCTTGTTTCTCGACAGGCTGCTGTTTGAAGGGCTAGCACTTCCTCTTTAACCTTCAGCCTGAAAAGAAATGTGAGCAAAGAGTGATATGAGCTCCTTTACAGGAGCATGTTGAAGGCCAGCCAAAAAAAAAATTAAAAAAAAAATCACATATCACTCTGAACTGATGTAGCATCTGGTTGTCATCCATTTGCCATCCGTGTGAGAAGGAAGACAACAGCACTAAAACTGTAGTACCTACATTTTACAGAGTCTATTTTCCACTCCCAGCCTCTCCCTGTGTGTCCCACAGGAAAACTCACACCTACCTCTGACACCCACAGAGCCAGCTGTGTTCCTTTTCTAAAATAGTTTTCTGAAATTATTTTCTACAGGACACTATCAAAGATGATTTTATTTCTTGTTAATAGCCTTCTGAACCACCTCTCCCTGACCTCCCTTAATTATCAGGCAAGCCAGCACTACAACGTCTCTGGAACAAATTGAACCCTGTATGGGAGCCCTCAGAGCTTGACAGCAGAGACATTTTAAATCTTTTCAGTTGGAAACATTTCTTATCAAAATATGAAATACCATGTTTATTTTTTAGTCATGTTTGCTGACTAGCTCTATCACCCTGAGACAATAGAGAAGCACTTTCATTGTCTCTCAGCAGGCTTGTTGACAGTGCCACAGCATTTAAAGGCCAAATCCCAGGCTTCCAGGTTCCAATTTTATATGGAGTTGAGGGACAGTTGTAATTACGCATACATTTATTCATCACAGTATTTTCTCCAGGTACAAAGTCATCCCAAGATGCTGTCCAGATTCTCTGGAATACAAATAACCCCCCATCTGACTGACAAGAGCTGCTTCCATTTCAAGAGGAGGTTTAGACCACCACCACAGCTCTGGATTCAGATCAAAGCACTGGGTGGGCAAGAGAGAATATAAAGGAAGGGTAAAAAAAACAATAATTCACCATTCCAAGATGAATAATTCCAGAGGGAAAAGACAAAGGAATACATTGAAATACACAACACCAGTTCTTCAGACCTCTCTGAACACTTCTCAAGTACATGGTGAAGAGTCAATCAGCATGGCAGCTGGACAGACAGATGCTCATATGTCTTAACAGCAGGATTTTAATAATTAACTCAGACTGGGGGGTTGCAGGAGGGACTGTGTTTCACACTCGAGTAGACAGGGAGAAGCTTGACATGTTATTTCAAGCACAGCCTAGAAACTTCAGAGATAGCTCCCAACAATTCTCCTAACCAAATGGCCAGATGGACAAGAAAAGAGGGAGATGGAACAGGAACAGACCAGAGGAGGAGGAACAGCAATCTGGAAGTTCAGCTGTGAGCCCCACCACAGAGCAGTGGTACAACTCTTTCAGAGAGGCTGCATTTCCCCCAGATGCTGCAAGTGTGCTCAGAAATATGAACAGAGCAAGTCAGCACGGCAGTGCTGCCAAAAGCCACTCAGAAGCACATCACCATTTCACTGCCAGTGCTGAAAAGCAACCCTTCAGATCCAGATTGCTCTATCTCTTGCCTGCTCATTGGCAAAGCACTTACAGGAAAGCTGGCATAGGCTACATCTTAGGGAGGCCCTTGCAGTAACAAGCAAAGTGCTTTCTTAGACACTTAGGCTGATCCATTTGTGTCTGGCCACCTAAGGAAGTTCTGCTGTGCCATATTTTACACGCTTATTCCTACTAAGAAAAGACTGCAAGATAAAAAAACCTGACAGATTAGAAAGATAGAAATCAGGTCAGTTTAGCTCTTCCAAGAAGTAGAGAATAGATTCACAGAGCAGGAAAGAACATTATCCTTTTCAATAAAAATAACTCAGGCTAGTTACAGTTAATGGTCAGGAGGTAGATGGTTAATAAGTAGTTCTAACTACCCTGAGCAGGGCTAACCAGAGCAGCTATTCTCAGGGTCTCCATGGCCAGGAGAGAGCAAGCACAGCTGGAGGAAGCTGGAGGATAAAGGAGCACTTCAGGAAATGCTGTGAACGACAGAAGGGAAGAGAGGGTGAGAAGTGGTGGGCAGACAACCCAACAGAGGAAAGAGGCAGTGGAGAAGTGATTGCTTGGTAAAGCAAAGCAAACAGCCAGCCCTCAAACTGCAGGTCAACAACCACACACCTACCAGTCTATATTCTACTGATGACAGTTTATAACTGAGAGATAAGTCTCTTAACCCCTTTGTCAAATTGTTTATGGACTGACATGGAACCTTAAACCCCACACCCTTGGTGCCCTTGGTTTCTGTTTATTAGATCAGTCAGGCACCCAAAGCAAGGGGGGCTCAAGAATAAGTGTCCCTGCTCACCTCAGCCCTGTAACGCTCAGCACTTTTCTGCTCGCATCCTGTACTCCCTCACCACTGTGCAATCAGATCTAGGCATCAGAGCACAAAGAATTATTTGCTGTAAGTGCACATAACTTCTTCCTCATTTTTTTCAGTTCTCCAGGCTCTTCCTACACTTGTCACAGCAGAAACACTTGAATCCCTTCTCACCCCACCTGAGTTATCACCAGTCTCAGTTGCACTGCGTGGTCATTACCAGCCACCAAGTTAACAAACTCCATTCTTTCTAGATCACTGCCCTTTCTGCATTTTGTCATTATAAATTATCTAGCTGCTGACAGAGACCTCCCTGGCAGACTGCCCTTGTCAGGAATACAGAGGGGTGAGCACAGGGCTGGCAGGAATGCTACTCCCCCACAGGCTCACCAGGGATCACAAAGGAAACAGCAGGTGAAGACCTTCCTCAGAGCTACCAGCCTCTGAGGGACTCACACAGGAGCACAGCCCTGTCCAAAACACTCCCCAGCATATTCGTGCTTAGTCCAGAAGTTAATGACTTAGTGTTTACCTGACCAGCTCCATCAGCCTCACACCACCAAAGCTCTTCTTGTAATATTTGTAATCTACCTGCTTCCTGCCAGGCTAATTACAAGCTTTGACTTTGACTTCTTATTAGGAGCTAAAGGACAGCTTCCTCCCAAGGACCCCTGGTGCACACAGAGGTACCCACCCCTCTGCTGCACTGCTGCCATAAATACCCTGGCTGATACTGCCCTGCCCTTGCCCCCTCCGAGAGCCTGTCCAACACTTGCTTATCCAAGGCCAGGTGTCCTTCTGGGGTCTGATCCTGAGACTGAGATCAAGAAGACTCAGCAGATGTCAGCTGGCTTTGGATCAGGTTTCTAGAGGTGCAGCGGGAGAGCAATGCTACTTGAGTCCAGCCTGCAAAGCACCACACTGTCCTACAGAAACCTTAACTCCTATTTCAAATGTGTCTTTTGTTCTCATATGGAAGTGAGGTTTTATTTTGCCATTACAGAGACCCAAATAGCTTCAGTTAAAGGGGACAAGGAGGAAAGAAAGCAGCATCGTGAGTTTCTTACAAGATAGCCTTTTTAAGTGAAAGTAACTCATTAAGAACAGAGGCAAGGCTGAAGCATTTTACTGCCAGACAAGCACAAATACTCTGTTGTTTTTGCCAGTTACCACCAAACTAACAGCATGAATTTCTTATTGCAGCTCTAGAGGAAAAGTCCACTGGGTGAATAACTTCTTATACTGCAACCCATTTCTATAAAAAAGTCCCCAATCACAAGTGTCATCCTGTAGGCTAAATAAAGGTTCTCTATTGCTGGCTTCGCCAAAATGAGCCACAGCACAGGGCAAGGTTATGAAACGAAGCTCCTCTGTAGCAGGGAAAGTGGAATCTGCCACATTGTTTGAATTGCAGAACAGCAACCCAACATGTTGCAGGGCAGGTTGGCATTAGTAAACACAAGCAATCAGCCGGCTGGAAGCAAACACTGGCCGTCAGAGAAGCTCCCAGAGCAGTTTATCAAGCCAATATTTCTGCTGCAGAAGGGAACATTTAAATAGTTACATAAAATTCTTTTTTAGTTGGTCATAACCAACACCAAGATCATCTCAGTCTGAGCTTTCAGACCAGGAGTAATCATTGTTTTGGGCAAGAACTCTCTCAATTATCCACAGAAAGTTTGAGAGGGGAAATGGAGATTGAGGAATTAGGAAGTTACATTTTCTTATCTGCAAAGGATTTATGCTGTCACTCATGACTTGCTGCAGGCCTGATAAAAAAAAAACATAGTGCAGTTCCAATTATGACTGCAACTTAAGATGTATGACCTGGGAATTTAGGCCAGATGTAGAATGCTCCAAAATGAACCTGTATCCCATAATTGCTCTGAGTCTGCTAAGCTACAGCAACACTTAGTAATACATTGCTTAAAGCTCAGGCTTAATTTAGGGCCTGCCTCTCGTTTTTATTGTTTCTGACTCACCCCTCATTAAGCAGGCAGCAATACTTAGCTTATCTAGTCTTCAAAGAGCTTCACATGTTAACTCACAACACCCCTGGCCAACAGCCATGAACTACCACTGTATTTAAAAAGGAAGAATTAAGACAGGGAAGCCACATTACCTCTGAGGTTGCATCCAGAGGAGATGCACCAGCCTCCCCAGCATCCCTCTGCTTTTTGTTCTGTTCAGGACAGAAAAGCCTCTCCCAAAAGGTGTAATGGGAAGTATTCATGTGGTGCGGCAACAGGCAGGTACCTCTCCCTGCTGCTGAAGTGCACTAGGTCTTCAGCAGGACTGGGAGGCAAAATATCAAGAGCTGATCAGGTACAGAGTTACAGCAAAGTCCTTGGTCCAAGTCAGCCCAGCCAGACTGAGCCCCTGCTGCGGCTCTTCCCTGGGACAGGCTGGCAGAGAGCACACTCAAGGCTGCACGAGGCCCTTTCCCTCCAAGTCACACCCCTTCTTCCCAAGGTGCCATCGGATCACAAGAGGATCAACCACCTGTAATCTAACTAGCTCATAGCCTTCCCCAGCCCCCTCTGCATCATGGCTAGGAATTAGCCCTCACACTCATCCCCCCTCGGGATGGCTCTGCTGCCAGGCTTGCTCTCACCTTTAAAAAGCAAATACATTGCACATTGTGAGGAAAGGGCTTATTCCAGCCAACACCAGCACTGACCAGCAAAGGGCTCCAGAAATCAGTATCAGCTTCCCATTTTTACCGTACAACAAGCAGTAGTCCTCCATTCCCTAGGGAGGCAACCTGCTCCATAGGCAAGAGGGCGGGACCTGCTCCCAGGCAGCCCCCACCACTCACCTTGACCACCCCTTCCCTTCTCTCACAGCCAGGCTCCATCCTGTTTGATACAAAGCCTGGGCACTCACCTATAAAACTTCTACTCACCTTTGAGAGCCCTCCCACTTCTAAGTAAAAGCAGATGATGAAGATGTTCCAGGTGACCCAAATTGCAGTCCAGATGGCATACTAGAAGGGAATAGGAGGGAGAGAAGCAATAAACATTAGGAAGTCACTGGAATTAGTTTATATATATGTGATCCAGCTGAGGGCAGTTAAATGCCCTGAGTCAGCACTGCAATCCTTTTCCTCTGTTTGTTTGCCATATGCACATGATCCCTTGCTTGATTAGAGACACAGGGGCAGAAGTCTGGAGGGAGTGGAAGAGCTTCTGTCATGTATTTGTCCAGCATCTAGCTCTGCCTCTCTGTTGTGTCGTGTCTCAGTGTTACCTTGGTACCAGTAATAATTATCTGAAATCTTCCAAGTTTGGCGTAAGTACGGTGAAAGTGCAGCACACTGAACAATGTGTTCCTAAACACAGCCAGGCACCTCCTGCTAAAACTGTTTGCAGTGCTTGTGCCTGATTTCCCAAGGGCTTTATTCTGTTCCTCATCACATCATAGCCCACCAGAGCAAAGGCTGCAAAAGGCTTTGAATGGCTCTGAACAAAACGGGTATTACTTACCACCACTATGTAGCGAGGTCGATATTGAATAGTGCCAAACAGGCCAAGGATAACGATGATGATGTGCAGGAAGTTGGCTAGGATAGGGGCCCACTGGTATCCCAGGAAATCGAACACTTGCCTCTCTAATGCAGCAAGCTGGAAGGGAGAAGGAAAAGGAGAGTTATAGCTCCTGGACTCGTGATGCTTATTCTCAAGGTTTTGGCATGGTCCCTGAGCAAATCACTGCAGCAGCTGAAGATGTTACTCCATTCCCAAAGCAATTTACTGCCTATGAACCAGGTCAGTAGGACAAAACGTGTCTACATGCCCCCACTTCCACTTTGTACTCATTTCATTTCCTCCAATGGCTAAGCTAACACAGAGCAGTGAGCTCCAGTGCCTATGGAGGCAATTCCTCTGTTCTGTGCACTTTGCAATGGGGAGGTGGCCCGGGCAGAGGTGAGCAGTGGGATGGTAACATCTTAAATGGCTGCAGCAGGACTTTCAAGAGCTCATTTGTCAGAGCCTTCAGCATCACTTCATCATTTGTGACACCTCTCATGTTTCTGCTCTCCAGTACACATCCATCAAAGTAAGAGAGAGGAGGAAATGCTCTCCTCCACCTTCACCCCACAAAAAATGCTGCCAGCCAGTAAAGAAATGCTGCAAACGCATCGGTTTTCCAGGAGGACAGGCTGTGTTCCTCTCCAGCATTAATAACATGGTTCAAGGCTAGTACTATGTTCTAGAAATAAAACTCCGTTACTGTTGAAGTACTGGGTCTGATTTTCAAATCGTATTTGCATAAAGATGTGCTTTTCATCTGTAGCCATCATCTGGGTATCAGGCAACAACTGGTGACCTGGATCTGAACTGCTGTGCTACACATGCAGCTGAAATAGCACAACAAACATGCAATTGCATGCTAGCCTTTACATCCTCCCAGCCTTTAGATACTATGTCTATAGGAGAAACAGTGAGTGGAGAGGTCAAAGCCATTCCTGCAGGTTTTTCCCCAGTGCCCAGCCTTACGCAGAGAGATCTTCTCTTTGTTTGTCTTCACTAACACAGTGCAACCAGCCTCCCCCCACTGACCAGCAGCTTTGCTAGTGCTAAGGCGCAGCAGGAGATTTCCCTGTCTGGTTAAGATTTCAAAGTGGTTTAATTGTCATAATAGTACACGGGGATTGCATTATGACATTTCATATTTATTTTCACCTAAATAAATCATTACAATTTACCATCAATAGTCAATATTAATTTAACTACTAATTAAACATTAACCATGGGTGATCCTAGTCCGCTGTGTGTAATCAGCTATATTTCCTGGCTTGGCTTTTAAATGGCAGCTGGGGACCAAGCACTGGAGCTTCTGTAATGGCTTAAAGTGTTGCGGGATGTGAGTGGTTGCAGGTCCCAGTCAAGCCATATGATCACAGAAGCCACATCTATGAAATGACCATTATTCCTTCTCCTTCCTGGGTCAATGGGGAAATCACCTTCACATCTCTCTTGGTCTAGGAAGGTATTGCAATTCTTGACGTTACCTTGGAAGTGCAACAGAAATCTGTATTTCAAAGAAATCTATAGCAGCCCTGGTTAAGGGAGATCAATCAGGGCAGTGGTAAGCAGCTTTCCCTCTCTGACATCTCTCTTCATGGGCAAAGGGGGGGCAGAGAGAGTGGGGAGGGAATGGAGGCAGTCACCAAATCTTTATCTTCTGCAAAATAATTAGTCTTGCCTTTGAAGCAACACACACTGCCATGTTCTGATCCATTTGAACCACCTGGAAGATGCTGTGAGATGTGCTGCGTGGCCACGCGGAGGGCTGTGGGCTGGAACAGGGCAAGTGCTGCTCATTTCCCCGTTCAGCCTGCTCTCCCCCCGAGCACAGCAGATTTTCTGTATCTCATCAGAAACAGCAGTAATAGGTTAAACACATAATCTTTTAGGAGGGGATTAACGCACATACCTTAATGATATTTGGAAATTTTGAATCCTGACTGGCTGGCAGTGGGTCACTTGACTGTGACCACTTCATCCAATCAGGCATTTAATTGGCTTTGTGCATTACATTAACGCGGGAATATGTGCCGCAAGAGCCAGCGCCACAGTGCAGCAATTAGCCAAGGGGACACAATGGGAGTGTGTTCTGCAGAGATAATGCCCTGCTCAGCTTCACCGCTTGCCTTCAGGCCCTGGAAAGGGGGATAAAGACAGATCCTTCTCACCCTTGCCTGATGCCATGAGCTATCCCACTCCAGAATCAGGGCATCCATGTCTGGAAAAGTGTTTTCTTCTCACAAATGAACATTCGCCATTAGGGCTGTATAAAAAGGGGAAAGCTTGTCCTTCCACAGCTTTGTGATGTTTCCTGGTTTGTTTGGACCAGAGAAGACCTTGGTCTGTGAAGTGAGAGGTACCCAACCATCCTGGAGATGGACCTGCCAACCTGCACTGACTTCATATGGGGCACAGCTCCTAGAGAGACCTTCAGTCCCTGGCCACACTGGATTTTTCCCCATGATCCCAGAAGTTAGCTTCATGTCATATTTCCCTCTTCCTTAGTGTGATTGCCCTTGTCTGTAGGTTGTTTCTGTCCTTATTTATGTTCCTTTTCCACTTTCTTTGCATTTTTACGATGTTTTTGTGTCCCTGGGAGCTGCAGGTGTGACTCAGCTGGTACGGAGATTGGCTGTGCCTGTAAGCTGGTTCAGCTAAGGAGAGCGGGAGCTGGGTCTGTGTGCTTTTGTGTGATGTGCAAGCTCAGGCAAGCTGTTCCCTCATTTATAAAACTAAACTCAATTTTCTGT
Organism: Ibycter americanus; assembly: GCA_035590275.1. NCBI lineage: Eukaryota > Metazoa > Chordata > Aves > Falconiformes > Falconidae > Ibycter > Ibycter americanus. The sequence continues at coordinate 14,039,743 of JAVJGI010000002.1, forward strand.
AAGATATGTGTCGATGACAAGCACAAATGCTACTGATGAAACTCTGAAGACTGTATTACTGACACACAGGTAGCGAGTCTGTGCTGCAATCCAGTCGTCAGACATGCAGCCTGAAGTTACCCTGGGCTTGCCCCTGTTTCTCCAGGAACCTAGCATAATTAAGGAAATATTTGCTAAAAACAAATAGATAAACAACCATTTCACTCATTACACTACAGGTCTGTGTGCAAAGCTTACCCATTAAATGCTGCTGAGATTTGCAGGTAAACAGGGCTGATGTTTGTGCTAAGCTGGCCTTGATTTGGGGTTGGGATGTGGAGAATGTCATGGTAGCCTTCAGTCCCAGTTCCTTCAGTCTGGCTCAGAAATGGCAAGGTCAGCATTTGCCCCTGCCTATGGGTACTGATGTATCTGCACCCTTGTACTGAACCTCTCTTGGATCCCTCTTGTTGAGCAGGGAAATGCCATCTTTCTCTGCTGCTGCCAAGTTTCTGCAGAGTAATATCCTTGCTGTAGCGTTCTTTATGATGATTCACACTATTCCATTGAGAAAGCCTATTATATTCTAGAGAGATTGGTTGTAAAGAGAAATTTCACAGATTGCGGCACAGGTTTCAACCCATTCACAGCTGACAGGGTCTTTCCATCAGGGAGGACAAATTTTTCTTCTTTATGACTATTCTTATTAAAACCAGGATTCCTTCTGCTCCTTTTGCTTCTCTAGCCCATAGAACATTTTTACCTTTCATTTTTTAAATTAAATGATTTGTTGCAGTACTAAAATCAGAGTAGTTGTGGCAGACTTCTCTCTCCACATTTCTGCTGATCTGAGTGAAACTGGAATAGCAAATAACTATGTGAAGCAGTTGTTAGCCAGGCAAGCAAAACAAACTATGTGAAGTAGTTGTTAGCCAGGCAAACAAAACAAGCCAAAGCTCTCTGTTGGACCATCGTTCATTTATACAGCCAGGAATGATAAGAAAGGCAAAGAAGATGTTCTGCAGTTTACAGAGTCCTATCACATAGCTCACACACAGTGAGCAAAGAAAGGCTTTGTAAGCCAGCACAACAGGACATGCTCAAGGTCTTTACACCATCAAAACCTTGCCAGAGAGGGAAGCTGTACCTGAGCTGGAGGGGAGCATTGCCTGATGGACCCCATTGCAGAATAGGAATTGCAGAAATGGTCTTAGAAAACATCTGAAAATGCGGAACAGTTTCTTGTTGGGGGGTTCAAACTATTTCAGTTACATTTCCAATGGCTCTGGCAAGACAGTGTCACTGGAAGATGTCGATGCCAGCAGGACACTCTGAGCTAATTCAACATGGGCTGGGGGGTGCTTGTGTGAATCCTGGTCCCTTAAATCTTTTCTATCCCCTCATCTTTGTCTTTTGTTGCTCCTGTCATGCTGATAAGCTGGAGAGTTCAACCTGTTCCCTTTGTGCCTCCATACTGCTAAGGAAGAAGGGATGCTGGTGAACAAGCCAGTTAGTTACCTGTAATTCTTTAACTCCCTGTCCTTTATTCCCTACTATTAAGACCATGTTATCAGCTAGATTTGCTTTTCTTAGTTTATTAAGCTTTTAAAGCCTTTAATCTTATTTGGTTTGGATCTGTGTCTTTCACTGCATTTCTGAAATCAATTGGGACACAAAATAACAAATATTACTTTCAAGATGTTGACATGACTCGTACAGATGCAGGAAAGATGCTCGGAAAGCCCAGTGACAGGTACAGATATGCAAAGAGGATGTCCTGCCTACACACACATGTCCATATGTATCTGTTCCTGCAAGTAAACCTGCTTTTATACTTTCCAAGTTCATCTGTAATAAGAGATTTCTTTTTAAAATTAAATGTTAGAGATAAATTTACAAGGACTCAATAAAAGCAGCAAATGGGAAAAGCTGATCCTACTGCTGTGGGCCATCCAGGACTTAAGGGAGATACTCCTGCAAAAAAGAAGAAAAAATGTTTTACCCAGAAACCTAGACAATTTTCTGCTTGGACTATAATAAAGCAACTTGAAAAATCTTTTGCTACTCCTTTTCTTTCGCTGCTATAAGGACACATAGCCTCACAGCCTGCTCAGACTCTTGCAGTGCCCTTGTTCAGTGGTGTACACAGCCACCTTGAACCCCTGTGTGCATATCTATAGCTTCAACACAGACAAAATTTGCAACTTAAACCCCTGTATTTACTTTCTCTCTAGCCTGAACTGAGAAAGAGCCTCAGCTGCAGCCCTCAGTCACCACCGTGCTCCTGATGTTCAGGGCTGCCTGGCTGATTCCCGACGCGTTGATTCAGCATTTGATTTCCTGCCAACTGGCTTTGCTTTTTAAGAAGATGCTCTTTGTTTGTCTACTGTGCAAACACCATCGGAGCAGCCAAGACTTTCACTGAAAAAGGTCACGGGTCTTTTCTTGCGGAAAAACTTCCATTGATTTCCTGAGGTATTTTGTCCATGCAATGGTTGATGTCAGGGCAAAGTCACAGTGCTGCTATCCCTGCGAGTCATCATATAAGGATGAAAATTTAAGTCCTGCTAGCTAAAACAGCAGGAAGAAATTAAAAAGTCTCAAATGTATCATTTTAAAAATATATCTATTTAGGTTTTGAATACACATATTTTTATATTTGGTTTTTCTATACAGTTTGAGTTTGCCAATACTAAACACCAGTCTGCTCTGTTGTTTATTATTATTATTGTATTGGTATTATTGGTATTATTATGATATATTATATTATTATATGTAGTCTTTCTATACAATTGCTTTGTGCTTGTAAATGGTGAAACAGTGCTAGATCTAAAGAATCCTAAACACAGGCTGCAGTGTGGTGAAACTATCAGCAGTGAGCAGAAAATTCCCTTTGTGCCAATGCTTATTCAAGGTGGAGAAGATTTTGTGGGTAGAAAAATTATTAAACAAAAAGTCTGCTTTTACCACAGTGGCTGCATTTCTAAATAAATATTAATGGTTGCAGTAGCTGTTTAATTAAGTTTCTCTGACAAAGCAGTTCACTGAGCCGCTACTTCACATCCCCCTAACCAAGGGGCTCGTTCTGCTAGGTGCCGCGTCCTTGTCTCTTCTAAAGTCAGCATCTCACGTGCTAATACCCACTGCATTCATGCAATCTCGTTTTTCTTCAGTAAGTGTTGTCAAGGAAACCTTCCTTGGGGCCTTGTGATCCACAGCTCCTTTCCCAGCATCCCTCGCCTAACCACAGAGGTCAAGAGACTAATTGCACAGGAGGTCTCTGTTTGTCACTTTGTCTCTCAGACGTCTTTGGTCACTCTGGCCACTGGATACAATAAGGCCCATTCTCTGCTCGGTTTGGTCTGTTTTCCCCCCAGAAGCTGCTGAAACCCCTTCTATTCACAGAGACATTACAAAGGCCTCCAAGAGCAGACCTTATATCTTTAAATCATTTGTGTTTCAGAAGAAAACTCTGGTCACTGCGATGGCCTGGAAGACCAATGCCTGCCACAGGGCCCCACGAGGCAGCTGGAGAAGTCCCCATTGCTGCTGTGAGCCCCACACCAGGTCGCTGCCCTGCAGCTGGGGCTGGCTGTTACACTCCAGCAAACACAGCTTTCAGGCTGCACCATGCCATAGCTGAGCATCAGGACTTCTCCCACCTCAGTACCATCCTGTGCAGAGCCTGGGCAGGCTTAACCCCTCGGTGTGGTCCAGCACAACTTCCCTCCTGAAGCCCAGAGCATCCTGCTGTTAAACAGCCCGGCATGGAATCCTCCCCTCCTCGTTTCCCCTGGCCTGGCACCTTTGCACTGTGGATTCTCCCCTTCAAGTGTCATTTTGTGTGTTGGCAATAACACTCTCAAGAGTGCTGCCACTTTGACCTTGATCCCTACACTTTCTCCTGCTGATGCCTTTCAGAAACATCCTAGCTGCAAAGATATGTCATTATTCAGTCTCACACGCCTGGATGCTGCTTAGTATTCCAGGAAAGACACAATCCTTGCTAAACATAAGGGATGAGACTGGCACCGGAGCAGTGCAGAAGCCTGTTTGTGTCTGGAGTTGAGGCTCTGGCTTCAGAAGGACTGAGGTTTCCTAGTCCATCACGTATAGCCACCAGCCTTGCTCGGCTGAAGACACGGGCTATGCACAAGCATTCCTGCACACAAACCTCTTAAACCTTTTTTACTCCAAGTGCTGGGTTGGGCCATGTAGTGGGCAAAACAGCAGGGATGTGTGAAGGCAGAGCAAAGGCACTGGGGTGTAAGGCAGTAGCTGGCAGTAGTTTTTCTAGCAAGACTCTGTAGTCCCTCGTCCCTACAAAATGACACATCCCCAGGTGCAGCACAAGCATGGCAGCCCCTCTCCTGCTCCACAACCCTCTAAACGGGGTGGTCTGCAGTACACTTAATTAGCTGGCTCTTGCACATAATGCTGGAGAGAAGAGGTTGCCCAGCACTGACTTTCTGAACGGTGCTCAGAATATAGCTCCCAGGAGGAATGTTTCAGTAAAATAATTGCCCTGTATTGCCTAAACTTCTCCCACATTGGGGTCAGTTGCATGCCTGGTGAGGCTTGTGCTCTGTCCACCCCACACAGGCTCTGGCCCGTTTGGTTTTCCTGGATCATGTCTTGCCTTGGGGCTCAGACCTCGTGGATGCAGACAAGTGTCTGTGCAGTACCATCAGATACCCAGGCTGCTCTGTTCCCTTCGTTCCTGCTTGTGTCCCCTGATAGCATCTAAGTACTGCATGCTGCTGTGATTGCTGATAGCTGAGATTAGCAATCAGGCTAAATTAATAAGCAGGTGCCTTTGTGATCCAGGCAAAAAAGCACTCTGACAAGAATGACAAACTTGTTTTATTTGTAACCTACGTCAACACTCAAACCTACACTTCCCAAACATAATTAAATTAATCTGTTGTGCCCACAATGCTCCCCCCGACATTTTTCTTCTCCCTCAGTTTCATAGCTCAGCTTTGGCTCTCCAGATTTGTAACAGGGAGAGGGGGCACTGGAACAAAGGGGACATGACTGTATTTGCAACAGACATAAAAAATAATGAGTTTCTTCAACAAGTGCCTGATGTTTTTGTCAGCCAGATGCTCCAGATGCTATGCCTTAGCATAGCCTTATTCCAGGCTCAGGCTCCACACCTGTGGCAGTCCCGGCTTTCCCTCGCCTGTTGGAGGACTGGCCATCCTGTCTCAGCCCCCCTTGTACTGATGATGACAGGCAAACATCCTTGCTGCTCCCCACAAACAGCATCCTGGCATGACAGACAGTTTAGCACTGGGAGGGACGGACCTTCTCCCACCAGTAGCACAAATTTCCCTGTTGAGTGAAGTGTATTAAAGACGTGCCGTTAACTCACCAGCCATTTCCCTCGGGAGATCTGCTACCTTTTACGAAGCCATCTAAACACTATAAAGGCCGTGAGGCAGAGCAGTGTTGGAGATCAGCAGGAATTTAATTTTCTCATAGAGAGATTTATTTCCTACCAATGGGGCATTATATTCTGTGACCCCTGCTTCTGCTCAGCCAGGAAGGCTATCCGAAGTTTGGGTTTGTTCACATGACAGGGATGCATTGGGAAAAAGTGAAAATACCTAAACATTGGCCAAGGGGTTGTTTGGTGTAGGGGATGTACCCCATTCCCTCTGGACCTGCTATCTTAAGCATTGCCTGCTTAGCTAAAAGAGCCAGCTCTGTTGCTGGAGGGAGAGAGCCAACACATGGACAGGACCTGCACAGGAGGTACGAGGCTGTCCTGAAGCACTGTTTGGGCCAGGACTGCCCAGCCTGTCTTCTAATGACGCAGCTCTCTGGAGTCTCCTGGATGCGGGAGCAGCAGTTTGGGAACAGCTCAGACATTCCCATGAACTCTCAAGTGCACTAGAAAGACTTAAAATCATTCAGGGGTTAGACCAAACCTCACAGGGTGTATAAAGCCCATGAGATATCAGCTGGACTCACCCAGCTTAGACAAAATTATGGCTATCTTTGCTATTTTATAGCACTTACTGCAAACTGCAATTTTATTTTGCCTCTGGTTACCCCAAAGTTGAATTATGACCTTAAATATACTACTAGCAGTTTCCCAAAGGGGGAGGAAACTCTTGCTTCAGGCCAAAAAGCCAAGCTGAGTTTTTCCTCTGTCCTGTCCACGCACAGCCTGAGAAAGACTCACTGTGTCCAAGTGACACTGAAAACATCCCCTGCCTTTAGCTTTATGAACAAAAGTGTTCACATTTGGTGTCCCCTGCAAGTCTAATTCATGGCTGGTACCTGCAGCACTTTCTCTTCACAAAGGGTCAGCTGTGGCCTGAGTTACAAAAACGCCTCTCTGAAGGCAAAACACTGGCAGAAAGCCACCTGAAGCTGTTTTTCTTGTCCAGGGGAAGACAAAGATGAGAGTTTCTTGGTGTCCATGTAGCACAGCCAGCAAAGCCCCACTTTCTGCATAGGTCTGTGTGTCGGAGCAGTCCTCAGCTCAGCAGGATGCTCCCCAGGACACGTGGACAAATGCCTCTGTGTTGCTGGTCTTTTGTGGAAACCCCCCAGAGCCCTACTAGATAAAGCCCCCTGCAATCCCCTCTGCTTGACGGTCCCTCTGCCTCTGCTCTGCACCTTCCACCTACCCCATCCTGCTCTGGCCGGCTCAGTTGCCGCTCTCCCCCAGTTCCTTCCTGCACATTGTACTGGGAGCTCTAGCAGCTGATCCCCTTAATTAGGTCACAAATAGATCACGTGTAAAACCCTTGCACTAGCCAGATCCTCTGAAGGAAAAACATGCGAGCCCTGCAACTGGGATAAAAGCTTGAGAGAGGAAGGATGCCAAAGCTGAAATAACTCTTCAAAACTTTGTCCACAGGAACCCTCTTTCAGTTTCTGCTCAACAGCTGGGTCCCTGCTCCCTGACACTGTAGCTAAGTGGTAGTGTTTCTTTAATTTCCTCTTGCTCCTGCTGCAATGCCAGATTGCTTGGATATTCGTAAACAGAAGGAGTTTAATGAAAATTATAATTAGAGCCCTGCGGTGCTCTTGCAGGTCGCCTTTACACTGGGCTGCCTATTTACATTACAAATCAGGCTGGTGTCACTGCAGAGTCTACAGCAAGAGAAGAGAATTCATTAAAAAAGAAGCACAGGGTGGGTTGGAAATAGGGAAGAAAGAAAATGATATTGTTATTATTAATAATCTAGGAAATTGGGATCTGCCATGGTCTTGCTGCAACTTTGCTCCTAGAAGGAACACCCATTTGTAATCATCCTGCAGCAGAAGGAGAAAGAGCACAGCTACCCAGAAATTTCCATTGGTAATTACTGTACAAACGGACCTTTTTTCATAGAGCAAGACTTTATCTCCCACACCAGGACACCGAGAAGTGCTCTTAGCACTTCTGCTTCCTAATACCTAGTTGTGAAGTTGGGGGGGTCAAGAACAGACAACATGTGAAGCCAAAGGGGTGCATTTCCCACGATTTCACAGCTTTTCCTTTCCACCTGCCAGCAGCTACAGTGATGCTTTTTGCCCTGCTGTAATGCCATGAGCAGCAGCTCCTTGAGACAGACAGAAGCCCTCATTCAGTCAAGCGCTGGAGCATCTGCTGGCTGGAGGCACAGCGTATGTCCAGCTGCAGACTCGTGCTGAAGGGCTCTGTAAAATCTGGGTCTGACGGAGCAGGGGAGAAGATCCCATGGGAACAACATGGAGGCATCTGGGCATCGATGCACGGACACCCAGCCCAGCTCCCACGCATGGCAGCACAAACCGGTGTTAGCCCAAATATGGATCAGTCTCCTGGGTTTGATTCGGCTCCTGCTCCTTCCACCAAAGCCCTCCAGCACAGTTGTTAACTGTCTGTCTTCCCATCTGTATAGTGGAATTAGAAATAACATCCTCATTTTACACAGAGGATAGCTGGAGACTTGGGCTGTATTTGTAAAAAGCTTCTTTAATATTTCCTGCTAATCATCCTGCATCAGCAGAAACTGCATCATCATTGCAATAGTGGTTTTATTTGATGCCCACCTGCCTGTAGTGGTAAAAAGAGGTGGTGTTTTGGTTTGGAACCTTCCCCTGCTGCTTGCAGCACCAGCCCAAACCCCTCACCTTTCCCATCACTGTCACATTCCCAAACCAGAGAAACAGAAAGGTAAACTCACCCTGCTCCCGTGCCTGCACTCCCCCAAATTCAGCCCCATTGATGATACGACCAAAACCCAGCAATGACCAGCAAAGGATGTCGAGTCAGTCCACCTGCCAGACCCCCTGCTGCTGCTCATCTCAGCTATTAATCTTACCTTTCCCTCAGCAGCCAGAGGATGTAACTTTAGTCTAATAAACAGCTGGAAAGTCAGGACAGAGCAGATGAACTAACGCTGCAGGAGTGATTTGGTTTGTATATCAAAACCCACCCAGGAGACTTTCCCCTCTGCACGTCATGGCAATATGCAGAAAGTTTTCAGGCAAATTAGAAGCTGGAGGGATTTTAGGAGTTTGCTGCAAATGGGTCAAATGATCTGCTTGCATTTCATGCACACTGTCATCAGGATAAAATGACCCATACTGTGACAGCTGAGTTTTAACCATCCCTAGTAACACTGTTGTTTGTGCTTTGCCAAAAAAAGCCAACCTAATAGAAAAAAGTGTTTCTTTCAGTTAAAAAAAGGACAAAAGAAAAATTTCCTTCAAAAAACTATAGTTGAAAAAACATGTAGCCATTTTTTCAGCTGAAAAATAGGTATCAGTAAAGAAATACTGACCAGCTGTCCCCTAACGAATGTACTTCCAGGCCTGTCACCAAAGCATGAAATGAAAAGGAACTGGGAAGAAAAGAGTATTTTGGACGTGAAAAACATTTAGTGGTCCAGCTTCTGGTTCCAGTAAAACGCCTTTGACAGGAGGGGTTTTAAATTGGAACAAACGGGAAAATGACTGTTGTTACAAATAGGGACTGTCAGAGGCTTTTGGGGTATTGCAGGAATTTTCCGATAACCACAGTCCCCACAAACAACTTGCCCTCTACAAAGTGGCTAGGAAATGAATCAATCACTATTGACTTTCATCTTCTGGTTGCTTCATGGGAAGAAAATCAGTCATACTTAAATAATTGATTAATTACCTTAGTAATCATAGGCAACAAACCTAGCTTCCCTTGCCTCCCTCAAGACATGTAAAGTAGAGATATTTCAGTTTTCCAGCCACTTCAGGAAGCAAAGCCAAATTTGTGTGACCCAAGATGACTTCTGAGCTGTAACCCACATCTCAGGAGCCCCCAGCACCCTCGGCACGGCCTCAGCAGTGCTCTCCGAGGCAAGCAAGGCTGCCTGCCTCTTGGGTTTCTTCCTCAGCTGTAACCTCTGCATGAGCATTATGGGCTGGGAAGCAGGGAGCCAGCTCTATTTTTCTGAAGTCAATAGAAGCAAGAAGACAGAGACACATGAAGCGCTCAGATTAATCCTAAGGATGTAGGCATTTTGCCTAAGGACTGGTGAAAAGTTTAGACACACATTTGAGGCTGAAGATCAGCCTCTCATGGGTTGATGAAGTAGCTTGGGACATGCACTCGGCTCTGGGTAGTCATTAAATGCTAAGAGCACATCTCTGCTACAAACTAGGCTGAGTGTTGGAAATAAGTGCTTTGGGATGGACAGTCTCAGGTTCAAAGTGTGAGTGAGCCGTGGTGGAAGTCACTAAGCCCATCTTTTTCTCATGCTCACCATCCCCTACACCACTGTGTTTTCCTCCTATACTTGAGAGGAGATGAATGAAACAAAAGATTCTCATCAGGGATTTATTAGCAATACAGTATCATGCTAAAAAAATAGCTCAGGTTTAACAAGTTCTCCCACTTGTATTAATGGCATTGACCGCATCACTTTTTGTGCAGATTCCCCTTTGTTTTTGCTCTTTAGTCCAAGTAGATGATGAAATGAGACCCGTGACATTCACTTTGATGGAGGCAAACTGCTGGCTTTCCAACAGTGTAAATAAGGATCCAGTGCCTTTTAAAAACCATTATTTTTTAAGGAAAGCTCTTTTGAGTGAGGGCTAGAATGGGGTTATTTTCCACATGACCAAGCATCAAAAGGAAAACGGCAGCCCTGTCCATGCTCTTATCACCCTCCCTGGGTCACCCACTGGATAGATTTGTCACAAGGTGAAATAAGAGCAAGTCCTCAATTTATTATCATTTTCTACTTGTCCTTCTTAATGCAGTTCCTGCCAGGATGAGTTTGCTGTGGGAAAGTGGAATGAAACCAGGGCTTTCAGTTTGTTTCTAAATGGGACTGGGGGGAAGCTTTCAGGGGGGAGGGAAAAATCTTCCTCATTATAAAGGGAAAATGTGCAATGCAGAGTTTTCATCGGATGCTGCCCAGCCTCCCAATTAGGATGGCTGAGACAAACAGTGGCGTTATTATATGTAACTGTTTATCCAGCGTCACTCAGCCATTATTTATTTTTTGAGCATAATTTATCTCTTCTGTTGTGCTACCCAATTTGTTTGCATTTTCAGTCCAGTCGAGTGTCTCTCTTTTATTGTATACATCTCTTGGCCTCCCACCAACTGACTCTCCAAGTAAGTTTCCAAGAGTGTCGCACAATGGCCAGGCCCCTCCTGTGCTTCATTTTTCACATGACGTTTGCATCCCCTTCATGTCTGCGCTGCCCCTGCCCCTCCCCTGCTGACTTGCAGCTCCTCAGTGGCTCATGGTTTATTCAACAGCAAAGCTGAATTTCTCTTTTCCTTTTTTCCCCTTCCCCTCCTTTTAAAATAGAGGCTGGTCAATAGATGCCACTTTGGCAGCTCTGGAGAACAAAGTTCCATTGCAGCAAATCTTTAGCGGTCGTGTCTCTGCGGTGCAAGAGTTTGGTGACCTTGCAGGGACTGGACCCCGAACCGCGGTGCAGCAGCTCAGATGTGAGGCAGTCATGAACTCTGGTGTCTCCTCTGGCCATGAAAGGGGACAAAGACTTGTCCCCTCTATTAGCTTGTGTCACCAAAGCTTCATCCACACATGGCCCTGCCTCCCTGCCACTATCGCTCCCCTTGGAGAAGCGGAATGATTCCTCATGCCTGGAATGACAGCACCTCTGGCTTGTCCCTACTCCAAACTTTCTGACCAGTTTTTTCAAGTCTTTTGATCTCCTTGCTTGCAGGTCTGCCTGCAAGGACTAGCAAAAATAGAAAAGTGTTAATCCACATTATGGAAATTCAAATCCTTGCCGCTACATTAAGTAATTTCAAGGAAGTTTAATTTGGCAAGACTCTGAGGTGAACTCCAGAACAGGGACGACAATATCTGTGCCTTGCCTCTTCCACTAGCATGGCAACACTGCAGCGGTAGGAAGCAGCATTTCCCTCCTTATTGTAGCAGCCTCCAGACTATCACCGTTTCTGATGGAGTCCAGCAAAATCCTACGGAGCTCTCAGCCCTGGCTTACAGTTGAACATGGGGTTTGCTGCTGCATTCCCATTGAGTCTGCCAGGACTGGGCTTCCAGGATTTCTGCAAGAAAATCTCTACAGTCGCTCACCACCAAACACTGGGGCTCCATCTGAAATGCCCTTTGTTTGCAGGTTAGTGTCCAAAACTGGGAGCGAGGAACTTTTTATGGCCATGGGAGCCACCATGAGGAAAAAACTTGGCAGCCACGAAACCTGGGTTACGTCTCATGCAAGGAAAACATCCTTTGGCTAAGTGATCTGCAAAGGACTTTACTGCCCCTCCAACTCCTGTCACTATGAGCTGCTTCAGAAATTCATCGTACTTTAAATGATTCACTCAAGTATCCATTCAGTCCCAGTTCATAGATTGCAGAGCCTTTATTACACAGCCATGTATTTAGCACTGGAATAGTTCTCAGCAGTTGTAACAGCCCTGTCATCTAAGGAATAAAACAAAGAGCCATTATTCATCAGAAGGGAGACACAGTCTTTATTGTCTGAAGCCATGGTAGAGTTTTTATATCACCCTATCTGTTCTTCCAGGCTGTCACACAACTCAGTTTTAAGCTGTTTCAGTAGCAGCCCTGGAAGCCTGAACACTTCTGTAGCTTCTCACAGCTAACTTCCCAGCTAATGTTGGTTTAAACTGACAGCAGGACTGATCCTGAGCACACTGAGTACGGCCAGTGACTTAGGAGCGAGAAAGTTAACCCTTCCAGAAAAGCCTGAGGTAGATGTTAGTCTCTGCTAGGTCAGGAGCGAAAGCCATGCAGAGTTATTTAAAGACATGAGGAAGCATGGCTACAAGGAGCAACGGATGAACGTGCATTTTGGGCACTGATTATATCCAGAAGACCTGGGTTTGGACTTCGGTCTCATGGCAGAGTGTTGTGTAGACTGTAGGACCCAAGAACACACTGAGTTGTGCATCCCAGCTATCCTGACCTCACACTGGTGTGGCTCCTGCATCCCTCCCGTCCAGTGTCATGGTTTTCTTGGTGGGTGTATGTCCAGCATGGAGCTGGAGGAACCACTCTGGATCTAGACACCTGGGGGTTAGTATCTTGAGATGTACTCAGCATGAACCACCCTCCGCCCTGCCTAGCATCTGCCTGACTTCCTCCGCATCTCTGGGAAAAGCAGGTCGGATTTGGGGCCAGAAGACCTCTTCTAACAAGCACTTCTGTGCTGCAAATGAGCCCATTAAATGCAAACGAAGCAGCACCATTCACAGAACCAACTACCATCGTGGTTTCCTCAGGCTTCTGAGAGCATTTGAGAGTCTGCCTGTGTCAGCACAATGGCATGATGAAGAGCATGCAGAACAGATACCTCTGAGAAGGTGTCGTGCAGGGGCTCTCACCAGCTGTTTGCGCAGCGAGGCAGACCCATCCTTCCCTTGTATGTCTCCTCTCAGAATAATGAGATAGGAAACTTGAAGACCCAGAATCCTAAAAAGCGGCAGACATTTGAAAAAAGAATTGCCCTTTTGCAGCTTTGTAATTTGTTTTCAGGCTGGTAATCACATCTCCAAACCCCCATGCTCACTTTTCTCCACATGCTTGGAAAGCAAAGGGCACATAACAGACTGCAAACTCCCATCACACTTCTCCCAACACCCACTCTCCTCCCTGCTGAACAGCCAGCAATCTCCCAGGCTAATTAGCCAAACTGTATTCTGCACATATTTAGCATTTCTGAGTAATTAGGATAATCAGATTTCTCCCCTAATTCTGTACATATACAATATAAGCAGGTGTATTGCCTTTCCCACAATGATATCACAAAAAGTGTGTTGTCTGCTGGAGCTGGGGATGCCAGCCGCCTGTCAGAGCCCATTCTCATCTCACACATGGAAATCTGCTGCTAACGGATTACGAGTAGCCATGGGAAATGAGGAACTGGGTTTGATTTGGCTAAGTAGCCAGTAGCTCAGATATTCATGCAAGCTACGTAAATTCACAGTCTTCAAACCTGGCGAGAGGTCTGGATGTTCTCCTCGCTGTCCTCCAGGGAAGAGCTGTAGGAGAAGCTCTTCTGCACAGGAGGTGTTTGGCTCAGAACCTCAAAGGTGTTTTGCGTTCTGGGGAGGTGCAATAGTCTGCCCAAGACTCAGGACTCAGGTCTTGGTCATTCTCCACAAGGTTAAGCAGCCTATGGCCCTAGACGTTATCTCTGTGAACCTGTTGGCTGGTGAAAACATACTTGTGGTCTCTGCTGCTTTCGAGGGCTCTAAATGAAGGCCAAAGCCAGTCAGGCCAAGCCAGTTCTTCCTTATCCTGCTGAGGTGGGTCTTCGGTTCAGGAGGAGCTTCCCCTCCAGTCAGCTTCACTCAATAGTTCAGTCTCAGCGAAGCAGAAAAAGTTTTAAATGTCCATCCTGGGCCTTGGAGCATTTGGATGTGGTGCTTCCACCGAAGTGGGACTCTTTCCTTCTTAGTGGAGTATCAAGGGTCCAGCATCTCTGAGAGGAGGAAAGGATGCTCCCAAGCCCCACAGCACGGAGGTAGGCACTCCTGAGTATCTGGACCCTGGCAGTCATATTCAGCAAACACCCTGCCGCATACCCTCCACAAAAAGACTGTCTATCTGCTGAGCTTCATGTAGGGACAAAGTTTGCTTGTAGGCGTTAGAGTACAACCCAATATACTCCCAACATGAAGAAGCCATTTCTAATGTGCCAGGCGATGCTCTTATTGTAGTATTGTAGAATAACATCCAAACCTCCTAAATACCAACAACTCCGAGTAAGGCCAGGATTTAGATTCCTCCTGATGTCCAGGTAGGTTAACCGTCCTGGTACTGAGACTGAGCTCTGGTTACTACAGAGGTAATTTTCGGGTGCAGCTGAAGACAGACAGTGACAAACTGTTAATTGTGGTGAGGTTGTTTATCTGTGATGGATGAACACCATACAGAGCACTCCATGCAAGGTTACACTCAATATTTTATAAGTTCTGTGTGGATAATAAAATGCTCCATCCCCTTCTTTAGTGTCCTCTATCTCACCTTCGCTGTTCAGATGAAACGGTGCTTACAGATGAACTATCTCCAGAGAACAGCGATTGGAAAATATAATTCAGCACCAGATGCTTTAATGGGTCCAAGGCTGTTGTCAGGGTCACCACAGACACAGGACAGGTCCCTGTTCCCCACAGAGGGGTCACAGGAGTCATCTTCTCAGGCTTTGTATATCTGTGGCAACTGTGTATTCATCTGAGCACCAGGATTCAGTTTTTATTAGGTATACTTAGCTCTTGAGGAGAAGTGTAACCCAACTATCCCCAGTAATATTAAATTTTGTTTCGTATCTGTGACCAGGTGACCGGTTGCCCCGTGCTCCCTAACGAAGGAGGGACTCTGCCCTGTATCATTCTAACCTACCTTCCTTAGGTCAGCAATGTCCCAGGTCCCTCTGGGATGGCACAATGACAGGGCAAGAGACTGGGAGCACCGTGCTGAGGGAACAGATCCTCTTACAGAGCAATGTCCTCCTAAACCTGGGAGACTGAGCTCGTGGGCAGCTCTGTGCGGTGTGGGATGGAGCAAGCTGGGATGAGGAGCCCTGGTTCACCCTGCTCCGGGCATCCCATCTCCAGGGATCTCACCAGTGCAATCCTCAGCTGCGTTCTTGGCTCCTCAGAGGGCACTGCAACAGGGAGCAAGTCTGTGTGGTGAGGGGCTGCCCCAAGGCGCAGAAAGAAAGGGCACGAAGGCTGGGTCCCACACTCAGGCTCAGCCCTCCTGCCCCACCGCTGTGCAGTGAGGCTGCTGCTGCCGTAACGGGGTGACAACTTCTGCTCCCACACTTCCGAAAATCAGGGCCTGGGTGGGCATCTGCTTGCTCCATTGGCGCAGAAAAAATAGGATGAAGGTCCTGGTTTTCTAGAGTTTGAGCATTGGATGAAAAAAATGGAGGCGGGGGCGGGGGTTGGAAAGAGGGAAGAAACAGATATTTTGCTGGCCTGAGAGCACCTGGAGAGCAGGTTGGAAGCTGCCTGCAGGGCTGGCCCGTCGCTGAAAGGTGGCAAAGGAAGCTGGCACAGCAACTGCTGACGTCTGCCTTCTGCAAGCAGGTGACGAAGACAAGCTGTTGCCTTGATTCCCACAGTATATTTTCATTAAGCCATGGCAGATGGCAGCGGAGGTCACCGCTTCCACACCATCATCCTTTCAGCCGAAAGGTGTCAGGGAATCTGACATCTCAATTACTAAACCTAGATTCACCCAAACAACGTAGAGGATGAAGGGGGAAGGGGGAGCAGAAAGGCTGCTCTCCTAATTTCCACGAATCCTCACCTCTGAGAGAAAATCTGGGACGTGCGTTTCCCTGATAAACAACATATTTTGTCTAATGTCCTGACAGAGAAGCAGCTGTGCTGAGAACAAGCCACAGACACTGGGAAAATGGCAATTAAGTCCTTGTGGAAATGAGACCAAAAAGCATCCCTTGGAAAAGACTGTTGATGTTAATGAGCTACGGCAAAGTCAAGGAGGAGCTATTGATCTTGCCCCAGCAGAGAAGGGCTGCTCGCTCCTCTCTGGTCTGTGAAGCCTCAGAACACACAGCAGAATACAACTTCTGTTCTTCACAAGGACTTTCAGGTGTGGGCCCCAGGCTCAGCTAATCCAGGGAGAAGCCAGAGCAATGTCACCATTGACTTTTCTGTGTTCAACGTGAAACACAAACCCGACATGCTGGTGAGAAGCAGCGCTTTTGTTGAAACCCCATCTCAGAGATCTCTGCCAGACATTTCAATCATTTCCTTTTTTCTCATCCCTACTATTACTACCTACTTTCCTATTATTACTTTACTGCTACTGGTTCCCTACTTTTTACTACTATTAATCCTCACTTTTGTAATCCCTACTATTATCCCTGGCAAGAAGATGATGAAATAAGATTCTGACCCTCACCAAAGCTCAACAAACAAGCGAAGCAGAAGTTATTTATTCTTATTTTGAAATCTCATGAACTTTAAGGTAATATTATGACTCTGCAATGGTTACAACATATCTCACATTGGCAGTTCTGCAGGGGGTTTATTTACTGAGTTTCCTTCTACAACAAAAGTACCAAACCGCACTGGCCTATAAGCAGACGGGTCAACTGAGCGAGGCACTGCCCTGCAGCAACCCCAAGCCTGTGCTTTCTCTCTGGGGACTTCTCCCCATAAACCCCAACACGAGCTGGGTTTGGGGGAGGCACGATGACATCAGAAATATTTGGAAGAGAAGAACTCCCAGAGTGCACAACTCCAAAGGAAAAAAAAAAAACACACCACCAAACCAACTTCTTTTTA
>JAVJGI010000002.1:14062896-14073046 GCA_035590275.1 Ibycter americanus
CAGACCCACCCAGTCCCTTTTCCCACCCACACAGGAGGACGTTCCCAGCTGAACCCCAGCCGAACCCCTCGTGGCTGCCTGCCCCCCGGCCCTCGCTGTGGTGCGGGCGGCTGAGCAGTACCAGGGCGGTGCCCGGGGGGTGCCGGGCGGGCAGGCGGTGTGTGGCGGACACCCAGCCCGGAGGGCAGCCCAGGCGGCGGGGAGCAGGGGCTCCTCTCCCCGTTCCGCATATGCCCGTCACCTTCCTCCCCGTGCAGGTGCTGGCATGCTCGCTCTAAAAATCAAAGCCTAGAATGAACCTAAAATACAGTGGTTCTTGCCATAAAATTTGTCAGAGCAAGTGCACGTGGCAGACAAACTCAGGAAGGGGGGTAAGACAAGGAATTCTTTAAACACACATATTTGTGGGTATTTTAAAGTATGCACCCAGGCTTGTGAATGAATCACAGCTGACTAGCGGCAGAGGGATGTAGGAGAGCATCTCTCTTCTTCCAAGAAAGGCTTCTACCTGAGCACCATCTGTGAGCCGCTCACCACACCCTGCATCTGTAGAAGAGCAAGTCAGCCTACTTCAATTGCGAATAGTAGAGCAAATCCACAAGCACAGAATCACCTCCTTTACATGCCTGAGTCCTTCCCGTTGCCTCCTCTCCAGAAGGAGAAGCTGGGTCCAGAAGCGGTGGGGTCACAGCAGCCCTCCCTGCCACACGTGTTTCTGGTCAGCCCGGGAGCGGGTCACGCATCGTGCACTGTCGTTGGGACAGACCTGCTGCTAAGCTCAACACAACAGGGTAAGAAGCTTTGGGAGAGACCCATCTGATGATGATGTTGACTGTTTGCAATCTCCAGTCACTCCAATGGCTGCACCACCGTTTGGTCTGTTACTCTCGGGCTGCTCCTTCATACTCTGAAGCAAGTCAGGGTTTTGCTTCTGCCTCCAAAGCAGGGTGCAACCTTGTACCGTGAGTGACCAGATCCACTTTTCTGTTAAATCAGCCACACTGCTTCTTACAGTGGTGTGAGAAGGAGATGGTAGCTGAAATGATAAAAACTCTATCATTTTTCTCGAAGAAAGCGTTGCCTGACTATACCCCAAGGAAGCAGGATTAGTCCTAAAGTGCTATGAATGTTAAAAACCTTATATTAACATTATTGTTATTCAAATCAGCCACAGGGAGAAACAGAACAAACAAACAAGCAAACAAACTCTGAATGCCTGAAATTAGGAGACAGATTCTGAATTAATAACAAATCCTACTGGTTTTAAATGGTAAAGTATATTGATTATCTGACCTGTGCACAACCAGGGCATCAATTAATGCTGTCACATACTATAAAACACATTTTATTACAGGTGAAAGGAATACACCCAGAGAAGAAACCAATTTACTTCAACCAGAAAACTGTGGACTGAAGAAGCTTTGGCAGCATTTTATTCCCGGGAAGGTGGGCTTTGGATGGTGGAGGCAAAAGGCACAAAGACCAGTTTACTCTTTAATGAGCACAGATGAAACATTCCTTACAAACTACATAGGGAGGTCTCACTCTGCACTGTTGGGTCAGGCAACCTGACATCAGAATTAAAACTGGAGCTCAAGCCTGCGGAAAGCAGGCTGGGGTTAGGCTGCTTTGTGTTATGTGCTCTGGCAGCTGCTGGGAACAGCAGGGGAAAGGTGGGGTTGCAGCTGTGCAGGTTGGTACCTGGCCTTTGTGCCATTTCTTCAGGTTCCTTGCATCTCTTGTATTGCCTCCTGCTTCTAAAAACCTCCCGTTAGCGTAGCTATTTTCCAACTCAGTTGTACTACAAAGAAGACATCGTGTGAAACAGCAAAAGGTACTGCTGCTGAAATACTTTTTGACATAAACAGGATTTTTTCCACCTGCACTTTTATCTTGAGTAGAAACGAACCATGTGTTGGCTGGGACTCCACGTGCCTCTGAAAGAAAACATGCTGACCCTCCTTAGCATATTAAGAAGGGTGAAACCACAGGGATAATGTAACCTGTATTTCAAAGGGAGACTTAAAACTCCCAGAGCCTGATGTTATAATCTTCATTCATATGATTTCTTATCTGTGTTGGTATAGCAGGTGGCCTGGACACAGAGGGGATCTGCCTTTAAGCATCCAAGTCCCTCACTGGTTTTAGCGAGGCTGCTCATGTGTTAAAAGTTGGACACTTACTTCAGTACTGTGGTCTTCAGCCTCTTTTGGTTATAGACACCAGTGGAGGTGCACTGAATTCGAATCTCAGCAGGTTTGGTTTTTGGGTTACTCTTTGCAGGCCAGTTGAAGTGTCTCCTACCGATCTCCAGAAAATCCTTTATTTCTGTGAAAATGAAATATTAACTTAGCTGAATTTGGACCCAAGTGAACAAAACACACAGAACTTAGATCCTGGGTTTATTCGGTTAGCAGGTGGATTAACAAGGCACCATGGAATGAGGCAGTGCAGAGGCTGTCAAAACGCAGTGCCATCACTGATGTGTGGCATACCACGAGTGATTCCCCATGTGCCACTATACAGTGGCACTTGCCTTGGCACAGCCACAGCAGCCACCAGCATCTCCTAAAACCCATGCAAGTCCTGACCATCTGAATTTCTGCAAGAGTGCTGCAGGGCCACACATCCATCCTGAGAGTTTAACTCGTAAAACCAACTACAATCTTAAATCAGCAAAAAAAGAAAAGAACTGCTTGGTATCCTGAATTTTTTACTTCCTGGAGAATAACTTCATCCTCAGCTTTTGACGGGCAAAATGTTGCTTCAAGAGTCCAGTCTGGATGTCAAGAAGGATTTCTCCTGATTAAGGGTTTCGGATGGAGTCCGAGGGATTCTCAGCGGGGATATTGATCTCTGATGTGTGTACACAGAGCAAGGCAATTGCAGGCAGCTGCATCCCTCTCTCCACCAGAGAGCCATCAGGAGAAGAGCAAGAGAAAGGAACTAGTCGAGCAGTCATTACTGCAGTCCTCTCCAAATGCTGTGCTACAGGTATGTTTAAGAGATCCTGGTTGTTTCCTTTTTCCTGCTTTAATTCCTGGGGATGCCCCTTCACTTTAAGATCCTGACACACGTGCTGGTCACACCCTGACTTCATGGAGGGAAGGAAATCCAGTTGAGAATCATCCTCAGGTTCATGTGATGCTCCAGAGACTGAATGTCCCTGTTCTCATCCAATGCTTCAATCAGGAACCTCTTCTCATCCCAATTTGTTGTGCTGAGGGGGTTGCATGGATCCAGCTGCGCTGCTAGGGGAGATCAACCTGAGACAACGGGACCTTGTTATTTTTGTACCTGGCTGATTACATACAAATTACTTCAAGAAGTGACAGATTTACTTCAGAAGAAATCAAGAAACAAAGTTAGCAAGCTAGAAACAAAGCAGCAGTAGCTTACCAGAGCTTGTTATCTCTCATATCTGCAGCCTCCTCACTCTGACAGATCAAGATGAGCAATAGAGGCTAAAAGTATTAGCTGGGGACACGTTTCTTCACAGCCCAAACCCTATAATTGTCACAGCTGCTGAAAGCTATGGATGGTCTTACATCCCACGATACACGTGGGGTGCATTATTCCGCTCAGTTCATTTGCGTTCACTTCCCCTCCTTCTTAATAACCTCATCTGGGTCACAGTGCCTTTACAGATGTCTGATCAAACACAGTGGTGTCAGAGTACTCCAACCTTATCAGCACCACATCCAAAAGGCAAAATGTGCCTATCCCAGTGCTTTATGGCCTCATCAGCTAATCAGCCAGCCCGCCCCGCTCCTTCAGGGCAGGCAGCAGCCTTCCCAAGGTGGCATGTCACATCATATTTCTCTATCACAAATGAGAAGTAAAACCTGCTGCCACTTGGCAGCTTTCCACTGCACAAGCAGTATTTCACAGGGGACACATTCAAAACGTTCAGTTGGAAAGTCTTCACCTAAGAGATGGGTGAGCTGTGCAGCTTCCTGCCACAGGACGCTATGGATGCTTAAAATGTATACAGGTACAACTGGATTAGGAGAAATCATCTTCCTGGGTGGGAGGAGGAAAGGGCACTAGCCTCTGCCCTGTCTCCTCAGAAGAGTAATGCTGGCTGCAGTGACAGGACCTAGCTGCTGGTGAGCAGATGTTACCACCGCTCACCTTGGGCAGCCAGGTCTGGCCTCTAAGAACTGGACTCTCTGATATTCCCATGTCTCTTACTGGAGACCTTTTACAGAGAAAAAGATTACAGCTAGAAAGAGAGAGAGAGAGATATCATGAAAACAGGGCAAAGACTTTTGACTTTCTAATTTTAAACTTGTAATTTTTTAAACTTCCCATTACCCTGGGGTAATAGCTACAGAGCTGTTCCAGAGCTCAGCTGCTCTGGGACTGAAGCCAGCTGAAGCCAAGACTATCAGAGTAGAAGACCTGAGAGGTGGCAACAGCATAGACATGTCCTCCTTCTCTCCAGAGGGACCAGAAAGGCAGAGAAGCCCAAACTGAGCAGCACCATAGTGGTTCACCCTCAGCAGGCGATGCCCAAAGGAACCATACTCTGCTCTTCCCCTCCTTTTGCTGCCTCACAGAGAAAAACAGCCCCGTGAGAGCAAAGCACAATGTTTTAAAAATCGTTCTCATCACTACACAAGAAAGGAAACAATCTCAATGACTTTTATGCTTTGAAATGGTTCCCCAGCAGCCCAGGGCAATCTGTAAAACTCATCAGAACTGGTGTGTGAAATCTGTCATTTTCTCTCTGATCCCTGTGAAGGCTTGGATGTTGGGGTGGGGTGGGGGGCACAGCTCCTAATCAGGCTTCTTTGCATTTCTACACCACCATCATCTACATTCTGCATTTGTAATTCCCTAATATTAACTTGCTGAGCTGCACAACAAATTCTCATCGCTCTTTGATGAGCAAGTGGAGGATTGGCAGAGGTGGAAGGCAGATTCACTGAGCTCTCCGGGATGTCAGAATAATAGCAAGGTGAACAATTTGTCCACATCTTGCGGATACATCTACCTTGTTTGTACGATCAAGGGCTTGAACAAAGGAAACATGACTAGTATAGTTCCTCCCCTGGATCAAACACATAGGCACCCATTCACTGCCACAGTGTGGAGTCAAGGTTCAAATTCACTTTTACAGCTTTACTAAGATGTCTTGACAATTCTGCCATAACATCCCATAGCAGCCTTTCAATAACTCTTTTTCTACTTCTCCGTGACTATAAAGGAAAAACATTGAGACAGAAACACCCTGCAAGCTGCCAGCATTTTTGTTAGTCTGATGGGGTGCCTTGTGCCACGGACCACCTCTCACAGAAGCAGCAGCAGTGAAGAACCTCCCTCATTCACTGCAATTCCCAGCCTGTCTTTTTTGCAACCTGGAGACTGAGAACATGAAACAACTACTGAAGTACTTTGGGAACTAGGGTCATGGGGATGGCATGTCAGCGTTCCCAGGTAAACAGCGCCGGTGCTTTCATAGGCACAGCCTCGGGTGGAGAGGAGGGAGTGCCCAAAGGGTTAATTCACGCAGGAAAAGCAAGCTGTCACAGCTGACACCCCAGCATCTCAGCCCATGCAATCCGAGTAGCTGGCATGATGGCAGCCACATTTCCAGCTGCAATTTCACTAGGTAGTGTGACCAAGAAGTAATTCAAGGCAGCTGCCAAGGTCCCTGGGTATTGATACCAAGTGATTATTCAACGTTTCCATGCAACAGTTGCATTTCTCAAATGATATGACAAAAAAAGAGCCTAAAGGGTGAGAGCAGTCTCCAGTTTTGGGCAGTGGTTTAGGGTGCTCGTTCCAACAAGCTGCTTCTCCATTTGCTTAGGAATCATTTTTTTTCTCAGATGATTAGGAACTTCCCGAAGCCAGTTTAACAAGTTTCATGTGATACGACGGAGAAGAAAGCAATAACAAGTTTCTTTCAGAGTGTCTTCTGAAGGACATCTACAGCAGTGTGTGCATGAGTGTAGTGTCAGGAGCTGGCATATATGAGTACTGCCCCGAGGTAAGTGTGAAACGCGCAGTCCGAAGCTATTCGCACACACATACACAAAACAGAGCTGCTGTTCAGCCATGTTTTCAGTCTTTCCAATCCCAGCCAGTGAGAGCTAATATGTATTAAGAAGTCAGCAGTGTCAGGTGCCACCAGGCTGAAGGAGCATTTTTCACACACATTTACTTTAGAAAGACTTAATTGCCTTGGAAATAAGTCACTTGAACCAGCCTCTCAAAGTTCATTCTGAGTATCCAGAGAGCAGGTACAGGCAGCTAGCAGCACTGCCAGGCTTTTTCATCCTGCCCGGACCATGCTAGATGGCCACTTTGATTGACAGTGATACAAATTGTGACATGACACCCACGTATGTGACATTAACACAAAATTAAAGCTGCGTCTAGTAATAGCTGCTTGTTAAACAAAAGCTTTTGCTTTCCTGTTTGCGGTTTTAATATCAAGAGGTAAAGCTTTTGCTGCCTCATGTGAAAACTTTCCAAATTCTGTCTCATTCCTGAAATGAAAAAAAAAAAGTGCACAGGTAGACAGTCTGATGAGGGTCTCTAAATACAAGCAACTGCTTAAGCTTTTCTTCAGCTTTAGCTATGAGGTGCAGAAACATCATGGAAGGATGTCTTAGCAACCTGATTGATAGTAGAAATGCAGGCATTAACATGCACTCCCAGCTGCATGGAGGAATGGTGAGCTCAAATCAGAAGTGAATTTCCTGTAAGTATGCAGTGGAAGGGTAAGAGCTGATTACTCTCCTGATCATGTCTGTGCTTTGAAGAGCTGGACGTGAAATGCAGTGCCGGCGGCTGTGGCGTGCAATCCACAGTGTAGGCAGGACTCCTTGTTTTAGCTGTGGGACGAACTCCTGCCTATGCTCCAACTTCTCTTCCCTGACCAGCAGTAGGTCTGTACTGGTAATTAAATGAAGTTACAGATTTTGCCAGTGTCACGTTAACTAAGGAAATGTATCCCAAAAGCCCTTATATATGGATTTCTCAGCTGAAAAGGAAGGGCAAAGTAACGTTCCCTTGTACAATCAGAGGGAAGTGATTATTTTATTAAGTGCGTGTGGCATTTCTATAACCTAATGGCAATATTCATCATAGCTGGGGAAGGTAGCGATGCTGTCGCTGCCAAATGCAATGAATATCAATACTCCTGAATGCTATAATTAATAAAAAATTGATCTTATTTATTCAGCATAATAAATGATAATAAAAACCAAACATTTATCAACAACGGATGTTTCATCCCATGGCAGAAAATATTTCACGTATTACTTCTGTAATATTTCTTTTGTGTGACATAATGTTAGTAGGAATGAGCTGCTGTCAAGATTTACAAAAATAAGACACCCCCCCAAAGTCACACTGAGTTCTCAAGCTCATTGAGTTGAAAATGAGACCAGGCCTTTGGTGGCTCAGGTGAAAACCCGCTTACAGTTCACAGGGTGCTACTCAGAGCATGCCACACACAGAAGTACCAAAAAACCCTCCAAGAAAAGGGTGTTATCACATTCCCATCAATTAACGAGACTACTCATGGAGCTAAAAGGGCTGAGTTCGCGGTTTTATTATTATTAACACAGTTATAGTTACATAAGTCATACGTAATGGCAGCGCAGAACTTGAATGGTGACATTTGTCATGCAAACAGGTCTATTCCTTGCTCCTCGCTCTTCAGATTTATTAAATAGATTTATCTAACTAGGGTATCTACGTTTCTTTTTGCTCCCCCTCAATTTCAGCGTTGTGACATCCTGCACATTACTCTGATATAGTGGCTAATCTCAGGTGTGTTGGGAGGGAAAAAGGCAATAAAAAGCTACGGCTTCTCAGTCTACAACAACTGCTGCTAGTACCAAGTATTGCATTCAGCCCACATAGGTGTTAATAAACAAGTCGAAACAGGGTTTTGTTGTTTTTGTTTTTCCTTTAATATTTGAAGCTCATGCTGTCAGCTATTTTAGAAAATATTTTTTCAGGTATTTTTGTGCAATTTAAACTGAGTAATAATGACACTTCAGTTATGTCAGGGACTGCAATATTTAATAGCCAAAATCAAGTATTTTTAATAGATCAGAAAGGGGTTGGGAAATCTGTAAAAGAGGGAGAAGTAAAAATAAGTGTTCTTCAGTTTAAATCCTGTTCCAAGGACTTTTTTTTTTTTTTTTTAACCTAAGAAGTTTCAAAGCCATCGTTCAAAATCATTAACTTACAAGCAAAATTGCACACCAGGTAGGTTATCTTCATAAGCTTTCACTTGCTATTAGTTTTCTTCACTGTAGTTATGATGCACATTTATGAAATCTTTGCAGAATTGGGCTCTAGTTGTTTTCTGTGCTCTCAAATCAGACTACCCTTTACACGTTAGAGTATTATCCTTTCGTAGACACGTAAAATTATTTCTATCTGAAAAATCTCAACATGGAAAACAGCTCAAGGAGACTGTGCCTGCCTTGTACTTTATTATTTTATCCTGTGATTTGTTCCTTATCACCACATTTCATATGTGCTTGACAGCGGGCATAACAATTATAACAATTGCAATTGTGCTAAAAATATTTGTAATTTAGTTTCAAGCTAGACTCAATTCATAACTAGAGAAAGGGAAGAAGTAGGGAGTACAATGCAGGATGCCTTTGTAAATGTTTCCTGTTGGCATTATCTATTATCTTAGAATAGATATTTGTCACACATTGCAGAGATGGGACGAGAGCTATGCACCCATCCCAAATTCCGGGAACAGTGCAAACTGGACTTGCCAGGGAATGGCGTGCATTTATTTGCTTGCTAGGAAGGCAAATGTTTGTGGCTTCCCTTCCTTCATTCCTACTGAAAACCAGATGGTCCCATCCTGCAGCCTTCACTAACATAGGTGAGGTGCTGCTCACTGTAGCACATCACGGGTTAAAGATGACTCCCAGTTCAGGTCAAATTGCAATAGTATTACTATAGTGCAATTACAACAAAGCACAGAATAGTGCTTCATCAGTGATAGTGATTCTGATCCCGGGAAAACAAAGCTGCCACTGCAAGAGTTCACTGCCCAAAGTGTGAACATGCATGTCTGGTGAATTAAGACCATGGGAGGCACCAAGCTCCCAGCCCTGCACCACAACAGATGACAAGCATTGCCCAACACCACTCCTGAGGCTGTGAGCACAAATATTGAGTGTGCAACGAATGTGCGGCCTTCCAGACCCGCTGCAAAGCCACCACTGATGTCAGTCACTGGACTATCTACAAATTATATGGAAAACCTAAGATTAATATTCTCATTAGACCCTATAATACAGCATCTCAGATTAATATTCTCATTAGACCCTATAATAGAGCATCTATATAACGGGCACCTTGTTGCCCATTAGTTCATGTTTACCAGAAAATGATGGTGTTTATCAGAAGAGACCACTTTCTCCTCAACTGGAAGAGCAAATTAAAGCAGAGTTTGCTTTGTATTTCGCACCCCTCCCTCTGTCCTTCTATGCGCCCACACTTAAGGGCCCATTATCTTCTCCTCGAAGCAAGGGGGCTATGGATGTAGCTACCATAAATAGTAATGAAAAAGGCTCCTTTTAATCTCCCGTGCGCTGATAGTAAGATAACAGCCTACTTATTAAGTACGAAGGCCAGACTAGGAGTTGCACTAAAGTGAGCAGCGTATTGTCTCCGAGGGATTCATACGCAAATGTTAAAGCATTGCTCTGTGTCTACAGTTGATGATTAAAAAGGAAAAGAAGGAAAAAAGGCGCTCTCGCAGCACATGCCTCCAAGCCACGCAGAGCAGCTCCAGGGCGCCCTCCCACCCCCACCCCCGTACCCTCGGGGGTCTCTGGGGAGCAGCGGGGGAACTGCCCTCCATACGGGGCCAAGCGGCTCCGGGGGCTCAGCCCAGCCCCTCACCCTGCCCTCCGGACTCGGGCCCGACGGCTGCGAAGCCCTGAGCCCTCGGGAGCCGACCGGCAGTGCTGCCGTGGCTCGGTGTCGCTCAGCTCCCCTCAGAGCCGGGCCTCCCCTCAGAGCCGGGCCAGCCCTCAGAGCCGGGCCACCCCTCAGAGCCGGCCTCCCCTCAGAGCCGGGCCACCCCTCAGAGCCGGGCCGCCCCTCCGAGCCGGGCCAGCCCGCCGCGCCGGCCGCCCCGCGGAGCGGG
>JAVJGI010000002.1:14073354-14102399 GCA_035590275.1 Ibycter americanus
TGGCACAGGGGCCGGGCCCTGGGGGCAGGCAGGGGGTGCCAGCGCCTGGCTGGCGGGGCGGGGGGGAGGCCTCAACTTCTCCTCATGACGGCCTTTCCCTCCCCCTTACATATCTATCTCTTCATATTATTTTTGTCTAGAAAGGAGAGGCCGGGGTGCTTGCCGGGAGCCTGGCCATGTTCTGAGGGAGGCCTCCAGGATTCAGCTGGGATCCAGGTGTCGCAGGTGTGCGTGAAGAAGTCGCCCTCCTCACGTCTCTGTGAAGCTCTTGGTAAGGTGGCTGCGCTTCTCAGTACGCACAACTGCATGACTGTAAAAGTATGCAATGGTCCCTGTTACATGTTTGAAAGCGAGCCTTGCCTGCCCGGTGCGGAGGTGGCAGCGGGTGGTTCGGAGCGTTCCTTCATCTGGCGAGGCCTCTGTGGCCGTTCTGCCCTGGTGAGACCCACAGGGAGCCCTCAGCACCATGACGTCATGTGGGCCACGTCACCCACTTAATCTTTGTATACCGAATTGCAAAGCTCTTTACACCTGTGTGAGTTTGCTGCTGCATCAGAGGAGCAAAGTCCTGTTATAGCTCATTTCCACTTAAAAGTGTTTGATGCTGCTTCTGCCTTTTTTGCTTGCTTTTAGCAAGCTGAAGTTTCCTAACATGGAAGCTCATATGATGCGTATCGAATTTTTGTTCTGGAAACTCACTGCTTGGGAAATAGGAGTGTGAGATCGATCTGTGTGAAGCTGTCTATTTCTACCCTGGAACCCTTAGTTTAAAATATTTACATTCTTCAATTAAAATTTATTCCTAAACTGAGCATTTTCCTTATTGCTCCAGTTCATTTACATCAGATCGAAACAATGCGTATTTGTTTATGGTGTCTGCACAGTTGGTACTTTAGTATTTACTCCTGAAGCTTAAACAGCACGGTGGCTATGTGCCCAGTCAGCTACTAGGGCTCAGCTTTTGCATGGTAAACAATGATAATTTAATCACTTGAAACTTTGTGGGCACATATAGTTGAAAATAGACTGGACATCTCTAAAGATGTTATGTCTTGGAAAGCTTAAAGTGTGACTCTTTTTCGTTGTCCCCCCCTTCCTTTGTTTCCAAGTGCTTTGGTGGAGGAGAGAAAGGTGATAAGCTGGTGGCCTTAGTTGCCTCTTCCTTGTCTTGGATGATGCGGTGTGGATGAAGCTGTGTCTTTCCACTAGACGTGATAGTGGTATGGTTAGGGAACTTGCTGCTTCTGGAATGTGTATGTGTTAAGGTTGCAGTTGGCCAAAGTCTTTTATTTTAAAAAGTTTTTATCAAAAAAAGCAGTTATGGCAGACCTAAGGGCAGTTGCTTCCTCTGTCAGCTTGGAGTTGCAGATCTGAAACTCGTACTTGTATGTAAACACTTGCAGGATGTATGTATGTTGTAGGATGGATGTCTTTTTCTGCTCTGTAGAAAATTCCTGGCTCATGCAGAATTAGAGTGGGAAGAGGCTTTCCTGTTCAGCTCCAGCAATGGTCATTTGCCATTGAGGCTGGAAGGCCTTTGTGTATAGTCTGCTTCTGTTTGTTATTCTGAAAAAACCTGGGGGAAAAAAAGAGGAAATAAGTGGTAAAGGAAGGCTAGTGGCAAGGGGAATGAGCAGTAAGCCAAAGAGAGGGACCTTGTAACTGGTACAAGAAGTTGCTGAGGAAATTCAGCCCTGAGGAGAGGGAGTTGGCATGCAAAGAAATTACAAAAATGGCAAAGAGGAAGGCCCAAAGTCTGCACAATTGTCTGCCTGGCTATTACTGCTAAGTTATTAATTTCTGTACTGTGGAAGAATTTTTCCTTATGTTGCTAGTGAAAAATAGTGGAATTGAAGATGTGGACTTTATGTAAATGTGTTTATGGTCTTTGTTCAAGATATGAGCAAACCATGTTTTAAGTATAGTGCTAACTTCCTCCTCACGTGCCCATGAGTAAGTTATGTAAAATGTTGCTATTGGAATGCTATTGGAGAAAGTGTTTCATTATACAAAGGGTCGCCTGCCACACTTTTGTTTCACTTTTCTGAAAGTTACACCATTTCTGTTTATAGATAAAAATAATTCTCTTCAGTTTTAATTTGATGCAGGACAACTGAAAGATTTTACTCACCATTAATTACAGTAACCTTTTCAGTCTAAACCACTTTTTTTCCACAACTTACCTGTTTTTTTTCTAATACATATTAATTAAGATTGAAAGGTGGCATATTCTAAATGTCAGTGAAAACCCTGTCCCTTAAATTACACGGAACTAAGTATTTGTCAACAAGATGTTTACCAAGGAAGAAGTGCTTGAGATTAAAGGCAGTGAGTTCTGCCACAAGTAACTTCTGCTTTTAACAGTGATAATGTGTAGGTACGATGTTGAACTTACTTCTTTCTGAATCATGTTGTCTTAGCTGGTGGTGCATATAATTGTATTTATTGTACCGCTGTGGTTGCAGTTCCCAGGAAGGTTGTTCTACTTTAGAGATGTCTAAGAAATTGACATTGCCACATTCATACAAATTTAATGTTTTCTTGCCTGTGGTGTTTTTCCTTTTATAATAGCCTTCCTTTTCTAATTAAAGATACGTTCTCCCTCCATCCCCTACTGGTTTGCAGTGATTGTACATAACGCTTAATCATTACCTTCTAAAATTATTGCAAGATTGTTAATCCTATTGATAATTCAAGGGCTTATGACTGTTTAGTCAAATAGCACAGCGAACAAGTGTCAAAGACTTGCATGAAAGCATTTCTGCCTCTCAGACCAGTATTTGATGAAAACATGGGGCTGCTATTTTTTGCCTTGCATCTTCACTGACCAATAAGCTTGACATTTAATAGTTGGTGCGGTTTCTAGTCAGCTTGGTGACGTCTCTTGCTTTTATTACATCTTACAAGTTAGTTTTCTGGAGTAGAAATGAAAGGGTGGACTGGACGTAAAAAGGAAGAGGAGATACTGTTTAAAGTTAATTTAAATATCATAGTACTAGCTTAGTTGGAAATGTCTGTTCATTTTTTATCTAAATTGCAGTCTTATGCTGCACCCTACACTATTATTTCTTTTAATCATGAACATTTTGTGTACTTTCAGTTTTTCCAGGCTGTGTACTGTGTGTGAATCGCATTTTTTCTCTTAATGTGACTTTTATCTGTAGCTTGACACTGCTCCCTGCTGCTGCATTTCATGCTTTGTAATAATTAAGAGTAAAGGTGATGTGGTCTGCCGATGAGACGTGACTGTTGGGATCAGAGTTATATTTTATGTAAAAGGTCCCAATAATTGCCTTATTTTCTTAGAATTCAATTGACAAGCAAATTCCAATCTTTCTGGAAAAGCACTATTTTTCTGTATCTTCTAGTAAAGAGCTCTTTTAGCAGTGTGTTCAGCACGCTTAAGTGTAGGAGTTTCTGCTATTTTTTGCCTAGGTCTCTTTAGTTGTATGCATGTCATGCCATGTAATCATGCATGATTATAAAGTGCTTTCAGAAATGGTAGTGGATGGGTTTGGGAGCCGCATCAAGTAAGAGACTGTTTTCATACCACATATGCCATGGAAGGGTTTCCATGCTTTTCACCCCCTGCCCCCTTTTCAGCTATAGCTGAATTGTACCTTTCCCGTGAATGAATTAAGATGTCTAAATGCCCCAAAACATACAAAGTAAATGGAAAAGTAAGGTGGTGGGTTTTATGATGTTTTGTTTGTTGGTTTTTCTCCTGCAGTTGGTTGTGATTGAGTGGTTTAGATTGCAAGCTCTTTTTCATAGAGATATACTTGTAAGGTACTGAACGTCTTACCACTATCAAATCCTTGAATATGACTGACTTTTTGTTTTTCTTTTTCTCCCTTTGTAGAATCATGGCAAGTCCAAGAACAAGGAAAGTTCTCAAGGAAGTCAGAGCACAAGATGAGAACAATGTGAGAAAATTATAATCTTCTTTAGATTAGTTGCATAGACTTGAATTTCCTTTTTACCTAACTCAGATGTATGTTGTGGTCTACTACAGCTGTTGTCTTTATAGCACTAGGATGGCTAACTAATGACAGTGTATAAATTTAGATATCTCATATTTCTGTTAGTTCCGGTAACTTTTATTCATATACGTATTATAATACATTGCTGTGTATTTAGCAGGAGTCTTTCAGGAGTTCTACTAACACTGTAACCCCTGGAGTCTGCTAAACAAGTGATGTCTTGAGCACAGCTTAACATAAAATGGTCTTTTTGTGGTAATCTGATTATATGCTACTGTAAATGTGATAGCGCATGGACAGGTTCAGCTTTATTTATATCGACGCATTAAACCTTGAATGGTGATTACAGTCATAAGCACTTAAGTTGTTGCACTGTATGAGCAATAAAGCTGTTTTTAAGAAAAATCTCTGTTTAGATCTGCTATCATTTACTGCCAAGCTGCAGTATGACTGAATAAATGTTCCAAACTTTAAATGTTGCATCTTTATTTTGCCAAGGAAACCTCAGGAATTCAGTTTGGTTACTTTCTCCTCCTTCAAGGCAATATGGAAATGAAATCAAGTTTGCTCGTTAATTTCAATTTGCTCATCTGTATTTCCTCACTGGTTTTTGGTAGCTGGTACACTGATTTTTATAATCCAAGTCAGGCAAGTTAATGAGTATTTCTTTCCGTGCAGCATAAATAAATATTTGAAGGAAGCTTATGCTGTCAGGGGAGGTGTTTCCAAACACTACAAACTCTCCCTTCTGACATTATTTTCTGTGTGTAACATTTTCATGATTTGACTTTTTGAGCTGTACTGTGAAAACTGCACATGAACAGGTGATGGCTGAGTGCTAGAGATAATTGTTTTTCTCTCGCAGGTCTGTTTTGAATGTGGTGCATTTAACCCCCAGTGGGTGAGTGTGACCTATGGAATTTGGATCTGTCTTGAGTGCTCAGGAAAACACCGAGGCTTGGGAGTTCACCTCAGGTCAGCCTTTCAAGTAGACTATGGACTGAGTTGGGTTACCTCAGGGTGAATTATGGGCTGTGAACACCGTGTGTTGTTTTGGAAGGGTATAGAATGTCTCAAATCTGACATTTCACTGGCATTTTTGCTTCATGCTCCTCCCCAAAGCGAGCTTTACTCTCTAAGCCTTGTCTGTAATTAGCCCGGGGGTGTGCTGCATCAGTGTGGCTATGTTATGCCCAGTTCTAGAAGGCAATGTCTCCAGCTACCTCCTGAGGTTGTGCGGTGGTGTTTGGTAATACTGCAGTAGTCCTTGTACTCTATTCTTTTAATCTTGTATAATCTTCATTGATGAAAACTGAAGTAGCGCTCAAGCAGCTTGACAGTCAACCAAAGAAAGTCACAGTATGCTTACAGGATGGTTCTATAGTGTATGCAAGTGTATAAACCACTTTATTCTGTTCGGGAGATTTTTTTTTTTTTTATATAAATGATAGGGTTTGCGTTTTTCCAAGAAACATATTCGACTGACATGGGAATCTATGGAATAAGAACTGTTCTGTGTTTCAGAGACTCACTGTGTGTGTGTGTGTGCATGTGTATATAACAGGGGCAGAGCATGGGATAGTTACTCCAATGATAAAGGGAGAGAAAGTCCAGGAGGGAAATGGCCAAAGCAAGGAGGTCATTCAGAAGTACGTGCTTTGCTTTTCAAAGAGTGATTTGAAACTCATTAGTGAATAGAAATTGCATAGGAAATGAGAGTTTGGAACTATTCCATATGGTACATGAAAGAAAAAATGAAATTACTGAGGTGAGGATATGATGAAGGGTATGTCTTCAGGGACAAAAAGAAAGAAATCAGTCAAGGTACAAGTTTTCAAGAGCCTTCTTGATGATGATGTCTCACTTTTTTTTTTCCACCACTATGACCTTGTATTTAACAACAGGGTACTGTTTGGGTTTTTTGTGGTTTTGTAGGGTTTTTTTGTATTGCTTTTTTTAATACTGTTTAATGAGCAGTAGCAAGAATTTATGGCTCAAAGCAGAGATGAGAAGCTAACGGCAGTCAGAAATGCCCTGGGATGAGGTCAGGTTATAGGGTTCGCTGTTTCAGGCAGTTGAGCTGTCAGTACTTGATGGTTGTTGTGAGCAGAAGCATGGAGTGGGACAGGAGATGGCCTCGCAGGTCACTTAAGTGTAACTGTGAAAACACAGGAAAAGAAAATTGCAGAGTGAAGAAGTGTGAGAAAAGTTTCTTTTATATAGTGGGTTAGATTAATTTCTGGACTTGAAGAAAGCTGCTTTTTCTGTCGCTTGACTTCTGTTGACTATCTCCTTTAAGTGCCAATAAATGGCATGATGTTAGCTTATTTCAATGAGAATCTGACCACTTCCTTACGATGATTTATCTGTCTGTACTTGGAGAGTGTTCTCTAACACGTTTTTACTCCCAACACTTGAGATAGTTTGTAATAAGGTGGGGGTGGGTTTTTTGTCCTTGCTGATATAGCAGGAAATTATAGCAAGCTGTGATTTTAATTTTGTTAAAAAACCCCCTGTGTTTCAGTTTTGTACGTTCTGTAACCATGGACAAATGGAAGGATATTGAGCTGGAGAAAATGAAGGCTGGAGGTAATAGCAAATTTCGAGAGTTCTTAGAGTCTCAAGATGACTATGATCCCTGCTGGACAATGCAAGAAAAGTACAACAGCAAAGCTGCAGCTCTTTTTAGGGATCAGGTAAGTTCAGTTGTGTGCCTGTGTCCTCATCCCCTACCCTCTGAAAGTATCAAAGTACTTTGTAAACAGTTGTTCTTGAAGTGGGGGCTGGTGAGGAAGGGAGTAGTGTAGTAACCTTTTGAACCTCTGCAATGGTTCTTGAAAGGGGTAAGTCTTAGAGTGCTTCTTCCAGTTCTTGTAAGAATTTTCATTAACAACTTTCTCTTCTGCATTTGGTGGAGGTGGCTTAGATTTTCACTGCTACAGTTTGTTGCAACTATTTAGTCAGTGGAGCTGTCGCAGTCCACAGTAGACAGTTTACTACTTTAGCAATACAGTTTTATCTGAAATGATTGTTGATAAATCTGTTGTGGGTGCAGTAACAAAATGGTAAATTAATTTGCCAAATACTAGCAGGCCTATAAACAAATAAATCAGTAATTGTAATGGCATTATCATTTTGCGGAAGTTTGGAATTTCCAAAAATGAAACGACAAACAACTTGAACTCAGGAGCTTAGAGACTTACAAAGTGGTAAGAAGGTACATTCTGTGCTCAGTGGGATATCCATGCAGCTTTGAAGTTTGTTGTGTGTTGTCTCTTTGCATCTTTAGAAGTTGCTAGGAATAGGAGATGGTTGGCTGAAGCAGACTATCATGATGACAGTGAAGAATTTGTAAGTTCTGTGCTGTAGGCCTTTTAGTGTGTGAAATGGGGAACTATAGGATTTCTGGGGCAAGGCCTTTGGAAATTTATATTAACTTGCTGAAGGTATGACTTGGATCAGAGGAACGGTATAGGGTGAAGAGATGAAGTTCAGGTCCTTTGTTTGAAGGAGGCAGAGAGAACTTTTAAATTCCATGTGTGTGTTTTAGCTGCCCTACACCAGAGTATAAATCCACCTCTTTCTATTCCTCCATTATTCTGTGATTAGTGCTTATATCTTTTAATTAATCTAGTCTTTTCAAACCAGATTTGCCTGTTTGAAGAAGTCGCTTAAAATCAATCATTTTGATTTTAATGATGCCAGAAATAAAATCAGTGTTCAATTCAACTTTACTTGGCTTTCTTGTGGAAACAAATTAATTGATCTATGCAACTGGCAGCAAATTGGAGAAATGACTTGTCCTTACTTTACAGGATCTGTGTATAACTTGTATGAAAACTTTGACCTAGCATTCTTGATTATTTTCCTACCTCTTCTAGGTAGCTACCATAGCTGAAGGCAAGGAGTGGTCCATTGAAACTTCTCCTGCCAGGAACTGGACCCCACCTCAGCCTAAAATGTCTCTCTCTTCCACTCATCGGTATGTATTTTTGTTATCTGATGTTGATATAACTACAGCAGCATCAAAACCTGATGTTCTAGGGTCTTCTGTTTTTATTCTGTTGATGGTGTTGTCTGAACAAGCATTTCTTTTGCTGAAGTTCAGGAATACGAGGTAGCAGGGTTTTAATTTCTGTAGTAACTCTCACCTCCTCCACCTGAACCTTAAACCATGGCAGAGACAAGTGAGCAAGAGTAGAGAACAAGCCACACTGTTTTTATCTTGGCTCGTAATGCACCTTGGACTAGTCATCGTGTCAATCACACGTAGTGTGTCACAGCCTTACCTTAACTACAGTGCTCTTCCAGTTCGTGATTGAATGCCAGGGAAGAAGAAACAGACTTTTTCTGTGTGGTGGTAATTACTCACAGGAGCATTGAAGCTGAACTACAGCAGTTCTGTTTTTCTGCTTTTGCATGCAGTGTTTATTATTCTTTGCACTAAGGAATCAAGTTAACAGAAAAAGCACTTGTAAATCAAGCAAACAAGCACTTCATGCCTAGTTGTCATCTGACAAGTTCAGGGGCTAGCTGTAGGCTGCATAGCATTGTTTGGGTCTACTGTTGCTTTATTCATTCAGTACTCCAGTGGCTTTTAGTGGTTGCATTAGAGTTCCCTGCTTGATAGATGAAACAAATAATCAGTTTTGCACCTGTATTATGATGATATATGTCAAGCTGCACTGCTGAGCTAGTGGGTTTTGCTTTTTACGCAGTTTGATTCTTAAATCTTTCATTTCAGTAGTTCTGCTGGACAATCTCAGACTGCAACTGCCTCTTCAGACAAGGCTTTTGAAGACTGGTTAAATGATGATGTCAACTCCTACCAAGGGTAATGCAGTATTTATTTTTGAGTGCCTGGCCCTCTAGCATAACAAAGACTCGGATGTTATACTGCAACTACACAGCTGTGATCCTGATTCACTAGTTAAGTTACATCTTGTTTGCTATTGAAAATATATTGATAATATATGATAAAGGATAAGATGAAGGAAAGTACCTCTTAATGCATTTGCATAATGAAAATTTTTTAATAGCATTGAAGAAAGCTTGTAACTCAAAACATTGCTGTGGTGGGCTCCAAACAATGGAATTTTTAGTGCATGTAGTATCTTATAGTGATTTGAGTTAAACAGGGGTATTTATAAAGCTAACACTGTTTTCTTCTTTCCTTTTCCCATTTTTATGTATTGCTTTATTAGGATTTACTCAGACTTCTGATATCAGTGATTTGTTAAACATGGAGAATCATTAAGACCATATCAGCTTGCATAGGGGACATTTTAATTTGCAAGGATTCCCCAGTGGATCCTTGTTGCTGTTATGTCTTTATGAAGTGAGTAGTTTTGTATTTTGGGTGCTGGCTGCTTTAGGACTTTTTTTTTTTTGCCAGGTGTATTTTAAAGTCTGTTAAACAATTGTCATTTTTTCACGCTTGTCTGGTTTTTTAATGGTTTTAATGAACACATGCTAATACAGATACTGTTTATTCATTTTCTTATGGTAGTGGCCAAGAGAATCGCTACGTGGGGTTTGGAAACACAGTAAACCCTCCAAAAAAAGAGGATGACTTCCTGAATAATGCTATGTCTTCATTGTACTCGGTAAGAAATCACTTTAAGCTTTCTGTGACCTGAATTACTGTCGTCTTCTTTTCTATCCCATTATGGGAGAATATAAGTGGAGAAGAGAAACTGAAGACTGTAGCTAGATAGAGACATGTAGAGTATTGGTTGTATTCTCAAAGAGCAAAAAAGATACTGATGGACTTCAAAAGGCAAAACGAAGGGAGAAACTTGAGAAAAATTGAGGAATTACGTCTGATACCAGTTCATAGAAATAAGGAAATGAGGCTGTAGGAATAGATTAAGAACTAATACTGAACAGGACTTGGAGAAAAAAAAAAAGTAATTACCTGTTGAGAATAGCAGTTAGGCTGCTCATGCTCTAAATAGATTAACCGTATTAGGCATGTTCAGTGGAAAACAACTGAAATGTGTGTGTATAAGGGTGCCGGAAGCCCTGAGCAGTGATGAAAACATTTCAAATACTTGTGACAGGTTGTGAAAAGATAACAGCATATGGTTGAACAGTTGTCATGATTAAAGTAGAGATTGTGAAAGATGCATTGTTGAAGGAAAATGGGAATAAAGTTGGAGGCTGCGAGGGACAGGCACATTGGTGCTTTGATAGGCTGTGAAGTAACAGTGCTGAACAATATTTGGGATTTCAAGTCACACTGGAGTAGAGTAAGGTTTTCTTCTAGGGTTAGTGGCCAGCAGTCTTCTGCAGATCCTCATCGGTCTAAATATCCATACCAGGTTCCATTGTTTGGTTGAGTTTTTGTTTGGTGGTGTTTTTTTTTTTTAAAAAACATAGTAATTTCAGTAGAACAGAATAGAAAAAGATAATGCCCGAGTCTTTGAAGAGTATTTCAGGTGATCCCACAGGGTGCTTAGTATAGGTCTGCTGAGTATTTTCTAGGTATGTCATAGATTGTAGGTCAGAGTTCATATTAGAAGCCACATCTGTAATGTACTGCAGATGTGCTAAGATAGTGAAGGAGAGATGACACTGTGTTATCCAGGTTACTGTCAGCCATTATTTGAATACATGATCTCATTGAAACCTATGATTAAAATGCCCTCTTGTGACCACAGATACATACTGCAGTGCAATTTTAAGTCGTTTATGATAGTGAAACTGAATATTTGCATGCATATTCATCCTGGTGAGGAAACAAATTTTCCTTCCACAGTGTATGATTGTTTTTCCCCACACATGCTACATTTATGTACATACATTATTTTCTGCTGTTACATATCAGAAGGAGCATTTTCTGTAGAATTCACACCAACTACACTATCCAACTTGTTCTGTAAAGAGCAGATGTAATTACAGTTTAGGTTTGTCTGGAGTCTCTTGAGGCTCTGCTTGACAGAAAAACTATGAGACACATCACTTTTGCCTTTTTTGCAGTTGGTGACATAGTTATCTTCCCATGTTTCAGCATAGGACAAGAAGGGCAAATAATGAAGAGACTTCAAAAGGATAGGCAAAATTTTTTTTGCTTTTTTGAAAAGACATTTCCTCAACCTAAATATGTGGTGTAGTCAAACGAAATAGAAGGGGTAATGAAAAAAAGATTCTACAATTTATAACCTTTGTATGGAAATCTACCCAAAAGGTAACCTGTTACCAAAGTATCCACACTTTAAACAAAACTTCTACACTTTGATGGAAATCAAATTGATAAAAGGCAGTGGTAGACATGGATATTAACCTTGCATTCATAATGCTATGTTTAAAAGATTCTGTAGCACAGTTTAAAATTAGGTGGCGATGATCTGCAAAGAAAAAAAACCTTGTATCTGTTTCTTCATTCATTGTTATATACAAGGAGAACCACAGATATAGTAAAGGTTTTTTCTGTTTTTTATCCATTCAAGTAGGGTGAGTTTTTTCCCCACTTATTTTACTGGGCAGATTCTGGATGAATGAGTTACTAACAAGAACTAAAATCTAAAGATTTGTGAGGTGGTTTTTAATAATTTTGTTTAAAAAGAAAATAATCATTACAACCACTCTGCTGCTCTACTTTTTTAGCTGTTTTTTAATCAGTATCTGGCAAATCAGTAATTAGAAGAAAACTTTTCAGATGCATTACAGAAGACTTTTTAAGAAATGGGTAATGGTTTTCAGATGTTCCAAGAATCAGTGAGGCAAAATAAAGATTTGTTTCTTTTGTTTTTAAAGATAAAATTTGCAGGAAACAAGTGGGTTGAAGCTTTATTACGGAGTGGAAAACTGCTGAATGGGCATTTTATGAATTGATGCCTCATTTTTGAGCACTGATTCTTCTTTTCTCTTCAGCTTTTCCAGGCATACATTTTAGCTACTCGTTGATATGTTTTTTTTGTTTTGGTTTTTTCCCCCATCCTGTTGAAGCACCACTATCTGCTTACTAAGGTTTTAATGTCTTTTTTTTTTCTTTTACTTTACTTGAGGGGGAGAGGGGAGGGATTTTTTTTCATGTATCCATTTTCAGTAGAATAACATCTGAAGCACTCAGGTTTGTTCAAATTGCAGGTGTTTGGACACAAATAACGAAAGTTCACTACATTACAGTTAAATGAGAGACTGTGATTTTCGCTCTTACTAGCACGTATTTCTTGTGACTACAGGACAAGCTGTATGGGAGGACATTTTGACTTAATTTAACATGTAATATTGAACATGTGGTTGTTCACTAGTGTTATTCACACATAGCTTTTGACATTCTCACTTTCTTTAAAGGGATGGAGCAGTTTTACAACTGGAGCAAGCAAAATTGCCTCAGCTGCTAAAGAGGGTGTAAGTAAACAAAATTATTTCAGTGTAATTCTTGTAAACTCAAAGGTTCTGTTAGTGTTCTAATAGTGGTGTATCTTTAAAAGTATTACCAAGACAAACTAAATTCTGCTCTTTGTGTATCCTTGCCTACGGTAATAGATGCATACTGAATGTAGATCTCTGCCTTAACTATTTCTCATGTTTCTGGATAGACACTTTGTAAATTTGTCCACTGGATGTAAGCATCAAGAAATAACTCAACAAAATTTTTTATTATAAAGCAGAAATTTTGGTCTGTGCCAAATAAGATAAAATTGCATTCTTCAGCAGGAATTTAATACCAAGTTACAAACTGCTGATGGTGTTACAGTTTTTCTTTCCTTTTGACTTCTAACTATAGCATTTTTATCAGTTTAAAAAGAAAGCTTGTTGGGCAGAGGTTGTGCCCAGAGGGACACTGTAGGAAAAACAGGCATGGTCTTCATGCCCTGCATGTTCTGCAGATTTGTGCATGTAGATGACAATGATTCAACCAACTGTAGGCTAAACCAAGAGGAAATAAAAACTTATTACTTTTTACATAGATGGTGGTGGAAACAGATTAAGTATTTTTGTGGAAATAATACATTACAACTTTTCTCAGTTTTGCTTAGTATTCTTCCAAACTTTTATGAGTGTAACAGTTATCTCTTACTTTGGGTGACATTATGAGAGGCAAAAATATTGATACTCATCCACATTAGCCCACCAAGGTCTAGTCTATATTGAAGACCCTTTCTTCCCCTGGCTGTATGTTGAGAAAGACTGATGCTTCTCCAGAGCAGTCTGGAATGCCAAAGGTGGTGAATATGGGTATTCTCTGTTCACTGTGAAATTCTGGCAAAGGTCCTTTCCTCTTGGAGAGGATCACACATTCAGAAATGCTGCAAGAATTTAAAAATCAAAGGTTTTATTCCTAATAAGCTTGAACGTATGTGCTTCTTTTCACAGGCTACCAGGTTTGGATCTCAAGCAAGTCAAAAGGTGATTATAGATTTGGCTCTGTCTTATTGACTGTAATTGGCTTGAAATGTCGTGTATTTGCCTGCACCAATTGATTTAGACTTGATCATCAACAGACCAGTGTGTTTTTCCTTCATAGTGCACAGTAATTTTTAGGTTCTAGCTTTTATTTCCGTGGGAATTGCAATCAACAGCAGTGATCAAATTAAGCAAGAAATAAAACAGTGGTACTCTGCTGTGTATAGTTGTTGGGTGTATTGGAGAGACAGTAGAATGAAATGCTTTAATTCATGCATGCTGGCAAACTTAAAATACCCTTGTTTTATTTTTCTGAACCTTAAATGTGGTCTATCTTGAAGTAGTTTTCTTGGTGATATAGTATAATGCAAGCCATCTTTCCATTCCTAAACCCTAATAAGATATTACAAATGTGAACTGCTTGATACTGTTATTAAATTAACCTGCTTGTGTGTATTTAAAAAAAGTAACAATTGCAATAGCATTTCCTTTTTCAAACCAGGGTTAAAACAGAGACAGTCAGACCTGAATTACACAGAGCTCTGACATAAGCAAGATCTGTTTGCCTGGAGAAGTTTTAAATTCAAATGTAAAAATGTGTAAAAGAATAGGATTCTCAACGTGCCAAAGTTCTGAGTGAGAGAGGGCTTATGTATATTAATATGTGGTGTAGGGAGTTTTACTTTGAACTACAACTCTTTTTGTACGTATAACATTAGTCTGGCATGCGTAGGATGGTATTGCTCAAAACAAATGCAAAACTGCAGGTGTTCGTGTTCAGACGGATATATGCAGTAGGATTTTAATACTCCAGATAGCAAGCCAAACTTGTGCATGTTTTGCAACACAAATGTCTTGTTAAAGCACCCAAACTTGCTACTTAGAAGCCTGAAAGTATCTGCTGCTTGGCTTAAGAAAGAAAAACTTAAATGTTACACACGTCTTCCTCTTTCACTCCTTCCAGCGGTTTGCCTTTTAGAAAAATGTTCTTTTTTTTGTATTATTAGCAAATGTAAATATAATACTAAATGTAAAAGCTCATCACATCTACTGACGAGGACCACAGCAACATGGGGCTCTAGAGTCTAAGCTGTGTTACTGAAGCTTAAATTTTGTTCCTGAAACATCTCATCCTTGGCTCTGTAGAACAGATTTAACATCTTTTTGATGTAATATGTTGTTTAAAAGTATATTTGATGTCCAGGGACCAAACATATTCACTGTTTGTCTTGTCAGTAGATGTTAAAAGTTAGAAAAGGTTCATGCTACTTAACTTGCCTGAAAAAATGCTGCCAATTTTTTGCTAAAAGCTGCTTCTACCTTCCTTGCTCTTTCTCTTTTGCTGTCTGGGTAAAGTTTTGGGGCTACAAGCAGCAGCCAGAGCCGGTAACATCCTCACATATATTCTTGTGCATGGACTCCTTGTCACTATTCGTGCTGAATATGTGCATTTGCTCTTGAGCTGTCTTTTCCTTTTTTTTGCCTTAAGTCAAATCTGTTTAGAATAATGTTGTGTGTTTCATACGGTAGTATTTCTTCAAATCTACTTAATATAGGTTAAATTGGATAGAGGTATCCAAGCTCAGTGATCTCAGAAAATACACTGTACTTCTGTCCATGCTCTTCATAATCACAGATTACAGGATTTCTGTTTGCATGTCTGATTCAGGAATGCAGCATACCAAGAACTACCCTGGTGTGGTGTTTGAAGGCAGACTCTTTTAACAAATGCCCTATTGTGTTGTGTTTGTAATGGTAGTTAGGATGTTATCCTAAATTTGACAACAGTGAAGATGAAGAAGTGATTCAGATGGAAACACAATTGTACACAAATCTTTCCTTGCCTTATTTACAAAATTATGTGGTTGAGTAAATGGGGTAACACAAGAATTCTTCCTAATTCTAGCAGTGATCCACTTAGCATACTTTAACTGTAAGTCGTAGTGTATTGCACTCTTTATTATATAACATAAACAGTTTTTCAGGTTTAATAGACTCTGAAGGATTTTTTCAAAGATGAAAAATCCACTTTCTTGTTTTTCTTAAACACTTTCTAGCCTCACTTCTAATGGTAACAAGCCTTATGTGATTTGCATTCACATTTACTAGGTGGAAATGGGGTTACCTTTTGCCTTTGTCTTCTCAAATAACTTTTGCACTGCTAAGGAGTAGAAGTATTGGAGATAATGGTGGTTGGGTAGAAGGGAGATCCAAGCAGTGTTGTGGCTAAGGGAAAGGCTTCTTACACACTTCTGAGTCTGTGGAGGAAAGATATTCAGGGTGCTCAGTTCCCAGGAAACACATGAATGAAGGCTCACAGCCTAACCAATGTTAGCGGTAAGATATAAACCCTTAGGAAATGAAATGTCATTAGTCTCTGCTAATGTTTAGGAATAATGTTTGTCTGGCAAGTGTATTGG
This sequence comes from Ibycter americanus, assembly GCA_035590275.1. Lineage (NCBI taxonomy): Eukaryota > Metazoa > Chordata > Aves > Falconiformes > Falconidae > Ibycter > Ibycter americanus. The sequence goes on from JAVJGI010000002.1 coordinate 14,089,112, forward strand.
CCCTTTTGGATTAATTGGGCTAATGCAGAAGGTCGTCAGTATAATGTGGCAATTCTGAAGAAAAGTTTAAGTCAGTCAAAGGCTTATTATGGTAGTAGGGAAAGGAATGATTTCAAATGAAACCTTTGCAAACTCTGTGTCCTTGTGAATACTGTCTTATGAAAGTATTTCTGTGATTTGTACTGTAGGCTTGCATTTTTGTAAGATGCCTCTGAAATACAGTATCCTTATGCATTTTGTTCTGGATTGGAATAGATTTCTGAAGTTCTTTGTTTTCTTTCCCTGCAAACCTGGAGCTTTGAAAAAGATCACAAAAATCTTCTGCCACAGCTTTGGCTCTTGTGTATTGCCTAGAAACAATTGGGCTGTTATTAATCGATGACAGTACCAGCGTTACAAGACAGAAGAATTGGTGAAAAATTGGCCAAAAAGATCTAATTCTACATGTAATTCCATTTCTAAGGAAAAGTAAGGGTGGATGAAGTCTGCTCTTCCAAATATTCAGCTGTAGGCATTAGCCAGGGGCCCATCTTCTAGGTTGTTGCTGGTTGAACCATTGCTTCTGCTTCCAGTGCAAGGTCAGACTTTGCTTGGGCTCTGGGCATCTTCAATCACCTATTGCCATGTGCATCTGTTTTCAATTTATTTTCTTTAATGTTTTCTGCAGCACTGTACTGTGTGTGCTTTTCAGCTCATTCTGCTTGTATGAATCAAAGCTTAAGGCTTCATGTGTTTTTGGAGATACTGCTGAGAAATTAGCCTGCAGAAGATGTTGGCTGTATTTTTTGGTTTTTGGGTTTTTTTTGTTTATACTTTTATCCAAAGGAAAATATAACTGACTTTGTTTTTGTTTTGCTTTTAAATAGGCATCAGAGTTAGGTCAGACATTAAATGAAAATGTTCTCAAACCTGCACAGGAAAAGGTAACTTTGGAACTAGTTAAATTACTTGCAGAGCATGGTTATGCTGACTTAGCGATGGATTGTTTCCTTCTGCCAGAACTGCCCAGTTTGTCAGTGCATCCTTCTGTTTTTTCATATATGAACGCAATAGCTAAAGGGAAACATCAAATAACTCAAAGCTAGTATGTTAGCAAAGAAAGGTTAATGAAGGTAATTTCCCTCCACCAATCTTTCTCATATCCACCTGAGTCTTGTCGCATTCTTCCCTGTTACATACTATTTTATAGATTTCGTACTTTCAATAATGGAAGATGGGACAAGATGAAAACGCACTCTAAAAGGATCTGAAAATCAGTTACTAAAAAAAAAATATATTAGTAGTAGCATCTTTGAGTGTTAATTTCATAGTGTTTTACCCATCTGGCTGCCAGCATTATTTTAATTCAGCTAAGCATCTTTGAGCCACTGTAGTTCATCTGCTGTCTCATCAGGGACAGTAGAATTCGGGATAAAGTATATGTTTTAAGATGAATGGGGACAGTTTGTCAATAGAAGTAACATCTTCCTGCAACCTTTATTTGGTATTTGTTCAGGATATTCTGGTAGTCAGTTAAAACCAAGTTCTGCATGCATTCATATGCAAAGTGTGTCAGTAACATTCTGATTAGCTGTTCTAGTTAATGTGTTGTTTCTAGGAAAATAGTTTGAAGCAGATTTTCATCTTCCCTTTAGAATTGTTGGTGACTAAAAATGTGTGGCTAACGGCACTTCCAACAGCAGTTGGAAGAAAGCGCACATGCTGACCTTGGTCAATACACAGTCACTGGTGGGCATGTCAAAAAAGAAGGCAGTCTTCTTAAGTGACTGGTGATCACAGATACTACAAATTTTAGTCAAAAATTCTCCCTAGTGTGAAACGTTGCTTTCCTGTTTCATGTGTTTTAAAGAAAATATGCTTTTACATCTTTCCCATTTGGCATGCATTTGTTCTCTGCTTCTCGAATTTTGGATCAGCTCCAAAATTATGATGAAGTCTTTTCTGAGAATGTGGTGCTTTACTTACCTATGTACCTTTCCCCAGAATATATTGGTATTGATAAAGCAGACTACTTTTGTTTTCATGAGAGAAGCAATGCCACCACTTTGGGATATGGATTAATTTTCAGTTTGAAAAGAATGGTTTTAATCACATTACAAAATAATATCTCTTGCATTACCTTTATTAATTCAACATTCTTTCCGTAGCATTTCAAATCACAGGAGAAGACTCTTAATTGGTTTCCTAGTCCCTAGAATTATCCACAGCTCATTTCAGAGTGCTTACGTGCCTTATTTTCAGGGTTATTTTTAGGGTGTATTTCCTTGAGCTGATTTTCATTTTTTAGGGCAATTTAATGAGGAATGTTGCATTCTATATTAAAAAATAAGTTTATTTCCCTTACGATGTTGTGCTGTTAGTTTTAAATAAGTTACTTTCTGAAGTAAGTATTCAGTGATCACTGCCCGCCACATACATGGTTATATGAAGTCACTGGCTTTGGAGCAGCATTATTTTCGTTATTTTTATAGAGTATTAATTGGTGAAAGGCACCAGTTTTATTCTGGTTGATCAAATCCGAAAGCCTTTTTAATATTTAAATAGGTATATATAAAGGATAGAGAGTAAAATGAATCTGATCGGTTTTAATCTCCAAACCAAATATTTTTATATTTCAAAATATATTCGTAAAATCTCACGTTTGCAGATTTTTTTTGTACTGGTGTTTTTATGCTCAGCATTAGTGTAATGATCAAAACTGTATGTGTATCAGTAGAAAGTTCCCACAAACTTCAAAGGATTGAGGTTCACTCCATTATAAGTCAGTGGGCTTTATATGTCATTTTCTTAACTTGGTTAGTTTTGACTTAAGTGTATTTTTATTCACTTTCAGTTTGGTCTGTTGTTTTGGGGTTTTTTTTTACACTTTTTGTTTTTCAGTAATTCTTTGACTAATTACCAATACTTTGATTCACATAGGTGAAAGAGGGGAAAATATTTGAGGAGGTCACCGTGGGGGTATCACAGTTGGCCAGCAAGGTATGAAGTGGCCTGCCTGTCTTAAAGGAGGCCAAACAGTAAGCCAGTCTCCATATTCTTATGAAAAGTTTGTAGTGAGACAAAACCACAATGCAGCTTTTAGTCTCTGCTTGCGCTGAATACAGAAATTTTGAAAGTGTAATTTCAGTATGCATTACTTCAGTTGGGTTATTAAAAAGCTGTAAGAGTGTGATGTCCTCGTAATAGTTTCACCGAGGGCATGATGCAGTTATAAGACAGCCCGTGTCCCAAACACAAAAAGAAAATGTCTGCTAGAGAATATGGAGACAGCTTGCGTACATTTGTACGGTTAAACTTACTAATGTTCTGTACCTTCTTTCTTTGTCTTCTTTTGCTGTCATTGCTTGGTAATGTGGTAAGTGCTGTCTGCAACTGCTCAGTACAGAATTCTTGCACAATCTAGTAGCAATTTTGATAACTTCTATTGTGTTACCTGGGAGGGTCTGTCATTCTAGCTCTGTGAGAGTCAGCACTGGAAGCTCTATCATGTACTAGCTTAGTTCCGTAAATGTTGGGAATATTTGAATAAAAGAAGTAATGTTACCTGTTCTGTTTAGAGCCTGGCAACTTGAAGTCTGAATTCTGAGATTCATCCTCCTTATCTGTGACTTAGAATGCTAACTTCCATGGGTGATACTTCAGAATTTGTGTTTCTAATCCAATGCCAGTCATTATAATAACCCCCAAAGGATTCTCCTAGCGGTCATATTTATACTAGAACTCAACTTGTGGCCTGTTTTACATGGGCAGTGAAATAATACTGCTGAAATGGGGTGAAAGTAGTTTTGTAGGACAGTAGAAATATTAAATACTAGTTACATGAATCATAACATCAAAGTATCGGTACTGTCATTAGGCTTAATTTTATGTAAGGAGTAATTCCAGCATTTTTATTAAGGAAGTCTAGGAGAGAATTCAAAAGCTCTTACTGACAAAGATAGGTGAAAGAACTAAACTTGACCTACTTTCACATCTTCCAGCAGCATGATGCTGTCAAATGTTTGTTCTTTCGATCAACCACGTAACTGCCCGTCAAAAATATGAATAAGTTGTGAGTGTGTTGTGGCTTTTGCTGTTGGACTTGGAAGAGGTGTTGGTTCAGCCCAGATGAATGGGGTGTCTTTTCTCTAGGTTCAGGGAGTTGGAAGTAAGGGATGGCGAGACGTCACCACTTTTTTTTCTGGGAAACCAGATGATAATTCTGAAAGGTATTTTTTTGTTATTGGTTTCTGTGTCTCTTTAAACGCATAATTTTATCTCCTGTGTGTTCTCTGCAGTATAGTAGTAGTAGGTAATTTTTAAATATGAAGAAATTATTCTGTCTTTGCTAGTAGTCCTCCTGTATGTAATACAGGAGGAATTCAGTCTAACTATTTGTTTATGATAGTTGTTAAACTGAGAATAAAATAGTGTGTGGCACCTTGGTTTTAAAATTATTCCAAATGCATACCCCCTCGCCCTGGGCCTATTAGTACTTAAGGCTGTTAACAAAAATCTATGAATTGAAATATAAGTTTATGCTATTTGGAGCAATATATTTAGTTTTTCTGCCTTTATCTGCAGTTTTTGTTTAAACAAAGGGCAGTAGCGTTATAGTTTTCTTTGTGATCATTTATTTTTATGTTTGTCATAACTAATTTATTTCTACCTTTTTTTTTTTCCACCCCATAAAAGACCAGCTGAAGGAGACAGCTACCAGAACAGTGGAGGGGAGGGCTACCAGAACAATGCTGTAGATCAAAGCTTCTGGGAGACCTTTGGCAACTCAGATCCACCAAAAGCTCATAAATCTCCAAGCAGTGAGAGTTGGACCTATGTGGACAATTCCACAGAGAAGAAGAGCTCCGATAGCTGGGACGTGTGGGGCTCGGGAACAGTCTCCAACAACAAGAACAGTAACAGTGACAGCTGGGAAAATTGGGAGACCAATTGGGAAAACACAGGAGGGGAGAGCAAGACCAGAAAACCTCCTAAGGCAACAAAAAAGGCATCTTCAGCTGATGATGGGTGGGATAACCAGAACTGGTAGAACTGTTAACCCTGTTTTGCACAGCTAGGGAGGGGAGGCTATGCTGGCTGATAGAGGGGAGAAAGTTTTACACGCAACTGGAGTATCGTGATTGACCTTACTGATCTGTTACTTTTGTGCTTCCCATTCATTCTTCTTCTATCCCGGTTTAGGAAAAAAAAAGTAGCATCAGAATCTTTTATTACATAAAGGTGGCTCTCCCTTTTTTAAGGATAGTGATAACTACATTCTCCTTGCACTATTGAAGCTGAGTACAGTGACTTTCTTAACATGAGTGTTCAAAGGAAAAAAATCAGTGCAAGCACACTTTCATGGCTCAACCTTGCATGTGTAGATTAATAGGTATTCATCCAGTCCTCATACAATTTGAGATGACCTGAGGTGTTTAATGCAAACAAAGGACAGGGTGTATCTTGAAAGGACAGCTATTAAATAAGCAAACTGCAGTTGAATAGATCCAGTTCAAATGCCTTACGGATTGCGCTGACCATATTATGTCTGGCAATTCAAGATGGTTTTTAAGATACTGTTTTATTGGAGCTTTGTTTTTAAACTTTGAGGTTTGGGGTTGTGGGGTTTTTTTTGGTTTTGTTGTTTTTTTTTTTCTTTTAAAACGTATATTCTCCCCTTAGAATTATAAGGAATCTAGAGCTAGGTAATTATTTGTGTAAACTTATAGTTTTGACCTGAGCTATCAAGGGATATCGAGAATGGCTCTACTTGCCCTTCCTTGCTCAATGGGTTAAGAGTTAACACAGTGCAGCTCTCATACACAGACAAAAGACAAAGTTGTGGCAATCTCCTTCCTTACCTACGCCCTTCTCCCAGTCTGAGTATTCTATATAGTCTGTTTTTATTCTTTCTTCCTTTTACCCATCTATTTTATCTATTCTGATAAAAATGAAATCTTTGTTGCTTGTGGCCTTTTGGACATCTGTTTGGCAACTTGGCAGTGAAACAAATTTATAAAAAAGATTCCAGTAAGAAAAAGTGGGTGGAAAATATGAGAACGTTGAGGAGAGAGGCTGGCAGCAAGCCTCTTTCAAGATGAGTAGATGTCTGGATTTAATAGTAAAATTTAAATTAAGCAGATGTTTTCCGAATGAATCTTTAATATGTCAGGCTGTATCTCTGTTTCTGTCATGTAGTTCTCCACATTTTCTTTCTGGATCTTGTTAAAGAAACACTATTTTGGAAACTTTAGAAACTCCTTGTCAGCATTAAGGAATGGAATAGAAGATTCACTTATATCTGAGTTTTGACCCAACAAATTGCTTTGCATGACACAAACTGTAACTTCTACAGAAGAACTGTGACTTTAACAACAAAGGTGTCCTGTGTATCCCATTGTATTTTTGGGGTTGGGTTGTAAACGTACACTTGGCCCGATAACAATCAGCTCGCTTGAAAACTTCGAATCATGATGTCATCATGTAGTCTGCTTTGCTACCAGCATGGAGTTCTTTACTGTGGACCCTGTAAATCTTAATACATACCTAAAAAGCCTTTTCTTTTTAAAATTAGTTCAAGCAAGCAAACAACCAACCTAAGTTACCTTAAATAATGCTTCATTTCTCTTCACAGAGGTTTTTGAGCTTATAGTAATATAAAGAGGTTAAAAAGGAAGGAAAATCATGAATCACCTCAAAAGTAGCAGATATTAAAGGCTTAAGTCAGAGTAGAAGTAGCTCTATTTATAGCCTGATTCTGTATTTCTATTAGTAGGATCTTTCAGATGGTGAACAAAATATTTTTCTAGTCTTCTCTCACCCTGTCCTGCAAGAGTTGGGATTTTTTTTTTTTTCACCTTGCTTCTCCTGACAGTGTGGTCTCTGAAGCTCGTGCAGCAGGACCCATTGCTGCTCTCAACCCGAGCACTGCTCTAGGCTGAGCCATCTGAGGCGCCCGAGGCATTCTTGCTGGCAGGCTGACCCTTTGGAAGTGCCGAAAGCACAAGACATCTTGGTTTACAATCCTGCTTGTGGTACCGTTGGTGGAAGTTTACAGCCTGACTGTAAAACGAGGATTTTTGTTCTGCTTTTTCTCCAGTTCCAAGTATACCTTTGTCATAGCTCAATTGCATGTCAAGCATAACTTTGTATTTTTATGTATACACCTCTGTTGCCTACTTGTCATTTGTCTGCTGCCCAGTACGAAACTGTAATGCATGTACCTTGAAGGCAGTGCCGTGTGGTGTATGTGAAGTGGCACTGCCCCGTCCTTGACTAACGGTTAGTCTTTGTGAAGTGTTGCAGTAGCGGTGACGGCAAAATGCGCCCAGTGGGTTGCACTGTCTTGACTGCTGGTGTCTGTCCGGAGTGATGTGAAGCTGATTCAGCTTCCTGTGTACAAATTTATTACAGTTTCTCCTTCATAAACCTCCTGAAATAGCTCATAGCAGGATAAGCTTTATTTCAGTTCATTCAATCAACAGTATTGTGATGTGTACGCGTACGTTCTCCTCAGCTGTGTGGTTTGCCTAGGAGAAAACTGGTTTATTTATATATCACTTGCAGCTATGATTGGCATGAGCCATTTGTTTTTTCTTCTGGTTTTATTTTTGTATCTCTTCAAACTTTGTTATAAATTAAACTAAACAGCCAGAGCCCTACTCAGGCGGAAGCTTTGCGTAGTGATTTTTCTTCCGGTTGAGAAGACGGTGACAGAACAGTTGCAGTCTCTCTTTTTGCAGTGCTGTAGAGATGCAACAAAATGCTACAACTCCCAGAAAGGTGTTACTGGAAGATACTAAAACTTAATATAATGGCAGAAAGTGTAACTGTAGCCGCAAAACTAGTATACTGACTGGTCCTAGTTTGACAGGGAAATTATTATTTTTTTAATGACTTGTCTGAATCTAAACATTTTTCCATGTCTTCCAGAGGAGAGGATGAAATGAAAACATTTTCTTTTGCAAAGCCTGTGTTTTATTGGATTTTACTTTTTTTTTAGAGTAGGTGGCTGGGAAGTTTCTGCCATTGGGAGAAATGCATCCAATGAAGTTGTGTGTGTGGAATGAGTGTTTATGATTTAGACACTTTTTTTAACCCTCGTCCCCCCTGCAAATCCTCTTTTTCTTTTTTTCCTTTGGCCTGATCATGAGCACTGTAACTGGGGGCATTGCGTGCAGTCGGCTGGAGCTGGGGCCACCTATCTAAGTGAGGGTACGGCCGTGAATCTGAGTGAGCATGAGGTTTGGCAAGGTGTTAGTGTCACCGTGTGCTTCACCTGTTTGCTGGATGACCAGGGCTCTGCTTTCCTTTCAGTCCCACACTGCATTAACGTTTTTATGTTGTACAAGCCAAGTGCCAGGAGAGAGCACAGTAGTTGAAATGACTGCTGCAACAATTGGACATTACAATGTTCAGTTTAAATTTCTTAGTGTTTCAAACTCTTTTATGTCTTTGTATGGCTTCAATTTTGGAAAATACAGAGCAGCTGGATTCCTACAGGTAGTCTGGTATAAGAAAAACTTGAAGACATTCAAACTGTGCCACTTGCAAGAGAGTGAAAGTCTTGAAGAATGTTCCCAAACCAGGAAACTAATCCTAGGAGTTAGGAATTATTTTACAATGTTTCATTTGTGTCTTGAAACCTGTTAATAATTATTACATTTCAAGAACTGCTGTCCAGCTCTCCCTCATGGTTGACACCTCAAGGATAATGCTGCTGCTTTTATTTTCCAGACTGTGTAACATTCCATGGGTTCATGATGTATTTATCAGTGTAACCGATCTGTGCAATAATTTAACAAGTGTAGGTAAAACCTTTGTTGTTTAATCCAGGATACATTTAAAGATACAGTGGTCCTCTTGGAGAATGGCAGTCTACCAAGGTATTTCAGTTCTCACCTTACTTTGGCAATATTAAGTTTCAATGATCCTGTGAAGAAAGGCTTGAGTAATCAGTGATTTAAACAGAAATGAAGAGACATTTTTATGTCCATTATTAGAGTTTGATTGTAAGGCTTAGTGACCTCTGGTAGAGCCCTCTCTCATTTTCATGCCAGCAGAAGTGGTCAGTATGGAGTACTGTATCTTTAATTTTCCTGATGTGTTTTTTGTGAAGTTCACGGGAATGGCAATTTCAGTGAACACTATTCCTTGTTCTGTAGAGTGGTACCGGATTTGAACTGCAGTGTCATCTTTTAAAGAGCATTACAATAAAGCAAAGAGATATGGAGCAGAATGGTGTTTAGCCCTTTTTCAGGAGACAACTTTAAACCCAGGTGCATTAGCATAGCTTATGTGGCCTTTTGAATGGTTAGTTCTTACTGTGGTTAGCGTCACAGGGCAAACTCAAACCAGGATGCTTCATAATTAAGGAAGTAGGGAAGTATTGTTACAGTATGAGCACAAAATTGTCATGTTGGAGGAAGGTAACTGACATTAACAGCATGAATATATGTGTTAATGTGCTGTTGTCACACGTATTCTTCACTGCCAGTAGTGGAGAAAGGAAGCTGCCAGTGTAGATGACAGAGCCAAAAACAGGTGTATCATCTCTATATTTCATTGGAGTTTCATCATCTAACTTTAAATGCTAATTCAAGATCCATTTGAATTAGGAAGAGTTTTAAGACAACGTTGGTTGCCTCTTTTATTTAAAGAGAACTATAAAATAGAAATCAAACTGGTTGCAAATAGATGGATGTACTTTGAGATTTTTATTAGCTTGTCTACAAAGGCACTTATCACAGGAGAAAAAGGTAACTTTTAAAGCAGTTTTCCAAGAAGTGAGATTCCTCAGACGAGTCCTTCAGCTGGTGGTGGATCTTCACATTTGGATTCCAGTTTCCTTCATTAGCCACGTGAGTACTCCAGATGATTGATGACTACACTGAGCTTTATGTAAATTTTAAATATCTTGTATTATGTCCTTGGTTAGCAGGACTGAATCTTACTTGCCTTGTAGAAGCAATGTAATTGTTTTTCACACCAAAAGGTGGACATTTGGGTTGGGTAATGTCACTGGTATTACTCCACTGATACGCTGTGTCCCTTCTTGCCCTAACACCCTGTGTTAAGGGCTGCTCTGTGAGCTGGATGTAAAGTTTTCAGCTGGGATGACATCCAAGTAAACAGGATCTGCTCGTTCTGGAGGGAGGTTTTTGGCCCTGTGTTCTGACAGCATCTGGAGGCCAGTGACCTCGGGATGTACGAAAAGCCACGGAAAGCAGTAATGTGTGTCGTGAATTTCAAGCTGAGTGCGATCAGCAAAAGCTGATAGAAAAAGGGGAGTCTGTAGACCAGAAAATATGGTCATTGACTTGAGGGAGAACAGATCACTACTACAGTTACGATGCCCTCCTCACTTCTGCTGGGTGAACGTTTCTTTGTCCCTTCGCAACTGTCATCCTTGCGCTCTGATCCCAGTAACATAAGCCAGTGCAGTTTAAGCTGTTTGCTGTCATACAGATGTTTATGTAGGCTTTCGTAGCAGACGCAGGCTCAGAGATGAATGCCTAGGTTTCCTGGGGTTCACAGCTCACTGACTTTAAGGAACCAAACATCAGTGCCCTCTGAGGTGCCTGAGCAGGCAGCGGGGATGTGGTGTGTCCTGGTTTCCCTTCTCGTGCACTCCACCTGCTCCAGCAGGTCCATGAGCCAGCGCTCTGCCTTTCGCAACATGCTTTTGGCTCTCTCGGGAGCTGCTGCCCACCATTGCCTTCCCTAAGCTCCAGAGGCTCAGACCAGTGCGCAGGTACCCCAGTACCAAACGGGCATCGGGACAGGGTGAAGGCTGTTCCCCTCTCCTCCGCTCTGCCAAAGGTTTGTGGGATGTGGCCCCTGGGTGAAAACTGGAAGTGCTGTAAGGAAAGTGAAGTGAAGCTGGGCTGCCCAGTTGGGAAGCTGTAAAACCCAAAGCTCATGCAGCACGATCATTCATCACCTGTAGAGTCACGGATCTGCACGGAGGCCAAGCCGTGCTGCCTGCCTGCCTTGGCTCTGGCTCTTTGTGCTCTGTCGGCAAGAAGCTGCATCTCATCAGTAACGCGGGAAAAGAAGGGTTCACCTCCTCTTCTCAGCGAGTCACCGGTGCTTTAGGCGAGGTGAAACCGCTGTGTTTTTCTATCCTCAAATGATGCTTTGCCTCCTGTCTCTGACTTTCATCAACACTGCCACAATGGCAACATTTAAACTGGCTAAAAATGGAAGAGATGAAAAATACTGAAAAGACCTCCTAGGAGAAGCCTACTTGTACTTGCAATTGCTGAAAACAAGTGGGAGAGACAGAGTCTCTCTGGTGGGGCTGGTTACAAGGACTGCCAAGAATACAGCTGTGTTCTACCTCGCCAGGATTATGAGCACTGCTCCAGCAGGAAAATCCAGTGCTATCAGCTCTTCACAGTTTGTAAACCAGTTTTTGTCTTCCCCTTGAAGTTCTGCCAAAGCGTGCTCCCCATTGAGAGGTAGTTCCGCATTGCTGAGGCTGTTCAATTTTACAGGAGATATATCGGCTTCTGCCAGGAAACACAGGAAGGCTGGAGTGTGTCCTTGTGAAAAAAATTTCCACCATTTCTGACTGAAGTGCTGCTGCATAGTATCGGCAGTTCTTCACTGGATTGCTCAACTTGCCTTAAATACAAGTGTTTGACTACCTAGGGCAAAAACCACTTGCATATACATTTTTTTTCCTACTCTGCTGACATGGATGGTTAATAAATGTAAATTGAGGTGCCAGGCTATGTAAAGGCTGTTGTGATCAAGGTCAAAATAGGAATTTTCTTTGCAGAAACCTTTCTATGTGTTATTGCATAGAAGCTTGTTACAGTTCCAGACTGAATTGCTCTTCTAACTCTGTGTTCACGAATTTCCTGTTGACTTCAGCCATCGGCTGTCAATTTTGGGGTGTATCTCGATGCAATACAATGGATTTGAATTACCAATTTAGTCCATCTAGACAGGGCTTAACCATTCAACTCAAGCTCCGCGGTGTTACTGCAGTACAGGAGAGAATCTGAATCTGAGTGCTTGCAGGTCTCAAACTTCTTCCCCATGCCAAGGTGTGTCTCTAAGACTGTCATAGAACTTGGTATGGAGCAGAAAGCATATCAAAGAAGTGGAATCAACTACTTGTGTAATCTAGGCTGCTAGTGATAGCCCAGCTAGTTAAATTAAACCTTTGCAGAACAGATTTATCTTTCTCCATGTCTGTTAAATGCCTGTCCTCTCTGTGATGGTGGTTATGAAGGAGTTTTTTTTTCACCTGTAAAAGGCCACGCACACCCTGGGCTCTGCCCATAGTGCATTCCAGAGGCTCACCTGCCTTTCTCCGATCATGACCCATCTCCTTCCAGCACTCACAAGGCACTGGAGGTGAAAGGGCTCAGCCCTGCTTGGCCGCTGCTGCCAGTGGAACAGGAGGTGTGACAGTAAAACTGAAGCTGATGTGTTCTGGTGAATTATGGCTGAGCATCAGTGCCAGTGGGGAGCACTCGTGCTGTGAGTAGCTGCTGCATGGCACCAGCTCAGGACCAGTAAATCTTCCTTGGGCTGTTGTCCATTTGCTCATGTAGACTTAACATAAGCCGGGCTTTGCAGGGTACGTTCCTTAGGCTTAAACTCCTCTGGATCAGTCCCAGTGCAAATCCTCTCTCACACTGGTTGTAATGAAGGACCGGGGCAATGTCCCAGCTCACATGGAAGATGCTCCTCTTGGAGCCTGTGGTCAGAGGGATGCTGCTGGTGAAAAGCCTCACTTCTTCCTTCCTTCCTCTAGAGGGGATTGTGTTACTGTGCATGGCTGTTGGAGGAACACCTAGCTGAAATGAGGCTTGAATAGCTGGATGCAGGGTGAGAAATGCATTCCTGCTCGCATATCTGCTTACCTGAAGCCACAGCCTGCCCTCTGCCTTTGACTTCTGTGCTATTAAGCCTACACGATGTGAATTCCTCTCTTCCAACCACGCACACGGACTCCTTTTGATTTTACTTGCTACCTTTGGATTTTAACACTCCCTGCTCTGTGGCTGAGTGCACCAGGCTGGATGGAGCTCAGGCAACAGCTCAGGCTGTAACAAATACCAGGTTCTAGGCTGTTACGTGAACCCCCATTACCCTGGCCCGCCGCTGTTAAACCAGTGTAACAGCCCTTTCTTTGTAACGAGGGAGCAACAGAGCTGTGGTACGGAGCTGGGACAGGCCTGTCCTCTCCATCACTCCTGGTACAGGGGTGGCACAGCTGGGACAGGCCTGTCCTCTCCATCACTCCTGGTACAGGGGTGGCACAGCTGGGACAGGCCTGTCCTCTCCATCA
>JAVJGI010000002.1:14102499-14305783 GCA_035590275.1 Ibycter americanus
CAGGCCTGGCCTCTCCATCACTCCTGGTACAGGGGTGGCACAGCTGGGACAGGGCTGTCCTCTCCATCACTGCTGGTACAGGGGTGGCACAGCTGGGACAGGCCTGTCCTCTCCATCACTCCTGGTACAGGGGTTGCACAGCGACAGCCAACAGTTCCCTTCAGTGGATCGTGGCAGGATTACCCTTCCCCTGCCAGGAGGGGTTCCTTTGGCTGTGTTCAGTGCAGGCTAGTTGTAATAGCACAAGACTGGAGACTTTTCCATCTCTGAAGCTTGAGGGTTTCTTCTCTGGGAGAAATGTGGATCTAGAACTGGCTACTGCAAGCACCGTGCAGCGCCTGAGGTGGCCCTGACCCAGGTGAGGGTTTCCAGACCACGCCGGAGAGCAGCTCTGCAGTCTGCTCCTCCTGGAGCCTTTGTGCAGCTGGAGCAGCAGAGCTGCATCTCGCAGACCCCCGGAGTAGGGATCGGGAAGTCTCCGTGTCCCTGTCCGAACAGTCTGCAACACCTGACTACGATCTTAAAAACACACTGAAGAGCCTCACCCTGAGGGCAAACTCACCTGGCCCACTTCGAAGTCTCACACCCAAGCACTGGCATGGGAGCAGAAAGGACTATTCCAAGTTTTTAATGTTTCTTCTAATACCTGTTGAGGAGTGGAGAGGTGAAGATGATGTAGGTTCTATGTCTTGTTGCAGAAGAGTGTTTCTTTTGCTGTTCTTTGTTCTTTTTTTTTCAATGAAAACTTTTATTAGTTCATTATGAAGGTAAGTATTTGGTGGTGTTTTCATTAAAACTGCAGGTCCTGAAGCAGTGCAATTGTGGGAGAATTTAAATTTTCAGGCTTTTGGTTTTTTTGTTTTGTTGTTTTCTTGTTTGGGTTTGGGTTTTTTTGGTGTTTTGTTTTTTGGGTTTTATTTTTGCAAGCTAAAGTTCTACTCCTTGTAGTTTTGGAGAACCATGACTGGACTGTGATTGTTTAAAGTTTTAAGGGAAACAAAGCTCCCCTTATTTGCTGTTTTGAAGCAGCCAGATTATTCTGAATTATGTTTGATTGCTTGGGGTTAGCAGTCCTTCTTTTCTGTGGAAAGAAGCAATATATATTGCTCTAACATCCAAATTTATTTTCTGGAACAAAATGAAGGACACTCAATGACATGAGAGCTCCAGCTTAGATTTATAACTTGCTAATGAGAAATTGCTGAACAACATGCTCATTTTCTGCCACTAGAAAGTAATAAATCTTCCCAAACATCTTGGGCTCGAAGAATGCTGCTGTCCAGTCTCATTATCAGCTTCCAACACAGAAACGAAGGAGTTTCTGTGGTGCAACACGCTTCCCTGGTGCCCAGCAATCTCGGCTGGCTGGCTGGCTTTAATGGCTACGAGACCATTCCCCTGGGTGCTGTTGGGTGGGAGATCTCCATGCAAGATGCCCCCAGTATTGCTATTGTTCTATTTCAAGTGGGGGGGGTTTTTGTTTTGTTTTTGGGTTGTTTTTTTTTATGGAGGTGTTTGCTGTGCGGTGGCCTCCAGCATCTGCTGTGGCACCGGCATCAATGAGTTAAGCAGCAAATAGCCCCAGGGGTGGATTGTGAGCTTTACAGCCAAATATAAGCTGTTGTTTTTTTTTTTCCCTGAAAGCAGCAGGGAGAGCCTGGCTCCCAAACAATGCCCTGCCCTCTGCTGCCCAGCCCAGCTGGCTGGGCTCCAGCCCAGGTGAACACACCTTGCTGGGCACCAGGAGTCACCCCTGGGGAAAGTGGCCTCAGGCAAGAGGAGCTCGCTGTGCCTGGCCTGGGGAGGGCTTTCTGGCTCAGAGGAAACGCAGGCCCTGCAAAATCAGGGATTGTATTGTGTTGATGTTGGCTGTGAACTTCTTTTTTCTTTTTCTCCACACCCCACACCCCGCCAAGCTGAATCAGATTCAGTGTGTGGGGCGAGAAGCGATGGCTGATGGCCAGCTGCAGGCTGCTGGCATCGTACGGGCCAGCTCGGAGCAGGGAAAATCTGAATCTCAGTCTGTTGCCAAGCTCTCCTGCCCTGCACGGGAGACTTCTCCAGCTCTTCGCTTGCCTGCTTGGAATGCAGAGCCTGAGCTGCCGTGGGGAGGACAAAATTTCGGCAAAGGACTAGGGCGACCGGTGCAGTCATTGATGGGGGTGACTGACAGCTCGTGGTGTCCTCTGCGCTCACTCTGGCATTGCTGCTGCAGAAAAGGAGCGCTTTACAAACAGTTTTTTATCTTTTGACAATTCGTGCATTTATAATGTAAAAACAAACTCACCTAATTTCCTCCTGTCTTTTCCTCAGCCCTGCTTGGGATAAAGAAGAAAGAAAAAAAATAATCAGTAGGTGCTAAACCTTCTACTTGACATTGTAACAAGGTCGGGAGCTGAAAACCAAGATCCCTGGCTGCACCCAGAGGTGCCTCGATCTTTTCTGAACACTTAGTAAGTCAAACTACTTGCTAATCTGTTGAAACTGAAACTTCCAGATGCCGGAGTTCCTCGGGAGAGGAGCCCTGGATGAGGTGGCTCTGCGGTGCTGTGTGCACACTCGGTGTGGCCTTGGGCTCCGAAGCCGTACCATGCATGGCACTTTTCATCTGTAGATCTAGCTGATAACTAACCAAATCTAATTAATCCCTGCATGTACGGGGAGTGTGGGAGTCATATCTAGGGTTTGTTTTTCCCAGCCCTGAAATGCTGTCAGCTCCAGGATGGAGTTAACGGCTTGCTCTGTGTGTGTTCCCTTCGGTGGCCAAATGCTTTGGGGAAAAAGGTGCCAGACCTGCGCAGGACACCCCTGAGGCTGGGTAAGCGCTGGGTGCTGTGAGCGTGGGGCACGCCTGGCTTGGTTTAACATCCCTTCTCTCCTGAATTGATGAGATGCTCTTCCCACTAAATGCCACTGTAAAAACCCCAAGGTGTGACATTCAGCCTGCTGTGCTGTTGGAGAGCAGAAGTGCCTCCGTGTTTGCACCCTCGCTCTGATGTGGACCAGTAGCAGATGCCATAGGAAGACGATACGAAATGGTGAGAAACCTCGTCATTAATGTATTCTTGCAGCTTCCAGCAATGAAGACAGAAATAAGTACCTGGATTACCATGTTCAATACCAAGAGCTGTCCTGCATGAGTTTACCTAATCCCTTTTTTAATCCGTTTAGATTTTGAGGCTTAATATCCAGTGGTGATAAATTGCACATTTTAATTTTATGCTGGTGAAGAGGAAAAAAAAATCCTACAGTTTGCCTGCTGACTCATTTCACGAGCTTGGCCCTGGTCCTTGGGAGACATAGTCACCTTCTCTATAACAGTTGTAATTTTACAGTGGTCCTCTGTCCTCTCATGAGAAGTTTTAGTCCATCCAGCTGCCCGTCATGCCCACAGGCAGCTTTCCAAGCACGACTCCACCATCCTCGGCAGACCTGCATATCGCCGGCTGCTGTGCCTTCCCTCTGCTCTCATGACGGAGTACTCTCAGGGCTTGGGAAGGAGAGATAACGTGTTTTTAGTAACTTCTCTTCCTTGTTTTTGTGACTTAAGTAGAAACATTAATGTCTAATTTAAAGGGTACATTTTACAAGATTATTTATGGAAGCAATAAGCTTTTTTCCTCCTGTGTTTTTAATGAAAGAAGCTGGCAGGAGCTGAAATCCTTTACCTTGTTACTATAACAGCAAAATATTCACTCTCAGGCTTGGAGCTTCACTTGAAATACTCTCTTTTTAATTTATTTTTTTTAAGGAAGACATTTAATATCCAGTGAATAAAACAGCAGCAGTTTCTCCCTAGTTGAAGTAAGGAATACCTGACCCAGAAAGAAAGCAAAGGGGGAACGCCTGGTCTCTTGTGCATCTCCACCATGAGAAGACACAGTCATGGGACCGGCCAGAGCAGCAGCTGAATCCTCTCAACCCATTATGCTGATAATGAGGTGACATTAACCTTACATCGTTCTGCTTTTAGCTCTGTGCTAGTGTTTCTACCATCCAAAGCAGCCCCATGCACGCTGTGAGTGCAGGAAAGCAGCTGCCTACAGGTTCTGTTGTTGGGCAAACTTCAAATTTGCCAGGGGCTAGCAGGAAGGATGAGGTCTGTGGTGGCTTCCAGGTTGGATGGCCTGGGGAAGGATGGATGAGAGTCAGACTTCGGCTTTGAGGATGAGCGCGGCGCCCTGCTGCGTGCAGACGGGGTGCGGGAGCCGGCTGCCTGCGCTGGGATGCACTGGGCAGGTTTGGGGGAGCTCTCCCACAGCACGCAGCCACGTTATGGATGGGGATGCTGCAGCGGTGGGCAGGGACGAGCCCTGCCTGCCCCCAGAGCACCTTAAAGGCCTTTTTGCTGAGACTGGCACAGACACAGCAGCAGCAGTGACATCCAAGTGGATTCCAGGAAAGGTACTGAGAGCTGCCCTAGGGCTGCTGGCTGAGCCTGCCTGTGCGCACAAGGGGAGCCTGTTTTCCTGCATTTATGGCATAGTGTGATCAGCAGGACATGGGAGAGAGCATGCTCGAGGAGAGCCTGGATACAAGGAGCCTTGTTGGTGCAGCCCACCGCTGCGGCTCTCTGCGCAGCCAGGTTGCAGCAGCTGTTTGACTTGGACAGCAGCGCTAAGACTGAGATTTGTTCAGCCCCGCTAGCGACAGCTCTGCTGCTCCTTCATCAGCAGAGAGCCAGCAGTGATGCTGGCCAGAGGACCAACATACCTCTAGCTACAGCCATGCCTTTACCGTGAGTCGCTTGTTCCTTCTTGCTCTGTCCCCATCTCTGCACCTGCAGAAACATCTTCTCCCACCTTCTCTCCCTCTGCTCAGGCTGTGCTTTGTACTTGGCTACCTGGAGATGGGCAGTGCACACCCTGAATGCTTGCACAGGGGTATAGATGTCTCTTGTGGTGTCAGGTGCCAGTGCCACCCGGGTGGGCAATGGTACCCTCTGTGGGAAGGCCTGGGCTTGCATACTGATCAACAGAAAGGAGATGGACATGGTGGAACAACTTGTGCAAATCAGTAAAAGCCTGATGCAGGGCTGTGTTATGGGGCAGAAAGCCTAGGGGGTATCAGGTGGAGTCAACCAAGTTTGCAGCCATCCAAGCAGGGAGAAGGTGGCTGCCGGATGGGGAGATGAACTGCACTTACACCCCTCAGCAAAGTGATTCTGCAGACTGCACCCTGAGGAACGAGCTGCATGGCATGGACTCAGCCCTTGTAAAGGTGTGCCTTGGCACCTACAGGACAGCAGACACAAGAGCTGGGTCTCTCCTGAGACGGTATGAAAATCCTCTCCTGATTTAGCAAGAACTAGCAGTATTTGCCAGTGACATCAGTATCAACAGTGGGATGTTACTGGGCTCGGCACCCCAGCCTGGACTCTGAAGAGCTTGCAAGGCATCGGTTTTCCCCTTGAAAGGCTTCAGCATCCACCTCTTAAGAATCCAGGAGTCCAGGTATCACCATCTACAATTTCACTTCTTAGGACTTGGTGACAAAAGTGTTTCAGTAACTTGCTTTTGGGAGAGAGGTCACAGAGGGTATGGACACTGGGGCACAGACAGCCCAGGGCCAGCTCAGCCGGGATGGCAGGCAGGCTGCAAAAGCTGGCCCTCCCTTGCTCGCATGCCGTCCTACCACCACGGGCAGCGAGCGGTGGTTTAGGACACTGAGCTTGTTTGGGGGTGCCAAGACCATGTGGTCCCACGTGCCAGCTCGCTGCTCCTCCGGGACAGGAGGCACACAGGCTTCCCTTTGACTTGGGACCTTGGCCCTGGCCGCTGTGTGCTGCGCTTCTCTGAACGCCAACCTGAGCTTGTTTGGCTTAGTATTATGGCAGAGGGGGGTGTAAGCCTGGAGGGGTCTGCTTGTGCTGATGGAGATACTGGCTAACTAGCTGCTGGCTGATGAATTGCTGCTAAAGATGATCTAATTAAAGACAGCATTTAGTTTACTGCTGCTTTATTAAACTTCACACTGAAGCAGAATCTTAGCTGATACTATTTCCCTCCCTCCCCTCCCCCCCATCTTCTCCACGTTCTCTTTTGGTAGGTTTCCCCCTCTTCTGTGTTTCTGAGGTCTGGTCCTCTATGCCAGCCAGTATTTTTCACTCCCTTAACTAATGGAAATACAAATGCACATGCATCCAATGGTAATGATGGATGTAATTAACCATCTCTACATCCCAGTTCCTCTGCCTATTTCTCTGCTGAATGCTATTGCTTTCAGGTCACCTCTGGCCTGCAGAAAATACCTCAAATAATGGAAATGGCTGGTAGCAGCTGAGGCAGGTACCAGTGCCTGGAGGTCTGTTTCAAAGGCTGTAGCTAGCAGCACCATACAGGCAAACAGCTTGGCACCAACAGTCCCAGACTCATCAGTGCCAGCTTTTGCTAATTACAGCCTGTGCTTCTCCAGCCAACCTCTGTGATGGCTGCTACAATGAGGAAGGACTCAAGCTGCTCTGAGCCCAGTTTTTAGCAAGTGTTGGCCGTGATGTTGGATGCAGCCTGCCCTGGGGAGAGGCGGAAAGCCCTTGGGGAAGAGGGTGAGAACAAGCCTCATGGCTTGCATTGGGGAATGGCACATCGTGAACCCTTCGTAGAGAAGTTCAGCGTAAGGAAGTACTTTGTCCATCTTATTGCTGATCAAACCACTCATCCTACAGCCTGTGTGTGCCTGGAGCTTGCTGGAGTCATCTGCCCAAAGCAAGTGGGAAGGGCACGGTCCCCAGCCTGCTGGAAAGGGGACCCGCCACCTTCCCGGCTCTCAGCTGAAGCCTGGCTGGAGGCGAGCGGGTGAGAAACCAGCACAGCCAGGATCAGCTTGCAGCAGGCTCCTCCTCCAGAGACTCCAGGGAGGGAAGGAGAGGCGGGGAGCTGGAGCCGGCAGCTTCAGGCTGCCTACCTGCACCTTGCCAGCGGGGCTGGGGACCGCGCTGGGGCAGCGTCTTCTCATCCCGCATCCCATGGGATGTGCGGGGCCCCGGGTGCTCCCCGCTCCCCCGGGCGCATCTCCCCACCGCCGCCCACCTCCAGCCCAGCATGGAGAGCCTGAGCAACAGCCTGAAGAAGAAAGCCACGGAGCAGCATTACAGGGCAGAGGTGATGATTGCTGGAGAGCAACTGAGGTAGGAGGTGATGGGGCCCTCCTCCAGGCTGGGGCAGGGCTGTACCTGGGGCTCTGGACTGTACCCCATTAGCAGGAGGCTCAAAGTTTTACCCTTGAGCAAGCTCTTTCCCACCCAGCTAGTGTCCCCCACTCCCCAGTATCTGCTGATCCTTCCTTCACCCACCAAGCCAGTGGTGAACCAGATCCTTTCCCGTATTACCTTGTCCTGCTGCTCCTCCTTGGGCATCTCCTGCCCTTCACCTCCAGGTGCCAGGGGGCTAGCAGGTGCTTTTAGAAGGCAACAGGTTTTTTTGCTCCTTTTGCATATTCCCCCAAGTGCAGAGCCTGATGTGGTGACACTGAGCAGCCTCCCCAGGGTTCCTGGTCCCTGGCTGGATGGGGACAGCACCACCTCCAAGGTGTTCAGACTTTCGAGGGTGATTGGAGAGGTCACCCCATGGGTGCCGACCACCTGAATTGTTTTGCACAGCAACATGTAGGATCTTCCCTCTCTGGAAAGTCACTTTTGGGAACCGCTGCTGGTTTGCAGTCCCAGTTCTTGAGCAGCTTCTCGGTTTGTTTTTCTTATGAAGACAGAAATACATTCTCCAATGCAAGAAAACCTGTATGGTGGAGAAACTGTGTTCCCTGTGTATCTGGGGTCAGAACCCTCCCTCCCTTCCACCCCCCCATCCCCCCTCCCTTCCACCTTCCCTTGCTTCTAAGCATGCTAGTGTAGGCTTTGAGTGGAGTTTGCTTATTTGTACCTGGAGCCCTTCTGTTTTGTTTTGAAATGTGGGTGGAAAATAGGAAATATATCCTGGAATAATGTGAAGAGCCCAGAGCCCAAGTGTGCTAGCATCGGATTCCTAAAACTCACTCTGTGTCGCTCTGTTGTCCATTCTCCGTGAGTCGTGTTAGCTTTTAGCTTTATTACTTGTACTGGATCAAGGATTGGTAATTTCCAACTGAGGATTAGGGCCCCTTCTTGAAAACACAGCCAGCGTCCGAAGTGGCTGGATTTTAAATCTGTACTGATGATCAGCCACGTTTCCAGTCTATTGTCTTTCACAAATATTACTGCCCTAGCTCCAGAAATTGAATCTTTTCCTTAGGTAGTGACTGGGAGAGCTGCTGTTGGGGATGGAGGCTGCAACAGCCTTTCTGCCTTTGCAGGATTTGCAGTCCACGCTGTAAGCGAGGCTTTGAAAATGAGCTTAACTTTCTTACAGAGAAAAGCAGCCGTTGACCTGAATGACTTGCCTCATTTCAATAACTCAGTGCAAGAGATGTAAAATTATGACTTTTTCCATCCCATGGGCAGGGTAGACTTATTCATATTTATATTTCCAGTATTTTACTCATCTGGAGTCATGGAGGTTTAAAATGAGTCCTATAGCCTGGGCCAAAGGAAGGTGTCAGGTATTCAGAGAGAAAAAAAAAATAATCAAGCCAGGTGTTAATACTGAAATTGTGTCCATGTGCAAGGGGAATGAAGTGGTTTATGCTCTTCCAAAAAACAAAAATACCAACTTATTTTGTCCTCCCAACATTTGTGTGGAAACTTTACTCCTTATTGTCAGTGTGAATGTACCCTGCGCCTTTACAAAGGCTGCTAAAAGCCTGAAGAGAGGCAAGGTTCTTGCAGGGAGAGAGTATCTTTCCATTAGTGCAGCTGGGATGAAGTTGAATGGAAACCCCAACATGTATGCAGCTCTTGGGGTGCTGTCTTTCTGCTCCCCCCAACCCTTAGCTGGAGTGCCTTAGAGTTTTCTGGTTAAGGTTAGGGAGCTCCCAAAATCTGAGAGTTTTCAGACCAAGCCCATCACAGCAGGTTGCAATCATGAACTACTTGCTCCTGTTCAGTTTGCTACCCCAGGGTGAACCTGGAGCAGGTTATCCCTGCTGGAAGGGGTGACAGGAGGGGCAGGAATGACATACAAGCAGAGGGACAAGGTGAGAGCTCTCACCTCGGGAGCTGGCGTGCGCTACACCCATGATACTGGGAGACACGCTGTTCTGCAAATGCTGCGGTGCAGGGAGCAGACCCAATCTGCCTCTGGGCAGCCTCAACTGCTTCACGCCCCTGACCTGCTCTTGAAATGCTGGAGCTCTTTGTTGCATGGACAAGAGCAGGTGGATTTCATGCAGCAGGGCTGCTCTCCTTCAGCTGTGTTGTGAGTAACGGGTCGAAACGCTAAGGAGGGACGGCAGAGTACCAGCACTCACAGTGATGGAGATGTGGGTCCTTTCGCTGGTGGCTTAGCACACAGCACTTGCATCCTTCTGCTTGGGGCTGGGCAGGAGCCTGTTCCCAGCGCAGAAAGACTGGAAGGAGCTGCTGGCCAGCACGGGGTGTAAAACCCAGGGAAGAGGGTGATGAGATGGTCACCAACCTGGAGCTGGGCTCTTCCCCTGCAGCTCATCTGGCTGAAAGGAGAATTGAGTGGTGCAGAGCAGAGCACACTGAGTGCTGGAGTCTGCCACTTGTATTTTGGGGATCTTACAGCCCGGCAGGTAAGGAGTTGGTGGTATGAATCCTCCCGGGGCCTGGACGCCCAATAGGTAGCAATGGGGAAACTGAGGCAGAGAGGCTGGATGCTGTCTCAGGCGAGAACAGATGAGGCAGGGCTAGCTCAATGTCTGTGTTGTGCTCCCTGGCTTTTCCCCACGTGAGGAATAAAGGAGCCTCTCGGTCTGCCCTGACTGTAACCCTCGATCAGCAAATAACGTTGCTGTATCTACATAAAATTTCAAACATTTGTTTTACCCTGTTCTCCACTTCCTGCCCTGCCTCCCCACTATTGCATTTAATCAAACAAACCTTTGCTCCATCTTTACAGTTCTTTGGCTTCCCAGCAAGTTTGTAAATCCCTCTGAGTTTGCTTTGGCCGGAGGGATGAGTCTGTTCAGTGTCAGGATGTGTTTCCCAGCCAGAAATAGCTGCACAAGTGAGGGGTGAGGGAATGCTGCATGGGGATGGCTGGGAACAAACCACATCCTAAAGGAATTGAGGGGAGACTGGCTGCTGTGCTTCGGGCTGTCTGTCTGCCAGGGTCCCTCTGCTTCCATGAGGATGCTGCTTTCTAGCCCATGGAAGGGGAAGAGGAGTTTTGGGTCTTGAGTCTCTCTGCATCAAAAAGACGAAGATAATTTCCACTGATATCTTGGTCTTGAGTCTGAGAGGGCTGCTGCTGCCGTCTCAGGCTCCTTCCTCATGGCTCCCGCTGTCGGTCTTTTTGTTTCACACACAAACCTGCATGAAAACCCCACTAGTTTTACTGGGTGTTTTGTGTTCCTGGGTGGCATTCTGTAAGAGAGGCCCAATTAGTCATTTCTAATTGCAACAAATGGCTTATCTGCACAGAGATATTCTGGAACAACTACCGGGCTTTGAATTCACACCCTGCTGTAATCTGAGTTTCTCAAGTATAGACAAGCCCTCCTGCGCTTTCTTCTGGGTGTTCCTCATGGTCAAGTGAACCAACTGTTCTCTAATAACTCTGTTAAGCTGCATTAATCACTTTTAAATGTAAAATATACTTAGTAAATTTATGCCTTGGGTAGAAAAAATGAGAAAAGAAAGAAGGTTTTCTTCTATAAAGAACAAAATAGTGGTTTCAGCCACTGTCCGAAATTTTCACCCTTGCTGAGTGTTTTATTTGGATACTCGAATTGAGACTCTGTTAAATAAAGTGCTTGTGCTTTGATGCTCTGGAAATGGAGCTCACTTAAAGATTTGTAGCTGAATATGCCAAAATTTGTATTTCTGGCCAGAATCTTGGGTCCACAGGAGGTTTGGTGATTCTCTGTTGACCTTGGATCTCTTGGAGTGGGGATGTCTTCCTGGAGGACTTGGGGGACACTGCTTGATGTGGCAGTCACCAGGTGAAAGTTTTTCAGAAGATGAGACTACATGATAAGAATGACCTTAAAAAGCCTATTACTAAATTTTCAGCGCTGATGAAAGTGAGGACTGGGAAGTAGGCTTGTGCCTGCCAGGATTTCTTTTTGAGATTGAAGTCTTGTTTTCCTATACATACATTTAAATACAAGTAGGAAAATAAATCATCTCTGCACCGCTATGGGCTGCCACAGGCATGCAAAGCTCCCCCCTCTCCCCACTGAATGTACTGGTGCTTTTGCAGACTGGGGGTGCAGCAAACTGGGTTTTGCTGAGCCTGTTGGCAGTGGTTGTTTTGCCTGAATGTGCCTCTCCAGCAGCTATTTTGCGGATCTGCTGCTGTGGTTGTTGCTGCCTTTTACTGAGCACTTAGTTGTTTGTTTGGGGGTTTTTGTTGTTGTTTGGTTTTTTGTTTGTTTGTTTTGGGAGGTTTTTTTCTGCAAAGATAGAAACAGAAAAGATCCTTTGGGTGATGCATCATTCCAGGGCCATTTGTTTATGCTTAACTGCTATGGGAATGTGAACTGGAGTTGATATCCTTGAGAGATTCACCTTGGCATTTGGGATGCTCAAGGTCTGTTTAAGTGGGTAGGGGTGATGGAAAGCACCCCAGCGAGACATTCCCACTCTGTGCAGGCACATGTGGGTTCTGGGTGCAGAATGACTGTCACTTTAGGGATTGCTTTGGCTGTGCAAATATGACAGTAAAAATAGCAATTTTTCCAATACAGGAAAGCACTTTGCTTCAGCAAATGCCCTGATTCAGACTCTGTTCTGAAATTTTGTGAAATGTGAATGCACTGAAGTAATCGAGAGCGGAGCTCCTGGCATTGCTGTCCAGCAGTGGACATCCGTAACGCTGCTGGGACAACGCCGGCCTGCCAGAGGAGCAGGGAAGTTGTGCTTGTAACGACTGAAGTGACTTGAACTCTTGATTCCCTAAAGGTTTGTGGTTGGTATTTTCCCCCCGCCCCCCCTTCTATTTACACTGCTGCGGATCTCCCTTTCAACAAGGTTACACAGGATGAATAATGATGCCTTTGTAGTGACCTTGACAAAGAAACAATTCGGTTACCTAACGCAGTCTACCCAAAGCAGATGCATGTGAAAGCAGCACACCAAGTGCCAAGCCAGGAGTGTTTAATAAGGGTTGATTCTCATGTTCCAGCAAGCATTTTATCCTGGCGTTGTTCTGTGCTTTATTTTTTTTTTTGCCCCCCTTTTGAAGAGGTAATGTGTACACGGGACAGGTTGTGGCATCTAGAAAACTCATAATATTGTATTATACATCCATTCTTAATACTTTTTTATGTAGAAGCATGATTATAAACCACTCACAGTTTCACTGACTTTGTTTTTACGACATCGTACACGGGCTGGTTTCTGGAGGGTGTCAGCTGAGCTGTTCGGAGGCGCAGTGGGTGTGATGTCCTTCTCTGTCTGAAGGACGAAATTTGTCTCCTTGTAGTTGATGGGAAACAGTAAACAAGGGGAAAGTGAAAAGACCACAAGGACACTTGAGCTGTGCATCTTCCGCTGCCCTGGGTCTGCGGGCAAGAGGGCAAACTTGTCACAACCTTCAAACAGCCCACGAAGGTCCAAGATGCTGCTGCTCCAGAGGTGCTTAAATATCACTTCACTCCTGTCCTGGCAATTGTTCCCAATGGAATAGTTTCAGAATATTTGTATACATATATATATATATATATATTTTTTTAATCCTAGGTTTTAGTAGTATTGTTTACTGAAAATCTTTTTTCTTTTCTCCCTCCCCCAGGGTCTGTATACTTCCTGCAGTATTCTAAAATGTGATAAAAAAAAAGACCTATAAGGGAAATAACACTCTCCCAGCCAGTTTCTATTCAGGCCTTGTGTGATTATGGTCTATGCGTTTTTGTGGGTGAAGGGGTGTGTGTGTATATGTATGTGTGTGTGTCTATATATGTGTGGGTGTGTATGAGTGTATATATATAGCCTTTATAGGCTCCTGCAGACTGTCGATAGCAATAGAATACTCTTGGTACATTTCTTATCTCTGCCAAACACGCCTCTAAAATGGCATCCCACTTGCTGATTATGAAGGAAAGAAAGCATATAAAAAATTACTGTCTTCTCCCGTAGCAGAGGGGTGTCGGGGTGGGGAGTGTCTCTGTTCGCAGTTGTTGCTGACTCTGTCTGGTTGCATTTGGACAGTGGATCGTGACATAAAGGAAGGAAAAATGCTAAAAACTCTAAACCCAGCAGGCAGCTGTCTGTGGGCTGCTCTCTTCGGGTAAAATCCATATGCAGGGCAACTGCTGGTCACTTGTGAGAAGGAGCCTTCCAGGTAAAGGGAGTAAAACACCGAATATAGACCCCAGTATGTGGGGGGGAGGGCTGCCAAAGGCAAGGCCAGGAGCTGGTTCTGCACGAGTCTTTGGGTTAGTATTTTAGTTACCAGGAAGCTCTGAAAATATCTGTGAAGAATTACATTGGCTTACAGTAGCCTTAGCATTAATTACAACAATCAATTACTCATTCTTCATGCAACAAAAGGTTTTATCTTAAGACTTTTGAGACCCTGGTATTTGTAAATCCTACAATATAGGATAATCCGTTATTATCTGATAGATTTTTAGGATATTTAAAACTTCTTGTATGGTGCCTGAAACTGTTGTCCAACGTGCTGTGTCGTATGTGTAACTGCTTCAAAAAGAACAAAAGAACTTGAGGCACGGAATAAAGAAAGGCTCCAGTGATTAATGCTGTTGTAAAATATACTGGCCCAAGGCAAAACTGGGAGTTGAAATGAATAATTTGAAACAAGAAACATCCTGGAGTTACAGAGGAGTTATTTAATTAATATCTCCCCTCTGAGTCTGCTGCATGCGCAGGGCGTTTTCCAAGGTTAGTATTTTGGGAACAGTCATGGCTACAGGGCGAAAGTTTGGCTCCTGGACAGATCTCCTGCCAAGTTGCGTTGGCTTTGGCTGGAACACATAAGATCTCTGTGCCTTGTGGCTTGCTCGGTTGTTAAGGTCCTTTTTAAAGTCAAATCCGTACTCACCTGAGTAACCTTCACCCAGATGTATCTTTCTGTTGGAGTCACAGGCTGGCCATCACGTCAGGGTTTGCAGGGTAGGGCGGTTGTTTTGGTAAACTCTGTCCCAGCCTATCCCAGTTTGAACCAGAAAATGTCAGGACTGTTGTCTGCTGCTGTGGAATAGTGGGTACGTGGATTAGTGGGTAGTGCATGGGATCAGCTGGCACTTGTCTCTTAGACACACGCGGGAGAAGGGAGTGCTCCCATTACTGCTCCCATTACTGCTCCCACCCTGAGCTATGACTGAGACTCTGTCCTGGGGGCAGCTACATTCCTGCTTTCATGGTTAGGGGGAAGAACTACACACAAAATCATGCCAAGATGACAAATATACGTACCGCTATTTTTTTTCCTGTGTTTTGGCCCTTCTTCACAAGCTTCAGTTAGCTGCTGTGTATTTTTTAGAGGCTTGCTTAGAACAAAAAGACACATATGGCTCAGACTAAGTCTGGTGCAGGCAATTACATAATCTGTGTAGTGATAAGGAGGCAAGAAAGGGGTGGTGGAGAGGCTCCTTAGGACTGACTGATGCAGTTTTGCAAAGTCGAGAGGTTTGGTTGAATTTATAAATCACTGGGTGCTTGTCAGAAGTCCCAAATCATCAGTGGTTTCTCCAGGCTGGGCTATTAGACCCAAGTTCCCCTGTAACGCCAGCTCTGCTCAATGGCTGTCTTTCTTGCTAGGCTTCGCCTCCACGATGGGAAGCTCATTAAGGACCGGCGTTACCATCTCCGAACGTACCCAAACTGCTTCGTGGCGAAGGAGCTCACAGACTGGCTGATCGACCACAAAGAAGCACCAGACCGAGAGACGGGCATCCGCCTCATGCAGAAGCTAATGGACCATTACATCATCCATCACGGTGTGTGGGTTTCTCTGCTGCCCGCAGAGCCTCCCCAGGGAGGTGGCTGCGTATCTGGTCACCGTGAGTGTCCGTCAGCCCGGGATATGGAAGCGTGGTCAGGTCCCTGCTCACAACCCTTCTGTGGGCAAGGGCTCCTGCAGAAGCTGGGAGGTGATGGGCAGGCAAGAGGCTGTGTGGGGCTGGGGCTGGGTGAAGCTGCATTGCTTTGGGGGATGTGCCAGGTCCCTGCCCGCAGAAAAGGGACTTGGGCTGCGCGCTGCTGAACTAGCATCTGGGGTGTCTTTATTCAATAGCAAGTTAAGGAACGCTTGACCTGTATTGCCCTGCAGCAACTGCATTGGCAGCCAGTGGTGGATATTTTTACAGAAGGTGGTCTAGCTCATGTTGGTGTCAAGCAGAAGTGGAAGTTGAATTATAACACATGCTTCGCATCTGCAGGAAAATTCTTTTTTTCTTACCATAAGAACCCAGAATTCCTCAGTTTTCCCCATCCATGCTGAGGTGAGACAAGTAGGGGTGTGGAGCCCATATCACTTGAAGTGAGAAGTAATCCGGTACCTGTAAACCCGGGGCTGAAGCAGCCCTGTAGGAATGCCTCCCTTGGGATTTAAGTGTGTGGTGCCATTTCAAAGGCTTGTCCATGGAACCTGTTAAAAGGAAAAAAAAAAAAACCAACCCCAAAAAATTACAAAAAAAACCAAAGAGGGGGAGGCAGGGGAAAGCAGCTTGATGCTCAAGTATTCAGGCTTTTTTCTCTTTAAAAATTATTTGGAACTTTCAGCAGTGTTTGGATTAACTCAGGTCATGTGGTGTGGTCTGTGCCTGTCCCTGAGCTGCAGAGCAATCCCCAAGGTCCAGCCCTTGGCCCCACTATAACAACGGGAAATAAGTGCTTCAGACCAGAGAAGAGCTGTTCCTCTCCCTGGGGTTTTGAGGCCCAAACAGAATCAAAATCCCTGGATGACCAAACAGCCTCGGACCAGTGCAGCCCTTGGTGGGAATTGCTGCCGACCCGTGGCTGAGCTCTCGTGCTCCCAGGTCCCTGGGACACGGGCTGTGGTAACCTGGTGCTGGGTGGCAGTTCGTCACCAGAGGATGCAGCTGAGGAGCCAGAAGCAGATGACAACCACACCAAATCCAGCCCTCTCTTCCCCCCTCTCCTCTAGGGTCCAGAAATAGCTGCCTTTGACCACTGCAATGCAAACACTCTCTGTCGCCATCTGCTACTTGCTGAGGTTAATGCCCTTTACATTAAGCTGCCTTGAATAAAAATAAACTGCTGCTGTGCTTTATCACAAAAGCATAAAGCTGAAGCAGTGAGTTCTCCGTTAACCATTAACACTTAAAACTGATTATTTTTTCCATCTGTCCAGCCAACAGTTTCACATAAATCCATTTAAATTAAACCTGGGCAGCACTGGATACCAGTGCTGTTTTGATTGCTTATTGCGGACACATCCCTTCTGCTTCTGTGATAATTCCTGGCAGGACACAGTAGTTGACTTTCCATTGCCTTATGACCATTAATTTCTGTTAGTCTATGGAAACAGAGCTGCCTGCGACTGCAGCACTGTGCGAAGTGCTTTGCCATAGGCTGTCCCAGCTCTTTCCCCTTTTCTCCACTGGGATCCAGGAGACAGTAATTATCTCCTGAAGATCATTGTCTGCGCTGCCTCTTAAGGGTCTGATGTGGTTTGAGCCGTTATTCTGTTGCATGCTGGAAGCACATTGAAACTGGTCTTCAAATAGCGAAAACACTTTGGTTTTCCATGAGCGCAGCCCTCTGAGGTTTTATGTTCAATTCCCAATTGCAATGACATCTGAATCGTTGCTCCTTGGAGTTCAGAAGATGCAAAATTTCACCTTTTAAAACAACCTTCTAGACCTGCCTTCTTGCTTGGCGAATCATGGGCTTTAGCGTCCCGATTTTGCACCCAGACAGCTGCTCAGGAGGAATGATGAACTTGAGCTGATCTGAAAGTTTTTAGCATTTTGCTGCTTGCCAAAAGGGGATGAAGTTTTTCCAGTCTGCTCAGATGAATGAACAAGTGTTGAAATTTTCACAAGAAGTATGTTGTGTCTTTTGAATTTCACTTTACATTACTTTAGCAAGGAAATCTTTGTGGGTATTTTCCTTTAACTAATTTTCTTTGTTTTTCCGGGCATATGCTTTACTCTTTTTTGATTTTTCAATTATATTTTTTAACTGCTGAAGTTTCTCCTTCTTCCTTCAGACGGATG
Source organism: Ibycter americanus (assembly GCA_035590275.1). Taxonomy (NCBI): domain Eukaryota; kingdom Metazoa; phylum Chordata; class Aves; order Falconiformes; family Falconidae; genus Ibycter; species Ibycter americanus. Next base: position 14,119,699 of record JAVJGI010000002.1, read on the forward strand.
GACCCAAAGAAAGGCAGGCAGACTGATTTAAGAGCTGGACTGTGATTTTTTGGCATTGTTTTAGTTGGTTTGGTTTGTGTTTTTTTTTTTTTTTAACTTGTAGTCTAGGAATCTGTTGCAGGCAAGTTTATCTCAAAGCTCTATCCCAAATATTTACCTGCTAAATGTTGCATGCACTTAACAGCCATGCATTTACAGACTGTGTGCTCATCCCCAAGATTAAATGGAGGCTTTTCATACAGATTTGATTATTCCAGTTGTATGCATCTAGCTTTGAAGAAAATTTTCTCTCTTGAGGTCAGTTTGCCGTGCAAATGAATTGGGCAGGCTTGGCACAAAATGGTGTGGAAAAGTTGGTGGCATTATACATTTTGGCTAACAAGTATTTTTGGCAGGGACAGAGGTGATTTTATGGCATTTTTGGAAGCAGTGAGGGTTGGGTTTTTTTGCTGCTATCCTCCAAGTCTACTTATACGTGGCTGTAGCTTTCTAAAAAAGACTGATTGAGACAATTCTGTTCTCTTTTAGTCTAAAGCAAAGCATCACAATTTAAATTAAATTAAAAAAAATATCCCTGTTTGTTCTAATTAACGTTTTAGTGTCTGGATCAAAATGTGGATGCAAACTCAAACTTTCCCTTGTCTGTTCAGTGGGACTGACCTCTCCCAGCAGCACGGGCTGTAGGCATTCATAAGCAGCTCATCTGGGGACCGAAGGCTCGGCTGCTGGCTGCTCCCTGATATGAAGGGCATAGAGAAGGACATCGCATGCAGCCCCCAGAGCTTTTAACCTGGAGATTATACCCTGCTGAGTCTGTGCTCTGTGCAGCTCTGTCTGTCCCTTACAGACTGACAGCCGCCTGAAGCACTGACATCCCTGCTCTGACCTCCTTTCAGTCTGCGACGAGCACTCGGACTATAAGGATGCCAAGCTGCTGTACCGCTTCCGCAAGGATGACGGGACCTTCCCTCTCAGCAAGGATGTGAAGGTGTTCATGCGAGGGCAGAGTCTTTACGAGAAGTACGTGAGTCCTTCCCCTGCAAAACAGCTCTCTGCAAGGGCGCTGGGGCTGAGCTCGGCTGGCTGCGCTTGCTGATGATGCTCTACAACTGGGAGCCACAGCTCCGGCTGCCTTTTCTCTGCCTTCTCTGTACCCCATGCTGCAACGCTGGGAAATGCTGTTTCCTGAGCCCTCTTGCAGCTGCAGGACAACCAGCTGCTTCGGGGCTGGGGCAGGAGCTGTACTCTGAACCCATGGATGCTTTCAAGGGCTCCAACCCAACTGCAGGTTCTGGGGTCCAGCCTGGGGAAGTGCTAGGGTCCGGTCTGCAGTGTGAGTGCTCCTGAGATGGGTACAGCGGCTGTTCCCAGCAGCCCCCCAGCCTCCCTGGGTCAGCTGCTTCCATCAGCACTGATAGGACTAACTTCCCACCAAAATCAGCAGGGTATAGAATCTTCAGGGCCCCCGTGGACCTGCATCCCTGCACCTCATTTAGCCTGTTTGCAAAATCTGTAACAGAAAAACTAATTCTCAGACAGTAAAGAAAACTCCTTCCACCTCCAAGTGTTAAGTTTTCTTTGTCTTTATTACTGCTGGTTCTAAATCCAAACCATCTTCCCAGGCACCTCGCGAGTCCTTTTCTTAGATTGGCTTCAACCACAGACCAGCCTCCGGACCTGGTTCCTTTAGCATCCTCCTCACATCATGTCTTTCCTCAAATCCTGGCAATCAGATCTACAAACTGGCACTGAGGGAGAAGTCCTTCAGCCAGGCAGGCGGGCGGTGATTTCGGGTGTCTCCCTGTCCCTCTGGCAGATGCGCATCCCTTGTACTTGGCTTCTGCTGGGCAATGGTGGCCAGGGAGAGCATCCAGCGCGTCTCACAGCTGAGCCCGCTGCACCCTCTCGTGGAGACACTGGATTTAGCTCTCACGTTGCAAACTGAGTATGTGTGTACTGAAACACACCTTCTCCGTCAGTTTGGACTACCTGCCATTTGTTGCACGCATTCGGGTGCTTGCTTGGCTTGCATCTGCGGTCTTTAGCTGAGGTCGCAGCTGAACTGGTTTTGCTGAAGCTGCTTGCTCTGCTGTGATGAAGATTTACAAAGCTGCCTGACAGCAGCGCTGCATTTCTCCCTCTCTTCCCACTGGTCCCAGGCAGCAATGTTTCGGCTTTAATGCTTTACCCACTTCTCTTGGCCTTGCTCCTTGCTCCGGCTGGCTGCAGCTCCCGCAGGGACGGCAGGGCTGTGCAGCGTCACGGGAGCCTTGTCCCACCTCTGTGCCAGGCTGGTCAGCGTGGAAGAGTCAATTCTGAAGGTGAGAGAGGAGAATTCAGTGAAGTACCAGAGGACTTTCCTGGGCTGTGAAATGATCGACTGGCTTGTTCAGGAGGGAGAAGTGGAGAACCGAAAGGAAGCGGTGGAACTGGGACGGGCGCTGCTGGAGCATGGGATCATTCAGCATGGTGAGTGAGGGTCTGGCTGGAGCTGGGATGGAAAGCAAGAGATGAGCATAGCTGTCAAGGCTGGGCTAAGAACAAATCCCCATTCATGTCATGCAACAAGGGCTGGTCAAGTGCCCACTTGGAGATGGCAATGGGGCCTTTTAGTTCTATGTTTGGAGCTGGTGACCTTTGAAATCAGAGCAATCTTCCACCACCCACAAAGGCTTTGAGCTGAAATCTGAGCTATCGCTCTTCAGTTCTTCAAAGCCTCCGGCTGTGGGAGTGGGATGCACCCCTGGGCTTGGAGGGCTGGGTTGCGAGGATGTAATGTTCAGCCCAGCTTGGCTGGAGATCATAACCATCTGCAGAAATTAAACTTTCAATTCCAAAGGCAGGGAGTCCTCTGAATGGCTTGGGACAGGGGCAGGTGGAGGGCTGTGACTCGGTGGTGCACCTCTGGGAGATGGCATCTCCTGGGGAGGTGACCCTGCTGTTCCTCCTTCCCTGCAGGTAGCATTCTCAGTCAGAAAAACTGCAGCAGAACACACAGACGTTAAAAGAAATTCATTGGGGTCCCTTGGTATATTTGCTATGTATTTTTCACACCTCCTCAGCCTCTCCCTTCTCCCTGCTCTCTCCTAGTCTCCAATAGGCATCACTTCTTTGACAGCGACATCCTCTACCAATTCTGGATCAACTTTCGACGGAGGCGCCGTCTCACAGAGTTACTCAACGAGAACTCTTCTCGCACCCTCTCCGAGAGCCCGGACAGCCCCTTCTGTCTTCGCAAGCTCAACCCGGAGCCAGGCAACACCAGCTTTCTCTCTGGTAACTGTGGATGTATTTCTGGAGGGGTGTGAAAGCAAGGATTACCTTACCAGAGTATTCCAGAGCTAAGGGTGTTGCTCCAGCGGAGTGTAGGGTGTTTGTTTCTCCAAGCAGCCCATGAAGTGACCACCCATCCCACTGGTTTGTGGTGGATGTCTTGGTGCAGTGACAGTCTTTATCACAGCTCCCCATCTCCGGAAAATAACTCATCTTACCATCAGCTCAGCTCTTGATCTTTCTTTGAAGCTAGTTTTATTCTTTTTAAGCTCAAATGCCATCTCCAGTGTATGCTCACCTTTCAGGTGTGGGTCAGGCTAGTGGAGGAAGTTAGTTATTTTAAACTAGTCTGTTCCTTCCTTGGATAATTGTTATTTCTGCCTCTTTCAGTCCAGACCAACAAGGAGATAAAAATCGTCTCAGCGGTTCGAAGGAGCAGCATCACTTCCCTCGCTGGAAACTCCAACCCCTACTTCAGCACTACTCCTACGTTGGTATTCCCTCCTGTGGCTGAGTGCAACCCCAAATCAGGTCTGGGCTTCTGCAGTGCCCTGTTGTTGCACGGGATACAGCTGTCCCTTCAGGGCAGGGGCTAGTTCGAGCCTCAGGTCCAAACCCAGCCACTCTCTGCTTGGGGACTTGCGAGAGGGTCAGCCTCACCTCTGAGGCTTTGTTTGAAAAGTTGTGCAAGTGTTTTGAAAAAGATTGAGATGAATGCAAAGATTTCTCTGTGTGTAACTGTGCTGGTTCTAACATCTGTTCTCCAGCCCATGGTAATCCCCAGGCTGCCTCGTTATGCACTTTACTGTATGAAACCCTTGATTCTGACAGGATCTGTCGCTTTCTGCTCTAGTGTTAAAGAGACCCGTCACCAATGAAGAGCTCCTGTCCCCTGGGGCCCCCTACGTCAAGAAAACGCTGACTGTAAGTGACCCTGGCGAATGGTATTGCTAACCCAACGGTAGCGAGCGCGATGCCTGCTCTTTCATAGTTCTCTGCCTGCTGCTCTGACCTCTGTATGTTGAAACTTTGGTGGCACGTCACATCATCGTGGCTCTTTCTCGGTGAGCTTCAGTGGGTCGATGCCTTCAGATATTCTTGTGGGTGAAAATGTGCGCAGCCCCTGCTTCAGTTTGATGTATATCAAAGGGCTAGATCAGGAAAGCGAATGTTTCCTGGACAGAAAAACTCCCATTTATGTTTCATCCAGCTCCATGCAAACTGTAGAATCGGTGAAGGCTTGTGACAGTTGAGACTGACACTCATCCTTTGCGTTACACAGGGTGATGTGCAGCTTCATGCGTCTTTCAGGTTCCTGCTGCGGATTAGATAGATGTGTTGACATCATCCATCAGTATCTGATGGAGCAGCACTGAACAGGGAACATCCAAGTGCCACTCTTGCCTTTCTCACGATGGGTGTTTTCATGGATAAAACACACTGCAAAATCTCCAGGATGCTGCAGACAACCTGAGTTTTGGGCTTTTACTTCTCTAGTTATTTCTAAAGCTGTAGGACCAGTCAAGGCAGGGCTGGTGGGTGCTGGGTGTGAATGTTGCAAGACAGTTCCTGCCCTGCGGATCTTATTGTGCTTGTTTATTTTTGTGTAAAACTTCTCAGCCCTTTCCTGGCTGCCTTTAAAATGAGGAATCTCACAGTGGCCAGTTTAGGAAGCGTGAAAGCTGTCTTGCCATACTGGTTTGACACAGGTGGGATTACAGAGGAGCTATGGATCGGGTTCTCAAATTAACTGTGCTATAGAAATTGGTGGGAATGAGCAAGAAAAATAAAGCTGGTGATTAGTGTGGCATGTATGAGGACGTGATGTTCATTCTCCTCCTGAATGCTCTTGCCCTGCCCTTCAACTCTGCCAGCCTGGGCCCTTCATGGCTCATTTCCTTCTGCTTAGCTGTGCAGTTGCTGTTATTTATTTATATGGGTAATGCACAAAGTCCTTTGGGAATTCCTTTTCTCTTTTAGTCACATCAGATGGCCACAGTATCACAGCAAACGGCTCTGACGGACTGAGATCTGAGTGGGGAAAAATGAAGAGTGGCTACTTCCACTCTGGAAATGCTCTCCTGGGTCAAGGAAAGGGCACTGCGTGCGTGCGCTGGAAATGTTCTCGACGTGTTCTTGGTGCATGCCTTGCACTTCAGCTTCATGCTGCCTGTGCTTCACTCTTCTGCACTTGCTCGCAGGGAATATTAATCAGAAAGCAGCTTTGCAGAGCGAAATTAATCTGTGGTGCTGTGTCCCATTTGATGCACAGTTCTTTCCCACCCACGGCAGATTAGGATCAGAAGCAGAGCTCTCCATCTCTCTAGGAACTGTTGCATGGCCTCTATCCAGCCCCTTACTTGGTTCTTAAAACCCTTTTGTTCTGCTTGTAGATTGTGGGGGATGCGGTGGGCTGGGGGTTTGTGGTTCGAGGAGGAAGACCTTGCCACATCCAGGCAGTGGACCCAGGAGGACCTGCTGCTGCTGCAGGGATGAAGGTACTTCTCACTCTTGGTGACTGAGCAGGAGGCAGGACTTATGTTCTGTTTGAGCTTTTTGAGCTGAACACATCCTCTGTGATAATCCCACCTCCTGCAGTGGAGATCAGTCCGATGGAGTTGGCGTGTAGAGCTCTGGCAGTGCCGTGAGAGGTGGAGGGAAGGATGCTCTGTGCAGGCAGAGCGCCCTGTGCGTGGCTGCACGGTGGCAGGTTTGCCTTTTGCCAGGGCAGCACAGGGCCTGTGGGCAGCTAAAACTTAAAAAACTGTCAAAATGAAACTGTCCCTGTGGCAGACTTTGGAGCTGTTGAAACTGTTTGAGCTGCTAAAAAGAAAAAACAGCAGAGAATTCCCAGTTCAGCTCCAGTAAGTGCATGTAACCCCGGTGAAGCAGGGAAGGAGCAGAGCCTTGTCCTGAATCTCCAGCTCTCACGACTCCCGAGGTGTAATGCATTTTGTGTTTCTCTGCTATTAACAGTGTAGTTCTGCGTGGAACTGTTCTCCATGTACATGAAAGCTTAATAACCTTAGACTGATGCCTTGACCTTATTCATCAAGTAACTTCCAGTATTTCCAGTTCAGGTGAAATGAACTGAGGGCTTGAAACTCATTTTAGACCCAGGCATGTATGGGTTTTGTGTGTAGAGGTTTAGGCGTGAGTGAAAGGGGTGTTGAGTTTCACAGTTCCCTACGAAAACCCCAGCAGCGAGGGAATAATTTCTACAAGCTGATATAAGTCTAAAGTCAGATGGATATTGGAAATAATGGGATTCTTCAGAGGCGGAGTGTGACTCCTTGTTTGCTTCAGGCAGGATTGGAAGGGGATAGATGAATTTGTTTCATTTACTCAAGAGCCCAGTTAATTTCTCCTTACCTAATCTCATTTGCTACCAAATTGCTAGATGTTAATATTGTGCCTCATTTCCATCTGTGAAATGAACCACTGCTCATAAATGAGTCTTTTTATTTTTTGTTTCTTTTTTTTTTTTTTTTTTCTCTCTGTTAGCTTACAGTCTAAATCCCTTTGGTCCCTTTTTTATGATATAGTGATTGTAACACAGTGATTATTAGTGTAGCTTGTGGAGTGGTAATGCTTTAGGGTTTGCAGAATTTTATAGCAAGTTATTTGCAACTGCAGCCTCTGGCTCCAGTCAGTCACGGGCAGAAGGTGCCGTGAAGACGTCAGCTGAAGGTAACCTGCCCTTCCTCTCCTTGCAGGTGTGCCAGTTTGTTTTCTCAGTGAATGGTATGTATGTTTTGCATCTGGACTACCAGACCATCAGCAGCCTCATCATGACAGGGCCACGAACTCTCGTGCTGGAAGTCATGGAAGCCATTGAATGAGTGAAGTCTCATCCCACTGCTTTCTGGAAAGGCGGGACACTCCACTGGGCAGGGATGAACTGTGGGGGGGACCAAGCTTGACCATTCACTGTGAAATGTTAGCCAGGCATTTTAATATATTTTCAAATAAATACATTCTAATGGACAAGTCTCGGATTTTGATGTTGTTGAAATATTTGGCTCTACCTGATCTGGAGAGGGTCTAAGCTCTTGCAGCTCCTTTTTAATGCCAGTGGGAGAGTTCAGCACATCATGAAACCAGGCCTTAGAACAGGTCTAAGGTGGTACAGCTGGTAAGCAGCAAAAAGTTTGATACCGAGCAAGTGAGTACATCTGAGCTCCCCTGAGTTGTCTGCAGTCTACCAAGAACACAACATGCTTTCCAGATGGTCCCTTAAGCCGTGCCATCGACTGTCAAGAAAATAAGGAAATGAATACAGCAATGTACGCTCCCTTGTAGAGAAAGTCTAAGGCTCCTGCTACTCTTTGGCTTAGCCACGCTCACAGCCAGGGCTGGTTGCTCTTCCTGGCTGTTTCCTGAAAAGGTGAGGCTTCCATGATTGTGCTTTTTGTGCCCCCAGCCCTTAATAATACTTAAATTCATTAACCAACCTCACTGTGGCATGGAGCTAGGCAGAGGTCCCGAACATCCTAGGCTGCTACCAACCTAGTGACAGGAGGCAGCAGGGGCAAGGAGAGACTCTAAGCAGTGTCTGCCCAAAAGCAAAAGTGTCCTAGTCTGAGTGTGGCTCTGGGAGGGAAGAGAAATGGGCAAAAGCCACCAACATCCAGCCCCCCGGGCCCTCCTGCTTCCAGGATGATTGTGTTTGCAGGCAATGCAGAATATTCATATGCAGACTACCCTGAAAGTGCATTAAATTCAGAATAACAGGTAATAACAAGAAACTGGGGAGTTTTCTTGCTTTCCAGCTCACAGAGCATCCTGCATGTGATCAGCCTGCAATGCTGTGCATACAGGAGGGTGATTTTCAGCACTCTTGCTTAGGGCAGGTCCCTCGGTGCAGCTCTTTTGGCCACCCACCAAGTCTTTAAAAAAAAAAACCATGAAAACCCCAAACCGAAAAGAAAAAAAAGTCATTTTGATTTGTGTTAAAGTGGGAGCTGACTTTCTTGGAAAATCTGGTGTCAGCTGTACATTAGGTATTGCATTACTCCTGGCTGCCTCTTTTTTTCCTCAGTATAAAGGGATCTGAGCTCCCCCAGCACCGGTGCAGAGGTGATCAGACTACTTGGAGCACAGCGTTCCTGGAACATGGTCCAAGCAAGACGTTTGCATTGATAATCCACCGGGGTCCTTCTAGCCCCTAAGTGAAACCAGACAGGCTTTTAAGCTGTTTGTCAATATGTTCACAGTTGTTATTTCCAGCTATCCGGTGCACATGTAAAGCAGTACCCATCTGCCTTTTTGCTTTTTAAATGCTGTTTTGTGTGGCTGTTCAGAGAGGGCTTGGATGCCTGTGGTGGTCCCAGGGTTTAACCCAGAGTGCTGGGCTTGAACTGAAGTCAAAGCCAGGAGACAGCAGCGGGGTGTGGGCACCTTGGGAAAGGTGGGCCAGAAAGCAACAGCCTGAACATAAACACTGGAAACAGCTCCAGAGTTTTCTGAGGTAAACAGGGCACGAATTTTAGCTCTGGATCTGAATTCCCTGCAAGTGAAATGCAGGAGACCTGTGCTCTTTCCTTTCTCACCTCCTCCGAGCTTCAGAGTAGCAAATCTGAGCAACTACTGAAATCCGGTAGGAATTAAAGAAGAGGTAATTTGTGGTGTTTACATACAGGGCAGTGACAACCTCCTCTTCACAGGGTACCAAATGCTCCATGTTTTGCTTTAATAAGATTTAAGTGTTTCATTTGTGTGTTATCCTTTGTTCTGTATGTAGTGATGCTTTTAAATACTTACTAGATTACAAAACAAAACTGTAATGAACTACCAGATGTTTGTTTATTGTGAAAAATATTTGAAAACTATGATTTTTTTTTCATCTAACTTTCAAACGTGTCTGTGTTTCCCATAGGATGGCAATTGCAAGTTTCTTGCAGCTCACGCCGTTGCAGTGGGCGAGTGATGCTGACGGTCCCTGGAGATGCAGCTGAAAATCTGCCCTCCATTTGTAATGAGAAATGCTGCTGTCAGTTGTTCCATTCTGGCAACGAAGAAAAAATCTTTCAGAAAAAGTTCTGGTGTGAAGCTGGGCAGCTCTCCCAGGCACTCCTGGGGCTAGGGACCACATACCGGTGGAGGTCAGGGCTGTGTCCCACAGCTGGGAAGTCTGCAGCACTGTCGAGCTCCAGTTCATGATTCAGCCTCTGGCCTTGCAAAACTTACAGATGTGCTTAATTTCCTTAAAAAAATGCAATGCAATTTGCTTCCAGTGCAAATGCTGGGCTCTCAAAAATATTTAATGGGATGTGAATGGGGCTGGACTGACTTCATCCCTGGGAGTCTGACAGTGGGAGGGAGCCACAACTTGTTGCTGCGCTCTAGGAAATCAATGTGCAGCTTCCTAGACATATATCTGGTATTTAGTTAGCAAAACCACGAAAAAAACCTGCTTACTGTTTTTCATAGGAGTCTCTTGCTTTTCGTGCGCGCTTTATTTAGCTGCACGTAGGGGCCAAGCAGTGCTCTCTGCTGCGTGGTGAGAGGGAGGTGGGGGAACTGCTGTCCCTCTCCCCCGGCTCTCCCTCCCCTTCCTTATCCCTCCTGACGTCTGGGAATTGAAATCTCTGATCACGCTGAGGAGCAGACGAGGCGCCAGGGCTGCTTCTCCCCCAATTTAAGAATGTAGCTGGATTCATTGCACCTCCCAGGCTGACTCCAGGGAAAGCTGTGCCACTCTGCAGAGGTCTGTGGCTCATTCTTTTTTGGGGCTCGGTTTGCGGGGATGCCGAGGAGGGGCTGTGTGGTTTTGGGGCATGCATGGGTATCGGCGGAGCAGGGAACTTCTGCAGGGTTTTGCTCTCTGGGAAACTTGGAGCTGTGCGGCTCAGCCTGGGGCAGCATTGCCCATGCTGCACAGGGCTGGCAGGTCTCATCCTCTTATGGTGAAGTAGCTTCAGGACTTGTGTTCACTGCAGGTCAGGTCTAAACGTTGCCGGGACTGATTTAGCAATTCTTTTGGAGTGATGGCTGTGAGAAATGCACTCTGATGGTTTGGTTTTTCATCCCTTTATTTTGTGGTTAGTAGTATAAAAGTTGCTGGAACTTGTTACTAGAGGACAGTACTCAGAGGGGTCTGTTAGCCATGGCAGTTGTCTGGGTGGGTTTTTCCCACCTGGAGGTGTGGTGTGGGGCTGTACCAAGCCAGTGTTACCCAACCTGCCTGGGCTGTGGGGAGCTGCAAAGGCTCAGCCTAGAAGTGAAACTTGTGCCTTACTTTTTTGAGGCTGCTGCTGGGATAACTGCGACTTTTTGTTCAATAGTGGCACTGAAATAGAGATTTCCAAGAGAAAACAGAAAGTGGTTGATGAAGTGTTTTTTTTTTTTTAGTCTGTTTTAGGTCCTTTAACTAGCAAAGCACTCAGAGCATGGGGCAGATCTGCTCCCTGCAGCTGGCTGCCGCGGGCAGGTGGCTGGTCCCTGCTGCAGGGCTGTCCCCCACGCTGCTCCCGTGCCCGGCAGCGAGCGGGCTGTGCGGTGCCATTGCTCCTGCCAGCCCCCCTGCCCAGCAGCGGTGATGACCTCTGGGATGAGCAAATCTTCCCAAACTGTGCCAATAATTCACAGTGCCCCTGAACCCCTACTTTTAGTTATACTGATGCAACAGGATTGGGGTTTTTTTTTTGCATAGAATATTTTTTTGCTTTAATGAAAGCGACTATTTTTAAAATGTCCTGTACAAATAAAGGGATCCCTGACTGCCTTAACCTCCAAATCCCCTCTGAGCACGCAGCTGGGGCAAGCGGGAAGTGGTGTGTCGTCCCCCCCAACCCATTTTCCAGGCCCTGGAAATACTCACCACATGCTCCATGTGTTGCTGGCTCCAAATTCCTTCCCTGGATGAGTAACGGGAGAGAGAGATTGGCGTGCCGGAGGCTCCCTGCCCGCCAGCAGGCTGATGTCACTGTGGTCCCCTCTGTCCCAGGGTCCACAGCTCAGCTTGGCTGGCTGGTGGCACCAATGAGGGTAGAAATGGGTGAGAAGGGACCACAGAAACCCAGAGTGAGGGTTTGGGGTCCAGCAGGCAACCTGTGGAGAAGGAGCTCTGCAGGGCGGGGAAGAGAGAGCTCCTCCAGCCATGTATCTTGCACCATTTCAAACAGGTGCGTTTGTTATTCCGGCTTTACCGGTAGGAAAATGACAGTTGGCGAAGAGGCAAAATAGTGATGGGTTTGCCTCTTGAGCTTGGCAGAAGAGCTGAAGTCCCTGTTCCTTACTTTAGTCGCAGTGAAGATCCACACCCTGGGGACTTACTGAATCCAAATGGGGTTAACACTGAACTCATCCTTACTGGCACATCAGGCTGGAAGCTTCCAGCTGAATCAGACCCTGCAGTAAGCCTGGTTCAGTGCAGGCTGGAGAAGCCCGTGTGTTCATTCCACTGGACTTTGGATCCCATATAACCCTGGCTAACATAAAAAGGTCATACACAATCTAGTGTTTTTGCCAGAGTTTGACATCCCGTTGGCCGGCAGAACCATGGGGAAGATGCAAGGAAATCAAGAGCAGTTTGGTGGCATTGCAAAATGGCACAGATGAACTTTTGACTTGGGGAATTTTGCAAAAATGCAGACTTCTTGCTGTTGTTTGGCAGATGTACCTCTGCAGCCAGGGCAGGCTTTGCTTTTCTTGAGGTGACAGTCAGATTCTGAAAACCCACCTGTAAAATGTTTGCTGTTTTTTATAAGCAATGACTTCATTTTATTAGCTGGAAAAAAAGCGCAAGTGTTTCCCATGGCTAAGGGCTTTAGTTACACTGCAGTTGTTCTGTATAACCTGATCTTCAATCAAAAAGATAAATAAATCACAGACTGAGTAGGGTGGTTAACATCTCCCTGTTATAACTTGCATATTTTTCCATTCATTCTTACAGCATTTAGAACTGATTTAAACCCCAGGAGATCATGGCTGGGTCACTCACGTGCATATTTATTTTTCCTTGAAATTGCTAAAAAGCTGATGAATTTGAAGGGAAATAGGCATTTGCCAGGAGCTTCTAAATACCTGTCCATCAAAATGAATAGAAGTGAAATGTCACTGCAGACAGCAGTGGAGGAAACCTGTGTATGGTCTGGTTCTGCCAAAAGCAATAAGGCTGAAATATGTAGCACAAAAATGACAGATGCCAATGATGCGTTGCAAAAGGCCAACAGTGTACATTTTAAACGTGGTGTTTTGAGACTGAGACGAGGGGGAGGCACTGTTTCCATCAGGGTGGTTCTATGCTGACCTGACATTTCCAACCCAAACTCAATAGAACGGAAAGCCAGGTCAGCAAAGATAACTGAAGGTGCTGGAGGTCCGTGGGCTGTAGGCTGGCTGTCCGTAGCCAGCTGGTTTTGTCGATGCTGCAGAGGTTACTTCTAAGCCAAACTGACCCTCTGCCATGATTAAGTCTGTAGCTGCGTCTGTTTTCTATCTGTTCAGGTGAACAAGTTCAAACAGGACTATCCCAGCAAGCCCTGAATGCAACTTCTTGGGAACTCCACCGTGAAATAAGAAATAAACCCCTTGGTTCTAAACCGTTGACATATAAACTCAGCTAGGTCTGTGGTACCCCTCCTGCAGCGTAACTGCTTTATCACAGCGAATGCAGGGTCGTTAAATCTATGGTGTGAGGAGCTTGTCTGCCAAAGAATGCTCCTCTGCTTTTCCCCTCATGATCAGTGTGCGCATTGCAGGGACGTGGGAAAGGGGCTGTGTGTTTGTATAGCTACATTGATTTTGGTCATGACAATTGGAATTAATTACTTCTGTATGATTTAAATGAGAAGTTGTTCTGGAATCTATGTCTAGCCAGTGATTTCGCCAATGTTGCTTGTTTCCACGATCAGAGCAGAGCCCAGCAGCTGTTGTACCGCTGTTGAGCCCATCCTACCAAGGGAGCAGTGCCCATCTCCAGGACCAAGCAGGCTGAGAGCCCTACTAGGTCAAAGCCTACTCCCCGTCAGGTTTCTAAACACAACTTAGCACTGGTCCAAGGCACTGAACAGCTGTATTGGAGAGACCAAGAATATAAAATAATATATAGGAATTGTAGGAAAATTCATATGTGCCTCTCCCTCCACCATTTCAGTGCTGTTGGTGTTGCATAGAGCTGTAGATCTCAGTTTGTGGTCCCTGAACTAAGGAGTGCAAAAATCCGGGTTTTGACATGGTGAAATGTAACATTTACTTCTCCTTCCTGATGTTTGCCCTCTTGTAGGTCCTGGTCACGATGCTGATCCATACTTGTTTCTTTTTTGCCTGCCTGCCTGTGGCGAGCCATGTCTGGGGACGAGTGGGCCAAGGTAAGGAGCCCGCCTGCCCTTGCTCTGGGCCATTCCCGGTGGCTTGGCTGTCACCTGGGTTCGCCCAGCCCCTGCCGGACCCCTTCCCGCGGCAGTGGCACCGCACGTGAGGGACATTCCCGCTCACACACAGGATTTCAGGGGGCTGCTGTGCTCTGGTGTCTGTTGGTGAAGCTCCAAACAGCCTGTTTGCACACATGAAGAGCGAAGGGAGATCAGGGGGCCCGTGTGGGGGGAGAATCTCGATCCCTCCCCACCCTGCTAAGCCTCTGCTCATCACTGGCAGCAGCTCAGCACGCTGCTCCCTCGCACCGGGGCTGCATTTCAGCCTGTATAAGCAATGAAGGGCGTTTGTGTGATCTGCAAATGGAGCTTGAGAATCAGGAAGCAAAAGGGCGTTGCTTCTGTTAGTCACTGCATCTGTCCTGTGCTTTGGAACTTTGGATGTATTGAGGATCTGTGGTGCAACATCTGGATAAGAAGGCACATGAGGTGCATTCCTCCTGTAACCTATAGCACTCCCATAGTGCCATAAATGATCAGAAAATACCTATAGCACCTCACCATAGCCTTTCTGATGTTGAAGAACTGCATTTATATTCTGTTTGAGCCTTCTGTGGAAGCGGTCAGTACAAATGTTTCTAGAGTGGTGATGGTACTTCAGAGTTTGGACAAATGCGTCTCCATGCTGTGTATCTTCCAGATCAGCCTCTGCACCTAAATCTGGGCTTAACTCCCTTTCAGCCAGAGAGCAAGGTTACAGCATCAAATAGCGCACATCCAACACGGGGCAGGGAGACAGTGGAGCTTTCATGGCACCGGGATTCATTTGCATCCAGCACATAATGGTGCTTTAGAGGATGCTGTCCTCATCTGTCTGGGGACATTCTTGCCTTTTTAGCTTCTGGGCTCCTAGAGTGATTGGTTGAGGAGCTGGACCACACTCGGCCAAAAGAAGACAACTTTGTGTTTAATCTAACTATGAATTCCCCTTATTGTTCAATGATCTTTTACCATTTCTTTTAGGCATGATTCTGGGATTTGATTTTGCCCCTGACCCCTCTTCCCCATGTTTTCTTTCTTCCTCTTCAGATTTTCCAGGGGTTAGATGTGAATCTGAGCTTTGTTTCCCCAAAATAGTTATCTGCTTGTTGGGCAGCCCGCAGGAAGTCTCTGCAAGGAAAGGTTAAGGCACAGATGTTGTGCTGAGATTAGCAAGTCCTCACTGCCAACTCTCACTGCTTTCCTGGGCTGTGACTTGATGGCAAAGATGTCAGGAGATGTCCGGACATCATGCAAAACCAGATTAGGGACCTGAGGAGTCCTGAGCAACACAGTTTGCCAGCACTGAGCCGGACACTTCAGGTCACCCTAAGGTTTTTTTTATGAGTAATGGTAAAGGGAAAGAGATTGGTAACAACTGCAAATGATGGGGGCATTGAGTGCAGATGCTTATAGTGCACAGGCAAAGAATGCACTCACTCATGGCAAATTAGGGCAGCCTGCTGGAAAGGCAGCTATAGGTACAGTGTCAGGAAGGAGTGGAGATAAATCTGCTGAGTTGCCATCCTATATCCAGTCAAGCGAAAGAGTGTCATATGGTGACATTTGCATGACAGTACAGCTATGTTTTACCAAGGAATCATTGATTCAAAAAGTGACACATGAGTTCAGACATCTAGCTGGGGTTTAAAAGATACCTGTGAAATCTGGAGATGATAAGAGAATGTGCTCTTTCTTCTCTTTACTTCCTTGTCTGATACTATTTTTTTCCTCAGGATCTGTCATTTAGTTTGCTGCTCCCTGCAGCAAACTGATACAAGCTGGTGCCTATGAGTTACAGTGCTGCCAGGAACTGTTACTTACACTTTATCAGGTTTTCTTTCTTTTTCTTTCTTTTTTTTTTTTCTTTTTTTTTTTTTTTTTTTTTTATTTCATTCTAAACCCAGCTGGTCCTTGGAGCTGCCTCTGAAATGGTCTTTCTGCAGAAGTATGGGATCCATCAGCTGGGGCATGTCTATTTCTCAGCAGCCCAAGCCTACTGAGGAGCTTCACTGAGCCCTTTTGGCTGTTTCGTGCCCTCCCATTTCAGATGTTGGCACTAAATACACTTGCTGAAACAGAACAGTCTGCATGAGATCTTCCAGGCGAGTCCTCCAAGATGCAAGGCGTGCAGAGAAAGCCTTCACCTCTATGGGCAGGCTGTTTTCCCTGTTTGCAGCAGTGTATATTGAGGTCTCACTTGAGCACCTGAGAAACTCCTGTTCGCATAGGGTGAAGGCTACAGGTTTGCAGTGACTTGTGGATGGTTTCCTGGCAGAGGTGCTGGGGGATTGCAGGAGCTGCTGTGCAGCGTCAGGGGATACTGAGGACTTGCAAGAGATGGTGAAGGTTTCCTCTACACTGTAACCATTCCCATGTCTGTAGAGGAGATGGCATATATGGTGTCTTGTGGGTGCATGTACAGAGGGAGGAACTGCATCCATAACAGCACAGACACATCTCCTCCTCCCCAGGGTCAGGCCGGCTCAAACTCACTGTCCTTTCAGAAGACAGGCTCCAAATGAAATGGAAAGAGACCGAAGGGAACATCAGTGGCTACAAGGTTCGGGTAAAGCCCATGGCAGGTATGTGCTAATGTGCTGGACAACAGAACCAGCAGAGATTTACGTATGAGTGAGGGACCGAGCTCCACATTGTGACTGGTGCACAACAGGATTTCAGTAAGAGCATTATTTAGAACTTAAGGTGACAGGGATAAGGCAGAGAAAATTATCCACTGGTTGTTCTGGTTGCAAGTGATTACTTAAGTCAAAACTTTCCACTGGGCTGTACACACAGTGCAGACCAGAAGTCTTTCTGGTCACCATGAGAGCAGTCCGTAGTGCCACGTCACTGCAGGCACAGTACCTCTGTCACTTGCTCACAAGAGAGAGATGGCATTCAGCTCTCATCATCCTAGGGAAAGGCTTAGCCAGAGAGTGTTGCTCTTTGGAATTGCATGAGAAAAAAGATGAGGAAAGGTTCATTGTCTGGTTCTTCTCTGGGAGTTCCCAGCTCTTCCCCCACCTGCAGGAACATGGGATGGGAAGTACTTGACCCCATGTGTGGCAGGGCTCAGCCTCCTTAGCTCCTACCCTGGCCCAACTCCAGCTCTCCCTGACTTCAGACACTGAACCTGGTGGTGTCAGAAGGACATGATGTCCCTCAGTGGGAAGCGATGACTGGAGGCAACCTTAGCCTTGGCTGGCATTTGTTTTTCAGTTGCTGCTGCTCTCCCAGCAAGCCGGAGAAGGGAGCTGCCAGGCAAGAGTGCATGCGGCGAAGCTCTTGTGATCATCCACCCGCTTTTAGCTCAGCCTCCACCTGTTTCCCAAGCTGGAGCAGGAGGTTTCTCATTCCTTCCCTGCCCTGCTCCTCCCCTGGCCTCAGCTCATGAGCATCCCGGGAATGCAGGGAATCCCCACCAGCACTCCCTGCACATGCCTGAGGCTTTCCCCCTTAGCAGGCTGGGGAGCTCCATCTCCAGCCCTAGGCATGAGCACAGGGGTGCCGGGGTCAGAAGCATATCCGTCTCCATAATTTAAAGCCTGTAGACCTTTTCTAATCAGAGGGGTTTAGGGAGCTGGTTTGCCTCTCTCCCTTTTTGTGTAGCGCAGAGAGCACAGTGCAGCAACTGGCTGCTGCTTTGCAGAGCTGCCTCGCTCCACCTGCTCACTGCAGTGCCAGTACAGAAATCACCCAGTTCTTGGCTGGTCAAGGCATCACAGACCCAGGACAGGTCCCAACACCGTGGGGCATGGCTGGAGGGGTCCGGAGGCAGTGCTGGCCCCAGAAATGAGCTGTCTCCCCACAGAGAGCAGCTGCCCTTGGAGAGAGACGGGGCTTGCAGAAACAGCACAGCAAGAGTGGCTGGGATGAGTCCCATGTGCCCGTGATGACCCTCAGAGACACCAAGCCACTGCCTCATTTTGTCACGTATGACTTCTAGCACATCAGTTGGTTGGATGTTTTTCTAAGCAGTATTTACTAGCAATTGCCAAATCTTTATCCTCTGAAGACTGACTTTCCACTCAGCAACTCCTTGAGAAGTTGGTGAGAGTTGCACTAATGCTGCGTGCAAACTGTTTTTCCATTTTGGGCATGTATCAGGGATTTAAAAAAGATAATATCTTAAATGTTCTCAACTCTGGATTGGGGAAAAAAGTGAAAATCAGAGATCCACAAAATTTAAAAAAAGAAATAGGAGTTGACTGAGGTCCCTAGGCAGACATTCCCTGCATTTCAGTGGTGCTTTTGCTACTGTCAGCTTAAATTTAAGCTCTAACGGGCTCTGAACTGTGGCTTCATCCCACCTCAGGGGACTCGGAGCAAGAAGTCATGCTGAAAACCAAGACTCCCAAAGCCACAGTGGGGGGGCTGAGCCCTACCAAGGAATATACACTGCAGGTCTACGTGCTCAATGGGTCCCAGGAAGCCCTGTTTGCCAAGAGGAAATTTGTGAGTAAGTAGTGTGTGTCATGTTTTACCATTCAGAGAGCTCCTGAGGCTCTTGGAGATGTGGCTCCTCACAGCTCTGGCATATGCCCTGTAGGTTCTGCGACAATCACTGAGCCTGTTACTATTTTGGTTGGAAGGTTAGAAAGGGGGATGGTGAAGACCCAGGGGATGAAGGATGGGCTGTGACTCACAGACCTGTCTAGATGACTCTCTTTCTCTGTCTTTGGTCTTCCTACAGTAGAGGAACTAAAAAATGCATCCCAGACTAGAAATAATCGAAGAAACTCGGGAGCTGCATCAGGAAAGAATCTCACCTCTTCGGGGAACTCAACAGCTGAGCACAGTGGGGTGGCAGAGGCCACCCCACCACCCCTGAATGCCCTCTTGACACAGCCAGGTGGGTGCACTGACTGCCCTGGAGTCACGTCCGATTGATTTTGAGCCACGGCCTCTTCCATGCTCCTGTGTTTGGAGCATTAAGCACAGCTGTCCTTAAAAAGACTCCCACCCTCTCCCTGCAACCCCTACTTCGTCAGGGTCGTTCATTCAGTGAGGTGTGCTAGCCCAGTCTCATTGCTTGCATGCAGTTCTTGACTACAAAAACAGAGTGAACAACCTAAAAATACTTGCTCCTCATGCCAGTCAACCTGAAAAAGCATATCCGTGCATTCCCAGGGCTGACAGGTATTCAGATTCAGCAGATACAGTCAACTGAGTGCCAATCCTTTGAGAACCAGCTGGTCCCTGAGCACTGGGGCTAATGGTACCCGACTTCCTAGGCTCGGTGTGCCGAGGTTGGCTGCAGTGAGTCTGCCAGAAGGTGTGAGCCCTCCCTTATGGCTGAGGACTGTATATAACTGCATAGATTCTCATATATCTGGCAACAAGGTTTGCATGAGTTCAAAAGGCAATTACATGTGTTGATGGAAGAAAGATCCATCAGGGCCATAATACAAACAGACTTGCACTAGCTCAGGATGTTTCCGAGTCACAAATCGCTGAGGCCTGGAGAGTACACTGGATAATAGATGTCATGGTATGTTTTCCCAGATTTATATTTTATAAACATTCATTATTTTTCATCACCAAAGATAATGGGAAGGACCAATTTTTTATCTGGTCCATTACTAACATTATTATTAACTCATGAGCCCGCATGCAGCCCTCTCAGAGAGGCACGAATGAAGATTGTCTCCTTCTTCTAACTACTGCTTTGCATAAAGTTTGTAGGACTTTTACCCTATCTGAGCCCCCTATACCTCTGTCAAATGTGGCTTAAATCAGTCGATGAGTGGAGCAGGTTGCATGGGATAACACAGCTAGGGACAAGGGGATTTTTCTCTTTGGAGCACAGCAAAGGACAGAGCTGAAAAGAAAAGGCAGAAGGGGAATCAGCCAAAGGGCTCAGGAGAAGCAACAAGAAACCAGCCCAGTGTGGAGGCCAACGTGACAGAAGCAACACCAACAACCACAAAATCGTCCCAGCGCACTCCTGGAAACTCAGAGCGAGAGTCTCTAGGAAAAGAAAAATCGACAAAGGATTCATTGAGGCGAGGTGAGAGGGCTTTCAGACATGTCTTGCTCCTTCTTCCCTACTGTTTTCCCTAACACTTGTTGAATACAACTTCCCATCCCACTCTGTCACCAAGATTTTCAGGAGTACAGTGCTGCTGATAGCTCTTTCCATTGCTAGGCTGCGCTTTGGGGAACTGTTAAGGATCACTGGAGAGGTTTTGGAGTTCTGTAGAACATCACTGATTTTAAGGCAAACTGAAGCTGGGGCAAAAATTCCTTCTAGATGATGTAATTTATCAAATTCCAACTATTCTCTCTCTTCATGTTGCCACTGCCTCCTGCTTCAGACAGATCTGTGTAAGAGTTTGTATTCTTGAACAGACCCCTTCCAGCCATGGGCCTTTCCAAGCCTTCAGAAGCGAAGGAGAGCATCAGTGATGTTCATTACCCAACCTGCTCCATCTTCTGGACTTGTTCATCATCTTCCACAGATAACTGATCCATCACAATCCTTCGGATTCGTCAGTGGAGACTATGGCAGGGCAGGTGGCTCACAGCACTGTTGACATGATGGGAATGGGATTGGCCAGGGCATCCTCTTTTGGTCCCTTGAGACCAGTAGGAATCCATGACTTTGAAAAGAGATAGGGTAGTAACTTCTTTGAGCACACTGAATCTTGATGGGATACCGATTTCCTTCCAGCAAAGATGGAAAATCCCCCATCTGAAAAATATTCAAGGAAGATGCACTCAGTGAGCAACATGCCCCATCTTATCCTCTGTTAAGCTGCAGGCCTGGGGTGGGGAGAAAGGCAGGGCTTCAGTATCTGTGATGCCAGCAGATTTTTACAGAGAGATTGGATTTAATATAAAGCCATGAAATAATTAGAGCCCACAGGGGATCTTGTGATGGAATGGAATTAAGCAATCACCTGCAATTCTTGGAGACTTAGGCTAAATAAAAGGGAAGCACTGGGCTGGGGCTGAGATGTAATGGAGCTGACAGCTTGCAGAGAGTAGTGCTTGGGTTGGGTACAGCTTCCTGACAGCTTTAACCCATTCTTTTCAGAAATGCAGCTGCGCACCACTGATAACCAGATAAGGATAACCAGAGAGGTTATCCTTAGCCATGTGGCTTTCCCAAGATGCTGGGATGCATCAGGCTGGCAGATGATCCAATTCACCATCCAGACAAGTCCTTACACTGCAGATTTGCTTTTTATCTTATAAAATGAAGCAGTTTTTCCTCCTTTACTATTGTTCTTCTCAATATCAGACCTTTCCCCCCTCCAGGTTCCCAGTTTCAGTGTGACACATCTGCGATGATTGATATTGTCCTGCTTGTGGATGGATCCTGGAGCATCGGACGCAGCAATTTCAAGCTCATTAAGGAGTTTCTGAGCAATTTGATTTCCCCATTCAGTATTTCCCAAGACAAGATAAGAGTAGGTAGGACACTTTCCTGTTTCCTGACCTTGGGAAGCCTGTGTTTCAAGGGGTCACGGTCTCTGTTCCTGTGGTTATGTGCTCCTCTGAGGAGCTTTTATTCCTTCGGAGTGGGGTCGTGCTTGCTGTTCACGACAGCTTTTCCCATCTGGTAGCAAGCTCTGGCCTCTAGTGGCTGTAAGCAATAGCTGCACAGTGAAGTGAAGCAATGTCTTCTGTTGATGCCGAGATACATTTGGGATTTGCTGCCTGCCTCTGATGAGATGCTCAGCCTCTGCAGCACTGTGCAGGCAGATGCAATGGCAACACCACACTGGAGCTGCTTTGAGCTCAGCTAAGAACGGTGCTGCTTCCAGTTCTGAGTGATGCTGACACTGGCCAGGCTGTACGTGAAATAGGACAGCGTAAATCCTTCCCACTCCTTGTAGCCAACTAGTCTAACCCCAATTAACATGGAGACCTTATCAAATGCTTCAGAGCATCATCACAGGGGTAAGTACCACTGTACTGAGTGCGGTCTGAGGCATCACCTTGCTGCCTGCATGACAAGGACCAGGCAGAGAAGTGGAGTTAGAAGCCAAATCTGCTCATCCCCTCTCCCTTTCATTATTTTGTGCCATCCTCCCATGGCAAGCCCGACACTGCCTCCCCAAAGGGGATCTCCTCTTGCAGCTTCCCTTGGCTTGCATGATACCTTTTGCCTTCCCCAGGGCTGTCCCAGTACAGCAGTGATCCCCGCACAGAGTGGGATCTGGGTGCGTACTCTACGAGGGACCAGGTGCTGGAAGCCGTGAGGAATGTGCGGTACAAGGGTGGCAACACCTTTACAGGTAACTCCATCTTGCAGGTCTGTGTTAAAATATCTATTTGGCTGCAGTGGGGCAAGCTGTTCCCATGGGATGACGTCTCCGTGGGGGCAGAGAAAAGAGTAAAGGCGGTGGGGTTGTCTGCGAGGCTGTAGCACACCACCCATCTCTGCTCCTCTCCAGGTCTGGCGCTCACCCACGTCCTGGAGCAGAATCTGAAACCAGATGCTGGTGCCCGGCTGGAGGCTGAGAAGTTGGTAATACTCCTGACTGATGGAAAATCCCAGGATGATGCCAACCTAGCTGCTCAGACCTTGAAAAACCTGGGCATAGAGATATTTGCCATTGGTAAGATCACAGCCATTGATAAGCCGTAGGACAAAGCCAACCTACTTTTGATCTTCTTCACATTGAAGGTTATGTTTCCTCAACTTCCCCAGAAGCACCTTGAGGCTGCAAAACTAAGGTAGTGAATAAGACCTCATTGCATTGTGACTAAGATGAAAATTAACTCATTTATTCAGCACAGGCAGTGTCTTCAAAGGGTATTTTGTTTCTTTAGCAAAAACATTCTTTCACACAAGAGATTTCACACCTTCCATCTAAAGACCTTTGCGAGCCTCAGAGACCTGTGCCATCAGAACAATATTCTCAGCTGTGGAATTAGGCAAGAGAACATTGTATTGGGGAGGGCAGGAGACATTCTTTGTAATTACTGCCTCTCGCAACTTTCCATTTCTCTGAATAATAACATTGCCTGTTCTTTACTATCCGGCGGCAATAATGAAACACAAAATGGCCTTGAGCAGCAATGTCCTTGATAACTACACGACTCTGCTAGAGACTAATACATGAGCAATAAAGTTGCATGGAAAACTCTCCTAAAATTGCAGTCCCCAAAACTTTAAGTGCTAATTTATGTTGGGAACACATGAGCAAGGTTTTATTGCATTGGGTTATGTAGCTAAGTGGCTGGCACTGTGATTCCTTCCATGGACTGAGTGGAGCTGCTGAGCCTCCGCTGTGTGTTGTGCAGCACAAGGGGCTGACAGCTGTGTGCCTGAGATCACTGGGAGAGCTGGTCCTGGCTGGGGTCTTTGCTTTTCCTCTCTGGTTAGAGAAAGATCATGTTGTCTGGTCCTTAGACATCAGGACCTGAGTATTAATCTGAATAGCACCTTGGTTCTCACTGAAGAACAAGGGAGACGGAGGCTAGCAAAGCTGTTGAGGTAATGGTCTTGGACTTGAGCAACCAGGTGGGATCCCTGTCTGGCAATGGTATTGCTTAGGCAATGTTAGGGCAGCCCTGAGCCTAGCGCTGGGAAGCAAAATAAGTTGTATGTTGTGGAGCTTGCTCTGCAGAGGGTTAATGAGGGCATGGAGGATGGTCTGTGATGGTGAAGTTCTGCTAAATAAACGGTCTGCTTTTTGCTCATCCCTGACTCTCTAGAAATGCAACGTGATGTTCTGATGGATAATAGACTCTCTGTGGGGAGTGCTGGCACCTCATAAATACAAAATTGTTGTTTATTCATTCACTCCTCCCCTCATTTATGCCAACTGCCTCTTAGGGTGAAAAATATTTGCCTTTCTGGTAGCAAAGCCTGTGAGGGATGAGGAGGCAGGGGAACAGAAAGAGGATTCACTGGACTGTCTCCAGGCCACAAAAGACCTTCTAAGCCCACAAAGTCGAAAGCCCTTCCCAGGCTGGACTAAAGCTGTGGCTGCAGGAAAGTCCGAGGCCATTCTCAGACACCACCACCCTACTGGAATGACTGGGAGGCTCTGCCTGGAGAGCAGGATGACGATGGACCCATTCTGCCCCTGAATGAACAACACAGAGGCAGGAAGCAGGAGCTGCTCCTCTCTGCGGAGTTTTCTCACTCTCATTCTCTGCTCTGGTTGCAGGGGTGAAGAACGCGGATGAGGCAGAGCTGAAGCAGGTGGCCTCGGAGCCGCTGGAGCTCACCGTGTACAATGTGCTGGATTTCCCACTGCTGAGCTCTCTGGTTGGCAGGCTCACCCGGGTCCTGTGCACCAGGATCAAAGAGAAGAGCAACAAGGGAAACACAGGTGAAGTGAAACCTTCTCAGTGAGGGCTGAGCTTCCTTCTGCTCACCATCCACCTTCCTTGGCATCAGGATTGACCCTGTCACATACCTTTCCTTCCATGAGCTCCACCATCTCACTCTCCCTCTCCAGTACTGATCTCCTTGCTCAACCCTCTTGCTGCCTGACAATGGTCCTTGCCATGTCAACATGTTTGCCAGTTTCTCCTGTCATTGTTGTCTTCTACAAGACCCTCTGGATGCAGTTCTTCTGCCCTCACTCCACTGCAGACTCCCTGCTGTCTCTAACAAGTCACGGAGAGACGTCACCTGTAGACGTTTGCGTTCTGATGCTCTTGGTTTAGTTATTTGCTTCCAGCCTGTGAGCCAATATAGGCAGCAGCCCTTCCTACCAGGGGTTTGGATAACTCTTAATGGACATAATCACCTAATGACAATAACTAGCATCGCAGGGAAGAAGGGACGTCTTTTCCCTTTTCCATTATCATATGGATATACATGATAAATGCATTGTAACCATATTTTTTGAGTTTCTTCCAACCAAAAGGAGGCAGAAAAAGAGCTAATTTGAGAGTGTATTAGGGAGAGTGTACAGAAGAAACATTGAAGGTAGGAAGAGAAGATGACAAAATGTCTAAACACATTTTCTTTCTCCACACTACTTTAAATGATGGATCTCCAAGACATTTCCAAGTTAAAACCAAACAGCCTATTTCTTTCCTTTGCTGGAGTGCAGCTTGTATGATGAACAAGAGAGTAAAGAACCACTCCAGATGTTAGCTTAGATCCTCAGGAGAAACGTTGTGCACATATTTCCAACATATTTCTGTTTCTCTCTGCTCAAAGATTGGCCTAAGGAGAATGGGAAAATTTAACTTTCAAGCATACTTTTATTTTAATGCTGTGTAGAACAATTCATATAAATAAATTGATTACTCCTTATTAATTTGTACTTGTTTGATATAATTAGACATTTTTCAAAGGTGCAGATTACGCTAAAGAAAGATGAGCTGCTCAGAAAAGAAACCAAAATAACTTCTGCTTGTTCATTTTGACAAATTTTTGTGACTGAGTGAAGCTAGGTCATCTTTTGGATACATGCAAAAATGCAGATTTGTGTTGAAAAAATATTCCCAGCGCCCAGCAAAATATACAGCCTGTTCTCTATGGCATATTTATGTTCTCTGTATGCCCAGTTTTAAAATATTTGTTTCAGAGTAGTTTGGAACAGTTTCTATACTCTATAGAGAAGGAGATTGTAACTTCATTTGAAAAATGTCACTCATATTTATGAGCTGGAAAGTACATTTGGCATGAGAAGTTTGAATGTAGGAAAGTAACTGTGTTTTTAATTCCTAGGCAGCACTGTGACAGATGTCCCTGTGAACACGGGTCCCCAGCTGAGCCCAACGGACCTTAAAATATCAGCTGTGACCTCTAAGAGCATGCACTTGACCTGGAGTCCTCCTGTGAGACCACCAAAGAAATACCGCATTGTGTATTATCCATCTAAGGGTGGTCTCCCCAAAGAGGTGAGAGACCTTTCTCTGGACGTCTGGGGCTGCAGCATCTTCCAGGTGGTGGCTGGGAGTTTAAGTAGAGTTGAGTAGAGAAAAAGATGAGGGTAGAGGTACAGTTCTTGTGGGACATCAGCTGAAGCCAGGGATGAAATTAAACGCACAAATGTAAATGTGATCAGCTGATAGGATGACAAGACAGAAGGGGAAATGGGATAAACATCAGCTTGCCAGAAATACTGGAAGCCATGCTGACATCAGTATTTTGCTTATGCAGTGCTATTCCCTCCCTAAAGCATCTGTTTTAACTAAAAAAGGATGCTCAGGTACACAGAGCTGTCCAAGGATGCTCATCTGGGATGGAAAAGCAAATCCAGATTCTTGATGGATTTCCACTGATTTTAGTGAGAGCACAATTAGGGTCTTGTGCTTGGTATTTGCACGGACCCCAGCCTT
The DNA here is from genome assembly GCA_035590275.1 of Ibycter americanus. Lineage (NCBI taxonomy): Eukaryota > Metazoa > Chordata > Aves > Falconiformes > Falconidae > Ibycter > Ibycter americanus. Next base: position 14,145,594 of record JAVJGI010000002.1, read on the forward strand.
AGAGGAGGACAGGAATGTTTATTGCCTCTTACCTCTCACTTTTGGGGAGATGCTAGCTTGCACAAAATTCAGAGGACAACTGGACTTCATGCTTCTGAACACAGATCTGCCACAAAGAAGCTGTGCTTGCTAGGGAAGGCCAGTTCAGCCATTCCTTTGCTAAAGGGCGGCTAGCACCTCCCTGCCTTGACAGCCCTCCTTTGTGCTTTCAGGTGGTTTTGGATGGAGCAGTCTCCTCTCTGCAGCTTTCCAATTTGACCTCGCACACGGAGTATTTGGTCTCGGTGTTTCCTATTTATGACACAGTTGTTGGGGATGGGCTGAGAGGCGTCACCTCCACATGTAGGTCGTGAGTAGAGAGAATTATGCCAATGCATGGTTATAATAGGTAAACAAAGTTCTTTCTTTGCCACCATCTCAGACTGGAGGCTGACATTATATTTTTCACCTTTCCTCAAGTTCAGTCTGTCTACAGCTATCTCCATCTGTGAAGATGTTCAGAACTTGACCAGACAAGACCCTGAGCAACCTGCTCTTTGAGTTGCAGGTTGAGCAGAGACCTTCAGGGGTCCCTTTCCACCTACGTCATTCTGCAAAGGAGACCACTGATGTGGCAGTAACACACCATGCTAGAAATACCTTGCAACCCTTTGCTGGTTTTTTATCCTTGGGCTCCAAGAGAATTAAACCTATTCTCTGTAAAGTGGCGGCTCCACAGTGTTAGATGTGGGCTAGATGTCCACCAGCTCAGTAGCTGACTCAAAGCCAGGTGTCCTCTGGGGTTTGAGCTGTTGCAGACCTCATACATTGAAGATATCTTTCTGCCTTGTTTTTCCTTTCAGTGCCTTTGTCTTCCCCTCGGTCCCTGCGTGTCTCTGAGCTGAGCCACAACAGTATCAGGCTGAGCTGGAAGGCAGCTCAGGGAGCCACGCAGTACCTGGTGCTCTGCTCCGCAGCACCCAATGGAGCAGAGGACTATACGACAGAGGTAAAATTCATGAGAATAATGATAATATCATTTTTTCTCTGTGTGGGCTGAGTTTAGTTCTAGCTCTAACCTTTGTGAATTGGTATCGTATGTTTTAAAAAAAAAAAAAGTGTCAACATTATTGCCAGCAACATCTTTCATGGAAGATTATTTTTTTTATAGCATATCTCAAAGCAATTTATAACTGTGAGGGTTTCACGTGGGAAGTTAAGGCATAGGGAGAAAACTGATTGCCTCATGGGGCTCTGGAAATCCAGGCACTGAACTCATATCTTTGCAGCTCCAGGTGTAATTGCTGTATCCTTGAGGCTGTACATAAATGTCTTCACTGTGTTCATCTTAAACTGTTAATGGAATATTTGTTAGGGCAGTTTTTGCTGACCTCGAAAAACAAACTGATGACACTGCATAGGAATAAAACAATGCTTGATGAATGGAAAATCCTTAAAAACACCGAAGAACCTTTTGTCATGTGTGCATTTTAATGAGTTATCTGGAGTACTTGTAGGCTGAGGAAATGAACTAAAAAAAACAAGGTGGAGGCAGGGGAGGATGTGTATTGCCTCTTTGTCTCAGATTCCCCACCTGAATGCACAGCAACAGCAGCAATTGCAGGATCGTTTTCAAAACAGACCCGTTCATGTTTATACTCTGCTTTCAGTGCATAATTGTGGGGTTTTTTTAAGATTCAGAACATTTGAAGAGAGACCAACTTATGAAGTTGTATTTTAGCATATTAGCACATTTCGGCAGTTACCTGACCTACTCACTGTAAGAGTGCAATGCTCCAGGGCTATGGGATATCTGCAAAACTGGCATTAAAATGTTCCCAGCCTTTTATACAACTGTGGTCTATTGCGTGTGGACTCCTGAAAGTATCTGGGCATATTTCTGCGGCGAGCAGACTGAAGGAGGAGAGCTGTGGCCGTGCTGCATTAGCGGCAGGTGGCAGCAAGCCGGCTGCTGTGGGTCTGCTTGCGGCAGGCAGCCCTTCTGCGGGAGCTTCCATGTGTCTGAGCAAAGTGGGGTCACGCCTCACGTGCCCCCTGAGCCAACCCAGAACAACAGCAGCAGCATCATTTCTGTGTGACACTTACGCCTCTGCAGACCAGGGTAGGAGAAGGTGATGAGTACCTCGGTGTCCCTTGAGAAGAAAGGCAGAGCACTGGCCGCTGCAGAGCATCTACCCAAGTGGTGATGTCCCAAAGGGGACAAGTCCCCTTAGTGTAACCAAAGGGTCCTTGGACTGTGTCTCTGTATGGTCTTGTCCTGTTGAGTGCACTGGCAGGTACCCTGGAGCTGAAGGCTACCCCAAAACATCTCTCTGTTGACAGGTGAAGGTGGCCCAGCCTGAGGTCCTGCTGGATGGGCTGTCACCCAGCACAGAGTACTCTGTGGCAGTGTACGCGATGTACGGGGAAGATGCGAGTGATCCAGCCAGCATCCAGGAAACCACCCGTAAGTGCTGCTGCTGCTTACTGAGCTGTTACTAAACACTTAAGGCAGGAGAGACATGTTAAACGAGGTGCTTCCCATATTGTGCATGTGGCTTGTAAACACACTGTCTCTTTCCTGCCTAATCTTAAGCGAATATTCATCCCTGAGGGGATCTCTAATTATGTGGTGAGCTGTGAAAAAGGAGTGATTTTCCCCTGGTAAAAAAGGACTCCTGAAAGAGCTGTTCCCTCAGGCCTTTTTTGTTGTCTGGGGATAAAAAGGGGAATTATGTGGCTGTTTCTTCACCTAAAGCCCAGGTAGGCTTTCATGATCTCCTAGAGGCAAATATGGTAGTGGTATAAAGAGTATCTTCCCAGCATGGTGAATGAGTCTCTGGGTTCAAGGTGGGGGTCATCTAAGAACAGCAGGAGGCAAATGATGGCATTGCCATTGTGCAGCCTGTGAAAGCTCGGAGTGCTGTCACTAACTGTTGTTGCAGTGGCCTTGAGTCCTCCCAGATACCTGAGCTTCTCCGAGCTCAGCCATGCATCTGTTCGAGTCAGCTGGGAAGCTGCGTCTCCGGCTGTGAAAGCTCACCACCTCACCTACGTTTCTAGCAGGGGGAGCAACGCAGGGGAGGTGAGTCCTCAAGGGGCTGGTGGAAGGAAAAGAAACTTGGAAGGTCGGGTACTGCCTTGTTCTCCTTCAGCTGCATGGTTTAAGGAGAGCTTATCTGCTGGTAGTATTTTAACTCTGAAATGGGTGCTTTTGATGCAGTTGCCACCCAACGTGCTAAACCCTCTGCAGCTGTACCCACGCTCCTCTTCAAACCATAGAGTAGTTTGGGTTGGCAGGGACCTTTAAAGGTATTCTAGTCCAACCCCCCTGCAATGAGCAGATCAGGTTGCTCAGAGCCCTGTCCCACCTGACCTTGAATGTTTCCAGGGATGGGGCATTGACCACCTCTCTGGGCAACCTGTGCCAGTGTCTCACCGACCACATTGTAAAAAATTTCTTCCTTCTATCTAGTCTGAATCAAGCCTCTTTTAGTTTAAAAACATCACCCCTTGTCCTATAGCTACAGGCCCTTGTAAAAAGTCTGTCCCCATCTTTCCTAGAAATCCCATTTAAGTATCGGAAGGCTGCAATAAGGTCTCCCTGGAGCCATCTCTTCTCCAGGCTGAACAACCCCAACTCTCTCAGCCCTTCTCACAATACCCACACAACTCCTCCGCTGCAGGTGGAGGTTCCTGGCACTGCAACATCCACTGTCCTGAGACCTTTGTCCTCCCTCACCCAATACTTCATCAGTGTCAGATCTACATATGACGAAGGGGACTCCTTTCCAATTACCGGCAACGTTACCACCTGTAAGTAGGGAATGGAAATGCTTTTGGTTCCAGTACAAGGTGACAAAATTGGTGTGTGTCTGAACTGGGATGTTTTTAAGACCAGTACCAGCAGCTCACAACCAAAACCCCTGCACAAAACCCGAATGACTGTTGATTTTTGTGTGTGGAGTATGTTCAACTGTGTTATGTTGAAAATGAGGTGGAAGGAATAAACAAAGGAAGCAAATGAAGAAAAAGCATGATGTATCACTAACCTCTGTGTCCTTGAGACCCCTTCTAGCCTTCTCCCCTTTACAATACCGGTGTGATACGTGTCCTCTCCCCAAATGAGAAAATTCTCCTTAATTAGCGTTTTAAAAATAATTTACCCATCTCTGTCCTGATGTCTGTTGGCATATGGGTCTGAAGAAGTGAAAGACTGGCTGGTCTCAGACATCTGCCTGGTTGATGTTTTGCTCCCCAGCCATCTGCTCCCCACCTTGGCTCTGACAAGGCGCTGTCAGTGCCCTCACTGCAGCTCCTTTTCCTTCTGCATCCCTCAGTAAAGGTCCCCCCGCCGCGTGCACTGAAGGTTACAGAGCTCTCTGGGAACAGCCTCCGACTGCAGTGGGAAGCTGTCGCTGCCTCCGATGTGGTTGTCTATCAGATCAAATGGAGCACAGTCAGTGGAGAGAAGCCTCAGGAGGTACGGACCCACACACAGCTCTGGGGAGGCTGGGTTGGCTTTGTGCCTACTTGATGTCTCTGAACTCAGTGGCGTAGGGCGGTGTAAAACTATTCAGGTTAATGCACTCAAGCAATTCAGCAGTTCAGCACCCAGCTGAAGGAGCCTATAGAATAAGACAAGGTCTGTCCTGGGTCTGGCTCTGTTCAGTGGAGCAATCGCCTTGAGTGCTGAAAGCAGGAGGGACAGCAGGTCAGAGTCCTACAGGCTCTAGGAAGATTGCAGAAGTGTTCTGGAAAATCTCAAGGATGAAATTCAATAGGGACAAGCAGAAAGTATTAAGCTTAGGCAGGAATAATTAACTACAGGTATACAGGATGTAGAACAAATAGCTAAAAAGCAATTCGGTAGAAAAAGATCTGGGGTTGCAGAGAATCACCAGCCCACAATGTCAAGTTGTTGTGAAAAAGACAAAAGACAATACTCAAGTATTTAAAGCCAGAGGTATTGCCTCCAAGACAGGTGAAACAACTTCTGCTTTCCTCAGTGCCGGTGAGCACTGGCTGCTTTTGGGATACTGCTTGTCAAGAAGGATGAGGTCCAGATGAGGAACACAGAGAGGAGAATGACCAGAGGCAGAGCTGGTGCAGGAGGGGCAGGGGTGGACCTCTTCCTTCTCAAGCCCTTATTTTCAGTACGAATGCAAACAGCAGTTTAAATGGTGGCTTAAATAAACGAGTCTCTCCTGCAGTGCTTCACACCTGGGCTGGAATAGGGGTGTACTGGGGCTTCCGTCCTCAGCACACCTAAAAGCTGGAAACTGAGCAAAGGGATTTCATGCCCCTGGCAGGTGGGCTGCCCTGTGCCAGAGCACTGCACTGGGGACTGGAGTAGCTGCTGAGTATAGCTGGGCTGCAATGCATGGGCATCTACTCCACATTAATCAGGGCTGGAATTTTGCCTTGGCTGAGATGTGTGCAACCCACAACAGTACTTTGTCCCCAAAGCCCAGTGCTACCTCATCTGTGCCTACAGGCGATCTGTGAGCCAGACGCTTGGATGCCATGAGCTAGCTTGGAGACGCCTGGGAACTCAACTGACTCATTTCTTCCCCTACTGCAGCTCTCCATTGCTGGAAATGTGGCAACTGCTGTCCTGCCAGGCTTGCAGAAGAACACTGACTATAAAATATCCATCTGGGCCTATTACAAAGATGGTGCTCGAAGTGACACGGTTTCTGTTCAGCACAGGACCAGTAAGTGATCAGTGCTCGCTGTCTACAGACTAGTGATAATAAACAAGGAGCAGCATGCCTCAGACCCCATCACAGACCAGCAGCTCAGATCTGGTTATCTCCAGCTCTGAAACCCCCAATCTGAATGTCTGAAAGGGGTTAGAGATATTTAGCTGCCTTCTTAAAGTGTTCTGAATTTCTCTGGAGAAAAATAGCTTGGGTAAACACATCAGGCTGGTGCATCTTATAGGTATCTGATACCCTTGCAACGTGTTTCATGCAGAATACATTGCTTTCTCCTCCCCTGCTTCTATGCAATGGATTGATGCAAATGAATTGGCTTTCTCTTGGGTGTTCAGCTGAACGTGACACTGTCTGCCTAATGAATGTTTCCTGTTAGTAAAATATTGTTGTTAATGAGGGTGAGGATTACTTCAGCTACATCATTGCTGAGCTGTGCTTCATCTGAGGGCACTTACAAAAATGAGAGAGAATCCTGTAGGCAGCCTCTGCCTTGGAAGCATTATTTAAATCTTGCTTTCTATAGGCAGGATATGAGGTTAAAATGTGGCACTCCCAGAGGTCCTCTTAATTAGTATTGCCTGTATAATGGCTTTGTTGGCAGTGAGTGGAACACAATTCATTCAACAGCAGCAGTCCTCCTCCATCTCTCAGCCTCCTTCACAGAATAAACTCATTTAGGCTGGTGTTGAGCTGATGAAGCTCAGAGTAAATGGCAATCTTGGAATAAGAAGCTCAGGTTTTATTAATAATGAGTAATAATAGCATTTGTTTATAGAAAACTACTTTTGGCAAGTACCTAGGAGCTGCATTCTGACCAAAAAAAAAAAAAAAAAAAAAAAAGGGCATCCTACAGGTATATAATGATAAAAGGACAATTACAGCTGTTTAGAGGCTTCAGAAAATGCATGTCTATGTTTTAGGCCATGAATTACCAAATGTCAGAGGAGCTCCCTCAGCCCCATGTGAATGACCTTCTCAGGCATATTTGAACAAGCCGGTCCTTGCTGGTGTTGGCACCCCGCTGGGACGTGGAAGGCAATTTGACTTCTGCTTGTCAGCTGCTGTCCTTGTTGAAGGAACAAGGATGCCTGAGGGATGTCAGACTTTTCCTCACTGCATGAAGAAAGCAAAGCACTGAAAGAAATCAGATGTGCAACTGGGAAGCCAAACTGGAGCCTCAGTGTCTGGGTGCTGCTGCAGGGTTTGCATGAGCAGTCAGGACACTGCCACACATTTCTCAGGGCCAATATTTGCATGTGCAATCAATGTCTTTGATGGTGATTCTCTGTTTTTAATGTTTAAAGTGAGACACAGCACAGGAGAAAGGATGGCTGGTGATTTCCACGAGGCAGTGCTGATACTGGGCAGTTCAGAGGAAACTTGTAGATGCCAGGAAATGGAGTAAGGCTTGTGCGATGGATGTATGGGAAGATGTGGCACTAGGAAGGACTCTGAGAAATTCTGGGGTGTGGTTATACTTCAAGCCTTTGCTGTTTCAAGCAAAAGCTACCATCTTGTACTGTGTAATCATGAGTAGTTAGGGTGTCCAACAAGGTCAATCTATGTGTCAGAGCCCGTAAATCGTAACTCCTTCAGCTAGAGCATGACAATCGCTTACGTTATCTGGAAAACCTTAGACCCTTGGTTTGATTTTTGAGCCTGCTTCACTCTAATTTTCATTATAAAATGAAATTCTGGGGGCTGAAACACCAATGAAGGCTACCTGGTTCTCCTCAGGATGGCAGACTCTGGGTTGCAACCTGGAGAATAGCAGCGATCAGGCTGTGCTGAACAAAAACAAAAGTATGCGTTAGAGGAGGTTGAGAAACCACTCTTCCTTTCATCACTGGTTTTCCCTTTTTCTCTCTTGGCAACATCCCCTTATATAGGAATAGGTCAAGACGTGTAAGTTTTCTTAAAAATGTCTCAGTAGAATTTGCAAGAATCACTGAAGTTTAAGGGCAGTGGCTGAAGTGAAAGTCAGCAGGAAGCGCTGGTAACACAAGCTTCTGGCCCCGTCCTTCATCCTCCTTGGAATACTTTCTTCTTTGAAGGTTAAGGGAAAAAAATGCCAGGTCAGAGCAATGCTCTTTGCACGCTGGTTTTGTGAAATGGAACCACGTTCCTCCCTGGGGGCAAGGCGAGAACAGCAGGTTCATTTTACTCAGGACCACTAATCCTTCTCACCCCACCTGAAACACCCATTTCAAGGCCAAATGGGTCATGCCCAGGGACCCTGCAGACACCAGTCCCTCACAGACAACAAGTCGTCGGAAACATCATCCTCTTATAAAAAACAAAACTGTTCATCATTGTGGTGTGTTGTTTGGCCTTGGGATGAGGTTTCTCCTCTTCCTGGTAGGAAGAAAATTTGTTTCAAAGTTATGGCTAAGATTTATCCCTGAAGACTTTATGAACTCAAAATGGCTGAATAGCTTTAGCTGAAAAAGGAACAGGAATTAGAGACAGTGATATGGTACAGGTCCCATCTTATCTGCTTATCTAGCTCAGCACTTAGTGTTTAAGTAATGGTGTACTTACATATTCAGAGAGAGGAAGAGGGAGTAAAAATTAATTTTTAGTTAAGATGTGCAGCTGGAAAAACTCAGGTCCTCTGTCTTTTTTAAAAAAATTATTTGAATATTTAACTATTTATGTGGAACAAGATCGTTGCAACACAAATAACTGAGATAGGCAATTTAATTTCATTCCCACCACCAGTGCCAGGTGGTCTGGGCATCCTTCTAGGAGGAGGGCAGCCTACCCTGCTGCTGTGCTAGCGAGGGAGGGCTGGCAACCGCCTCTCTCCTTCCACGAGTCTAGTCCCGCTCTGCCACTGCCTTACTTTTACATGAGTCCAAAATCCAAGCAAAAACCTGGTGCAAAAGAGAGTGCTTCAGCTGTCACAAAATGCATGAAGCAACTGGAATGTTTTCAATTCTTAGCCTTGACTAGGGAAAAAAACCCCAACTTTAGGATTATTTTTCAGTAACCCAGTTAAGCAAACCTTTCTCTGCAGACTTACCAAGAGGCAGAGCAGAAACAAAAGCACACTAATGTATTTCCCACGGATAACAAAATTGTTACCATGTGCTTATCCATGGTTCTGATGTTTCTTCTTGTCCCTCTTATATTTAGACTGAAGTCTCATTTGGGTTAAGAGCTCTCCTTTCAGTACATGACTATAAATTGTCAAGTGTAACAAAGCCCTTAACCTTGACCAAAGGCTCTACACAGCGATCATTTGTCATATTAATAAACAACCTTAGTGGTACTTCAAATGGTACAAGCCTTTCACGCAAGCCAGTGGGAGTACAGAAGATGCTTTTTGGAAGAGGAAACTGCTGGGACACAGACATGTTCCTGAGCAGATCTTGGAAGATGCTAAAAGGGGTGGCCTTGGAAGATGCTGGAAGGGGTGGCTTTTGATCCTACTGATCTCTTTTGTACTGAGGGAAAGTTCTTTCACCCAGGCTGAGGAAAAGGAGTTTGAACATAATAAAACAGTCACCTCTGTTCCGAAGGACAAGGATATTGGGGGTGTCTCTGCCACAGTGTTTCAGGATTGAGGCTCTGAGGCAGTGGTGATGTGAATGAGCATTGCAGGACATTTTAGCCATCCACAGTGACACAGGGACTCTCCCCACAGTAAAAGGGCTGTGACATGACTTGGGAACCTGGATGCAAGGGCAGCGATTCAAGATGGATTTTATATGTAACTGAATTTCAGCAGTTTAACAACTTATTCAAGCTGTCAGCTAAAATATGCTGTCACCATAAATGTTTAGGTGTTGCTCACCATCCTCGCCCAGTTTAGCTCAAATCCTACCCAGGAGTTTAAAGTGAAGTTGTGTTGTGTCCCAGGCTCAGTGCAGGAATGGTGACATGTTAAGTCACCATATCCCAACTGTGTTTCTGAATCTCAGTTGTTTGCTGACAGGGGCTTTTCCAGGCAGAGGGACAAATGGACCAGACTGCAGTAGGACAGCCCACACAGTCTGTTGGTCCATCAGAATAAAAACCACAGAGGTGGGGCCATGGAAGAAGGACGTCAGCTTAGGCAAGATGAGATAAAAAATAGTAAATACAGAGTTGGGAAGGTCATCTTCACAAATTTGGCAATGTTGCCCCTCCCCATCATTTGTATCTGCTCAGAAAGTGTCTCTTGCAAGTTTTTGTTACCAGGCCAGAGAATGCAAACGTGTCTCATCTCCTCTGTGAGAAGAATGAGAGAGCAGTTTGGCTGGGATCAGCTGCTGAAGCTGGGCTGAGCCACCCTGGTTGACTTTGCACTGAAGTGGAGTAGAAGGTGCCATTTCTCTAGCTAAGCTGTGCCAGCAGCATCTCCAGCCTGGGGCTGATAACTGCCTTCAAGCTCTTCATCCAGCTCATCAATGAGCTCTTCCTAGCAGAGCATACATTGCAAATAAAAGGGATCAAAATATGAGGGTGAAGCTTCAGTCCATGGCAGTGAGTGGGAAAAAAATGACCTATATAATCATTGCAGATGAGTATTTTGATGGGGCGAACTCTAGGGTTTTACTCTCATTTGAAAATGTGCCTGTGACGCTGGTTAGACCTGAGAACGAGCGGGCTGGGATTCCTCCTATGGATGAGCAGAGGTTCAAGAGGTAATTGAAGACACAGATGGTGTCCTCTGTGTCAGAGATGCTTCAGTCCTCCTGGGCAGCTTCAGGAGGTGACCTTTCCCCTGGCTGTCAGATCCATGCCATCAAATTCTGACAGGCCTGCGGGCTTTCCAGAATAAAACCAACTCCGAAGACTTTCCCTAACTTTCCCTTTAAAGTTCACTTAAGCAGCGTCTCCACTTACCTCTGCCGAAGGAAATAACCAGGGCAGCCAGCAAAGACGCAGACGTATAGCACTATGATTAGTGCTGTTGAAGTGACTTTACCTCCCACACTTGTTTTCTTCTCCACTTTACCTTGCGGTGATGCACAGCAACAGCCTCCAGCCTGATTCAGCTGCTAGCAATCTTGGTTCAGCCTCGGTAAAAGTAAGCTCATTTTATACAGAAAAGAGAAGGAAGATCAATGAAGATGCAAATGATCTTCACGGAACCTGTGCTCTAAGGTCACCCTAGACTTTGCTGGGTGGGCAGAAGAGCCTTACAGGTAAAACTGCAGAACAGAAATCTCCTAGCCTGGGTGTGTGTCCTTGACTGTCTGTAGGGCTCGCCCATAATTTTTAGTTTCTTCTGAATAAAATGCTTCCTTTTCTCTGTCCAAGACTTCTGTGTCTTCACAGCAGCATGGGTTCATGGCCAGACACGTGCATTTATGCAGAGCAAGACACTGCTTGGAAACAAGCTCCGGGAGTGGATGAGCCCATGCTCCTGAGCTCCTTGTTTGAACAGTGGATGGATTTGGCCCACTTTGCCTTTCTCTTACTAACTCCCAGCCCCTGCTCAGAGAAATCACTCCAGCCTCTGTCACCAAGTCCAGTTCGCTACACAGTGGGACCCCAGAGAAAGAAATGCATTTACATAATTAAAAGTTGCTCAGCTTTGGTCTCTGGCAAACCCTCTTCTGGCTGCCCGCGGCTCAGACCATCACCTGTTTGGGATACATCCATACATCGCAGTGCAGGGACAGAAAAGGGAGCGTAGCTCAGGCAGCGTGCGTGATCCCCTCCTCGAGGCTGTGGGTGGTGGTGTGAGAAGTGCTAGACAAAACCGTTGTGTGCTGGCTGTTCTGGGGTTTTTTAGAATAATTTTACAATAGAAAGAAAAATCTGGAAAATATTAGCTATTACGATGGATTAACTTTGATGTGTGATCCAGGTTTAATTGGCAATGAAGCTGTTTTTCCAGATCCTTGATGAAATTAAATTGCAGTTTGTGTCTGTATGAAGGGCATGCTTTTGTGTTTGTTGGTGATGTATACAAAGAATCTCTTTTCCTTGTGCTTCCAGGACTTCACCCCCCTTCCAAGATTTTTTTCCGTGTCTAAGGATTCAAATTGCTGAGTGCTTGAGTTGTGCTGTGTTGTACTTGGGGAATCCTCATCCCTCCAGAATCTGTTTTCTCTCTTGTCTGGTGCCCAAGATGACTGCCTCTGCTCTTAGCTTCGGTTAACAGCACAGCCGAGCACTGAAGCATTCAGAAACAGGCTGGGAAGCAAGTGCTGCTGGCCGTCTACTGGCATTACTACCTGCCTTATATGCTGTTCACCTTTAATCCCTGTTGCAGATTCGCGGAGCCCACCCACCAACCTCTTCATCGACTCTGAGACCGCCACCAGCCTCCAGGTCCACTGGACCCCCCCCGACGGCCGCATACAGCACTACAAAATCACCTACAACCCTGTTTCGGATGCTGGTGCTCAGCAAACAGTAAGTCTCCAGCTTCTTTGTAGGTGACAGGTACTGCACCAGAGGGACATGGGGACAATTTCATGCCCACTCCACTCACTCCAGTAGTGGTTACCGTAAGGATGCTGGTTCACAGGACTACAAAAGCAAATCTTTTCCCCCGACTTGCTGATGAGTTGCTTTGTGAAGAGGACCTTCAGGCTTCTTTGTGATTACAATGTTTGCGTCCATCAAAGCTGCTAATGCAGCTTTCTGCCCTCCTTGAACTGGCGTGGGGAATTCTTGGAGGCAGAGGGATAGAGGATAAACCCACTGCCCCTCTGACTTATGGAGGTTAAATATTAACCTTTTAAAACCCAGATTTTATACTCAAACCCAGACTGGTTAGCACGTTATAAGGTACTTCTGCTGCATTTGCGTGGGGAATATTGGGGTCTTTACATCAGAAAATGCTCTTCTGCTGAACACGGCTGATCAGTGACAATGTATAGCCAGGCTTCCTTGGCTTGATCTCAGTGCTGCCTGAACTAGGGAGGGATGCTGCCCTGAGCCTCCTGTCCCAGGACTCGCCACTAGAACCCCTCCACGTAACTCTGGGCTGTGAGTAAGAGCTATAACAGGAAGCCTGCCCAAATGCTGGGCTCTTTTTCCACCCTGCTATAGATCATGGCTTCTGGCAAAAGCAGCAGCGTGACCCTGCAATCGCTGCTGCCTGATCGAGCCTACAAGGTGATAGTTTCTGCCATCCACTACACGGGAGAGAGCGAGACCACATCCACAACAGGACGGACGAGTAAGTGTATGAGTCAGAACGTGCATGCTCTTCATAACCTTCCATCTATCAATCTTGCGGCAATGTCTATCGGGACAGCAATGTCCTCGCTTGCACTCGGCTATGGACAAAGCCAGGGTTTTGCTCAGCAAGGTGGGCTACTAGCCTTGAAAAGGGAGAATCCTTCCCCAGTTTCTCCACTACTGTGTATTGTTGGCAATTCCAGGATGACTGGGAAGGGTTGGTGACCATCTGGGTCTCAAGCCAGGCATCGCAGTCCTGAATGACAGAGCTCACACATGCATTGCTTTCTTTTTCAGCTCCTGTGTTGTCTAAATTACCTTCAATACGAGGATTCATTCCACCTAAAACAGAGGGTAAATCACTTCCTATAAAGTCTTGCTTTTTATCATATTTTTTTTCAGTAACAAATCACAGTGTGGGCTCTGCAGAGCTGGCAGGAGTGGGTATGTCATTTCTTGACAGATGCCTCTGGGGACTGTCCAAGGGCAGCCAGAAACTACATAACTTCTTATATCCAGACTCACTTAGTAAACAGATTGATAGTATTTTTAGAGGATTTCTACACAACTTGACCAAAATGGAGCAAAGGGAATGATTACATGTTTTAAATTAAAGTTCTCTGTAAAGTCCCTTATTAAATTTAATGAGCATATGTTCTTATAACTGATATAAAGCAAACTATGAAATGGATTAGTGAGAAATGTTGAATTAATAGGGTTACAAAAAGTTGTTAAGAAGTAAATATTAGAATACAGATATTGTGGCAGTGTTAGCTTTTCCTGTTTGAAATTATTCTAAAAAAACCTCCAGTTTTAAAATGTATTGAGGGAAGCCAAGAAAGAAGAATGAAGCAGATTAGATGAGAAAATTTTAGTTTATACACAACAAAGAACGTATCAGACTAAGTTTTCAAGTGTGTTGTTGAGGAAATCTACAGGTGTTCACACCACAGTGGAAAAGTCCTCTGAACTTTCAAGCAGAAAATGATCCTCCCATAAGGCTGATGAGTCACCTTGCAGAATTTAATATAGCTGTTTGGCTACGATAGCTGAAAAGATAATAGAAGAAATATTGAATTCTGTAATAAAGTAACTTTTTTTTGAAGAAGTGGAGACAATATGTAATAATGCTGGGAAAACTGTTGAATGTGCAGTAGAAGACTCCAATATTGATATGTACCTAAATTATTGAGAGAAATGGTCTGATGTTGCAGGAGTGAACATTTATTGTACAGTGAATAGCTGTATTTTGCTGGGATTTGGGAAGAAAAACACACACACACACACACAAATATAAATGAGAACAAGAAGGCAGCAGGAATTCTAGGCTGGAAAGTCTAGGAAAAAATCTTCAAAGCAGAACTGCAAACTACCAGTGGCAGGGATTCTTACCCTGATTCTGATACGCTTCATCTAAGCTGAGCATTGCCAGATCAAAGAGCTGTGAGCAATCCAAGTGCCTCCAGCCTGGGACAGAGGTGACAGCTGCCAGGGATGTTGGCAAGAGGGACCCTGGGGTCTAGGCAAGGGTCAGAAGGAGCTCCCTGACCCCAAAGTGAGAAAGCCAGGTACCTGATAAATGAGCAGGTTTATAGTTTGCTTATATGACTGTGGGGGGATTTATTTTTATTTTCTACATCATGCTTCAATTCTGAGCAATGCCTCACCTTTGGAAATTTGTTTGGTTTCTGGAAAGGGAATGGTAAGAGCAGTGTACAGCTTCTGGACATGAGTCAGATCATCCTAGGTGCAGGACACTGCTCCACAACCAGGGGCTGGTCAAGCTCAAAGAGATGGTTTTGAGACTGAAGTTTCTGTGACTCGTTTCTTCACTGATTTCCATAGATCCCTTCAATAGTTTTATATCCAATTCTACAGGAATTATGGTATGTATGCGTAAAGCTATGCATCAGGTTGAATAATGGGAAGATGGAGGTCATGGCAGCTTTCAGGTCTTTTAGTTTAACTCCTGGCTTCAGCAGCCCTGTGACCATCAAAGTCATAGGTTCGGGTGCCCTTTCTTTGGTGTATGTCTCGATCATGAAGAATGACATTGAAAGTCCTACGGACTTAGGGATCTTAGGTGCTTTGGGGAGGGTAGGTCACCCCCTTTAAATTTTTTACACATTTTACAAAAGTTAGGTATGGAAAGTTGGGAACCCTTCTTTTCTGATGAGGTACGAAATGGCACTGATGCAAGAATAGCAACAGCAAAGCTGTAACAAAGCCTCCGTATAATGATCTGCTAGATTCTATTATACTGATGACCTAGAAAACCATTTATGAAATAGCCCATCTTGTCAAGTGTCCTTGATTTTCAGGGACATTTCTCATTTTGCGTCAAGCATTCCCTTTGTCCCAGCTCCATCTGGCATCCATGGCCTGGGATACACATGGCAGCAGATAATTGAAAGTAATGTTCGTGCGCTGTTTTCTAAAACACCCCCTCTACCTGAGCCTTTTAAATGGAGAGTGCTTATAGCCATGGCACCTTGTGTTCCAGCTTCACGTCCCAGCCTTTCCTCCTCTGGTTTTGCTTTCTGCCCTGTGGCATCTTAGAGGATTCATCAAGGGATTTTCTGAAAGGCAAACTGCAAAACTTTGCCAAACCTTTTTGTTCAAAAGAATTCGAAAGACAAACTCTCAGGTTGAGACATATATTTTTTCTGTGTGTACTGTGAGTTTCAGGTACAAAAATCTGAACTATAGATATCTATCTTTATTTTACAACACTATTAAGGTGCATGTTGCAGTAAAAGCACCATTTTCTTTTTTTTTTTTTTTTTAAAAGTAGTGTTTTGATGTCCATTTTTAAAGAGAACCTTGCAGAACATGATGCTCCTTTGTATTTCATAATGTAAGGTGCCAGGTGAGTTAGTTAAAAGAAAGCGATCATGAAGATGTTTGATGATGAAAGACAGTCTTTTTAGTTTTGCGATGGGCAGGCTGAAAAACAACCTTTATGTCTGCATAAACAAATTCTTTCTCTCTCCATATATATAAAACCAAGGTTAAAGTCCATTGTATGAATTAAGCTGTAGAATATTCTAAGTTTTGCTGTGTTTTTCCATTGCTCTGCCTAGAGGAACTGTGTTAATTTTGCTTCCATAATCCCCTACTGTCTTTTCTTCCCTAACAGCTTTTGTCTTTTATTTTCTTCTCACAGCCTGCCCCACCATCAGCTCTACCAAAGGCTCCGTACGAGGTACAGTACCGTATCAAGCCCCGATGGTGCTGGGCTGTGGATGGGAAAACACTGCTTGGTCTTGTCTTTTGAGAAATACGCAGGAGCTGAGCAGGGGGGAAAAGGTTTCCCTGTCTTGAGAGAAAGGGAAAAAGTCTGAGAACTGAAATAGGAAAATATCCTTTATTGGGTAGAAGGGTATTCTGCACTCACCGAATTGGTATGCCCCTGCTCTCCCACCAGCTCGTGCTCTGAGCCGTTAGGGTTTAATGCTGGGATTTTCACCGGCCTTAAGGAAGCTGGCTTCAAACTATTGTGGAATTTCAAGAGGATTTCAATTCCTAACTCATATAGGCTCCTTAAGAAAAACTCTGTCTGTCCCCAAGATCACCTTTGCATCCTCTAGAGGAGGTACAGACTGCGCAGACTTTGCTAGGGTAGCAGGTTCCTGTTTCTCCTGTCTCTGCCCTAACCACTGCTCATGCTGTTGGGGTTGCTGTAGGTATTTGTTACTTAGAAAGCAATTAGTTCTGCTTATGAAGTGGTATCACCTCCTTCCCAGAGAGCTTTGTGATATGGGTGAGAATGAGAAACTGGCTTCAGTTCTCAGCTCTGCTATTACTCCGTGGTTGAGTCACTTCATCTTTGCTCAGCTCCCACCCCGGACCTCACAGCTCACGGGACGTGCATCCCTCCCCAGCTCTCTGTGCCATTGCCCTGTCCACGGATGCAGAAGCTAAAGCAATCAAATCATACAGCCACAACAACTGTTGACCTCTCCTTTTCCTTGACAAAGGTGGCAGGAGTAGCCCATTGTCTTAGCAGTTCACTGAAACCCTTACATGGCAGATGCCCAATCTGGTGATAATTTGATTATATTACAATACAGTTATAATTGTGACTCAAGCTTTATTCTAAGTCTTTACATGACAATATTTCCTGCACGTTTTAAAGGAAGTTCCAGTGCCAGAAGCTCCACAACAGATAAATGGTTCTCAAGTAGGTAATTTCTTTTGGAAAACTCCCTAATACTGTTGAAACTGGGAAAAAAAAACCCCAACAAAAAACTCCAACGCCCCAGACCAACCCCCAGGCAAAATAAAAACTCAAGCCAAGAAACTGCAGAGAATTGTAAATGGTGAATGGGTGAGGGAATCCAGACTGAAAGCACCCTGTTGAAATAAAATTGTAGCCTTTCCATCTGCTAAAAAATGAGCTATCTCCTTCATCCCAGCCTGCTGCAAACTCAGATTAACTAAAAAAAGAATCCTAGTTGCAAGATCTTGTCATACTGAACAGAAAACTGAAATGAGAAAATGACTTGGAGCTTTAATGATGAGCTGGGAGAGGGAAATGAAGCTGCATGATGAAGCAGGCGATGTCAGAGATGTCAGGGGAGAATCTCTGTAGACCGCATAAGGCAGGTCACCCCTGGGTGTCTCATGAAAACAGAGAGAAATGGAAATGCTTATATTTTAAAGTGCTTTCCTAATTTTTCTGATTCTTACATATAAGGCATTTCAGAGCGGAAATAATTCTTTCTCCCTCCTAGCAATTACTGGACTGGTTCCATGTCTTGTGAAGATTTGCATCTGGCTGAATTATTGGAGTAACTTCTTTCTCATTTGTTTTTTCATTCTGAACATTTGAAAACACAATTGTGAAAGTCTCCATCTTTATTCTACTCTTCTCCAAGAGGAGAGGATTACAGCGAATGTGTACAGAGGGTACGGGTACAAACTGTTTTCCTTGGCTGCCACTTGTGGAGTACACTCCAGATTTCTAGTGAGTTTGCACAGCCTTGCTGGTGCCGTGTTGCTATGGCGCTTTCTCCTATTGCCTTCTCCGTGCTAGCTAGAGGCTAATTCTATCTGTTCTTCAATCACACTTCTTTGGCACTCATTTCTAATCACTTATTTTTCTCTTTTTCTTTGTCTATTCCAGGATTTGATATGATGGAGGTTTTTGGCTTAGTAGAGAAGGAATACGCCTCCATTAAAGGTGTAGCTATGGAGCCCTTCATATTCAGCGGTTCCCGCATCTTCACCCTGTTCAGAGACACTCAGCTCACCCAGAGGACCAGGTGGGAGCGGAGCTGTGACCGGTGTCATCTCCATCGTCAGTCTCATGCGCACGCATTAGCTATGCTCACAGCAGAGGAAGATCACTGATTTGTGGATGAATGGTGCAGCCCCACCAGCAACTTCAAAATGAAATGATAAAGACGATGAGCTAAATCAAACCGTACTAGACTGAAAAGAACACCAGAGAGTTTTTCCTTAATATATTAAGAAATTAACCTCTGACTTCCCTCAAGATGAGATGCAACATGCCACGCAGAAGTTAAGGGGACACAGTAGGGTTATTCATTATATCTTTTGCACAGCCCCACATTTTCACAGTGAAGTTTTTCCTTTTTACCAAGTCACTTTTTCCAGCAATTCTAGTTGCTGTGATGGGCATAAGGATCATGTCAGGTATGGACGCTGCACCATTCTTTAGGCATTCCATCCACAACCATGTACACTTCAGTGATGGCAGTTTGAGGTCATATTTTCATCCTCAATCCCTTCTCCCAACATCTCTGGTGTGGAGACAGATCTGCTGTCTGCAGCTCGGTCTGTATTGATGAGAGGGAATAACCACTGGCTCTGGGCTGTGACTTGACCCTGTTTCACTACATACGAAGCTTCTCAGCAGGGTCCCAGGCGGGCCAGGCAGCTCCCATGACCTCATTCATTTTTTACGATTATAAATCAGGAATGATCTGACTCCTGACATTCAGTGTTACTTTGTTTAAAGCCTAATTACTGAGGCACTGGCTCAGTTTAATCTTAGTTAAAGAAGCAAATCTTCTTAGAGTAAACAGAGTGGGAGAGATTCAGAGAACTCTTTGGTCTAAATACTCGGAAAATTACGGGCAAATCCTTTTGTTCAGCTTCTATATGCGCCTTTCCAAGGACATTACTCCTTCAGAAACAGAGAGAGAAAGAAGAACCTGACATTATTTATGAATCAGTCCTGAAAAGACGCTTGATGAGTTGTGTATATGCCCATGCAAATGTGTCCTGTTTCAGATTACAGATGTATTTCAGGCATAACCAATTTGACCTTCCTCGTTGCCTTGTCTCCTCTCGCTGCTGCTCCTGCCCAGTGTGCTCTGACCGGTTTGGCAGCGGCTGCAGAGGGAGCTGGGCTGTGCCAGCAGCTGCTGACCGGCATCGCTGCACGGTCACGAGTTCCAGCGCTCAGCCCAAGTTTTGCAGCTGAGATGCAGGGACCCAGAGGGGACTTTCTGTGGGCTCTGTGCTTATCCCTGAAGGGCACTTACACTGATTTCTGCCAAGGCTTAAAGATTTACCCCATGAATACATGAGAATCATTCCTCCTTCTTGAAGAGGAGACCTGGGGGAGTGTTTTGGAGCCTGGCAGGGATGTTTTGTAAGCTACCACTGGGCTCTGTTTTGAAAAGCATTGAGGCTGCACTCACTGTATCTTGGCTTTCCCTAAGGCAGCTCTGGCAGCGATGGACTGACACCAACTGTTCCACCTGGGTATCCCCCCCGGCACGAGGGCAAGGCCCTGGAGGGCTCATCACTCAGCACAGGCTTCAACAGCCTGAGGGGGATGCACAGAATGGGGCCAGGCTGTCTCCTGGCGTGTCGTGTTCAGCTCCCTGGGGGTGAAGCGTTTCCACGCCACCCTGCCCAAGAAACACGATGGATGAGCCTTGTCTATAGAATGTTGCCTGCTGGCTCTCATTGCTTTACGCCACTGACGCTTGCTCACCTTGTCTCATTGCAGCGACGTCCACCTCTTTGCAATCCCACCTGAGCACACCATCAGCATCCTCCTGCGCCTCCTGCCCGAGACCCCCAAGGAGCCCTTCGCTGTGTGGCAAATAACCGACGAGGACTTCCAGCCTCTCCTTGGCATTAACCTTGACCGTAAGGTTTCTTGTTGAAGACATTAAATTAACATATTTGCATATGTTTGTGTGAGCAGCAGAACTCCTTTTGGCATTCACTTGGCAAGTTCTAATGTTTTTGTTATACAGCAGCAGTTTTTTGGGAAGCTTTGCTGTTGCTGCCAACCTTGCATTTTAAATACTGCCTAGTGCAATTAAAAGGTGTATTTTTATTTTTACTCTGTTTGTAATGTATTCATTACTTTTATATATTCTTTTTCATTCCCATTGTTTAGAAGTATTTCATTATAATGTATAAAGTCTTTCACCATGTTTAAGCCTATTTATTTACTATTGTTCATATGCGGGTGAAATCAATTCCTCTTTTAATTCTAAGCTGTTATTTGTCCTATTTTCCCTGTAGCCAGTAAGAAATCCTTGACCTATTTCAATCATGACTACAAGGCTGATTTACAGGAAGTCTCCTTTGACCAGCAGGAAGTGAAGAAGATATTCTATGGGAGCTTTCATAAGGTCCTTATCAAGAGAGGGAGAAACAGGGCTCACTATCTCACTCCAGTCTGGGAATATTATGCCATCGATGTGTTTTGTTCAGTGAGGAGTAATTATACAAATGCTTTGCATCCAGATTGCTAGGAAACTGGCAAACCTATTTGATATGCTGAAGCTGATAATTGTAAAGAATTAAGGTTCATCCCATGTTTGAATATGATTTCCACGTATTGATTGCTTCCCTTTCCCTCCAGAAACGCCAAAACTGAGGGGTTTTTGAGGTCTTGATAACCAGGAAAAACTGAAAAATTAAGCATTTTTTTTAGAATTTGGGATTTTGGTGACCAGTTAGTGCTGGAAGGAAGGAATAATAAAATCTAGCCTTGTGAGAAAGCCACCTTATTGCTCATAACAGGGTGGGGTTTTGGCCATCTATGTCCTCAGAGCAAAGGTATCCCACCCAAATGAGCAACGGGCATCTGTAGGCAGTTTCATTATTCAGCTAGTTCTGAAAATTGAATTATTAAATACTAGAAATCCAGAAAGACTTCTCCCAAGGAGAGGTGAGGGGAACATCAGGGAAAAGTGCAGTGTTGCACAGCAGACACAGCACATACTGAAACTTATTCCTGAGCCCCCCTTGATCCATTTGCTCATTAAAAACACGCCACCAGTAACACCAGCAGTCTGGGAATTGGGCAGAAGGCATTACTGTCTTTAAAAGACTCCCTCATCTCGTCGCGGAGCTCCAACCCACCTCTTTCCACCTGCCGCCCAGGTGCACGTGGCCGTGAGCCACTTCAAGATCAAACTCTATCTGGACTGTAAGAAAATAGCGGAGAAACCTATCAACACTGTCGGCAGCATCTCCACCGCTGGCTTCATCATGCTGGGAAAAGTGACGAGGACCAGAGGACCCAGGAGCGGGTCTGCATCGGTGAGTCCCCAGCGGCGCGTGCTGTCGAGAGTGGCGAGGGGGCTTAAATCTGGAGCTGGCTTGGGTGGGCAGATGGAAAGGAGTGCCATCTCACACCATTCCCACTCTGAATTCCTCCGAATGCTGCTGTGACGCACAACCGTGTTCTGATCCCGCTGATCTCTGTGATTTTAATGAGCTTTCCTAGCGTGCTGTTTCTCCCCCTCGCTTCCTACCTCTGTTTGAGGTCTGTGATCAGAGGCACCAGCATGAGCGTGTTCCAGAGGTGCCTTCAGCTGGCTGCATCGTCTGGGGACCAGGGAAGCACAGATCCTACACTAAGATGCTGAAGCAGACAGGAAGGTTTGGGAATTGCTTCTGGAAGGGAAGGTTGTGCACAGCAGCCCCCACCCAGTGGTATCGGGAAATGCCAGGGACTGAAAGCAGCAGGGCTGGATGCGGCTCCGTCTCCAGTGTGTTTGGGTTTGCCTATCTGCATGCAAATGACAGGAAAATAATCTTCACTATAGAGGCTCTTCATCAGCTGCTACTTGAAAAAAACCCAAGGAACCCAAACACTCGGTGCCAGCCTGCGGGTATGTCCTCAGTGCATCGCAGGAGCCTGCTCCCTGCAAAAGGAGGAATAAGGGGAGAGTGGGCTTGGTGTCATGCCCTGTGACAGCCTGGTGCATGGTCCTAAGGGCAAAGCCACCTGAGCATGGCATCACCTGGAAGTCTGTTGCCGTACTTAGTCCCTAAAACAAGTGTTAAATACCTGCAGAATAAGGGGCAAGTTCATTACTTGCAAAGTGCCAGTGGGACTGCGGAAAATCCTTCATGACTTATGTGAAGATTTTACTCCTTGGCTTTGCTTCTAGATCAAGAAGCCCAGGGGAAAGCAGTGCATCAGTTGATTTATGACTTTCCTTGCCTCAAAGCAGCACAGTAAAAACAGTTTGTCCCGTATGCCTCCCCAGCTGCAAAGAGAGAAGCAGGGGTGTGGGACATACCAGGAAAAAAGTGAACACTAGAATTGTCTGTAAGATACGGGTCAGCTGTGTAACAAACCAGGGGACAGCAGTATTCAAGCAGTATTTACTTATTTCCTGAATAAATTCTGTGGCAATTTGGTCGCAAGCCTGGGGCAACAAGGCAGGGATCTGTGCTTTCCTTGTCCCTCCCAAACCCTCCCTGCTAGCAGCTTAGCTAGACAGATCGAGCTAAATAATGAACAGCTTTGTGCCATCCCTGCTCCCATTGCCTTTCAAGTCCAGCAAAGTTTCATGTCTTCCATGGCTCTGCTGCCCTTGAGAAAGCAAAGTGTCTCAGTACTGGTTATGATGGAACCTTATTTAATTTAAGATATCTTTAAATGTCGCTTGATCTATGGGGCTCATCTATATCTGTATGCTGCTTGCAACACTCCCTGGGCCGTACAGCTTGCTTGTTGTTAAATGCATGGAGAGGAAGGAAAAAAAGATGAGAAATGGTGTCAAAGAAATAAAAAAAAATCTGCCTCATAATTTTGGTTGAGCTTTGTGCAGCGTGTGCTCCTTTGTTAATCAGAATGGGTGGATGTGGCAGTTGAGGGATGTGGTGAGACACAGGTTGGGGTTTCTTGGGAGGGGATCCCATCTGTCCTGAGAAACACTGCTGCCACATTTACTGTTATGTCCATGCCCCTAAGGGCAACAAAGCAAAACTTGCTTTCACATTTTAGTGATGCTGAAGCCCAATGACTTGAGAACCTGCCTGCTGTTGCAGGATTGTGAGTGAATAAGAGACTTGGCTTTTGCTGGCGCGAAGCTGCTGGTTGACTTGCTTAGCAAGACACAGAGACCTGAGGGCTTGTAAAACACCCCGCAGCCAGGGGTACTTTTCATCTTGTGGCTTTTTTGGGCACACTTATAGCTGGGATCACATGGAAGAGTCCTGTTAAATTATCACTGAAGATTACTTTTAGTACTTGAACATCATGAGATTTGGTGATGGACCGTGTATGCCGCTGCTACTTTCTTGTCAAACTCTCTTTTTCCTCCCAGTTCCAGCTGCAGTCTTTGCAGATCACGTGCAGCAGCGTAGGGGCAGAGGAAGACAGATGCTGTGATCTCCCTGCACTGGTAAGACAAGAGGGACCACTCTGCTAACAGACATGAATTTGGGGGTGATGGAACAAGTCCATGGCACTGACGTGACACTGCAAATGCTTTTGATAGACTCAAGAGGGAAACCATCCTTTTTCCTTTTCTCTTGGGAATAACATCTGTGTGTTTCTTGATGAAGTGAACAAAACTGTGTTTGCTTCAAAAGGAAAGAGAACTCCAAATCCCGGTGCAGTGTATATCCTCATCTGTAACAGCAGCTCTGACAGTCCTACGGCTTTGCTGCCACCTCAGCCCTGAGTCACAACGCCCCCCTGTTCTTCCTTTCCTTTTCTTCTCAACACAGAATGTTGCTTTGTGAGGTGTATAAATACTTAGCAAGGAGAAAATTATCTTCCAGTATGTGTTATACAGATTTCAGGCGGGTCTGGTTCATAAATTTTTTATCTAAGCTTGTTTTTTATTAATTATGTATGAATTATTATATATAATTATTATATATTTATATATAATAAATTATATATAATTTATTAATTATATATTAAACAGAAAAATAAAACAATTGCTCACAAAAATCTCTCAGTGGAGTAGAGAAAAATTCTGCTTTTCTCCAACCAAAAGGCTGAATTTCGAAACACTGAAAACGTAACCTGTGATCCATCCTGCTCTTGCTATGCAGCTGCTCATGCCACTTTGGCTTGTTTTTGTTTCAGAGGGATGAGGACACCTGCCCTAGCTTAGCTCCTGCCTGCTCTTGTACGTCTGGCCGCCCGGGCTTGCCAGGACCTCCAGGGCCCCCTGTGAGTTCACCCTTCCACGCAGTATGTTGCATGCACGGGTGTTGATTCATGTCGTTTGGACATGGTAGGCATGAGGATAATGCTCCTGGGGCTCCACAAAGTTTTAGAATCACAGAACCATTTAGGTTGGGAAAGACCTTTAAGATCACCGAGTCCACCTGTTAACCCAGCGCTGCCAAGCCCACCGCTAACCCACGTCCCTGAGCGCCACATCTACGTGTCCTTTAAACACCCCCAGGGGTGGTGACTCCACCACGTCCCTGGGCAGCCTGTCCCAGTGCTGGGCCACCCTTTTGGTAAATAATTTTTCCCTAATACCCAACCTAAACCTCCCCTGGCGCAACTGGAGGCTGTTTCCTTTTGTCCTCGATGCCCTCCTCACGCGGGGCAAGGCTGAGAGGTGCCCTTCAGATTTCAGATGCTGATGCAATGGGGAGATGGCGAGTTGGCAACGCAACAGCTGCAGCTGGGAACAGGCTGAGCAGTTCCTGGTGTCACATTAATCCTCTTAGGAGAGGAGGACAGGTCACCCTCGGTGCCTGCAGAGATTTTGTGGATTGGAGGCTCTGAAATTCTTTGTAAATGAAAAAAACCCACAACCCAACCCACCACAAAACCTTCCTATCTGGTTTCTGTGTTAAGTAGGAGCCTTATAACTGTTGGGTGGGGAGGTGGCAGTGAAAAGAGAAAGAGGAGACTTTGCAATCCTGTCTGTCCCCAAAGCTCTCTCCCTTTACAGTGAATGTGACCTGCAAGAAAACCCTGAAGGAAATGAGGGGCAAGTGATAACAGTCATTAAGTACGTAACATGCTCAGGGATAAAAGGAAAACGCAATATTTTGCACTATCCATTACAGACACAGGAGAGTCACCATGGGCTTAAATTGCAGGAGAAAATATTCCAATTAAATACTAGGAAGCAGTTATCAAAAAAGTTTGCTTTTTGAAAGTTTTGAGGAAAAACATTTTATTGGCACAAGGCAGCTGAAGCCTGACAGCGTGTCCAGAGCACCCCATTTCAGCAACTCCAGGAGATTTTCTCCTGGAAAATAACCATTTAATAAACATTGGCCTCCTTTCCCAAGTACACAGGTTTCAGATCACCTCTTGCATTACTAAGGTTTAACCGCAAATTCTGTTCCACGCTTTGCAAGGAACAGTGCTTCATTGCCGAGTAATTATATGCTCATTCTGGCGGAAGTTTAATTAACAGCACACTCCGCTATCACAGTTTGCTTCAATATCCTAAGTGCATAATTACCAGCTTTCATTGCCCTGTGGTTTAAACATCGCTGCAGTACAACTCTTTAAAAAGCAGGACTCTCTTACACATTAGAGAAATTACGGTTTTGACACATAACCTTATCCTCACACCACTAAACCCTTGATAATTTGCTGCAGTCACAGGAGCACTCATTGCTATTTTTAAAACTCCAGTTAGGAGGGCTACGTCCCACCTGGTATTTATCACTGCCCTTAATGAGTGTTTTTGACCAGGTCCAGCTGACTTCTGAAATGAGCTTCTGGGCACTTCTGAAAGCACCTTTCCCCAAGCTGCCTTCCTGTGCCTTTTAATTCAAACCCATTGGTTTTTTTTAGATTCAAGAATAGCAGCTTCCAGATTAAGATCACATGATACTGGTTCATGCCAGAAGACTAGTTTCTTCTTTCCATCCAGCAGTTCTGCAGACGCAGAGCTAAGCCAGATCTCCCCAGAGCTGGTGGCTGTCCCTGAGCTCAGCACGGGTTTGTTCTCTCAGGATAATAACGTAAAAGCCAGCATAGTCCCAAAGGATTGTAGATGTGAGCACTGTTCCTTTTTCTTCTCAAGTGTGTTCCCAGGTTCATACGTGATGCTGTCTCAGCATGGATTCTCTGGGGGAGTTGGAGGGAGGAGGTTGAAACTGCAGCTTTCCCTGCTGGGGGCGAGTGCAGTGCACCCACCGCCCATCACGGAGGGGCTGTGCTGTTCCTCCCTTCTACCCTTTTCCACATTTGCTCGATGACTTAATTCATTTTCTTCTTGTCTCCATTTGCTGCGAGCTCTCTGGGACAGGAAACATGTTTCACTTCTTCGTTGGTGGTGAGGGTGGCGAGGCGCTGGCGCAGGTTGCCCAGAGAAGCTGTGGGTGCCCCATCCCTGGCAGTGTCCAAGGCCAGGCTGGACTGGGCTTGGAGCAACCTCGGCTAGTGGAAGGTGTCCCTGCCCATGAAGCTAGATGATCTTTAAGGTCCCTTCCAACCCAAACCATTCCATGATTCTGTGATTCCCTGTGCACAGCCAAGTGCACCAACTTCTGTCCCCTAGGCTCCTGGTTACACTGCAATAAAGGTGATGACATTCATAACAGCAGCTTTGTGTCCTACTGGCAGGGCAGCCCTGGGAGGAGAGGACCGCAAGGGGAGCAGGGGGAGCCAGGACCCAAGGTAAGTCCGGATACTCGGTGCTACCTCTGGCTTTGTTTGCTTCAAGTTGTGCCAGACTTACGATGCAGGAGTGCAGACTCCTCTGCTAGTGCAGCTGCATGTGTTCATTGCTGGTGTGAGCTGGACTCCTGAGGCTGGGGACTGTCTCACTGCACCAAGCAGAGCCCGAACAGAGCCTTAAGGACTGACGCATTGAGGAGGATGGGATCACTTATCATTAATTAAATGCTCAGTTGGGCTTTGGAAATTGAGATGATGAGCCTGATTACACTGAATTAATGCAATGTACATGGTCAGCAATGTTCTCTGAAAGCAGCCTTGCTGGAAAATGGTCAGTCTTTGTGCTGTTCTGTGATTGTTCTGGCTGCCAAGCCTCCAAACCAGACAGATTGGTGCTGCTCTGGGGCAGAGCAGCGTGAGGAGCGAAGCAGAGCAAGAACCACACAAAACCTTCAGGAGCAGTCCTGAGGTGAGCATGAGAAATGGCTGGGTATGGATCCCCAAACCCTGGTCTGTAGCAAGCCCTGGTGCAAGTGTCTGTCCAACACAGGGCAGAGCCAGACCAGCCCATAGCATGGTCACAGGGGTAAGATTCTAGGGAAGGAATGAGAATGGATGCAGATCTCAGCCATGGGTTAAAAGGAACATTCCCCTTTGCTCTCTGGCCACCTTGAACAACAGGAATGCCCCGCTGCTTGGGAGGGTGAATTGTGCTTTGCAAAGCACCTTCTGCAGCTTTGCTGTCTTCTCCCATAAAAGATGCACCAAAACAGACCTAAAAGGCAAAGGCAGCTGAGGTTACTAGAGATCCCCTCACTGCCCTGGATGACTTCATCCTGAATCCTGTAGACGGTTGGTGCTGACCAGGGTCGTGCAGTGCAGCCCATGTGGAGAGCAGGCACTAATTGCTTTCTTTCCTTATGTTTGATGTCATGTCTTTGACTTTAGGGTGAACCAGGCCCACCTGGACAAGTAGGGCCAGAGGGTCCTAGTGGCCAGCAAGGCTCTCCAGGTTCCCAAGGAATCACGGTTCAAGGTCCTGTGGTATGTGATCTCTTCCACTGCCTTTTTTTTTTTTTTTTGTCACTTGCTCTTTGCAGTTAGAACATGTCTCAGAAGTGGGTGTCTCGATAAAGCCCCCAAAACGTATCTATGTGTTTACATCACCCTTACTAACAGCTGGACAGCTGCACTAGGGAGAGATGGTCATCACTTTTTTTCATGCTGACAAGGCCCTGCACTTAGTCATTCTGGCAAAAGACTGCTTTTGTCCAGACTCTTCCTAATGTGTCTTTAATGAAAACAGCCCAGTGGAGTATTCAAGCATTTTTCTTTGCAATGATCATCATTGCTTGGCAAGGAGTAGAGGCGGAGGCTGCTGTGTGCATGCCTGGGATGGCAGAATCCCCATGCACATGCTGTACATGGCTGTAAATCACCTTGTAGCACTGCAGAGAGCAGTAGCAACCTAGGACATGGATGTGGAGCAGGGGGATGTTGTTTGCCTTAAAGGATGCTGCAGCGTGCTTAACTACGTGCTTCTGTTCTAATCCAAGGGACCACCGGGAATTAAAGGAGAGAAAGGAGACACTGGAAGTCCTGGCATGCAGGTACTGGTAGACACCATTCCTTCTAGTTGTTTAAGATATTTGCCCATCTTCCTCAGTAACTGCTTGGAGTGAGATTGAAAAGCCATAGAGTTGTTACTGTTGTCTGCTTGGAAACTCTCTTCTGTTTTGGAGTGTTATCATTTTCCCAAGGGAAACTGAGTCAGTTGGTGCAAGAAAGACTTATCTGGAAGCTAGATATAATGGAATTAAAGGTGGCATAACAGAGATTGCTCTGTTTAATGAATAACTGTTTCTTCTTCCATCTTTTTCTGAAGTCCCCTGTTATAAGATGAATTAGGGCAATGATAATCAGATACCAACTTCACCCAGCAATTCTGATTTACAGGGCATTCCTGGTGCACAGGGAGCTCCGGGCAAGGATGGTCTTCAAGGTGCAAAGGTAAAGTACCTCACCTCTGAGTTTTCATGCATGGGTGCCTAAAATCCTGCTGTGAGGATACCAGCAGAGACTTGAAACATCCAGCTCTCCTAATGCACTCAGTGCATAAGCGAATAGTCTTTTCACAAAGCCCAGAGGGTTTAGGGGGAAAAAAATTTTTAATGTGGTCATCCTACGTTTGGCCAGACATGACCAGGTGCCACCCTTCTTGCCTGCTTGGCAGATGCATGTTTTTTTACCCATTCCTAGCAGGCTTCTGTTGAAAGCAGCATGTGGAAAAAACACCTCACTGCTTACTAGGTCTCTTTGAATCCTCTCATTAATAAATAACTGGATTTGGCTTTGCAGGGGGTGAGGGGACTAGAAGGCACAGCTGGGCCTCCAGGACCTCCTGGACCAAGGGTGAGTACTCGCTGTGGTGTGTATCGAAATCTCTTCCTCAGCATGGGCTTGTGGTTTCTGCTGACTAGCTGTCACCCAGAGGGGCGAGGGCAAAACCCCTTCTCGAGGCATCACAGGGAATTCCTGGCACATTGTCCAGATGTCCCCTTTCCCTGCCACTGTCAGTGCAAGAAGAAAAAACTTGGCTGCTGCTGGCAATTTCTGGGGAAGCTTTGACCCAGCAAGGGGATGCTTGTTCTGCTATTTTTGATTTCTTGGTGCTACTGTTTTTCAGCTGTTGGTTAAGTTTGAGGTGTCTGGGCTTGTTGGACTGAAATCAGCAGGAGCTGCAGGATGCAGGCAGGGGTGAAAGGTTTCTCCCTGCACCATTTCCAGGATCTGCAGCCTGAGCTGTATGTAGATAGATGTATTTGCACTCTGTTGTGCCCAGGAAGGCAGAACCTTAAGATTTGTTGATTTACATCCATCTGCTAATTTGAATGCATCAGAGCCCCTTCCAAGCTCTGTGAAACATGAGCTTCACATGGGAAGCTGAAACAAATTTAGATTTAGATGATGGGTGGTGGACCTGGTAGCTACTGATGCTCACTGCTGAACTATAAGGAATCTGGCAATCCTGAATAGCCTAAGATGGAGGTTGCTCACTGCTGTCTTTGCATTAGACCCCACGGTAGCTGGGCTGAAGTTAGGTATTTATGGCAGCTAAGGTTGAGTTCAGCTCATCACTTTGACTTGCTCCTCCTGGGAAGATGTGGAGCTGGCAGGGCTGAACCTCAGCTTTCTAAATAAGAGGAAAGCACTGCAGCCTTCAGAGCAGGCTCTGAAAGCTGCTCTGGTGCTGCCTTGAAGACTTCTTTCATTTTCACTGATCAGAAGAGTTGCTAATCTCCATTGAGCTTAAACATAATAGCTGGAAAATTGTAAAGGGAAGTATTTCTACTGGTGGTTTTTGGCTTATTTTTTTTCTTCCCTTTATGGCTCCAAAGGACACAGAAACTTCACAAAAAGGAGCTGACCAAAGAAGGCACTTCCCATTCTCTAAGCTGCTGTTGTTGTTGTAAAGTATTAGAGGCAAACACAGGTCTTCAAGGAAAAAGAAAACAACAGCATGGTATTAGGAAGCTGAAGAAGAGGGTAATGCTCTAAGCTATGTCTAAATCTGAATATGTAATGAAGGTTTTAAAGCCTGTAGGGTAAAAATCACATTGCAGTTTGCTGGCAAAACTCAGCTTTTCTGGCTTGACCATAATTAAGACAGTAATAGGAAATGATGTGAACATGACTCATACACGATATACTCTTAACATTGGACTCATGGCTGGACGAGGTACTGACACAAACCTTAAGGCTCCAATGCCCTTCCTAGAGTCCTCTAAACAAAAGCTGCTGGTGCCCCTGGAGCTGAAGGGAGATGTCAGCCTCGAACAGAAAGAGAAGAAAGTTAGGAAGTAGCTGGAGTTTTATCTGTGTCTTGTAATTAACGTCTGCAGGGTTTCCAAGGAGTGACAGGCTCCCGAGGCAGCAGCGGAGAGAAGGGACCTCCAGGTGATGTTGGGCCAACAGTAAGTTTCTGTTTTTGGTCTCAAAGAAGGTCAAGATGTGAAATAACGGAGTGGAAACAAGCTCTTCCCTCAGCAGTTCTCCCTCAGTCTAAAGAATAGTTTCAATTCACAATCATCCTTCTTAAGGAGACGTCTGGATATGTAAAGCCCAGGCCACTTAGCTGTTGATAAAGCATTCAACAAATCCCACCTCCCCTTGCTCTCTGTAGATTCACAAGCTACACAAAATCCAACATCTCAGCAAATTTCTGGTGTAAGATTCTAGAATAAAGCAAGAGAGTCCATCCTGAGCTGGGGTCCTGAGCACTGGGCTTCTAGGGGCAGCCGCGGGTCTAGACATCACAGTTATTTCTTCTTCTCAGGTGTTAAAAGCCATCTGCTATGTTGGGAAATCTGTTCTAAGGTTGCATTTGAGCAATTTCTGCATCCCCGTTGATGGTGCTTTATGTCACTGTTCCGGCTGCTGCTTTACTGTTCTTTTTCTTACAAAAGAGACCAAAAGATTCCTATGAGCTTGAAGCTCTTCTAGTCATTGTGATGAGGTCAAGGAAACAACGAGAGTGTGGGAAACAAACTTTGTGCTCCATGTCCCACTAATGTAACCCACATCCCCATGGAAATTTTTTTGTGGTTGTTTTCCTCTGCTCTTCCTTTCCCTAGTCTTTTCTTTTTTTTTCTTTTATGTCCTCATAGGGGCTGCCAGGTCCAAAAGGAGAAAGAGGAGAGAAAGTAAGTTTTTTCTGGTGCTAAGCAACAGTGTCACAGTATCCTACACTCAAAAAAAATATGGATGTGGTAATCTGCTTGCAAGTTATGCTTACAAACACAAATTGAACCTTCCTAGTGCTGAATAACTTCGTGCACCTGTAACTTGTTGCCTTTCCATTCACCAGCACTGGCTATGCTGGTGGGATATAAATAACGCTGCAGCAGTCAGGAACTCCTTAGTATCAATTGTAGAAATGAAGAAGAAATGCCAGCTGAAAATCCATTCTTTGCTGAGAAGGCAAACCCAAAACCACTTGGCTTCACTGAGTTGTTCTTTTTTTAATGTAGTGCATAAGAGGGGACTCATTTGTAACAATCCTCTGGTGTGCCCCAGCACAGAGCCTTTGAGGTCAGGAGAACCACGCTGCCTTTGAAGGTTATTTTATTGTGAGAAGTTGCTTTCAGCCTGTCTTCTGGTTAAAAAGAAACCCCATGTCTTTCCAGGAGTCTGAGTGCGTTGCCAAGATTAACTTATGTGAATTAGGCTTCAGCCAGGGGTGAGGTGCTTTTGTCTCAAGTTAATGCCTTGGTATTATAATTTTCAACAACATTCTCCTTCCATTTCCTTTTCTATACTTTTTTTTTGCAGTGGAACTTCAATTTTTCCCCTCCCCTGGGTGTTGTGCTAAGCTTTTTTTTTTAAGTCTGGGTAATCTGCACAGTGATCCAGCCAGAGATGTATATTTTATAAATGTTTTTGGAAGGGCGCAGTGTATTAGTTATGAAATTTCACAGCTAGAGTCAGTGTTTATTTTTAAGCAGCTTTTTGCATTTTTATCACTTTTCCCTACTTCACTAAAACTTTCTAAAGGACCGCTAATATATGATTTATTCAGAATACAGTAACGGTAAGAATCAATATTCATAAAAGATTTAAACAAAGATAGGATGTTGTAGTATCTGATCATATTAGATATTTTACATATCACAGAACATTGAGTTACAGACTTAGCATCTTTTTTGATAAAATTTGAGAGTGAAATTTACTCTCCCTTTCTTGCTAGCTTCGGTAATTATTGAGATTCAGTCTGGGCTTTTTGATGTGCAGGAGAAAAGCAATTATTGATGTTTCTCAATCTCAATTTTATGGCTTCAGAGCTTTGTGATAAATAAATAAAGCTGCATTTCACAGTTATTAATGTCTCTGAAACTCAAGCTGAGGAAAAGAATGGGTAGAAAGCTATCATGCATTATATCAATCCTTTTTAAAATGTATTAATACTTCCTTTTTCCTTTTTTTTTTTTTTTTAAATTAAAAAAAATGTTTCGCTTTAGGGGGAACCACAGTCCTTGGCCACAATTTACCAGCTTGTTAGCCAGGCTTGTGAGCGGATGATCCAAAGTGAGTATAACCAGCCCAGCTCCTGAGGGGCTCACGCCTCTCCAGCAGTGGTGAACAAACCCAGAGGGCAGACAGCACGAAGCTGTAGTGACCCAGGGAGCTTCTCCACCCTGTGCCGTGCTGAGCACCACACAGAGCAGATGTCCCACCACAGGCTCTCAGTGCGACGTTGGTTTTATCGGGTGGCATTAGCACAGAGACCTGGGAAACCCTCTTGTACTTTGCAAAGACTCCTTTATTTCTTAAATGGGAAAGCCTGAAACTCATTTGAATGAAATTATTCTTTTGGTGATTTGTGCTGATTCCTCTTGAGACAGGGCGCTTTTGGTAAAGCTCCCGTGCTGTGATGCACGAAGAGAAGCAGCGGTTTGCCCAGGGTCAGGCAGCAAAGTCATGACTCAGCTGCCCATCTTCCTCTTCAGCTTCTGGGTTTCTCAGTTTGGACTGACAGCTTTTTAGCACTAGCTGATAGTTCTAAGTACCTTCTCAAACAACATCCTTTGATTTTGTCTCTTTTCTGAATCTCCCAGCCAAGGAAACATTCCTTCTCTGTCTTGCCTTCTCAGCTCATGTGTTGAAATTTGACTCATTCATTCATGAACATGCCAGGAAGCCAGTTCCTGTTTGGGAAGAGAGGTTAAAACCTGGAGAACCAGGACCACCAGGTCCTCCAGGTCCCCCTGGGAGTAATGGAGAAAGAGGAGAAAACGGCATTCCTGGACAGCCAGGCAAAGATGGATATCCTGGAGAAAGAGGTATGGACAGAAGCGTTCGTAAGCATTTTTTACTATAACTTTGATGCTTTAACTAAACATTGTAGTGCCTCAAGCAGTACTGTAAAGATAGCCATGATATTATCTCATTTCATTGCTATTTCCTTTTGGACTTCTGTCTTCTAGGAACAGAAACCCAAGTTAGCTCAGAGAGAAGGGAGAAGACAGATGCAGCTCTGTCTTCTTCTGTCTTCTGTTGCAAGCTCTGCTTTGAGAGGAAGGCCAGTTTGCTAGGATGTGTAGGTTTGGGGGAACAGAGAGTTTAATTTTACAGGGCAGGAGGCTTTCCCTGCAGAAAGGCAAAAGAAACAGCCATTTGGATGAACATGTGGTGGTGGAACAGATCACCTCTGGGCAGAAATTACAAGTCTTGGAAAACACTGAAGGGAAGGCATGAGGCAGCTGAAGCAATACTGAAAGTGGAAGTAGGTTTCTGGAGCAGTAGTTCGAACAACAAAAGCCTCACACATGACTAAAGAAATAGATTAATGTAATCTCAGAAAGTGGCATCAGTTATTGCACATGAATGAGTGAATGGTGGGAATATGTTTTGCTTGGTTTTGCAGACAATGTTTTTCAGTGGCTCAAGTAATTATCTGTCAAAATAAAATGAAAAACTTTGGTTTCAGCAGTATCCTAACACCTCTAAGTGACTAGAGACCTGTTTAACATCTTAGTCTGGCACTATTCAGTCATAGCTGCTATCTGCATAACTTATCAAAATGTCATTTTTAAGAGAAAAGGGAAGAAACAACCTGCCGATGTTTCCAGTCTGTCCAGTGAGGAGATGGGAGAAGACAGATCTCACTGAAAAACAATCTTAAGGACATGGCTGATCGAAATACTTTCATCTCAAAAATGGCATTTTGTCAAAAAGCACCTGTTTCTCTGAGATGCGCTGGTTTTGTGAACAATTTCATGCAAAACCAGCAATCCTGATACACCAGCACCCAGTCAAAGAGACAGTTCAGCTTCATGACTTGTCTGACCCATGTGAAGGACGCGGGGGTGGACCTCGCACTCAGGCCAAAGCACTGACACCAGCACTATGAATTTCTCTGTGAAAAATCTGTTTTCACCCATATCAGGCTGCAGATCAATGCTAGTTGGAGCCCTGTTGGTCATGGGCAAATCACTACCCTGGAAAAGAGAGTAGGTGCCCAGACAGAATTAAAGGGAATAGATCTTTCTCTGCATGGCCAAGGGTTTTGACTCCAGCATCTAAGAGCCTGGTGGGGAGGCTGTAGGAGCATTAATTCAGGGTGAAATGCAAAATGGTGTGAAGTGACACTTCTCTCTTGTCTGTCACCAGGTGCCCCAGGGCCCAAAGGAGAAAAAGGGATGTCTGGAGCCAGTGAGGAAGGGATCCAAGGACCCAGAGGCAGAACAGGTAAAGTGAATATAACGTCTTCATATTGCTCCAGTGGGGCCATGCAGCGCTCACCAGCTGTCAGATTTAAAGCATCATTCAGCCTTAGGGGCACTGTGGTGGGGGAGACTGACCTTCCCACCACAGCACTGTTGGCAGGATCCTGGATGGTTCCTCTCTGCAAAGATTTAAGAGACTGCTCCAGGCAGTTTCTTCCCTCTGGTACCCATTCCCAGGTAATGATGTATTTTAAGGACCTGCAGCACATCCAGGGAGTTTTAGTTTTGCTGCCTTTTTGCATGCAAGACCAGATGCTCAGGGGATAGAAGCTCTGAAAATTCAGCTCATGACACACAAGGGGTTTTGAGTAATCTGTCAGGATTTGGAGTACTCCTCCATCCTGATCCCGGTTACTTGGAATCAGTGGGAGGTTTGCCACTGACGTAACCAGGCACTATCAAAAGACTGTGGTCAAACATATTCCTCTATATTTAAATTTTTATGATGGAGATGTAAAGACACAAAACCGAATGACTCTGGGATGGATCTTGGGGTTAAGGTGATTTTCTGCATTGACATATAGGTGGAGTTTGGATTCTCATAACCAGGCTCCATTTTTAGCCAAGCTGGGAACCCTTAAGGTCAAGAATAAGTCTTCTAGTTATTTGGATTCAGAAGAGGTTTTCCAGCTGGCACGTCCTATTTTTTACCAAAATGAGGAAACAATACTCAGAAAATTAACCACCGTGTAGGATGGAAAAAATATAGATGAGGTATTACAGTGCAGCAGCTAAAGTAGATGTGCTACAGCTTACAGCATTTCTTCTTCAGGCCCACCAGGAGAAGTTGTGCTGGGGAAACCAGGTCCAAAGGGTTACCCTGGGAATGCTGGTCCTCAAGGTTTTCCTGGTGTCAGAGGACAGCCTGGGCAGCCTGGATATCCAGGGGGCTGTGATATCTCTGGATGTTATGGGGCAAGCAGAAGAGGTAAGTCCCAACTATCTCAGTATAAAAGTTATGATTTTGCAGCTCATTTCTGGTTACTTCTCTTAAGCCAGGCAGAGACCTTTGCTCATCCTTCAGGCACTGTCAGTCCTGCAAGAACCTCCTTTGCAAAGCAATCAGGATGATTCACGTGCAATTCATATGGATAAATGCCAGTTCAATTGACTGCTCCTCAGCTTCCCTCTATAGATTAACACATAACTGCAGCAGTAGTCGATCAGGTGGGGTGATCATGGGGCTATCTTCAGTTCTTAAAGTCCCCAGCTGTATTGCCATGGTGGACAGAGAGGAACAGTATCTCAGTTAATACACATACATTCCATGGAGGCTCAGTTGTACAAAGTCCTGGGCAACGAAGAAAATCACTGACACAGAATAAAAGATTTACAAGGGAAAACATTAATTCTATGCCATTCCTTTTCAGTACTTGACACTGATTTATTCATTTGCTCAGTGGCCTCATCTCCTTTGCACACACAGATTTCATCCCCTGATGGCTGGTGCGGAGGCAGCTGAAGACACTGCTTTGCCCTGGAAATTTCTGGGTGGAAGCTCCATGCACTCCAAGAGAAGCAGCAACCTGAACACCAAATGTGTTGTCTGTGTTTTTTTAATGCCCCATCATTTCTATACAGACAAGTCATTCAAACACCAAAGGCACCAAACCAGCCAGTGTTCAGATGACTCATCTGTCTGTTTTTCAGCCCTGGACATCTGCAGTGTTCAAACTCACATCGCATGTTCCACAGCAAGACAAAGACACAGTCAGAGGTGCAGGTCGACAGACTTGTAAGAAAAAGAAATAATGTATTGAAATGCTCAGAAATAACACATAATTTTTGTCCATTTGTCTGCTTGTTGTTTATTTTTGTCGCTTGTTATTCTGGGTCCCCAACACAGAGAAAAATGGCACCTCATGGCCAAAGATGCAAATCCACTGAAGCAAAACTACATTTTTCTGTTGGCTGACAAGGTAACAAAGTCTAACACCATTTTGACTGTTTCTGCTTTTGGCAAAACGCTGATGGCTCCCTTGAGGGGTGTTATGTACACAAGCACCACAGACAGCATGATAACCTTCCCGTGATGCGACAAACCCCACCATTTAGCCTTCTTCTCTGGGGCTTGGTAGCTGTCAAGCAAAGCCTCAGATCAGACAGAGCACAGCCGTGTACCGAGAGGAGCTGGAGATTAACCTGCCCACCTTTTCCATCTTTTCCTCGTGCAGTCTGAGTAGCTACTTTACATTTTAGCAGGTAGAATACTGAATAGCTCTGAGCCTGACTTTTATCTGTATGACATGGAGGTAATTGTGATGTTACAGTCCATTCCTTGCATAAGCCATAGTCTAATATGTACTCACAACAAACCGTACAGATACTGATAAAAATGTACCTCCTCCTTTGCAACTGCTACTTTAGGCTGTGCTTGGTTACACTGCTTGTAAACTGTCCCTGTGCTTGGTTACACTGCTTGTCAACTGTCCCTGCTTCTGAAAATATTGTTTATGAACTGTCGTTTAAACTGGGAGCAAAAAAATATTTCATTTTTTTTCAAAAGCAGAATGAAGCAAAAAGTATCAGTACAGATTTTTCAAAGATGGTAAGAGACAAAAACTGGAGCATCATGCATATTCCAGTGCACTTAGCTTGGAAGTGCAATTTCTGCAGCTACATGCAGACCGGTAGCTCAGTATTCATACAGCTACAGCCAACCTTTGAAAGCTTAACAGCAAATACATCCACATTTAGAAAGTAGATTGTCGTATAAATACCAAAGAGAAAGAGGTCTACCTTAAGAAAATTAGTTTGTTTAGACAAGGAATCCAAATATTATTTCTTCTCGTCATTATGGAAAAATCCTACAGAATTAAGAAATTTTGCTAAAGGAACATTTGAACACATCAGGCTTGTATGGGAGTCATCCTACAATAAGTCACATAAAAACATGATTACTGCATCCCGTAAGTATTTAAAGTAGTCTTTGGCTTAATGTACATTCATTCTCTAGAAACTCCCAAGAATTAATGTTTTCAGTATGACATACATTCCCTTTGGAAAAGATAGGAAAATGCATAGAAATACCACCCTAATAGGAATAACATTTCTGTTCAATTTGGAGGTGCCTTGACATATAAAACAGAAATCTTTCTAGCTTACATGAAGTGTTGCTGCAGACAAACCTCCAGCCAGAAAAAAAAGAACAGGTCAGAGGAGCTGAAGCATACAGCACGCTGGGAGCACGCTGTTTGGAAGAGATGTACTCACTGACATAGACACCCTGCATACATGTCATGGAGTTGTGGGTGTTTCCGCTTATACAGGTCAAAGAGCTTTTGATCTGTGTTTTCCTGTTCTCTAAAAAATGAAAACATTCTGAAAATAAACCTACCAAATCTGCATTAAGTTGCATTCAGAATGGTTCTGCATTTAGCCCTGGACATGAAACGCAGTGGCTGCGATAACTGGCAGATGCAAGGCGGTGGGCAGGGAAGGTGAGGAGGCAGGAGTACCCCGCACCGCAGAACCTACAGTTGTTCCCATGAAGCGCTCAGGAACCAGGGAAGGTAAGCAGTTTGGTGTGGAACGTCTGCATTTCACAGGTAATTCTGCTTCCTTTCTGATTTAAATCAGTGCAGCCAAATTCCCAGTCCTGAACTTGCTGTTCTGCCTATTCAAATCCAGTAACTGCAGGTGATTTGAGATACAGCTCCTTTATCTTTCCTTATCAACTGTTTTTGAAAGTTGCTAACACTATCTCACTGCCTGCCTTGGGATTTAACCTATCTGGTAGAATTTCAAGTGACATTTGCTTTTGTCTGATTATTTCAGTTACAACATGAAGGGTCAGACTTGAACAAAATCGGGTCCCAGAAGGGCTTATTGATTAAGAGACAGACAACCTGCGCAAACAACTTGTCCATTTATGTTCCTAAACTTTGTCCATGAGTGGTTTTGTTTATTTGAAATCATGGATATTTAGTCCACCTAGAATCACACAGCGTACGTGCCAGTGCTTTGTAACCCAATTACTTGAAGCCAAGGAGAATTTCTGCTGAGGTATTTCAGGCGCTGAGAGTGTCCTAACCCAGTGGGGAACGCTGCATGCTATTGAACAGCAAAAAGAAAAGGTTTTAGCGGCTGGAGAAACACAGGAGCCGTAAAGGTGGAGGTGCAGGGAGAGCCTGCCCAGCCAGCACTGCCGTTCCCTCCTCTGCCAGTGAGTACAGAATCCAGCCATTTCTGGATATGAATATCCCAAACTCTTTGCTGAACACACCCTGTTGGTTTCCCTCTTGTGCTGTGCTTTAGCATGCTTTGTGCTTTTCTGGCCCTATTTTTCACTTTTAATGCAAACTGTGGTTAAGAACAGTGTCACTCATTAGCAATGTGGTTTAAAAATTTTTCTTGCAGATTTCCTTAGTAGGGACCTTGTTCTCAAAGCTTTAATTGCTGCAAATGGAAGTTTGGATATTCATTTTTTTGGATTTAAACCTGTTTTCTTGATAAACCTGAATTAAACACAGTGTAGAAATTTAACATGTTCTTGTGAAATCCCTCGCGTTCCTACCATTTCTTCCCCTTTGTAGGCTAATGCCTTTTCAGTCCTTATGAAAGTCCTTCATCCTGATTTGCTTGTTCTTATTGCTGCCCTTAAGTGATCTGTGTCATAGAGACCTTTTCTACACAGTGTGTCGTGTGACACCACATCTTCAGTTTCTTTAAAACTTCTATCCTCCAGTCCTTAAATTGGGATAACTTTGGGTTTTTATCCCTGCTGCAGAGTTTGACCCACCCGTGCAGCTGGATTCTGGCAGAGGTTGAGGACCTTTCAGAGGCAGATTATTTTTTTGCTAGAAGCATCACTTTAAGGTATTAAATTGATCTCAGGAGTAAGATACAACAAGCACAGGGGACTAACCAGCAACACTGCTAACAAGCAGTTCTGACAAGGTTTTCTCCAGGGCTCTACAGCTTGGCTTGACCAGATTTAAAGGGCTGGAAACAAAGGCAGCATCCTGGGTGGGGATGAAAGGTCTCATAAATGGACATTGCTGCAGGGGGGGTGAGCCCACGGGGGTTATCAAGGCAGGCGGGGCTGTTATAGGGGGATTTTGCTTAGTGCTGTATGTGAATCTTGCATCTCACATGTGCATCTTTCTGCCTGCCTGTCTCTTCACAGGTGGATTTCCTCAAGTCAGTTTGTTGGTAAATGTCTAGAGAGAAACTTATCCAAAAGGGAGGTGATACAAGCTATGTGGATTAGCTCACTGGAGAATGAGATGATAATGGTAGAAGAGAGTCCTGAAAATTCTGGGGATATGGGGATTGTATAGATCACCCCAGCAGCCAGCTGCAGATAAAGTACCCCACGTGCCCTACGGCTGGGAAGATGACCCAGACAAAGTGAGCATTAGGGAACCAGAAGAAAGAGGGTGGAGGAAGAAACGCAAAAATGGTGGTAACTGAGGTTATTACAGTCAGGTCTCTATGCCTTTGGTCTTCCATTTGCGGCCAATAGAGCTGTACTGGTGGGAAAGCATGAAACACTGTGGTGAGGATACAACCTCTACAATTAAAACCAAAAAGATCAGCATCTGTGTCTGCTTTCTGTGATGCCTTTACGGTATCTGGGCTTAGTTTTGTACTCCCAGATCCTGTAAACCAGTTACTTTGCTCTGGGTCTCTTCCAAGGCAGTTTTAGAGTTCCTGCTGTATCCCAGTCTTGCTTCCTCACTCTTCTGATGTCAGCTTGTTCAGTCAAGTCCTGGGAATCAGTTCTGAGCTGGGAATATTGCAAATGTTAACAGCCTGCCTGCATACATTCTCCTGGAGTCTTTCATATGCTAAAACCCTCTCTTTGTGTTTCATGGGTTTGGAATAGCAGAATTATTCATTATTCTACAGTTATATTCTGGTTCATGTCCCATTTTTATTTCAGTTTCTAGTCATTGAATCCTATGGAGGGATAGCATCCTCCTTAACCACCTCCAAGATGGAATAACCTGTCTAAGAACAAGCAGTAGGCGTTGATTCCTACTTTCTCCCCTTAGATTTTACAAGGAGGCACATCAGAAGCAGAAGGCAAGACCTTATCTGAACTTTAAACTGGGGAACTATTAATGCCACATGAGAAGAAATGAAGTTGCCACTGTATGAAGAATGTTATGATGTTAGCAAAACAGAGGGTGCCAGTGACCTGCATTACCCAATCTTCTCCCCAAAAGCCAGCAACATCTTTGTAACTGGTTTCAGCTGCCACTTCTCATCTTGTCCTGCCAAACCCTGTGATCCCACAGTGATGCTGGCTCTTCAGGGACACAGCCACAGCCTTAGCACTCCTAATCACACCTGATATTTTTTATGTGCTAATGGAGCAGATGCATGTGGCTCTTTCCTCCTCCTGCGTGGCAGGGCAGTTGTGCCAGGGGCTGTGCTGCAGTTTCATGCCCTTGCCAGGTGGTCCTGCTCTGTTGCTGTCACAGTGCCACGCTTCCCTTGAGATGCTGCAGTTCATGCCGTGTGCACTGGCGATAACTTCTTGCAGAAAATGCGGAGATTTGAGACAGGCTCTTTGCTGTGAACAAAGTACAGCCTATGCCTGCCCCTGCTGAATTTCCCAATATGCCACCTTAAACACTTGACTCATAAATTCATCAGTTCTCCTGCTACCCCCAAATCTTTCCTTTCTGCTAGGCGGGGACACCGCATGTCCCCACCCCTGCTCTGCTTTGGCCATTGCTCGGCTGCTGCCCAAGCCCACGTTCACTGGGAGATGTGAGCAGAGACTCAAGCAGCTGCTGGCTCTCCAGCCTAGCTTGGAAAGTGTGTACAGTTTTATTGCTAAAAATGTGCATGCACAGCCAAGCCTCCCACCTGCTCCATTGCTATCCATGTTTGTGGGTTCAGGAGAAGGAGGAGGTTGCAGTGGGAGCTCTGAACAGCCATCGTGGGCATGACTGTGGTCTGGTGATGTGATGTACCTGATCCAGAAATGCCCAGGGTCAGGAATCTTCCCGCTTTCATGATTATTTTAATGGTGCACTCAAAATTCAAAAAGGTGCTGGAGAGGGTTCAGGCCACCTCCGTCAGCCCAGCCTGTCTGCAGCACAGACCGTAAGCCAGCGCTGCTGCCATCCCCCCCTGTGGCACGCAGCCCTGCGATGCAGACTGCAGCTGCGTTGGTACATTTATGCACTAGACCTTGAAGATGTTTGACTGTTTGTTTTCCTTTCATTGCCATAAGCAAACTCACTGACTGTGAAAAGGGATAAATTAGCATCTCCAAAGACTGAGTCTCTCTTTATTCTGAAAACAAGCAAAGAAGAGCA
The DNA here is from genome assembly GCA_035590275.1 of Ibycter americanus. Lineage (NCBI taxonomy): Eukaryota > Metazoa > Chordata > Aves > Falconiformes > Falconidae > Ibycter > Ibycter americanus. The sequence goes on from JAVJGI010000002.1 coordinate 14,187,832, forward strand.
GCAGCTCTGGCTCCCTCATCCTCCCTCCCCATGCTGTGCCAGCACAGCTCTCCGTGGAACTGGCCCAAACCATGGTTACTCTAGATTTTTATGAGCTGTACAGATTTTAAGCACTTGGCTGAGTCTGTGAACACAGAGGTCAGTTGTAGTTTCTTAAATGAGGCCAAACAGGCTGATCACTGCATTGATTTTAGCCTGTACTGTTCAGACTGAATGCAGCAACTTGTATTTCAAAGAAGTCTCTTTAAACCATATTGTTTCAGTTCCAGCATTACAGTCACAAGCCTGTGCAGCTCTGTGCTCCTCACTGAACCAGGTGGCACAAGCAAGCCTCACATGCCAGGCTACAGCATAGGGATGCCACACGTCTCACCTGGGGTCTCACTTACCCCAGGCTCTGGCTTCTACCAGGACCTTCTGTGCTGGCCTCCAGGCAGCTGCCTGCCTCTCCCAGTGTGTGTTCTCCAAAGCTCTGGGCTAGCCAGAGCTGCCTGGCAGTAAACTTTTGCAGTGGCCAGTCTTGTGCATGCTGATCCCAGCGGCGGGATGCGGGGGAGATGCTGGTTGAAGACTAGAGCCCCTCAGCTGCCAGCCTGGGCTTTGACTCATGCAGTCACGGCAGGTCCCGGGGGAAACCTGTATTTTTAGACTATGTCTGTCTGCCTTTCCTTGCACACTGTGGTTAAATGTTTATAAGCCCTTCTGCCTACGAGACTCTGAAATAAGCAGGGAGACACTGGGCTGGGTGCTGCTGTGCTGTTCCTGCCTGGCACGCAGCAGGCAGCAGGGATGGGAACGGTGGGTTTGTAATTGCCAAACAGGGGGGATGCTGAGCTGGGCAGAGTTACGGTCTGTTCCAGTGTGGTCATCCTCCTGCACTTGCAAATGTGTACAGAGAAGAGGCAGAAGATAGATGAAGCCCACCCTTTTGTCCAGCCTTTCACCCACACATCTGGCTCAGCCGTGCTGTCATGCTCTGATGTCTCCCTGCAGTAGGACAAGGCTGCAGCTTCCCCCGCTCCCTCTGGCCGGTGGTGCCTGTCCCTGCCTCCTCACTGCAGGTCCCAGAGCAAGCACAAGGTGTGCAAAAAGGTTGGTTTAGTTTGGATAGAGCTGGGAAGAGCACATCTGCTGACACAACTGGCCAAATTGAAGGCCATCATCCCTGTAATGTCTGCAAAGTGGCATTCTGAATTCCCAAGCGTGGCTGGCTGTCCTGTTCAGGTTTCCCTATATAACAGCACTTTTCCTTATTATGCTGTCACACTGTCCTCCATTTCTGTTGTGGCTTCCCCATGTCTAAGCACCTTCCCCACCTACAGCAAGGGGTTTACAGCTCAGGGTGACCCTCTGCTATTTTGCAGCAGCCGTAACTTGGATCCAGGAGATTTCCTCTGAAAGCACACTGAAGGGCTACCAACATCTCACTACCAACCAAAATCCTCCTTTCATTTGCATGGTCCTCACTCAGCTGTGGTCCCCGTGGCCTCTGCAAGGCATTGGCCTAAAGTAAATTCTGTCAATATAAAGACTGCAGCTGCTGTGCTAACGGTCACTGTTGGTACCGATGGGGCTGAGCTGCCCTGAGCAGTTCTTTTAGCCTTTCCAGTCTGGCTTGTCTTTACCAGCTGACCACAGACCACATCCTGCACGGGTATCCCAAATCTGGAACTTTATTTATAAAATGACTCATACAGAGACACACAGTCCTGAATCACTTCAGCTTGACAGGGCAAGGTTACTTACTAGGCAGGGCACACTGAGACCTCTGAAGACAACTGGAGCGAATTTGCCAGGGGCTGGTTTGATGCTAAGCCTCTTTATGTGCTGCTTGAGGGAAGAAGCTCGTGTTCTTACATTGCTGAGTATATGCCAATGAATGCCACCATGCTATGTACAGACTTTAATAAGAACTTTTCCCCTAAATTAGATGGAGGAAATGAAAATGGCTTGGCAAAACAATGCGACCTTGGAAAGGATTCCCAGAGAGCTCTGGAGCAACTCAAGTGCGGACACGCAGTGAATTATTCAAAGGGCTGCCTCCATTTCTCTGCTCCTCTCCTTCCAGGTGAACTAAAATCCATAGAGTGGGATATACTTTCTTCCCTCTTGGGGATATATTTAGATCATTCCAGCCAGCCACGGTGGGAGGAAGAGACCAACTGTTCCCAGCAAACACACAATGATGAACATCCAGAGGAAGATCCTGTCAATGACCATCGCAACGTACTTCCAGTCTTCCTTCACCTGGGAACACAGAGATGAAAGGCCGATTAGTAACGTTTATTTGAGATTAAAACTTCTGAAGACTATTAGTGCCTTATTCCGAAATAGGGTATTTTCATTTCAAGCCAGTGATAGGAGGGGAAAGTCTTGCTTACATTTAGTGGCCCTATATGATGGCACAGATGTATTCTATCGATTCCTGATGTGGGAGACAGATTCCCAGACTGTGTGGGTGTGCGTGTGCAATTGCAAACCCTGTTCACAGCTCCCCAGGGATGACATACGCCTGTGGATAATTAAGCTCGTCTGCACACTCACTATCCCATTTTCCATGAGCAACAGCTGTAACTGGGTGTGTAAGTGATGCTGTGATTCTAGCTGGCAGGCGTTGGGGCGGGGTGGCGGGAGAAATTACTTGTTTCCCCATGCTCATAAACAGATTTGCTTACAGATTAACGAAGCCAAACTCTTTCTGCGAAGGGACTTGCAGCTTCGGGTGAGTAAGCAGTGCAAATGAACCAGCAAATAAGAGAGGTGATCTTCCTCACCCTGCTTTTTCTCCACTTTTGCCTTGCTGTGGGAGGATTTCCAGCAATTCCTCTCTGGGGAGGTCTAGTACTTATTAATACCATCAGGCAGGAATTGCAAATGGCTATTTCATTAAGAAACCACATACACATGAAAACCTCTTTTATTACATTATTGTTATTAATTTCTTTCCCAGGAAGAGGACTGATCAGATGGCAACGTTTTATTTGATATGGCTGTACCCATTATAATTTCCTACAACATACCACTTGGTGATTAATAGATCCAAGGGCTGAAATTTGGCACGCTGCCTTGCTCTTTAGGGAAAACATCTCAGCAGGAGCTAGCTCCAGCCTTTTCAGTGACCATGATTGCAGCAAGTCAGGAGTGTGGTGTAAGAAGGAGGCAGCAAAGCCAAGGCTGTGCTTTGCTGGGGCTCCAGTCTGTGACCTGGGCAAAGAGTGGCATCACTGTGCCCAAAGCTGCCACGTCCACTGGGCTGTAGCGTGAATGAAAACCACGCTACAATAATAACATAACACTGATGGTACAGGCCTTTTCATCCACAGATCCTAAGTTTGCTTTAAACAGAGATAATAATAAGGGAGTAGCCCAGAACAGCAGGTGTGAGGTAAAACACAATTTGTAGACCTGGCCCGATTTTTGGTTCTTTAAGGATTTGCTGTGTATGCTGAAAATTCACTTTGGTAGGGGAAGCAATCCAAACATCAGTGAAATAGCCATTTGTACCAGATGGTGTTTTCACAGGCATAGTGGCAACTTCAGGTCCTAAAATATTATGATCTGTCAGGCACCAAACAAACAAGCTCTGAGCACAACATGGTGATTGGAAACTCACCTTGAGTCTTCTCTTTCTTCATCAGTCATGGATGCCCCACTAAATTTTATCTTATACCTTGTGGGTGGTACAGAGGAACCGTGATGTGTCAGAGGGAGAGAATATCCCATCCTGGCTTCCATGAGCAATGTTGTGACATTTTATTGATCTAAGAAGATTATTCCTTGCAGGTAAGGTATGTGGATTTAGCTCATTTTGCCATGCTGAACCGTTCACAAACTGATCATGGTTCTTCCAATGTATTTGCAAAGTACCTGTCATCACCCTGTGCCTCAACACAAAGTTCAGCAGAAGCAACGTCAGCAAAACGAGCACTTTAACTCTGCCTCTCATTATTTGCCATGCAGACTGCTTGTTAGGGCTTTAAATCACCTGGTATCGCTCAGCTCCTTGGCTCAGTCAGTAGCTTTGAAAATTGGGAAATAAGGCACACACTGGAGAACATATATTTTCCCACAATTTGTTCTCTGAACAAAGCTTCTTAAATTTCAGGAATACCTGGAAGAATTGGTTAAAAATTTTCATGCAATGGCTAATTTTATTCCCTTTAAAAGTAGTACCCAGTTAAGCAGGTCTTTACTATTTAATAGGCAGCGGTAAACAGAGGTTCATCCTGAAGCGTGTTACCTTCTTGGGGGAAACCATGTTGTTTTATGATTGTACAGCCCTTAGCACATCCATCATTAATTAGAGTGAGTAAAAGAAATAGTGACCCTCAAAATCAAAAGGAATTCTCTCATCCCAAGGATAAGATCTCAGTGGATAACTCCCCTTTCCTGTACATGTTTTCTGATCTATTCGTCACTTGCTGAGAGCTGGAGTGCGTCTCTGATGCTTAAAATTCCTCATGAGAAGGGTAGCTAAGCAAGCTCTGGATTATTGTATTTATGGGATTAATGTCTCATGATGCAACCAATGTGTAAAGAAAATCTGAAATTTACCATCTGATGTCCCGCTGGAAAGCTGCATTGAGCAAATAGTGCCCCGTTCTGGCAAAACAAGATTTGTTGAGTATTTGTGCTCCTAAAAGTAAGTGCTAGATCATGCGAAGGAAAGAAATTAGATTACTTTCTCTTTGAGAAAAAAAGGGGGAAATGGGAGAAGAGGAACAACTTGAAAAGCTCAACAGAAATTTGCTTTCAAATGTAACGGTATATGCATAAATACTCAGCCCATCTTGAAAATGATGGCTGGGAGTGCATCAGATGTTTGCAAAATCAATATCCAGCTTTAGACCAAGAGCACAGAAGGGTGAAATTGGAAATTATGGAGAGACAATGAAAAGAAAAAAAGAGGAGGAGGAAAAGAAAATTATCTGGGTTTTTTTTTTGTTTTGTTTTGTTTCCTGACAGCACTGTAGCGTTTCTCTGTGGTCCAGCCCCTCACGTGGAGCATGATCCACAGAGGTCTCTCTGACAATATCTATGCAGCTGTCAACATCTGCCGGCCCAACTCCTGAGCTGCATTTTGATTAGTTTTTAAGAAGCTCACTCAAAACTGTTTTCGGGAAAGGATCACAGGCAGGAACCAGCTGACTCCCCCACCCCCAAATTCCCGAAAAGTAGGGAATCTGCACCTCTTCCCTGGTCCAGCTCCTTGCAGGTCTGAGCAGCGGGAACAGGGCATCCTGCCCCGGGATTTGAGTGGAGGGTTGAGTGCCTTGGTGACATCTGATCCCCAGGACCCAGAGCTGGCAACACAGATTAGAGCGTTCCCGGGTGGTTTTATTGTACTTTGTTAAAAATAAACCGGTGAGATTATCCTGTGTTTCCTCCCCCTCAGCTACATTCTCTCCCATTTTATTTTTAAACTGTCTTCAAAGTCTTCTTATCAGAGTAGTCTAGAGATGCACACAGGCGTAAGGACAACAAGGTTTTCCAGACAGTGCTATTGGTCTCTCGTTATTTTGGCTCGTGTGTGACATGAAACTTATTTTGCTTCTCAGTCTGTAATTAATTTCTAATGGCATTGCTATCATATGCTGGGACAATTTGGTCTTGCGTTTTCCCCAGTGTACCATTGTGCTTGTATTGTTTGCAGACATCTTTTTGTAACAAACAACTGCCTCTTGCATTTCCCATTTTCTCTTTGCTGAAGCACTTAATTAAATGAGCTATTTACTTTTAATTTAGAAGCACTGCCCCGTGGCAATGGTGCTTTAGAAAAAAAGACAGGAACTTCAAAAGAAGCTCTGTTCTCATTCTGGGAAGGTGCATGTGTCTGGAAATATTACCCGAGAGAGAGTGAGCTGTGTCTCAGGGGCTGCACCTGCATCAGAGGTGCCTGCTGATAGATTTCTTGAAGACTTCCATGAAGAAATGCCACAATTTGATTTTAAGATGAAAGCAAATTTCCGAGTACTGATTTTTCCCACAATAAATGCTCATTTTATTAGATCAGTTCTGCTCTTTGCAGTAAATTTCAATTCCAGAAGATCACGTTTCCTTCTTCTTTGTCATTTCCACCTGGAGAAAAAATGCTTTCCCACTTAACGTTACTTGGATCCAGAAAAAGAAAACAGTACAGCCTCAAACTGGCATCAGCAATTATTCCCCCTAATCTGAAAAGCCAACCTCTGCCTATCATGCCAACCACAACTGCTGGGAAAGAGCAGAAAACTGCGGACAGGTTTGCAGGCTCCTCCCGGGGCGCCCGGTGCATTGGTGGTCCGGGGGGGCAACCCTTCTCTGCTCATTGCTGGGTGTTTTGCTGGTGCCTTTGCTCGCAGGCTGGGCTGGCAGCAGGTCTGGTCAGAGCCCTCAAAACTGCTCCTTTTCTTCTGCTTTTGATGTTGTGTGCTGTAAATAGCTTCCTCCTCAGGATATTTGCTCCATTTCAAGCAGGAGGGGTAGTGGAAGGTATAAGAAGAAAATTTGTGGTTTCTGAAGACTGTTTTAATTTTAAAGACAGTTGTAAGCATGGATTAAAAGGAAAGAACCCAAGATATTAATTGACTCAGTTCCTGATGATATCAACAAGCTTAGTAGAAAGAGAATCAGTTGAAATGAGGGGTATTATTGGTGTAATATTCTTTCCTTTGCACCATGGGGAAACAAGTTAAAATCAACTGACTTCCATGGGTTTACGTTGTGATTATTGCCAGGAGGAGAGAGCAGAGTTTAATTGCTGTGGTCCTAATGTGCTTGTGAAGTGCTTTAGCCTGGCAAAGAGTGCTGGGCTGTCAACTAATGAAGGTGGGGATGCACAGCCACTCTCTGCCACAGATTTGTTCTGTGACCTTGAGTAGGTCACCTCATCTCTGTAGTTTGGCTGTCATTCCTCAACATGAGGAATAAACAGTTACTTCCTCAAAGGGATGTTGTGAAGTGAAATACATTAAAGAACAGAGACCTCTCAAACTGTGCTGCCGAAGAGTATACAAATGGACAGTAGCACTTAATCTTTTGTTGCTGTTGCTAAGTGCTCAGTGCTGTGAAAAATGCAAATATAAAGACACTCTTCTTGCCCAGGAAGTCTTGCATAAAAGCACTTGCACTGACTCTAAACCTTGAGAAAATCAAACTGTAAGCACAGCTGAAAAAGTACCTTTTGCTGACAAATCCCTCTAGGAAAAGCCAAATAAGACTTTTCTTTAGTAAGAACACTAACTTCAGGTTATTTTGTGGCTTCCTTCTTTTTGGGATAATTAGCTAGCACACTGTATCCATAGTATTGCAGGGGAAGAGCTACAAGAGGTGTGAAAGGATGTGGTGTTTGTACGTGCATCACCACCTCCATTAAAAGAAATTCTTTCAGCCTCTACTTTCCATCTCTGTTTGTAGCCATATTTACCCCTTCATAGTAAGTGTGAAATTTGTCTGTCCACCCACCTTCCTGCACAGAGCCAACTGCTCCAGTGGAAGTCCACTAATGAGGAATCACATCACGTGGAGCTAAACATACCCTGCAACGTCCCCACACTACTACGTGCTTCCCACATCCACAGCCTATTTTGGGGATTTGCTTTCCTAGGCTCAGTAGCCAGAGCTAACGCTTAATAAAAAACTGAGAATGTGAATTCCCCATCTGTCAGAGGTTTCTCTATAAAGAATGTCTGCTGTGTTCCCACCAGATGACTGCTTTTTGGGTCTCTCTCACCATCTTAGCTACTTTCTTCCTACCTAACAGCAACTTTACTCCTATTTTCTGCTGGAGAATCTTATTGCTCTAAAGCAGCCCTGAGCATGGTCTGGTTGTGCTACCCCCTTGGTTCACATGCCTGCCAAGGCCCCCAAGGATGAAGTCTCTAGCTGTGCCTATAGTGGCCAATGTGTTCAAAAGCCACGCAATCAGGGAGGGCTGAGCCTGTGTCAGCCAGGACATTCTCTGTATAGCCCCAGGTTTGGTGGGGCTTCCTTAGCAGATAATTTTTGACTTACCCAAGAAGAGCAGGCTAAGCTAGCATACTTACTGAGAAATCCGCGTCTTCTGCTCGCAGGTGGTCTGCGATGTAATGAACCCCTTCCACTGCCAGCTTCAGGGCTGGGGACATCAACACAAGATGTTGCTCTTTGGCGCTGTGAGTCTTGCTTCCTTGGGCTGGTGTGCCAGCTGCCTCATTCTTTTTGCATTTACACTTGCACTGAGGGGGCTTGTGCTGGGGCTGCTCTTCATTTAGGTGGCACCGCTGGGATGCTGGAGAGCCAGTGGATTGGCCGTTGGTCTGGGAAGAGTCCTCTTGCAGGTAGCAATACTGGATGCTCCGGGACCTACAGCGGATGCTCCCTTCCTCTGCCTTATTGGGGCTGTACATCTGCTGCACACTTAGTGATCTGCCTTTCAAGATGGAGGTGGTCTGCGTGTCACCCAGAGGGCGGCACGAGGGTTGTGGAGAGGAGCAGGTCACCTGCACAGGCTCTGGGTGCAGCACAGAGTACTGCCCAGAAGGGGACTTGCAGATAGGCTGGGGCTTGGCTGGCTCCTCAAGGTGGGCACAGAAGGAAGACGTGGGTGATGGCTCATTACTCTGGGGGCTGGGGGAAGATGAGGTAGTGAAGTTGGGTTCCACATCAATCTCGGACCAAAGCCTTGGTGTATTGGTTACTTTGTGCATGGATTCAATGAGCTTCTTGCAATTGTCTTTCACTGCGGAGGGACGTTTCATGAAGAGGAGGCGTGGGACTATGTCAAGGAAGATCCTTCTCACCCAGTCAGGCATCGTGTGGGTACGTGGGGAGCGATGGTGCACATTGAGGACAAAGACAGTGATGATGATAGACAAGGTAACAAATATCATGGTGAAGAGAAGATACTCTCCAATCAGAGGGATGACCAAGGAGGTAGATGGGATGATCTCTGTGATGAGCAGCAGGAACACAGTGAGGGACAGCAGCACAGAGATGCACAAGGTTATCTTCTCTCCACACTCAGAGGGCAGGTAGAAGACCAGGACAGTCAGGCAGGAGATCAGCAGGCAGGGGATGATCAGGTTGATTGTGTAGAACAGTGGCAGCCTCCGGATGATGAAGGAGTAGGTTATATCGGGGTAGATCTCTGTGCAGCATTCATATTTCTTGCTGTTGTAATTGCCCACAGCATTGATGATGACCCATTCCCCGCTCTCCCAGTAGTCCAGCTGGTCCACATGACTGTGCATGCTCACCAAGTCTATCTTGGCTTTGTCATATGTCCAGGAGCCAAACTTCATTGTGCAGTTTTGTTGGTCAAAGGGGAAGAAGGTAACATCGATGCTACAGGAGCTTTTATAGATAGCAGGTGGCATCCATTTGATTCTCCCATCATAGAAGAGGTGAGCTTTGGTCAGGTGGGTGACTGCAAAGTCACCGTCAGCACTGGGGAGAGATAGGAGATAAAAAAAGGCTAAGGCTTCTCTGGTACATCTCAGCTCTGTTAAAGGAATAGGATATTTAGCATTTGGCTTCCAAAAATGCACTCGAGGCACCTGAGAGATGCAAGAGGCACATTGTCTGCAAACTCTGGATCCATCCACTCTACCCAGTGGATTTCAAACTCTGTTGGGTTATGCAAGCACTGGATTGACATGCAAAAGTCAGCCCTCACCTTGCATAAGTCAGGTCTTTGAGATGAATGTACACAAGTTTTCCTCTAAGGTGTCCCATAAACTCCCTGGAAAGGGTTGAGTTTGCTTTAGGGAGGTGGGAGGAACCACTATCAGGTAGTGTGGTCATGGGCTCTGCAGAATTAATTGTGACAGCTGCTATAAATGAAACAGTGTTGGGTAATCATTCAGCCTCTTACATGAAAAACAGCAAGAACATCCTATTAATAGGAATAATGAAAGTTAATCTCTTGATTTCCCAGTCAGGAAGGGAGCTGTCTTTTACGGTGTCTTCTTACAGGGACTCTCAGCTGGGGTCTGTGTGCTGGCATAAGACAAATAGATAACAAGCCAGGATTTTATATCAGAAAGCCATTTTCCAGCCAGTGAAAAAGCTCTTGCATAAACAGCATTTTTTTCAGTTTGGATCTGCTTTTCTGAGCTGATCAGCACACTGATTTCCCACAGCAGCATGCCCCGCACCCGTGACACCAGCTGCTTCCAGCCCATCGTGGGGACTGGGATATGAGTGAGGGAGATCAAATAAGGCGACAGGAAAGGCAAGTGCACTGGGGATTTGGAGGAAGAAAGACCACCAAGGAATGCCATACTCAAGCTGTAATAGTGTTGGAGAAAGGAGGGAGGCCGAGAAACTTTAGGAATGGGATCCCAGACCCTGTCCTCCACCTGCCGCCTCAGCATCACCAGCCACAGCTCCACGCCTTCCCCACACCCACGGCTCTGCTACTACACATTAAACGTTGAACCTGCCACTTGCTCTGGTGTGTGGAGGCCATGGAAAGAAATTAGCTTGTTAATAGATTCAGTTAGCACAGCAGGTAATTAATGCCCTGCATGGCTACGAAGAAGCGCTCTTCCTCCCCTGCTCTCAGCGGGGAGGACGTGGACTGTGACACGTAAACTCCACATCTGGGGCCAAGTCCACAGGCACCTTCTCTGCAGCAGTGTCCTTCCCCCAGGCCGTGTCTGCAGGATCTGCAGCCTGCGTAAGCTTACACAAAGAGCCAAGACTGAAGTGTTCAGAGCTGCACAAGTGACGTATGTTCTTGTTCAAATAGTCATCGTGATTGGAGACGGGATGTTTGAACCACAAAATTACACCTTCACCTGAAAATGAGCCAAGGCCCCACATCTGCAGCCCCTTTGTGCAGTGACTGGCTGAAACTTCAAACCCCCTCTCTCTCTCCCTTGATTTCTACTTGCAGACAGAGGATTTTGGTATCCGTGGGCAGTCACAACCTGGATCAAACACCCTGGTTCAAGAGGTTTTAAAACATGGGTGAGCTTCGGATAGAGCCACAACTGTTTTTATCATAAGCAAATGTCTGAAAGTTTGAAATCCCAACTGAAAAAAGCAGGTGGGATCTGTTTGTAGAGCAATGCCCTCATATCTAGCCACAGGAACAGAGAAAAGAGAATCCAAAAGAAAAGAGCATCCAAAAAGCAGGGAGGGAATTGGGGACCGTCTTACATACCTGGCTCGTGCCGCTGCAGAGCGCAGGGATACGAAGGGAGAAGCCTGTTGTGCGATGCCGAGTTGCAAACAGCAACGCTGCTAAACAAAGGGGAAGCTGAGCAGGGGAGGTAGAGCTTCTGCTAAAAACTTGAGATGAATTATTCAGGCTGATATAGATAGAAAGCTCTCTGCTCCTGCCCAGCCCTCCCGGCTGGAGCCCATCCAGCCTGCAGCCGCGTTCCCAGCAATCGGCAACCCCCCTTGGCCCTGCTCTGCTGCTTCAGCGCTCAGATGTGCCCTGACAGCAGCCGTACAGTGACGGGGTGCGCGGGGGTCACAGCTCTCCTCTTCCTCGCCAGCAGTAAGATAAACAACACAGGGTTGTCGTGATGGGTCCCTCAAGCTGCAGAAGGCAGAGGAACTTCCCTAAACTTATTTCTTTAGGAGACCGCCTATTAATTCATATGCAAAAGAGGAAAAAAACAGACTTTCTGATATTTCCTTTTGCTTGTGAAGCATCCTTCTCAGTCCGTGACCACACTGGCTTGCAGTGAGACTGGTGTAAGTATTGCTCATTTGGGGGAACAGTGGCAGGATCCGGCCCTCAGTGAGCTGTCTTGGGCAACACAATATCTGGGCAGACATGGCACATGCCCCCACCCCCCAGGGTCCCAGCCCAGATCTTTGTATTGTAGGACTGTTTTCCAGGTTAGATGAATTAATGGAAAAATAAATTCAGAATTACTGTGTGGTGGAGCATCAGGTTTTTACTAAACTCTTCTTTATTTCTATAATGGAAAGCCTTTGCTCTTGGTGGCAGATTTTGGAAAAGCAAAAGAACACAGAAGGACCCAGTGCTTTTTGACCTCTGAACTGGACTTTTTCTAAAGCTTTAAAATGTTGGGGGTTTTCATTTTAAGACAGGAAAGCTAAAAATACGTACAAACCCAGATTGCTGTCTCAAAGGGATCAAGGCAAAACCACCCCTGTGTTTTACTCCGATGCAAGTAAAACGGAGCAATGCCATTGTACCATCCATGCAACTTCTTTCTTACCTGTTCTTTCTTAAATCTAATTTACACTCCAGGACCACTTGCTTTGGATGAAAACCGTATTTATTTCTTCCTCCTGGATTTTGCCTGCACTATAAAGCCAGATTGAGACATGAAACGTGCACAGCAAGTGACAGTCCAGTGTTTGCTGTTCTCGGTGGTTTTCTTTCTAAATCTCGATAGGAATTTGGAATCTAATTCTGCATTTAATGAGATCTCAGAGGCATGATTAAATCATTCATTAATGGAACAATGTGTTTATAATTGAACTTACGTTACAGAAAAGGGATAATGAGCATCCACTAGTGTTTCCCTTCTTAGGTAGAGCAATGTGTAAGTGGCTGGGTAAACAACACAGACATGTGTTTCTCCTTTTGAAAGGTGTTGGGAAAGGGCATGAAACTCTTGCTAAAAATTCGTCCAGGAACAATAATAATTCACGTAATTGTGTTTCATCCCCAGAAATGTCTGGCAGTTTTGCAGTCCTTGTGTGACTAGCCACATGCCTCTCTTTTGCAGGCATCGATGTAACCAAGTGGGATGCTGCAGATCTCATGTGTCAATTATTTCCATGATTGATCTTCTTCTTTGATAAGGAAATTATTTTTTAATTTATTGCCTAAACAGCCTTGTTGTGGGTCCTCTTTGACTCACACATTATTACAAATAACACTGGTAACTGCCTTCCAAGCTGGATTTTGACTACAGTGCCATGGCAGGAGTGAAACCAACAGCAGAATGGCTTCTTGCATTTGAGAGTCAAATAATGTCTCTGAGGAGCTGTAAAACACCCTGGGATCCTTCTGTCTCTCCCTCACCGGCCTAACATGACTGTGAAGTAATTCCTGACTTTACTGGGCATGTTTGAACTTCTCATGGCAGTTCAACATAGAGATACTTCAGCAGTTTGTAAGCAGGGCAAATTAGCCATGCAGCTGTACACAGGCTGTATCCAAGCCAGCTATTAAGTGCACAGGTGTTTGCAGTTGCCCTAAGCCTTCGTACATACATTTATTTTTGCCTCCTTCCTGAAGCTTACCACCCACACTGGACCTTCAAGCATATGCTTACTGGATTGGAAGCTACACTTGCTGGTAGCCTGCCGATGTGGGGTGAACCTATAGAGATGCTTTCACCCTGGGTGAGGCTTTCATTCTGGTCCTCTTGTTATGAGAGAGGGAGCAAAAAGATCAGCTGGCTCTTGACGGTCTTCCAAAGCCTTTCCCCAATCTCCTCCAAGGGATGACGGTGAGACAGCCAACTGCAAATGAAGCCTGCAGTTAGGAGACTGGGGAATCCCTGTTTCCTCATGGAAAGCTTTGCTGTGCGAAAACCCATTCCTGGCCAAGTTGTGCCAACAGCCTTGACTGCCTAACATGAATATTTCCTTACACAGGAAGGTGCGAGATGTGATACTGTGGGACAGAGAAAATCTGCAGGCATTCCTTTATAGTGGTAGCACATTTTTGGCTCATTCAGTCTAGACCACTGCGGTGTGACAGTTGTCATGAGAAACCGTTTGGAAGAACAAGCGAGTGCAAGGTAAACATCGCAAGAAGAACATGAGAATTAAGATAGTCAGGCCCTCCTGATTACTCTGACCTGACAGCTCTAAAAATCTGTCAGTAATAAAGTACTGGAGCTCTCATATTTTCGTGTCAAATACAACAGTGCACAGCAATAAAGAGAAAAGACAGTTGCTTATTTTTTTGCCAAGGAAATAGCGATGCTGTGTTCTGCAGCCTTTGATTTCTCATTTCGAGAATAAAGGCTGTTCCTCTAAAACCTTCTAAGTTTATGAGAGTTCAAGAATGGCATTGTTTTACTGGCAGTCATCAACCATATTTCATTAAAAAGCTCTGCTGATGGAGATTTTTTTTTTTTTTTTGCCAGTTTCTATTTTCCCTGCAGTTGGGAGATACATCACCTCACAAAACTAAATGTTTTCAGAATGCATGTAAATGAGGCACACATTTATTTTAATTTCTGATGATACAGTTTAAATCCAAACAGAGCTTTACAACCCTGAAAATTAGCTATATACACATATGGATAAAGCTAGAATGACCTCATTTAAAGCATTTTTCATCGAACAGCAGTAACTGAGAAAAACTGCAGTTTCAAGACCCCTTTAAAGATCGTGCCCTGCACCCTTTTGTATGCATTAAAGACGTGCTTCTGTAATGTTCAGATTAAAGTACTCCAAAGGAAAACCAGAGAATATTTTGATTAATGATTGTTTTGTGCTACCAAAATGATAACTACAAAGGCACAGGCTGGAAGGAACCTCTGGAGATTGCCTAGTCCAAACTCCCTGCTCAGAGCAGGGTCAGCTACAAGAGGATCAGGACCTTGCCCAGCTGGGTTTTAAATATCTCCAAGGTCTTGGCAACTGGGGTACAAAACATCTTGGGTATGTAGATGGAGGTGTCTGTGCACTGATGTGACTTCTTTAGGTCACTTCCCAGGTTTTGCTTCCTTCAGATGTTTAGAAATCAGTGATGTTTTGGTTGTTCCTCATTAAAATAGGCATCTGCCTCAGAAATGGCTGTGCTACACCAAAGAAATAAGCACAAGTTTCTCAGAAGGCTCTAACAGTGCTGAATTAATGCATTTTGCTTCAATTCTTCCCTTTACCGAGCATCCGTGTCAGCAGTCTGGAGGCAAAACTCTAGCTCTGTCCTTAGCATAAGGGTAGGAGAAGTCCTTGAATGCTAACTCAGCAACAGCCCGTGAGACAGAGCCCTCTCACAGGTTTCTTTCTATCAGTTCCTGTATTACTGGGTAGAGCTTGGCAGCAAACCTCAAAGGCATCTAGAGATACAATTCCTCTCCAGAAACATGATCATTGAAACTCCCAGAAGAATCAGGAAAGTTTGTGTGAAGTAGTGATTATGGGCCTGTTATAGGAACAATTTGGTGCAAAATGACAAGATCTGTGCAACTGCACATGTACACATGCACAAAGAAAAGTGTCAAGAATGTTTCCAATATTTCAAAGGTTAGTCTAGGGCATCTGCTGGTATTTCTCCTCCAAACAGCTTTGGGATGAGTCAGGAAACCAGTGTTACCTCAGAAGTCTCACTGGTTGCAAATATCATAGTATAGTTCAAAAGAACAAGCTGCTATAGTATAGTTCAAAAGAACTCTGCTTTCTCAAGATTTTCAAAAGCTGCCTGCCAAATGATCTTCTAACCCAGTCCCGTAGTCCTTTGTGTCCGTATTATCACTGGGTGACTTCCTCAAGATAGTTACTACTCCTAATTACAGAAAGTTGTATTTGAACTCCCTTCACGTATGATCTTGTTGGGGTTTTTTTTGTGTTTTTGCTTTTTGGTTTATTTTATGACTATGGAGGCTAAGGCAGGGATTACTTTTTGGAACAGCTAACATCAGAAAATATTGAGAAAAAAGAAAATGTTGAAGTCTGAATGTTCCCAGTAGCTTCCTCTCAGGTTTTACAATCATCAGGCTAGAGAAGGCAAATGGCATGATGCTATCATGCATATCCAGTTGAAAACTAGCCAGTGAAGCTCACGTTTCAAGTTCCCTGCCCATCCATTAGGCTCAAGAACATGGTCTTGCATTCTGCCAGGTAATCTTGAGCAGCTGGAGCACCTGCCCGCAGTTTCAGAATTTTCTCCTCTGGAGTTTCTGTGTTGCGTGGGGTCCAAATAGCTCAACACAGCGGTGGAGAAGTGAAAAGAAAATCAAAATGCAGCCCCAATAGCTTATTCCCTGATTAGACAACAATGTGGGTTTTGGGAGGTTTTTTGGTTTGGTTTTTGGTTGTTTTTTTTTTTTTTTTTACTTTAAATATACAAAGGAAAACTAAAATGTGCTTTAAATCCATTTATGAATGGGAAAATAAGTCAACGCAGATTAGATAATTCATTTATAAATGATTTGGTGGTGTCTGCAGAGCCTTTACAGCCTCATCTAAGGGACAGCTGCCCTTCTTGGCAAAGAAGAGGCTTTGTTGCTTCACTATTAACTCATATTCCTCTGTTATACACAAGTTTTGTCACATTTAGTAGAAACTATTTACAGAGCCTTGGAACTTATCTCATCAAGCCTGAAAATTCAACAGCATATTAATTTCCCTGTAGGATATTAATTTGGTTTTAGATTCCTTATGAATGTTGACAACTACAGATACTCTCTAGGCCAAACCAGCTGAGTTTACTGATTTAATTTGGGCCTCTAGAGTGGATAAACGGAAGTTTTTGACAATAATGAGCTTAGATATGGGAATAACCTCACAACAAGGGGTTAGGTTTCCTTAAAGATGTAAATCTCAAATAAATTTAAATTTCACCATTTCTATATATACCCCAAGATGAAAACAGAAGGGCATTTGTATAATCTCCTGCCCAGAAAGTCTCATTTCCAAAGGATACCATCCCAAACAGAAATACCATGCTTCTGCCAGAGCATGTGATGAGCAATAAATAGCTCACATGAAAAAGCCTGAAGAGTGTAAAAGGCCAGTGTGGCCGTTCTTGGTCTTCTACTGAGGTCTCTGCACACATTCTTTTGCTCTTAGGGACCCAGAATTACGTGCACCTACTTTAAATTCACTCTAAACTATATATATAAATATATATATATATATGTATAATCTGAGATGAAATCCTTGTTACCATCACCCATGACTAGTCGCTGTCTTTGCAAAACCTTGCTTTCCAAAACATTCCTAGCTGAGATGCCCGCAAGGACAAACACTGGTTATGCAGCTGGTGAGCTGCCATGCAGAAGAGCCTCATCTTGGTGTGCCATCATGCTACAGGTTTTGCCTTGCAGGCATCACATTTGCGCTGCTGTGCCCTGCAACCCCTAAAACCCATGACACCTGATTGTTAAAGCAGTGCAGCTAAGATATTGACTGCAGCTTCAGATGTGTTTGATAGGAAGTTGGGTAGAAGAGAGAAGTATATCCCAGGGTAGAAAAGAGTTTACATAAGACTGGGTGAAAAAACATGGGCAAATATATCTGCAAAGAGATATAGAATTAATGGAAAACCATTACTGACTGGCTAATGCTTGGCGCCTACATCCATGTTTAATTCATGGAGAAAGTAACCAATTAAAAATGCATGATAGACTCATGACAACCAACAGAGGAATGCATGATTATTAATGGTAAGTATGGATAAAAGGAGATAAGTAGCTCGGATTTAGGTAGCTGGGGGCACTAGATCTCCGTGCATGGCAGTAGGTGACCAGCAGAGTCAGACGTGCTGTCTGCCATACCTCCCTGCAAGTCAGTCTGAGTCAAGCAATAACGTGGGCAAGGCTGAAACACTCGCACCCCAGATGAGGAGAAGAAAGACATTCTGGACTAGCTGCTGTGGCCAGCAGATTGGCAGCTGCTCCCTGGAGTGACAGCAGCAGTGAACTAGGACAGCAGGGCAGAGGGGCAGAAGCCAAAGGCTACCCAGCTGAGAGGTCTGGGTGCCCACTGACCTCTGGGGGCTGCTTTCAGCATGAAGTCCCAAAATGTCTAGGGCACAAAAGGGTACCGAGGGCTCTCTCATCACTGCCAGGGACCTCCTTGCATGGACGGTGCCCATCAGCCGTGGTGAGCATGGTGAGCCAAGGGAGCGGGTGCAGATGTGACACATCTGGCTCTTCTGTACCAGTAGCTCCAGCAAACGGATGGTTTAAAGCACTATTTCCTTTGGAACTATGGTCCATCACAACAACTACCAGAAGCCACGAAAACAATAATCCTTCCATTTCCTTTAATTGAGCAGCGAGAAGGACAAGGACATGCATTTTTTCCAGTGGAAGTTGTGAACACCTTTCTTGGCTGCAATGTGAGGCACTTGTAATATAATATTCGTGCTCAGAGTCTGTCCCTGTAGGATAGGAAGGTCCAAGTGCCCATGAATTAGTTATTTCCATTGGTCTAATCTCTGAAAGGTGCTATGTGAAGATGCAGTGATTTTCAAGAGGTTTGCAATCACTCCACACCACTGAGGATCAGAGACCAGCTAATGGGAAAGACAACAATGTTCATAGTCTCCAAAGCTCACAATTCCCTGGACAGATTCCTCCTTCAGCAAATATATATATGTATTTTTTTTTTTTTAAAACAAAAGCAAAATCATATCAAACTAGAACCAGGCAACTCTTTATTAAAAATGAGCCTGGCTTCTGTTCTGAGTGTTTTCTCTCAGAAAACATCACATGCAAAGATGTTTTTGTTTGATGCTTGCAGCAAGCGTTTTCTCTAGAGCCTGTGCTGTGGAGGGAGACTGGGATATCCTACATCCTAGGAGACTGGAGAGCTCTGGTATGATAAGCCAAGAAGAAAACAGTCTTGGCACTTGGACAGTCTTTCTAAGAATATCAACAGCCTCCAAAGGAAAGCAAGAAAATAACCACCTGCTCCCTAGGAAGTGTCCATACAAGAGACAGATTTCAAGCATTTGGGATGAGGAACAAATACGTACCTAAGAATATTTCTAGAATGGTATTGGACTGACCTGAAACCTCTATTTGTAGACACACAAGTCTGACATGTTTCAGTGTATTTGCCTTATTTAAACCTATCCTCAGTAACTGGCTTTTCCAGTTGATGGTGATGAATTAGGGGAGAGCTCCTTGGTGAAATGAAATTAAAGAGGACTGAAAGCTCAAATCCAGCTTAATTGTGTATCTGACATGAGAAGAAAACAATACCTGGCATCCCCCAGCAAAAGTTGCTGCCCAGAGAAAGCATCATTAGGAGATAAAGCCCTTGTGAAGAATGTTAGTCATGTCATTTAAGGCACATCTGGGACAGATATTATGAGAGTCTACATAGAATTCAACCACAGAGAACAAAATAAGAAGGAATAATTGCAAGAAGCACCTTAACACATGGGCAGAGAACATTTGCAAGGATGGGTTTGCCCTCTGGAGACAGTGGTCACACTCACTTGTTGTAGAGGACAATATCTGGCCTCCAGATGAGCTCCGAGGGGATGCGGATGGATGTGACATTTTCGTACTCTTGGGGGTCCCAGCGTAGTTTGTAGTCATGCCACTCCTGCCAAAAACGAGGCAGTTACAAAGCTGGAGAATTCAGATTGCAAAACCAAAAAGGAACATGGAAAAGTACATATTTCAGTGCACCCACCTGCTTCACCCACACGTTCGTGGTCATCATTTGATTTTTCTCGTCCTGAAATGCAAGGTCAGACACTGGTTACAGAAGCAGATGAAGCGGCCCAAGGAACTCATGAAATTTCTTGTAACTGTGCTTCATTTCTGTAATTATAAACCACCTCTGCAATAAATGTAAATTCCATCTTGGAAATAAAAAGCAGATGTTTCTGTCATGTAACATGGGACCGGGCACAGCTGCCTGATACCGCTGAACAGCTGAGCCTGCACCTAAGTGATCTTGTGAGCAGACAGACTTGAATTTATTGAGATTTTTTCACTGCTGATAGATTCAGCCTACGATGATGGGGCCAGGCAGAGTAAAGAGCTCCACAGCTTGGCTCTGACCTGAGCACTGCAGGAAAGGGAGTGAGGGATACAGATCTCCTTACTCACACGTGTGTGCATGGATTGCAATGCTCAGCATCATCTGCAAGTAGTGTTTAGTACTTCTACTGTGAAACATCATCCATGAATACAGTTCTGGGAACATGAAGCTCAGCAGTGCTCATCCTTCTACCAGCTACATGAACTTAGAGCACTATGGGTTGGGTTTTCTGAATAAACCCAAGCTACTCTGGGGCTTATTTATGGTTTTACTCATGGGTATACCCATGCTGTCTGTTGGTAGACTTTTTCCCAACTTGAAGTACAGAGAGTATGGAAAGGTAAAACTACACCTATATAAATACTTCTAAATAATATAAAGCAGGAATAATGCTGGCAGCACTGTAGTAGGACTAATTACTGCTTGCTGCTTGCCTTGCATGCTTGTTACAACCCCTGTGTAAATAACTAAGACCAATTATGTGGGGCGGAGCTTAGCACTGGTCTGATTTAAGTGTCACACCAGAGCTTGGAGCTTGTTTGTGTGGTTGTTTCTTTTCTCTCTCTCTTTGGTCAGATCCAAAACTGACAGGGCTCAATTGGAAAGCAAACTGTTTGTTGTTAACCCGGCTCTTGTGGCGGTTCAGGATTAATTCTGACCATTAAACCCCAGGAGATTCGGGGTGGGGTGGGTGGGTGTTGTGCCTTTCCCTCCCTGAGCCTCCTCACTGCTGTTGTGGCACCAAGTGTAAAACGTGATCAGAGATACCCTTGTCCAGGGTTAGGAACCAGAAGCACATGGAGGAAGGAGAAATTAAAAAAAACATTCAAATTTTGTTTGTTGTTAAACAAACAAAGAAAAGGAAATTATGCAGCTGCCTCCTTGGGTGCTGATGGGAGATGAGGAATGCCACTGGAGGAGGCTGCCATGCCCTGGACTGAACCAACCCTTGGACATCTGCTTCTCTTACCGCTTTGCAATTCAAGCACCTGAGGGTCACCACCACAGTCCCTGCACTGGGGATCCCAGTCCTGCAGGTGCTACCCTTTACTGGCATTTTCCTCCCTGGCTGGGTGCATACCCTTAGTGGAAATTCCCGCCCATCACTGCCGCCGAAGGCTCTACCACCCTCCTGACTCAAGCAAAGCAGGACTCCGGTCCATGGCTTTATCTCGTAGGGGGTTTGCGATGTGCTAATGAGTGTCTCCTCCACCTGCACAGCTGAGTTCTCCTGCGCAGAGCCAGCCCAGAGGACAGCAGGCGATTCTGCAGCGGACGGTGGTGGTGCCCTGCCTGGCCTCTTTTCTCAAGGTGAACGCAGCACGCGAGGTCCCGCAGAGACACGGGCTGAGGAGGCCAGATGTGTTTCTCAGTGGCTGCTCCTAGACACATCCTTGATCCCCTACCACTTTTTTCTGGGCTCAGAAAACCCTCAGCACACCACGGTGAGGTAAGGACACGCAGGGATGTCAAGTTCCACATTGATTTTTCTGTGTCGTCCCATCCCCACCCCCCCACCCCTCCCAGCTTTTGTCAGCAGGAGCTGGGGTTTGAATACGGCTCTGATTTCTCTTTCAGACTTCTTGTCGTTGGGAGCTGAATGTCAGGTCTAGCATTTGCAGCAGGGGTTGCACCAAAACAGTGTCACTGTCAGGAAGGAGGAGAGACAGCTGAAGTGCGGCAGTGGTGGCAGGGGTGGTCATCAGTCCCCAGCCACACGGACTGGGGCAGGAGGGGATGAGAGCTCTCCTCTAGCCGTACCCACCGGCCCCGGCACAGAACTGCCTGCTAGTTGCACTTCTAACCACTGACATGATTTTAAGAAGATTAATTCTCCTTAAGTAAACTGAGGAAAGCACTATGAAGCAGGTGTATCGATCCTCCCTCTTCCACAATTCAGTAGCTGCATAATGGAAAGTCTCTCTCATGCCTCCACAGTCACTAATGTCTCATCTTTAGTCTTATCAATTATTCAGATGAGAACCGTACAACTTCAACATTAGCAACTGCAAACAGCCCTGGATGCCTCAGGCTGACGTAAGAGAGAGGAGGGGAATAGGAGACCATGTCTGTGCTGCAGAGGTGGAAGCTGATGGCCTGTGCACAATGAGATGCAACTCTCCAGCAACTAGTGTCTTTGATTTCCCACCTCCTGCACCACCTTGGCTCTGTTTCCTCTGCGTCTCCAAACTCTTATCTCAAAATATAAAATGTTGTGGAGAGTCATCTGTTATGATTGTCCCACACCAGCAACACCTTTAAGTTCCATTCCACCTTCCATTATCGCGCTTTTTACCGGGCCACACAAACATAGTAAAAAGCGACACAGAGCCTCCGAGAGTGATGCTGATACTCGTACCAACACAAACACACCATCCTGGGAAGAGTTGTGTGAAACGGGGACAGGAGAGAGGAGCATGCGGGAGCAAGATCTGCACAAGCTGGAAAGCCTGTGTGTATGCTTAACATCTGCAAGCCCTGCAGGGATCTCCTTTGGATTTGACACTTGACCCCAGCGCACTGTGATACAGTAATCCTTTAAATAACATTTCAGTGCTCGTCAGTCCGGAGTGTAAACCACTCCGCTTTGTAAACAGCTTATGCAGTTTGCACACATGTAACTTCTATTTGAGCAAACGTTCAGGAACAATTTTCTTGTTAACATCTGCCAGATTAGCTAAAAACCCTCAAAACTTTAATTTGCAGAAAGCTCTTCAGCCAAGCTACCTTCCAGAGTTGCTTAAACCACTCTTCCTTTTAGCTTGTGTAAATTAGTGTTAATAATTACAGCTCAAATTCCAAATCAGCTATTTGTTTTTTCCCTTAGCCAGGACTCTCTGTCATTTATACCAGTTGCTCCACTGCGCTGCTCTGATCAGTCCCACAGGTTTTGATAAGGAATTTGGGATTTTGCCTATAGTAGGTGAAGAATAAATGATCCACTTCAATGACCAGCTACACACATGACTCATCCCTCATTCCAGCAGAGCTGTCTGCGTAACAACTCATCTCTGCTGAGAGTAAAGTCTTCCCAACACAACCCTGGATCAGCCAGTAAAACCCACATGCACCAGGAGCCTCTGCTCACACCCCAACGCGGTTAATCTTGGCCACTTGTTGCACTTACAACATCAATGAGCTGGGCAATGGACAAGCCGAAGCGGACGAGGACCACATCTGAAATGTTGGCGACGGGACGGGACCACTTGTTATAACCAGAGAAGAGTTTCTTCAGGAGACGCTCTTCTGCGTGGGCTCGTGTTTCCACATGGCCGAAGGCTGTGGGGAAGGCATGGGGCGCAGTGGCATGAAACACGTGAAGCTCCAAGCAATGGCATAGCTGGAGCCTTCCCTGGGGAACAGCCCCAAGCTAACCCCAGTAGTGGGCAAGTAGGGACACATGAGAGGGTGATGCCCCCCTGGTGACTTGCCTCCCCTCTACCCCAGGCATTGCCACCTATTTCTCACCCTATCCAACCACTGTGGCCAATTCCCAGTGTAGGGTTTCTATTGGAAAGCAGGATTGATCTGAAGAAAGCGGGGGCATCAGTAACACCATTTGGAAAACGCTACATGGGCTATTCTCCTCTGAATCTGGTCTAATTTTTATGGTCACTTTGTGGCAAGTTTCTAGCACTGAAGTCTGCGAGCAGGGAAGAGGGATGCTAGAAGGGCAAGCCTAAAAGGAAAAAGCAGCCTTCTGCTGGGTGTTAGGGATTGTGGATCAGATTTACACACAAAAACTGGCATCAAATGCATTAGGAAAAAAAGGCAGACTGAAATTCAGCTCTTCAAACTAACCTTCATAGTTGATCTTTCACAAAAATGATAGGTGAAAGAAGAGGACGGGGGAGAGCAGAAATTGGATAACAAGACCACGGTTTTCCTTAATAGCTTTAAAAGTTGGAAGCTCAAAGGAGCAGCCCTGATCCTTCATGTACGCTACAGGAACCGTTGCGGGTGCCTGTTGGTTATTAAAAATGAAGGCCACCCTTCTTCCAGGGGGCTGCCGGGGGGAGGGCTGCACTCCTGTGCCAGCTGCACACAGATGCATCGTCCACCGTGGACGGTGGGGAGAGGGAGCCGGGGGCTCTTCCCGCATCCCTCATGGAATATGGCTCCTACTTAGTCTTTAGCTGCCCTGGATTATACAAAGGGAAGCATTAGCTGAGCGCTGGCTGTGCTCTCCCCAGCTGGAGCTGTAGCCCGGAGACACATTAACACACTTTACCCAGGGAAGAAAAACCCAGGCAAGAAGCAGGATGCTGAACCCCTCCTGTATTGTCCCTCCTGTCCCCTTTCCCACCGCGGCTTTAACCCTTTCCCCATCAAATCAGGCAAGGAGCAGAAAATAAAAGCAAGGCATTGCTCAGCAGAGGCTGGTACTTAGGGGACCTGCAATGATGGGGCAGGAGGATGCAGGAGTGGGGGAAATTCCTTATTCACAGGGACCAGTCTTTGCAGCATGCCTTTGAGGTGGTTAAGGGAGAAAAGAGCTAAAGAGCAGAGCAGGGGTAGAAGAGCTTTCTCAAACTTACCGGGGAAGATGCTGGCACACAGCAGGAGGAGGAGGTTTCCTTTAGACACGAGAAATCCCATTGTGGAGCAGAGCTCAGGCTCTAGTATGCAGAGTCTCCTGTCAGGGCAACTTTCCCTCTCTGAGCCTCTGGATCCTCCAGCTTCATTCCCCTAAACTCCCTTCTCTCTCTCCCTCTCACCTTCCTCTGGGAAGGGATAATAGCTGGTGGGGAGTTTGTTTTTTTCTTTTCCCTTCTGACTGATTTCCAGCTCTTCCTCCTAGAAAGATGCTCTTCCCCGGGACACCGATGCACATTCACTGGCAAGAGATGCGTAAGGGCTGCAGAAAGCTCCTGTAAAGAGACGCGACACGCACAGGCTCCCTGGGCTCTCCTGCTTGCTCCTCTCCCCTTTCCTACGGGGCGGTTTGGCTGCTTGCTTTATTTGTTGGTGCTGCTGCTGCTGCTGCTGCTGCTGCTGTTTTCACCCTTCCCCCAGCCCTTTGGGCAGCCTTTGCTCAGATTTTGCTGCTGATGGGCCACCGATGCCCACACCAGCCCTTGGTGGAGCAGAGAGGGAGCACTGAATATTTGTATATTTAATGTAGTTAGACCTGCCCACCTCCTGCTTAGGAGGAGGAGAGAATCTGCGCTCCAGCAAACAGGCTGCAGGAAGGAAAACTTTTAGCAGGAGAAATAAAGAGGGAGATCCAGACCCCAGCTGCAGCCAGAGGTGGTGGATGTGGGGGCACCTGGGATCTTTATAGCACCTGAAGCCCAAACAGTTCTCAATTAACAAAAACTGTCTGTTTAATCTTGTTCAAGTGCTTTTCAAAATCACTCCTGTAGACAAACAGGGTAATTAGCCTGAGAGGGATTTCTGGCTGGGCATGTATCTTTGCTGTCAACAGTTACTGGGCTGATGAACCTGCCCATGAGAGCGGGGCTCTGCTGTGCTTGGTGCTGCACAAACCCATAGTAAAAATACAAATACAAATATTAGTCTCTGTCCATAGGCAATGCACAAATCAAAGGTGAGACTGAAACAAGAGGTTAC
Organism: Ibycter americanus; assembly: GCA_035590275.1. NCBI lineage: Eukaryota > Metazoa > Chordata > Aves > Falconiformes > Falconidae > Ibycter > Ibycter americanus. The sequence goes on from JAVJGI010000002.1 coordinate 14,213,047, forward strand.
TTGAATGTATCTATATACTTACACATACCTTAAATATACCACCAATAACTCTGTTGAAGTCATGAAGAGTTTTTGTGGAGATCAGGATGATTCCCTGTGTTAGCATCAGCTTGCATCCCTGATTCCTCACATGGGAGACATAGAGTAGAGCCCTCTCTGTTTCATTTTGAAACTAGCTTTGATATTAACACAATTACTTCCACACAGATAGCAAATGGATTTCATTTTCAGGCAGGGGTAATGTTGCCAGCTGCAAAATTAATCAAAGTCTATTCTAATAATACTAGCTACATATTTTATGGATAATAATTTCCCTACTCCCAAAGCATCTCAAATATCTTCCGATATAATAGATCGCTGGCTGAAAATGGGGAGGATTAAAGCCACAAGAGAAATTAGGTCTGTAGTGATTTATAAATAACATCAGTGTAGTACCAAATTCGTCTTGTCTTTTCTTGTCTCATCTCTTACTCAACAGTTGTCAGCCTTCAGAATGACAAACTCCACCACATTTTCCACTGGGTGTATGGACTCCTGTATGGTTTTCCTGCTTTGCTTTCCGTGTCCTGACCCTCATTGCAGAACCTGGGATATGCTATATAAATCTGTAGTGCTCATTCCAGGGAACCATCCAGCATTAATTTAATAAACAGCAGATGTGAGATCAAATTAACTTAACACTGAAGTGCAGGTTACATCCTGAGAACCAGGTCCTGTGCAGCACTGAGCACCTCTCCTTCACACAGCCAGCAATAGGGTAGCAGAAGGGCAACGATTCCTCATCAGGGTAAAACCAGCATCACTCAATCACACACAGCAACCACACGTTCCCAAACACCCATGCAGCAACCAGAAAAACCCATCTCTTTAAACGCCTTTGCTTTATGAAATCTGGAGGGAGGGGGACGTCACCGCAGCTTGTGCTCTGCTGATGAAACAAACAAAACCCCTCTGCTCCTCGCCGGGTTCAGCGCCACTCCGCTTGCACCCAGCAGTGTTAAATGTGGGAGTCCTGCGTTGCAGCCTGTCCAGTTCCAGCAACGAGCACCAGATGCAGCAAATCTTACAAATTCCCAAAGGCTCATGGTGGGAAATAGGATTTCTAAAGGCCGTTTTTCAAGGAGGCTGGTGCTCTGCACAGGTCATGCATTGGGCGACCAGACTCAAGGGACCCAAGATCAACTATTCCCTTTTGAAAAACTTGGCCATAAATAACACAGGTATCCTTGACTACAGACCCTCCTGCACAGAGCTGATTCAAATCCCATGGACAAACCCCATCCATCTTCACCTTGCCTCGGTTTCCGTGCTGGCAAGCAGGGGAGCTGGTGAGCAAATACTGCCTTTGGATTAACCCTATAAATAATTTTGATTAAAAAAGGATTTCTGTCTTTTGGAAATTAATCGTAAATCACCATTTCCTATAAGTGAAAGGTTTATCCTTCACCTCCCTGGCTCTGTTTTTATATGATGTGGGCAATGAGCATATTTTACAGAGGTTTCTGTGCCTTGAAGTGACCTTGTTAAATCTCACTACCAGTTTCTTTCTGCATCATTGGGCCATAACAAAATTTCCATCAGCTCCTGTGTGTATTTGGAAGGCAATGTCTTCCACTGGTACACGTGCAAGGGACTCTGACTGGGACAAAAGATGCCATTTAAAGGTTTTGGTTATTTTTTTACTGTGGGTGAAAGCTGCAACACTGGCTTGATTCTCAGGCACCCAGCTCTCCTCATTATTATTATCTTCCTTTGTCTGAAAAAGATGTGGATAATTTGGGTAATCCAGATGTTCACAAAAACTGAATGCAAGCATCCAAGCTATTGAAGATTGTAGACTGAACTAAACAGAACTGAGACAGTGTTTCCCCCAAGGTTTTCCATGAAATCTCAGACTTGTCCTTGGAATAAGAGCAAGCCAGTAACAAGCCTGAGTTCAATTTGTTTGGGCCATTTTGTAGATTTCCATAATTTTACAAGGATCTGGTAATTCTTGAATCCACTGCCCTGCATTCTGCACTCCTGCATATATCCCTTATTTTAGCCTTTTCTCAAATAATTTTTATGCTACAACAGGCACTGACCAAAGGGGTTTGAAGGTCCCTGAGAGCTGGGTGCTTGCATGTAGACTGTGTCTGAGCCCTCTCTCTTGCTGTGACTAGTTCAATATGGAAAAAATTCAACTGCTCCAGGAGGCAGAGGCACGCTGCAGTAACACGGAATCCCAGGACTGCACGTTTTCTTTGATTTTGCCCTTTCTCTCCATGATCTTGTCCTGGATGTCACTGCCAGCTCTCCAGGGCAAGCCCTTGGCCTCTGTTTACTTTGTAAAATGGCATTTGCATGTTTGAAGTGGGACATAATAATGGTAATATCTCTTTACTCGTCTCCTGTTTGGGCTTGACACAGGGGACAAAGCCAGTTAACGGAATGCTTGAGAAACACCAATTTTGCATTCAAATCTGATCTGATTTTTTTTCTACATTCCTGTGATCAAGAAGACTTCTTTCTCCTGTTCCTGTTTTGTCATCAACAGACACTTCAGGTGGAGCAAAAGCAGAGGAAGAAAACCAACGCTGAAGGGGGAGAGATCTCCTTTCAGTGAGATGTGCACTGAAATGAGCAGAGCAGAGGGATGTGCAAGCTGTTTCTCAGAAGAGCAGGCTCGATCTGCCTCTGGGGAAATCTGCAAGGTACTGCTGGCCTCACAAGAGTGACTTTGATTTATTCCTATTTATTTCAGATTGTCAGTGAAGTGCCAGAAGACTTTGAACGACATTTTTAACTACATCAAACATTTTCACCATGTAAAAGACTTTTGGCCATGCAAGGAAGCTGAGACACCTGCATGGGAGTAAACCAACAGAGGAAAAGCAAGTGTTGAAATGATTATTTCCAAAGCAGTAGATATGGTGATGAAGCTCAGGCTTCTCCGAGGCTTCTTTCCTTCTAGGAAGCTGGCTGTGGAGTGGATGGTTTTCCAACCATGCAACACTTCTGTAGCCTCTTATTATTTCCTGGAGCATCCTCATGGCAATAGTCAGACTCCGGGGATAAAGGAAGCGTCATGGCTTTACACAGTTACAGCATCCACTGTGAGAAACCAGCTTCCCATTGGTGATGAGCAATGCATCTGCCGTGAGATGGTCCAAAGCTGCATCACCCACGTGATTCCTTTCTAGACCAGTTTCCATCACAAAGTGCACACAGTGACCAGACAAAACTGGCAGCCTTTTGCCTGGCAGCCTGGTGCCAGGTCCTCAGGACCACTGCAGGCACATGTCCTCCAGCCAGGGCAATACAGCCCTGACTCGGGGCAGCCCCCACGGTTCCAGCCATGCAGAGATGCTCAATGGGGCATGGAGCAGATAACATATACACTTCACAACAGGGCAGTATGGCTAATGCAACATCTCTGCCTCCTTTCTCTGAACGGATTAAGATTTGAATCCAAGCGCAAGAGCCCTAATGCATTAACCTATTGTGATGCTTTGAAATTCTCATGCATTACTGAGCTGGGAGTTAAGAGAGCTCAGCACTTTACAGGATTAGCTCCATAACGAAGCTCTGGGGAGCATCCAGTTGTATTTACCTCTGGACAGTCTGTGCTGATGGAGAGCAGGGGGAATTCTCTCACCACCTTTGTCTCCTGACTGGTTTCCACATCTCTTCCACTGTTGTGTAACACAGTGATCCAACCATTGACTCATGGTGTCAACAAAATGCCCTAATCCAGACATTTCTTCTTCTCTGGATTTCTCCTCTTTCTCTTCCTCACTCAGACATATCCTGGGAATTTCTGAATAAGAGTCATTATTAATAAAGCAACAAGAGAATTTGCGGTTCTGACTATGCTAAAACAAAGCAACAAACAATGTGAGCCAACCATTGAAAACAGAAGGGAAGCAAAGCAGCAGGTCATGGCCTCATTAAGGCTTCCAGCTCTACAACTGTTAAAGACCTCATGTTACAAATCAGATGAACCCCTACACCTTATTTGTAAATGCCAGACTTCATTGTAAAGAGCCCATAAAGAGCAAGGAGGCAGCTTATGCTTCTCTCAAGATCCAAGAAGATGGATTTTTAAATTAGAGAAGAGAAGCATGTCTCTCCAGACAAGTTTGTTCTCCAAGGATAGCTTTGGTTTCACTGCGCAGCTTTGTAGATCTAAATTAGGCTCTTGTCCTTCCTCACCAGAGGGCAAATGCTGCCCAATTTATTCGCTAAAGAGATCTGGAGTTGACTGATCATCAAATCCTTTCCCTTTTCTCTCCATAATCAGCACCAGCTACAGATCACATCTCCCCAGCCAGCACAAACCTGTCTGAGGGCACTGCATGCTACAAGCAAAGCAGGGCTTGATAAGAGCCACAGTGTAATTAGCCAGATGATGTGGCTGAAGCGGTTACAACCTCCCCCGAGCTCCTGGCCTGATGTATTAATGTGAAGTGTAATACATCTGCTGAACGCCCTGGGCTATGAAGGTCAGGGGCTCAGCGGTGCATGCACCATCCATCCAGCTGGAGAGCAGAAGCTGGGAGCTCCTCCAGCCACCCCCTGGTTGAATCGGTGGAGCTCAGGAGGTGCCACCCTGATTTGAAGCTCTCATCCCAGTGCATAAACACGATCTAGAACAGCACCCATGCCAGGCATTAGCACCCTGAGCAGAGGTCGTTTTAGCCGGGCATGGAGAGCAGAGCAGAGCAGTCCAGGCCCTCTGATGTCTACTTCAAGTGCTCTCACCAAGGCTGCTGTGAAGGCAAGGTTGAGATGGGCCAGAGAGAGACCCCGCTTCAAGCTCTGGCTTGGTGACTTCAGGCTTCGGTTTCATGCTCACATCAGTGTGAATGTGATCTGTCTCCTCTGTGCAAGAATCAGCATTAAAAAATGCAGTCAGTGCTTAAATCTTGGTCATAAATATTGTGCTTGGCACCCGGCTTTGGCCATAAATATTTCCTTGGTTAACCAATAGGAAATGATAGCTCTTAAATCTCAATTACAGTTGAGTAGTAACTGGCTTACACTCATTGGCACTGGGGTCCTGCCTTGTTGTGTGGGAAGTAAGGGCAGCTTTCCCACAGCTTCTGAAGCAACGCTGAAATGCCGAATTCTGGTGATTTCCAGAATTCAACAGCATTTTGCCCTTGAGTTTGGAAGAGCTAGGATGAAACAAACAAACAAACAAACACCCCCCAAATATATATATATATATATTTCCTTAAGCTCTGTTCAAAAGCTTCCTGCAGTAGATGTAGTGACATTTCTGTTCCAGCTTCTTGTTTTTCCATCAATCTCTTCATTACTGGCTGGATTCATTTGTATATAGCTGACAGGCAGTCTTAGGATGTGAATCTTCAGAAGTACTGTCCAAATGGAGGAGGAAAGAGTTTTTTAGGAAATCTATGGAATTGGGAGTTGTTGAGATGCCACCATCCTGTCTGGTAGACTGGCTGTAATCAAGCCAGTTGACATGACCTTTGGCACTTACTATAAAGTCTGCATGCAAAGTTAAAAAATAAAAAAAAAAAAGTGGGTTCAGAGCATCATCTTTTTATGGCTGCCAACCAAGCTGTGGCCACACTCACTATACTGGTACCTGATCTGAGTGCTCCATCTCTCCAATGTGCACCTAGGGAGGTGGAGAGGGGGCAGTCTGAGAGCTCCAGAAAAAGATGCCAGTGTGAATTAGGGTCATAGATCCCTTCTGCTTTCACATCTCCTTTTGAGCAACAGCTAAGAAAGTCTTTTGATAGCCAGGAAGGTAGCACCTGGTTTGTTTGCGTCCATCTCCCACGTTACTGGTACCTTCAGGCTCACATCTTTCTGCTCATTAAGACACACGCTTCTATTATTTTCCTGCTGACTGGCTTACATGAAAAGAAACATCAGCCATCTGTTACTCCCACACTTTTCTGGATCACAAGGGTTTTGTTGATTAAGGAGGAAGTTTTTCAAAAAGGCACCCATTTCCCACTGATTTCCAAAACCTATACTATCTTCCTCTAAAATTACAGCTCGCCTGCCTGCAAAGCAGAAGTTCTGCGTATTAATAACACACCGGCATTTACTTGGGTCCAGATTAATGTACAGCACATGTATTTGCACAGCAGTTATTTGCAGCACTACGTACTGCTCAGTCTGAGCAGAAGAAGATAAACACTTGATTTCAAGTGCCTGAATATCTTTGGAGATCTGGACCATGCCTGTCAATGCATCGTCAGAAGACCATAGCAGTCTCATGCTATTTAAGAACTCAGTTATTTTTTGCACTTTTCTGTAAAAATACCTCATTGTGATGTCTTTAGGCCTCATCCTGTCACTCTAAATATCCAAAAGTGCAGGGATATTTATACCTGTGCTGCCTCTTATTTTGCCAGTGAAGATGATTGGGCTGGCATGACTACAAGTCCCTTCCCATCATGATGACTGTAGAGCTTGGAATTAGTATTAAGACACTTTGACATATTTTATTCCTGATTCAATTCTTCTTCATTTGGCATAGACTAATGTCACATATGGCCCATTGTTGGACCCTGCACCAGCTGAAGGGAAAGCATCTTTGATTGACACTTGAAAATACCAAGTTGTGCCTTTGGGCTGGCTCAGGCTGGAAATGCTCTTGGCAAATGAAAATAGTCATGTCTTTTTCATTTCACTGTTCAATGGGAAGAAGAGATTTTCTACACTGAGCAGTACACATAAAAGTTTAGTCTGTAAAGAGATAAAATATTCCTCTTTTGATTTCCTGTAGCACATTTCCAACTGGAAACAGGTTTTGTATCTGACGTTCAGCTCTGAATGGAACTTGGGGGAATAGAAATCCATTCCCAGTTCTGGCCTCCAGTCTTAAAAAATCAAATGGCTCCTTCCTTTACAGGACAAAACTCTTGGTCTGAATAATCTCCTGCTCCATGGGTTTGAAACGCTCACGTGGGATACCCACACCCAAGGTACACAAGACCTACCACCTCCTCTCATCTGTGATGATGGAAATCCAACAGAACTCTTCAGAATGAGCTGGGGGTAGAAATCTGTAGGAGTGGACACTGCCATATCTCTTTTTGTATACCATCTCCAAAACCAAACGATATGTCTCTACTTACTTTCCTTGAAGTCCTCAAGACTACCCAGATCATCAGGAGTAAAAGTTCATCCATTCTTTCAAATTTTGGCATTATGGAGTAGGAGTGAAATGAAAAAGGACTCCCTAGACTATTTCACACAGAAATAGGTATGGATAAATAAGCAACAAATAACAAAACCCCTCCTTGTCAGTAGCAAGGTTTGTGCTAACATTATTTTTCTTGTAATCCTGACAAAAGCATTTTAGTGCAGTCAGAGAGGAGCTGACTAATTTGTGGGTTGCAGCAAGAAGTAAAATTTGTGTAAAGGAAGAAGACGGGCATGGCAAATTATCCCCATTGCCTGTCCAGAAAGGGCTCATAATAGAATATTTGCAATCCTTAAATATTCTCAGTCATGATCTTGTTACTGGCAGGGGAACCAAATCAGGCTCTTGGAAGAGGAGAACATTGAAATCACAGATTACGTCCATTTTGTGGGACAAAAACTTTGGTGGCTGCAGAGCTGTTCCCACGTGGGAGCAGTGGGCTTTGATCCTATGGCTTAGGTACAGATAACGCACATATAAACTCCTCGAGCAACAGTTTTTAAATGGAAATCAGGCAGATGGTTCCACACAGCACAGAGTGAAAAAATCAATCATCAGCTATAACAGCAAATATAAAAGGGTGTGCTGCCAGGACCTAAAAGCCATTTTCCTCTCTGTATTCAAACATCTCCAGCAGAAGAGGTTCCTGTGGTGCATCCTTTATGCCAGCGAGAGATTTCTCATCTTTGTCCTTAATGAAGACTCAAATCATTGAGCTGAGCTTTGCTTTGTGCAAGGAAAAAAGTGCTGACCACTTAACGCAGAAACAAAAGAGCCCACTAACATGACCCACAGTCCAAGAAGCAGTTTTTCTTAAAAACAGGATTAAAACATGTATGTGAGGTTCTTTTCAGTCCCTATTTGCCCCATCCTACAGAGAGCATACACTTCACCTCGTGACTAAGGCTTTTCACAGCTATAAGAAAGAGAAAACCGAGAGGTTCTTAGATGCTTATTTAGCTTCAGTGCTGAGGCTGTTGATGAGGCACTGCAAGATGTGCAATGCAACCCTGACACCTGGCAGTCCCAGCTCTCAGCCCTTCACCCGGCGCCAGCGCGCAGCCCTCTGCCAGTGCCGCTGCTGCATCGTTTCAGGGGAGAAGTAGGCTCAAAAAGCCAGATCTCTGGCCACATTTCAGCATGGCTTGTTCTACCCTGAAAAATGTTGCTTGCTGGAACTGTGGAAAACTTTCTAGATTCGAAAACCCACGTAACAGTAACATTTTTTTGTTGCTGGGGTTTGTTATTTTTTTTTTTATTTTCTTCTCCCATGAGTGAAGGAGCTTTGGAATTCATGAAAGTGTTTTGTTGAGGGATATTTGCTTCAAAGGACTGCCTCTGTCAGCAGATCCAGCCATTGTTTGTTCCTTTATTCATAGAAGGCAAACACAAATGTATAAATTACGCAGGCAAAAATCAATGAGGCTTTTGAGGGGGGAATTCACTGAAACTGATTTTGAAGGCAGGGAGCAGCTCAGCTCTGCTACAGCTAGTGACTCATAAGTACTGATCACACCAGCCCTGCAGTTTATTAAAAATCAAGTCAGGTCCCATGCAGAAGTGATGTTATTTTAATATCGCAATCATTTCGGCAAGGTGTAAATTGCTAGGTTGCAAGGGATGACGTTGCCTGAGGCAAGCTATCAGCTTTGTGGAGGAGGGCAGGAGATCGGCACAAGAGCAGGCAAGGGGTTGATGGTCTGAATATTTCCATCAGGATCCCAATTGTAGCAACCAAAGCTTCAGTCAAAGACAATCATTGCTAGGATACAAGAAAATCTGTCCAGAGCCGTAGCAACAACTTATTACAAGCAATTCCCCAGACGTTCAAGGGGATGGTTCACCCTAGATCAGCACCTCAACTTCTTGGTGTTTATCGAAGATATACATTTCTTTACTCAAATAATCTAGCTGGCAGCTGTGAAAATTGATTAAATGGGAAAGCAGATGCCTACAAAAATGCTCCCCGCAAGGATCTCTGTTTAGGGGAGATCCAAGGGGCTCAGCAGTGTTGGTCCCAACATGGGAGCTCAGAGCCATGCATATCCTTTTCCTTTACGCACGTTGTGGTTTAACCCCAGCCAGCAGCCCAGGACCACCAGCCACTCTCTCACCCCCACGTCCCTGGTGGGATGGGGAGGAGAATTGGAAAAACGGTAAAACTTGTGGGTTGAGATCGAAACAGTTTAATAATTGAAATAAAATAAAATAAAACAAAACAATGCTAATAATATAATTGTAATGAAAAGAGAGACGACAAAAAAAGAGAAATAAACCCCAAGACAGACAAGTGATGGGCAAGTGATGCTCACCCCCTGCTGACCAATTCCCAGTCAGTTCCCGAGCAGCGATCAGCCCCTCCCAGCCAGCCCCCCCAGTTCATGCACTGAGCATGGTGTTCTGAGGGATGGAATATCCCTTTGGCTAGTCCAGGTCAGCCATCCTGGCTTTGCTCCCTCCCAGCTTCTTGTGCACCCCCTCATTGGCAGAGCATGGGAACCAAAAAGTCCTTGACTTAGACACTAAACAACAACTAAAACATCAGTGTGTTCCCAGCGTTATTCTCATATCAAACCCAAATCCACAGCACTGTACCAGCTACTGAGAAGAAAGTTAACTCTATCCCAGCCAAAACCAGGACAGCACATCAAGTTGTAGAGCCCTGCCAAGGCTCTCCTGGCCCCTCAGATGCCATCGCTATCTTTGGTGGAGATTTTAGCCACGTTTAGAGAGGCATTGCAACTAACATTTAAATCTCGACCTCATCTCCAGTGAAACTGTTGGGTGTTTAATGCAGCCAAGAATAGAGATGGCCTGTGGCTGGCCAGGGGCACCCCTTGCAGAGGAGGGGAGGGGAGGACCTGTCCCACCACGTCCTCCTGCGTGGCAGTGCCAGACACGATGAAGATTCCCATGTAATGGCAGGATCAGCACTATAACTGCCAAGGCCCTTGTGCAGTGACAGCACATCAGAGGCAGAGCCAGAAGAAATCAATTGGAGAAATAGACATTTGCATAGAAAACCTCCCCTTTTACCACCTTGAGAGTCAGACAAGCCTTCCAATGCCATTTGGTCCTGCTTTTTCGAGTGCTGCTGTTTGCTGTCTACCTTTGCTGCAGCTAAAGTTCCCATCAGAGGAGCACCTGACAAGGGAGCGCAGAGCAGCGTGTCCACCGTGGGATGACACCTGTGTGTCAGGGGGTGCCGCTGCCGCTGAGAAGGTGTTTGCACTCAACAGGGATGATTCTTATGCCCAGGGCTAATCATGCCAGAGCAACCTTGTGTTTTGGGCATCAGCTGTCAGCAGGGATGAATGTCAGGATTTGTGGCAATTCTGAGCTGTGCTGCCCTTTGTCTCGTGGTGCAGGGTGCAGCCATGTGTTGTGCTCACACTGACAGGGCAAGATGCTACCTTCCACCAGGGTAGCTTAGAGATCTTTGTACCAGGCTGGAAAAGGACAATATGTGCCAGGACATTTACCTGCCTCCACATCTGAACAGTCAGCTCTGACTAAATGGGAACCTGGGGGAAAAAACAGGGGTGTGGCGTTCCCAGCCCACGCAAGTGAACCGCACGCTTCCAAAGACCTTCATCCAAAAGCTTTGGGGCTGGAGCAGCTGCTGCTGCTACCAAATCACCATCCAAACACCAGAAAGTGGCCAGCATCAATCCAGGGAGACTTAATTCTTGGCAAATGAAGACCCCATGCCAAACAGGGCAATGATTTCCACAAGGATCAATGTTTTTAGGCTGTGGTCTGTACCCAGATGGTGCCAGCCACAGTCTCCTCCCAGCTCTCACTGCTGGGAAGCAGCTTGATTTCCTTACATTTCCCAGATTTGGCATTTGCCCCCCACCTCCGGCAGGACAGTCCCTTTCCCTCGGGCCCCCATTTTGATTTACCACCTCCCTTCCCTGGGTCTGTTCTGCTGGCAGAGGATGCTGCCTGTGAACGAAGCCATGTGTGAGCAGAGCCCAGAGCTGGCCTTTAGGGGAGGAAAAAGTGACAACTTGAAAAGTCTGAATTAGTTAAGTGTGCACAAGGGAGGTTTTGTAAGCCTAATTAGAGGTAATTAGAAGTCCTCCAAAGCCATACACTAAAGCCCTGCTGAAGATTTATTGCCCTATTAGGGACTGTTCACAGGTATTTTCCAAGAGGACCGATAATTTTGGGGAGAAGGCAATGATATATGTACTTTTAAAGCAATTCTCTTTCACAATTGCGGTGTGCTGTGACACTTATATGATTTTTATAATTTTTTTTTAATTTTAGAGCGAAGGACAATGACTTTTCCTGGGATACATAGGAGAGGTGACCTGACTTTCACAGAAACAGTGGTTGACCTGCTATTTCCACAATAGTTTTGAAATACATTGAGGAACCAAGGTGTTATTCACACCCTGGGCTGTGCGTGGCATTCTGTGCAGGCTCAGGGAAGCCACCGGTTGTATCAGTCTGTCAGGAGGAGGGAAAAGTTTCTGGAGCCAAAGCGTGCAAGTCAGTGATAAGCATCGCACAGTCACAGCAGCTGCCAGTTGAATGATGCTCACATGTTTGGGATATGGGCCATGAACCCATTAGAAGAGAGAAGGCATGGCTGAGTTCCTGGGTTTTAGTCTAGGCTACCAAGGTGGGATTTTGAAGGATTTTAGTGATAACTGCCTGAGAAAATGCTGCACATGAGTAAGACTTTGAGCCCAACTCTCATGAGACTTGCTTGTGAAATACCTTTCCTTTAAAATTACAGATTGTGGAGCTATAAAACATCCTATGTTTTATATTACTTTATTTTTTTAAAATATTATTGTTAGTGCAAATTTGTAAATCTAACATTTGCAGTAAAAAAAGAGGTTAAGAAATTGCAGGCAAATCAAACATGAAAACAAAACTCAGCATCATCTTTAAAGCCTCACGATTTTCTTAGCATCGTTGATTTGTTTAGGTTGGAAAAGACCTTTAATATCGTCAAGTCCAACAGTGTTAAGCTTTTCTCAGGATTTTTGGGGAACTGACACACGGGTCTGGAGAAAAGGTGCTATGCGAAAGAAATTCATCCCTCTCCTACCCACCCAGCACTGCACGTTGCCATCAGCAAAGGCAGTACCTGCCCCATCTGCACCGGGAACCAGCACCCACATTCCCACGTGGGAAAGACTGAACAACCAACACAGGCAGGGAGGAGAGGGAGGGAAGGAGAAGTTTAACATCTCAAGAAATCTAGGCAAGAATGGAAGTTGCTGCAGGGCATGTGCTATGCAGAGGGACGAGGTGGGATTTCAGTGGGCTTTGCACTTTATTTTGAACACAGTGGATGTGCTTTGGAAGTCAAACTCATTTACCAAAGTGAGGTTTTGTGCTCCTGATCCAAATACCAGCAGAGATGATATACAAGGCTCTGCACACGCAACAGCTTTGCTTCTGCAATATCAGAAGTGAAAGCATTTGACACATCTCACCATGCAACTCTGGTTAAAAGTATGGGACCTGTGCTTCTAAAAACATACAGGTACCTTGAATACTCAAGCTCCTGTAAAAAAAAAAACTTAGCCATTGCCCCCTACAGAGCACCTATCCTTCCAGCGAGATGAGCAGAATAGCTTATGCACACTGGCGGTTACACAACCCGCAAATCAAACCTCCTTTCGACATGCATCTCTGGAAGGCACACAAGATAAATATAGAGAAGTCAGTCTCTCAGCTAATTAAGCTCTCACAAAGGTGAACTGCTGTAAGTTTAATTAGCTCGCCAATGTTCCTACCGCAAGGGTGTTTAAATCAAAGTTGACTTCATCTGGATCTAATTTGTAATGTACAGGAATCCAGAGGAGTAGTCTTTCACCTTTTGTTGGAAACAGCACATCATCACTAGAATAGGAGAAATAAGGTAATGACATCATCATGGCTCCTCTAGACATCGTGGTACATTTTCCTGTTAAAATTATTCATCTGTTATTTAGCCTAACGTTGCACCTGGTTTTACTGAAGATGCTTAGCTCCAAAATGCTATTGCTCAACTCACTTCAAGTATCAGTTGCAGTTTAGTAGCAAAATACTTATGGAGGAGCAGCAGAGGGGCCCAGGGCATTGGGTGGCTCTCTCCTAGGGAATGCCATCACAGGGGATCCAGCTGAAGGTTACCAGAGCTCCTGGTTTGCTTCCCCACAGACTGAGCTTCTCTTAAATGGCATTGTAAACAGAAGATTCATTAGAGTTTTCCAAGAAAGGTAGAAATCTGAGGAAGGGGAGAAGGGCTGTAATTAATTGCTCCTGACTGCACATTTCACCTGGTAACCACAACCAGAGCTGCTGGCCCAAGCCAAGGCTCTCCCCAAGGTGGGAGCAGCGCTGCTTGCTCTACATGAGCTGTTTGCTGCAGGTACTTCTGTGTGCCATAGGGAAACTTCATAAATCAACACGAGTGTTACTTTTAATTAAACCTTGAAACCGTCGTCTTTTCTAAGCTAAAGTGAAAATACTAGACATCAGCTGAAGACTCTCCACAGCTTGAGAGCAGAAGCGATCAAATGCACATAGAAATGAAGTAAACACATGGCGACTATTAATATTTGCAAATTGGGTTCTTTACTTGCTGTGTCAAAACCTTCTCTCAAAAGCATAAATCTTCCTTTCAGAGTGAAGTATAGACTGTGACCAAAATTTCTGGAAGCTCCCAAACTTCCCCCCCCACACCCTTAAAGAGGGAAGGTGCGCTGCTGGCCACCACCAACCCTGCTTTCCTCCTCCATGGCTAAAGCAGTCAGGTACCCTGGCTGCAAAAGCATTGCCTCCATCTGAGCCTCCTTCACTGCCCACACATTTACAAGGCAATAAGAGCATGGAAAGTTTCAAACAGGTTTCTAACCATTTCTCTAAATTTGGCCTCTTTCTGCCTGTCCGATACAGCCCACTGTGATGCTTCCCTTTGCGCACCATGGTGCCTCTTTCTCAGTCACTACTCATCCCACAAGGCTCTGAGCCAGATGATGGGAAGCTCAGCAGGAGCATCCAAGGAGAAGGGAAGGTCATAGACCATCATCACGCTTCTTGAGCCAAAAACTGCTGAACGGGAGCTCCTCTAGTTCAATATTAACAATAATTTTCCATGGCTAGAAAAAGAGCATTGTACTAGTTATTCTTCTACGCACAGACAGACTCCTTAGCTGGACAAACAGTGGCTTTATAAATGGACCAATTTAAATACACAGCAGTAAAAAGATCTCTTCCCTCCTTTTTCCTTAGATTTAAAATCAAAAGGGTATCTTAATTCTGTCTGTCTCTGTTTGAACACGTCAGCTGCTCTGGTCTGCCCATATGCAAGCTCTTACCCCCCAGTAAGTGAGACCTAATTGGAAATGGTTTGCCATGGATGACTTAAATTTTTTTTTTTCTAAAAGCAAATCTTGTGAGTCTGAGGCTGTCCTAGTCTTGAGAAATTATAATAATGTTTCTCCCCTCTAATTTAATCTTATCCACAGTCCTTTGATTCCACAGTAGCATCTTCCCACCAGTATCAACAAACAATTAGTATTTTTGCTGAAACTTTTTTACACTTGTTTTTCTTTAAAATGAACAGAAGGTATAGCTTCTTAAAAAAAAAAAACACATTAAAAAAAAAGAAAAAAAAAAGAGAAACAGAATATGCTAGTAGGAAGGAATTACATAGTGCCTGGAAGAGAACAATTAATGTCCTCTGTGAAGTTGAGTAAGAACCACAAAATTCATTTGTATCTTTACAAAGGAAAATCCTGTTAAGGAAAACATGAAATATAAATCAGCAATTGACATTTCACCTTGGGGAATAGGAGAGAAAGAGTGACATATGACAGATGGCAGAAAAGTGACAGTACACTTTGCAAAGATGCTCAAATCATTTGTTGACAGGGAGAGTTTAAAAGCTTGAACAAAATGAGATCTTTCTGCTCATGCATTTAGTCAGCTAGTGCTTAACTGGTTTTGTGATGAAGGCAGAAAAATGCTATTTAAAGTTTCTGAAGATCTGAAAAAAAAAAAGCTCATGGATGATCATTTTCTTTAAAGTCCAAGTTGTGAAAAAATGATAATGCATTGGCATAACATTTTCTCCAGGGTAAGACTTGAAAGCCAGCACAGGAACGAGGTTAAATAAACATAACTTTACTGTTATAAGAATTTATAGGTTTACTTTTTCCTTTTTTTTTTTTTTTTTAACAGGCAATAGAAACTCTTTAAGGCCTCACTTGAAAACCTCATATATTTTTATATATATACACACCCCCCCATATATATATGTGTGTGTGTGTATAGATATATACACACAAAATATATTTTATATATAAATATAAAGCCCACATATATACTTTCATATTTATATATATATATATATATATATATTTTGTTTGTTACTCGCTGAGAGGGACGACAGAGCCTGAGCAATGAGGATCAGCAAAAGAAAACTTCAAAAGGTACCAAATGGGATAGGGGACAAATGAAGTGGAACCAAGCTTCAAAGTCCAGCCCACCTCTTCCAAACAGGTTTCTCAGGAGCTCAAGAATACAACACAACTCCTGCTTTCCTCTGTGTGAATCAGCTTTGCAGATACTTGCAAAGCCCAGTATGACAGGAACAGATTTGGACCATCCCAGACTGGTTTTTTGTTAGAAGTCAATGATGTGAGATCTTCCAGAGGCGTGTAAACTTTGCTTCTTGTACACTAGATGAATGATTCCTATTTAGTGCCGGTTATGTGTTCCTACACTAGCCATGGCAAAGCTGAGCTGGCCAGTACTAAGAGAACATTTGGTGTCCAGAGACTGTCTTAGAAGATAAAAAATATGAACAGGCATTTAGAAGTGATGGTTTGTTACAGTCTGAGAAGCCACCAGTCAAGTGAAAGCCAGCAAATGGTTCCGTGTGCCTACAGCCCACAGTGAAACACGTTATTCCATATAATCAGCTTGTCTGTGGACTCCATGCATGCATCTGGTCAGATAAAACAACTTCTCCCTTTAATCCAGCACCACCGTTTGCAGTCTTCTTACAGATGGTCTACACATCTTAGGGATGAGTCTTCTGCAGCACCCAGCAGTTTGCTCCAAGGACTGCTCAAACTAGGCACCCGGCACTTGCAGGCAATGACCTGCTATGAGTACCACCTGGTGAGTCTTCCCACAGTAAGAGTCTCTCTTCTTGCAACCTGCTGTCACCAGGTGGAGATGGAGCCTCCAGAACCAAACACTGCTTGCAGTTGTGCACCATCCACCTGGCCAGGCAGGAATTCCCTGGCTGATTCCTCCCGGTGCAGCTGAGAGCAGAGCCTGCTCCTTTCGGTTTTAAAAGGTGGGAAGTCCTATACAGATAAAACCAATGAAACCACTGCTACTACCTGCCTCAGGTTGTATCAAAAGAGTCTTATCACATCCATCACCCCACTTTGGTTCATCTCTTAGCTGCTGTGTCTTTTCCACAACCATTAGTATCCCGGACAAAGTTCCCTCTTTTTAACTGTGCCAGCAAGAGATGCTCCTTGCTGCACGAACTCTAGCTCTTCCCCCCCCCTCCCCCGCATCCCTTTCTCCCTTCAGGAGTTTGTTGCATTATTTGCTGGATCCCATGGGGAACATTGGGGTTTGCCATTTCCCTTCTGCTCCATTCTCCAGGAGCTTGAAGGAGCATTTTACTTATTTTGCCTGTTCTGAAAATATGGGCTTTTTCTGTTTCTGTCCATAAAGACCCTCACAGGCTCCACTACTGCATGAAAAGAAAAATGAAGCAAGTTAGCTTTGAGCAGGACGCTGGGGTATTTTTATGTGTCTTCTCAGGAGCTCTGACTCCTACCAGCTCTACTCGAGCAGGACTATAAGCAGATCGTTTCAGCAGAGCTGATCTTGCCTTAAGGCAGGTGAATGGACTAAGCAATCTTTCAGGGTCTGGAAGTTCCTGTACTTCTCTCTGTTCCAGGACTGCAGCCCACACAGCAGGTGCTTTCCAGGGGCTTTCTTTCAAACGTAGACAACACGAGGCCCCTCCTCCCTGAGCATCTTCCCACTCAGCCACTCCGTCTGACCTCACAACCTCCTCTCCCCAGCGGGAAGGCTCCTCCATCCCTTCCAGCCACGTTACATCCCACTAGATGGATATAAGGCAGCACCATTTCAGCCTGATCACAGGGAAAAGAGCTTCTAACAAGACCTGTCAGTTACAAAGAACAACCCCTGCTGTCATCCCTAGCCCTTCTCTGTGGTGAATACACATCATTGCACACTAATTGAACCTCAGAGAGAAAAGATAAGCTTAACACTCAGCAACAACAACAACACAAAAAGCATAAACGCTTGCTAGCAAATCATGACATCTTGGTGGAGCAATGCTTACTCCCCTTGGTGTGTAAGCCAGCTATGAGCCATTGCTCGAAGTGAAACCTTTGCCCCAAAACTGTGCAGACCAAAAGGGCAAAGTCACGATAAGAGCCCAGGAATTCTTGACTTCTGGCCGTATTGAGACGTGCTTTGGAAAGCACCCCAGTGTAACACAAGTTTTGGAGGAAGGAAGACAAGGAAAAGTGACCTATGCCATATTCTGCTGTTTCAGTTCTTTCCAGAAGCCTGGGATGCTTTGATAGCTTTAAGGGCACTTGATTTCTTGAAAATTGTTAAATCTGTCTAAGACCTCTCAGGGTTGCTTTTTTGGCACTGGCAGCCCAGTTTATCCACCCAGCTTATCTGGTATGGGTGCAAAATAGAGATAAGCTCACTGCTTTGTTCTTTTTTTCCCTAACAGAAGTATCAACAATTTCTTTAGATAGAGTTGGATGAGGTAACCCATGACAGCCCTCACTTATGAGAGGTTATTGAACAAACCGATAGAAGTGCAAGGTGTCATTCATCAGCCTCATGCTTGCTAGGAAGCACTAGGTTTTATTTTTGCTCAAGTCTTGGCTTTAAATCATGCTTCCATTATCTGTTTGCTGTGATTTAGCAAGGAAAAAACTTCAAAGCTCAGCCCGAATATTCAAGAGGACTTGGGCAGCAATAGCTAGAACTAGGTCCTGGCTAACCACACTTGTGGCTAATCTGCTTTGACATTCCAGCACAAACAGTATTTGCAGAACATCTAACAGTTTAACCCACAGCCTGTCAGAGCCCAAGCCTTAAATTCCAATCAGTTACCAGCAAAGGATTACAGCTGCCTCTGGTGGATTGGTTGATCTGTTCCACAGGCTCAGCACTAAAACCAGCAGGCGATAGATGGAAACTGGCTCACCTACTCCCTTCCTCACGAAATTTAAAAGTGCAAGTGACCAAGAACAGACTCCAAAAGGAACGTTTTCCAGCTTTCAACTGAGGTCATCTGCTCTCTCCATACAGAAGAGAAAAATCTTTTATCTAGAGATTTTTAAATACAACGTGCTGCGAGCTAGAGGTACTCAGACAGGACAGGGACGGTGGGATGTGCACATGGAGACCAGCACTGGGTGGTTTCTCACTTGACAGCCGTATGACCAACCTACTCGACTTTTGAAACACAATGAAAATTTCACATCTAACACTTAAACAAATCATAATAACAATAATTAGCAGAAATACTTGAAAGCCTCTGCCTGAATAAACCCCTCTCCACACTTAGTCTGGAGTGGATTTCAAGTCCTGAGAAATGTGGGACCTTCTTCATGAAAGGATCATCTCTGCACAGGATCTGCTGCAGAGCAGAGTTTGAGTGTAACTCTTCACCTCTTTAAACAAGAAAGAAGAGACTGGAAAAGCTTTAGCAAGAACAAATTCATTGAACCTGTGCAAACTGTGAGGTCTGTGTTAATAGGGTTAACAAAGCTTCATACTCTTACAGAGATATGCATGGAGAGAATGAGTTTTTCGGGGTTATTAACCCCAATACCTGGTTGGTTGAGATTATCGTGCAGCAGAGAACCGTGATTTCTGTATGTTGTATTTGTTCGGAAAGTCTGGAGCGTTTCAGAGGGAGTACCACACTCAGAGTTGAGCTGTTTGTTCAGGCTGAGTGGAAGAGGATTCCCAGATGTCCCAGTTAAGTGGCGTCTTGGCTCAGTCTTCAGGAGAGGAACTTGCCGAGGCCGGAGGGCCAGCGCAGCAGGGAGATGACCTTGCCCTGCAGAAATGGGCCATTTTATACAGTTCATCAGCCATTCTCTCACATACAACAAGAGCATGGCAATGAGTTGCTTCCACCCTTTCCTCTACTTTAAAATACTGTATTTTTATTCCAGGGATTGCCTCACTTCTAACCACATAAAAGAAGTTTCAGCTCAGGCTGTGAGATGAAGCATCTTCCCAGAAAGTACTGGGAACTATCACCCCAGGAAGTGGACCATACATCCTTTAAATTGACTGTTTGACTGGAGCACCTACTGCTTACCATCCACATGACAATGCTGTTAGCTGAAATCTTTTAGGATGACTGTCAGTATAAAGCCATGCTAAGCAAACACTGAAGCCTTTACTGGTCTTCTCATGTGTGTGTTTGGCAGGATGCTTGAAATTTAACTGGGATTTTGGTTTGCTTGATGTAAGCCTTCTGTACATACGCACATACATCTAGTCACAGACACAGAGAAGCCAGGAGTAGCCATGCTGAGATCCTGAGGGTGCTCCTCCAGCTCTGCCAGGAGCTGCCAGGGCATTGCGGCAGGGTTTTACTACTGCTCCATTCAGCAATGCTGAGCACAGGGCACAAAGGAAGAAGAGAGACAAACAAATTGCAATGACACACAGCCTACAGGCTAGGAGAAAGCCTCGCCTACAGCAGGGAGAGGTTTCCCCAGCACCCATACAGCTTCAGAGAACATCCATGAAATATCCAGGCTATTAATTCCTCAATAGCTGATATAACAAAGAAGCAATGTAATTACTTCATTATTTTTGTTATTTATCAGGAAGAAAAAATACAATTGAAGTGTTGGTCACTTACCAAGTAGGAAAAGCCAGGGAAAGAACAGCTACCTCTCCAGGACCAGGTGAACTTGTCCTGCATCATGCAAAAGGGCAGAGGCACACTGGGTGCTGAGCCCCTCCAGGAAGGCACCTAACGAATTAATATGAACCAGGTAACTGTGGAATGGAACAGCTGCTGCTAGGGAGAAACTGTCTTTACAAGCAAGGGCAAATGTTCGCTGAAAAATGTCTTTTCTTAGCATATATTCATTTTCTTTTACTCAATATATTAGGAGCCAGGCAGAAGATCAAGCCAAGCTTCCTATTAGACCTAGTTCTATTCTCTTTCTGTTAACTTTTCAGTTAAGAAAAGAAGAAAAAAAAGGAGAAAGGATAAGACTTGAGAATGGAAATTTAATGGGGAGCACCAGCTTTGAGGGCATGAAGTGAACACAGAAAAAAGCTGAAAAGATAATGTCTAACACTGTGGATCTTCTAAGTCCTTAGTTGATAGTATATAGTTGGAGGATTCTGCCTCTTCTTTCTGCAAGCTTTTCTCCCTAAAACCTGTCTTCCCAAGTATTTTCTATTTGTTACAAATGAAACAAGGAGGAAGCTGACTCACAGAGCTGCAGGTGCCTCTTTTCTGGCGGGGCCAGTATCACCTGAAGCCCCAGAGGAGGGACAGGCACCAAGGAGAAAGCACTTAAGTTTCTAGAGATGGGCTGCATGAAAAAAGATAGGTCACACTTCAAAGCAATGGGTGAATTTACAGCAGGAAAGAACAGACTGAACCCCTGTGCTTGTGGCTCAGCAGGGAGTTAGAATTGGGGGGTTGCTAACGCAAATGGAAAATTACCATTGCTTTTGCTGCATCTCGCCCAGGTGGCAGACACCAGTTTGCTTTTCAGCAGCACTATCAAAGGAATAAAGTTGGGAGCATCCCTCAGCCCCGACAGCCTGCTGCACGCTCTCTGTGTGTTTACTGCAGGGAGAATGACTCCTTGTCAGGACTAATTCTGTAACGGGAGTGACAGCCATTTAGGGGCTGAGTGGTGTCATTAGCGGTGGCTTGCATGCTCTCCAAGCTACTTTTGCTGGCAATTTATGCCATGTTGTCTTTCAAGATGTGCAGGAGTGGATGAGGGGAAGAGGGAGTGCAGTGGGTTATCTGTTCCCAAACCTTTCTAACAGTGTTTGGGCGGTGGTGAGTTACTGCAGTCTTAAGGATTCACTTGGGGAGGCACAGAGAAGAGAAGCGGGTGCATGAGGAGTGAGGAAGGAACCCCAAATCTGCTCTTCATTACAATGTGCAGGTCCCTGATCTCCCTCATGTTCCTCTGAGCATCCGCACATGTCACTGAACAGGCAGCTGCTCTCGATGGGAAGTGAGCTCTTCTTCTGCACAGCAACGCTTATGATTTCTCGCACACACAGAGGGCTTCTGGATCCCTATTTTCATATCACCCTTGTGTTATTTTTTTAGACCTAACAGTACAAATTTGTCCAGGGTTTCCCACCTGGAATTGCAGAGGAGGGCACTGTTAAGCCCATTGCAAATATACTTTTTGACTAACAGCTTAAGAAAAATTGCTGTTCTGAAGTAAGTTGTCCCCTGGTCAAATATTCATCACTTATCATTATTCACCTTGGAAAATAAAGGTTGTGGTAGTTCTCAGATACTCATGTCTTTGCAGTTGGCAAGATATTTTCTTAACAAGAGCTTGACTTTGATCAAGGGTAAGCAAAATAGGGAAGCAGAGCAAGCTGCTGTTCTAGCTGGAAATGCAGTTTCAGTTTTCATTTTTTTGGGGTCCGATCTCTGGCTCTCACCCTGAGGCAGCATAGCAGCGTGGGGTTTGCTGGAACAACAGCCTTTTCATATCATCTGGACCGGCACAAGCTTTGCACTTGTCATCCTGTCAGTAGGACAACAAGGTTTGCTCTTCTTTTGGACAGAGAGAAACCAATAAAACAGAAGTGGAGAGGGTAAAATGTAACCAAACCCTGAAGCAGCCTGAGCAGGACCCCCTTGGCTTTGGCTCAAGCCACGGGTCAGCATCGCCTTCTGTAACACTGCTGTGTGACCAGCAAAAATCCACCTGGTCACAGCAGCCAGAGAGTTGGCTGTGTCCTGACCGTGGGTGTCAGACAGCATCAACGCCCAGCTGAGCCTTTGCCATCTACTGGGCGGCAAATTTGTTCTGACAACAAATTAAGATGTTTCCTTCTCTTCCCCCATGGTTAGCCATTCCTTAAAATAACTTTTTTTTCAACAGTCATGCTCAAAAATGGCTGAAATGAGTTGAAATGACTGAATTGATTTGGGGAAGATGGTTAATCACATTTAATTGTATGACACGTTTGAGCCTTGGTGCAGTGATATGGTCCTATGAATCATGTTCCCACGGGATATGAAGGAGTTGCACCAGTTTTATGTAATAACATACATTTGGACAATAAATCCCCCACGTACTTTACCTGACTGGCTCTACAGATCCCTGAAAACACTGTACCTGCTCATTTTTGTATATTTTGGGGGGATATTTGGATTCATTTGCACATACAGTTAGCGGGGCTGATGTCAATGGGAGCTATTCTCAGCCAAGGGCAGGCAGGCTGGGATTTTAAATAAATACATGTTAGTCAGAATTCATGTCAATCAAATATTTCAACTCTAGTCTTGGCAAAAAAACCAAAAGGTGGGAGCAGATTATGATTTTTTTAGTTGTCAGATGAAAGTTAGAGTTTTACAGTGCTGAAGGTAAAGAGTGGAAGAGAGAGCTACTGGGCTATCTCAGCAGCGCCAAGTTTTCCCTCAGCAATAAAAATGTATGGTGCTGACATGCCTTGGACAGAAACCTGAGGGCAAGTAAGCCCTGCGAGGGGAAGGGCGCATCTGAGGGATGTGAAGTGTGAGGTCCGTATTACTGTGAGTGCTGACGTGTGTGATGGATGGGCAAGAAGTTTAAGTAAGTGTAATGATGGATTATGAAAGCTGTCTTGACTGTGGGAAGAAGAATTGCCCAGGTGCTGAAAGGAGAAACATCCAGGGTGCCGCAGGGAATGAAACCCTTTATTTGTGTCGCTGGAGCCATGCCAAGAGGCTGTGTTTAGGATCTGCATGTCAGAGACACTCTGCGTCGTCCAATTTCTTTTCTGTCTCCTGGATGGTGATTGATTTACTGACCTTGAGTCTAACACCTCGCCTTGTGAGCGGCGCACAGCCTTCCCTGTTCCCCCAGCCTTTGTCCAGGCTCTCACCTTTAAGGTAGCTTTTCATACATAACCCAGGAACCTCATTTTAATTCAGTACATAATAATGGTTTTCTGCTACTGCATAATGTAACAGGGGCCGAGGCAGGTGGTAAGTCGATTGCAGGGTACTTGGGAACGTGCAGGTGAGGGAGAAGCACCTCTATTCATTTATTTATGTCTCAGGAGCTGGAAGACAGGGCTTTGCTGTCCTAGGCAATGCAAAAACATGTAGGGAAAATGTCCTCTGTGTAAAATAAACCTCCTGTCACCTGTGAGGGCAGAGGGGTCTCAGCCACCCCAAAGGGCTTGCCTCCAGCCCTGCTGTGAGCCCCGGGAAGGAGGGGCATCTTGCTGTACCCCTGCTTTGGAAGAAGGTGAGAATTAAACTCTGGCCTCTGCATCCCATGCAGGGCTCTGAAACATCAGATCATTAAAAATACATTGGTACCCTGGATCTACCTACAGACCAGGCTGGGCTGAGCCTCAAAGGGAGGTTGGACCCATTCGGCCACGCTTGTTGGGCTCTCTCTGCTGAAACACTGGGTCCTCTCACCCCCCACAACACAGCCTTTAGCCTGTTTGGTCTTAATCACTTTGCAATCTCATTTTCTCTCGCCTGGCTGCCCTCCCCCCTCTTCCTTTCCCTTTCTTTTTTCCCCATCTTTCCCGACATTTGCTCCCCTCACCCATCTCCCCTCTCCCCACCTCAAATTGTCCTTCCTTTCATTTCCCCATCAGTCTAAATCCTTTCTGACGTCTGAGCTTTTGTTCTGCTCCCTCCTCGCCCCTGCTGGGACTTACTCTGACTTTCTGTTTACACGCATGTCTATTCAAATCCTGTGTCTGACAAAGCATAGAAAAATGCCCCTCTGAGACCCGTTTTCCTTTTGCAGAACAGACTGTCCTTTATGCCAAAATAATGACTCAGCACTGCCGGGGGAGAATTGCTGTATTTACTCCTGAAGTGAAAGAGGGATGCAGATGAGCCACCCAGGCTTTGGACTGAATCCGTCTCTAGAAGATGATCTGATGCTAGCAAACAAAACCAGCAGCAAGGCAGGGACATGAGAAGGAGCAGAAATGACCCAACAACAGAAAAGGAACTTTTAGCTTTGTTTCTCTCTGCCTGGATGAACCAGAAGCCAGATGACAAGCAGCCCCTCTATCGCTCTTGCCCACCAAACGCATGCAAAGAAATTCCTAGGGCCTGGCCCATTTCCTTTGTGTAACTTGAAGCATAATCCCATTATAAAAAGAAATTGGGGCATTTTGAGCTCTCAGCCAAGTGTTCTTGAATGGTCACTTGGCACCTGGACTCCAGCATCCTTTATCAGTCCCTTTATGCCATGGCATTTTACCTTGAAGACAACCAGCTGCATCTTTCAACATGGTCCACTTGAACTGGCTGCCAGTTTCTCTCTGACTCACAGCATTTTATTTTAAGTAAAAGGAGGCATGAAATATTTATCTGTTTTTTGGTTGGGTTTTTTTTTTTTTTTTAAACTAGACATTGAGGGCAAAATGTAACATTTTTGCCTCTCTTCCACCCCCAAGTCTCTGAACTGCCCCCTTCATTCTCACTGGGATGGGAGAGCTGCTCAGAGATGACCAGCAGTGGTAGGTGCAGCCTCACTTTACAGATACTGGGATTTCTTTGTGGGACAAGGGTGTGGGAGTCTCCCCTGATGATGCTCCTGGTGACACAAAAGCCCTCTGACCTTCTGCTGGTCCCCACAGATTCACCCTGCCCATCTTTGAGTCCCCATGTGCCTTGCTGGCTCTGCTGGCGTTTCCCAGCATCAGTTCTGAGGACAGGTAATTGCACACTTTCTCCATGGAATTCTTCTTTTATGCTAAAAGTAGTAGCAGAACCCCCTGTTGTCGTGAATTTGAAAAATCACAAACCCATCTTCTCATTATCTTTTGTGCAACTTCTGTGCTCTTGGCATCCTTTAAAGATGAATTGCCCTAATCTGTCACTAGTGGGAGAAGGGGAAAAGCCTTGTTAGAGTTTCTTGGTAGCCCTGTATGGGGATATACTGGGAACAAGCTGATTTTACCCACACAAGATAATAACAAGCCCGTGGGAGGAGGCGATTAGTGGAACAGATTCAAAAGGCACCCTGCTGAGTCTAATCTGTCTGTTGTCATTCTGCTGCTGCTGTTAGGTCTAAACAGCCAGGGAGTGAGCTAGCCACGAATTTCAGTGAGGTTTATGTCAATCTTCTGACTTTTCATTTTAGTAGTGTCTTCTTTTATTTATTTAAGGTCTAGCGTTGGGCCTGGCTTGGGTTGCGGATAATCTCCGCTTAGAGCTTTTTGATCCATTTTCCAAAAAGATTATTTTAATCTCTTCCTCCCTTCCCCCAGCCTGTCTCACCACACCATAGGATAATTATTTATCCACTTGGCTCACCTCACTTCCACGAGGCCACCGTTTAATACTGGCCAGATGCTAGGAGCAGAGGAGTCGGGGTCAGTTTTTGTGCAAGGGATGCAATGTGGCACAGCAGCAACCGTTTGAGACAGAGGGACAAAAGGACTAAATCCCTGCTTAGGTGAACTATTGCAAAACACAAGTTTTCTTGCTTGTCTGTGCCCTGAGCCAGGCAGAGGCCAGGCTGACCCTGGCACAGTGCAGAGCACCGCTGGGATGCTCTGGTTTGCTGCGACAAGTTGTTCTGCCGAGTGAGCAGAGAGCAAGCCCACAGGCAAACCCTTCGGCCAGAGCTCAGCGGGTCCACAGCACCCACCATTGCCTCTGCTCCCTAAATTCCGCGTGCAAAAAAAGGCAGCAGCCAAGACCTTCTGTTTCTTCAGCTGCTCAATTTTAACAGCACTGAGTTTGTTCTGGAGGGACATACTCAAAAGCCCTAAACTTTCCCAAAATGACAGTGTTATTTCCTTCAAAGGCTGCTGGAAATGGCTGGGTTTGGTGTTCAAGATGATGAGCAGGGTCAAAGTCACCAAGCTTGGGCCACACAGATCCGCAAAGTATGCACAGGCTGATAAAGGGAATTGGAAATCCCATCAAAAATATGAATCAGAATATTTTCTTTTCCCATTCTCCTCCTCCTGTTTTTGTCTCTAGCAATCCTCTTCCTACTCACCCGTTCCCGGAGGGTAATTTGTCTCTTCATGGCTTGTGGAGGCTACATGAAAAGCTTCAATTAGCAAAAAAAGGTTCTGGCCCTGTATTTGCAGCACTGCCATTTCCTGGTCTTGCTGAACCTCTGTCTTCATGGAGATTACACACTAATCTTAATTAGGAAGTGGAAGAGGAAAAGAGGGGCTTTTTAGCCTACATTATTCAACTTTGATCTGACTCATTCCTTTTCATTCTGGAAGAAAAACATTTCAAAGACTTCCAGGAGCCTTAGCCTAATGGCATTGATCAGAGGCACTGTCAGTCTTGCTGGAGAAGAGAAAAATGCACCAATATTGGCAGTTTCTCACAGTGTGATAATGCCCTTCTTAGCAGCTAGTACTGATTAGACATACTTTTAAATTTAAGGTCATATGCTTTTCCTCGGGTGGTTCTCATTTAAGGTTCTATAATGCATCTCATCTTATATTTTGGTTAGATTTTTAGGCAGTGGAAGAGAAAGATTCATGATCTCTTACTTTAGGTTTCACAGGCAGTTATTGAACACACTTAAATACACTGAATATTTTTAAGAAACCTCAGGCACTTTATCCTCAAAAAGGACCAGGGACTGTACATCCAAACTTCCTTCATTCTGGTGTAGCATTGGCATGTTGAGTGGATTTGTTTACAAGGTGGGCTGAGCTAGGTTGTCTCATCCTGCTCATTAATATTTGTTTAACAAGTATCACAAACACAACCAGCTTGTGAGGGTGTTTTTGGAGACGGGGTTTTTTTGCCATCTTCTCTGGAAGGTGATGTTTGCCTTAGACACATAAATGTAGTCATGGTGGATAGCAGTGCACTGCTTGATACCCCTGGAGATGTCACCTTCCGTAAAGGAAATGCACATAATAGAAGAGGTATCACATCTACATTGAGTTAAGTTGCACTACATATCTTCACAGTCCCTGTCATTATTTTGGTTTTAAGAGTAAATGGTGGGATGGAAATGTACCGGCACATGTCTCTGGTTTCAGTGCTCACGCTTGTGCCTCACTGCTTTAGTTGTCATACTGATGTCCTCCTCTCCAGGCTGCATAGAGCCTTCAGCAAATAATACATTATTAACATCCCCTTTCTGGGTACCAAGCAATCAAACATTAATAGACTCATACAAAGTGTTTTAGTTCAGGTTACTCCTTTCCTCCTCCTTTTTTGCTAATGGGAGCTGTCAAGACCAAGTGCATGCTGAGCTGGGAATTGGCTCAGTGTGGGATTTCACCATGAAGTTACTGTTGGAGAAGGGGGAGGTTTGGTGAAGTTTTGGTCCGCTTAGTCAAAACTAGATACCTGTTTACTGCAAGACGGAAAATCCAGGTTTTGCTAACATGAAACAAGGACCTTCCTCTGAGTTTTAATAATAAAAACAAATAAACAGCCACCCCACATGCAGAACACACTCTCTCTTGTCATGTTCTTCTTGTTGAGCAGCCCAGATACTTCTCACTGGGATCTCTCACTACCTTTATTTAAAATAATAATTAAAAAAAAAAAAAAAAGAAAGTGTATAGGATTTTTGAAAGCAGGCAATCCTCCCCAGCAAATGCTCCCATTCAGTGCTAACAACTCCTCTGGATTTCAACACAGGAAGACCTGGGGCGACTCTAAGCACGTGTCAAAGTCTTCACACTGTCTCCAGGAAAGAAAAAAGTTTTACAGTCGGCTAAACTTCCTCAGTCCCTCAACTGACTCCCTCCTTTCACAGGAGATCATCGTCTCCTCCCTTCAAATGCCAAAGCGCTGGTTTTTGGTCAGTAGCCCAAGCCACAGTGCCAATGAGCTGTGCCTGCAGGCTGGTCAGGTTGTCCCTTGGAAGGGCCACGGAAAATGGGGCAGGGGAAGGGAAGCCACTTTGCCACCTCACTGCCCTTCTTCTTAATTACAAGTAATTCAGCCTTAAAAATATAATCACATGTAGTAAGCAGATTAGAGTAAGGAAACCAGTTTCCCAGGCTGCCCAAAATGTGTGAGATCTCATAACTCCAACTTTAAGTTTTCTATCCTGGCAAAGACAGCCCAACAACATCCTTCAGGGGCAGGCTAGTACCAATTCCTGATCTAGAGATGCTCCGGTAGTTACTGAGGCTGGAAAAGAGGCCATCTGAAGGATTAGCCGAGGGTCTTATTCATAGGCCTTTTCAGGTAGCAAATAAAACATGAACTCTGCCAGGTCAGGGCCAAGGGCAGAGCCTGCCCCGAAGGCGCTGTGCAAAAGTCTGAGCCCCCGGGATGTTCTCAGAAAGACCTAAACTGAGCGGTGTCATCTCCCACCCTGTCAGCGCCTGCTGAGTGATGCCATATTATCAGTGCTGCATCCATGCAGCCGTGTATGAATAAAATATCACATGAATACATTCATTCTACCTGTAGAGCTTGATCTGATTTGTCTGACATACCGAGAAACCAGCCAGCTCTGGATAATGAAGAGCTTCCACTGGTGCTTCAAAGGACCTAGGATATATGAATCAATTAGCTCTTTCAAAAGTAGCCTGAGATTTGACTGACTTTCTTTTTTTATTTTAACAAGACCCAACAAGAGGAGAGATACGGAGAATCCTCAGATTGCACTGAATTTTAGATTACTTCCTGTAATACAGGAAAATTGAATATATTTCTGACTATAGCAGAAGTGATTTTATATTTAGAAAAGGGCAGCAATGAGTGATTCTAAACGTAGCCTGGCTGAAGATGGACAATTTGACAATAAATAGATTTCCAAGTCATAATGAGGAGGAAATAATTGGCAAGTGGAAGCGTTTATCCTTGCAGAGTTGCCTCCAGAAAGGAGAACCTTGTGCTCCCCCACACAGCGCTGCCGTGCTGGAGCACATCAGTGGAGCAGCAGTGCCTGGGAAAAGTCCACAGCATGTCTGGGAACACAAACTGACCCAAATTTATGGTGGGGTTGAGGAGGAGAGACAAACCCATGATGAAAAAAGAGGAATATTTTCTCCATTTCACTTCCCAACCTAAATATAGCTCAAGGCAGGTTGCTCCCATTTCTGGAAGGACTCTAGAACTCACTCCTGAATTTAACTTCAACACAACATCTGGGGGAAGGAGCCCTGCTCATCCTAATGGCAACAGATGCTGTGCATTCAGTGGTGCTCCTTGCTTCAAACATTGAGCGAGTTTCAATATTTTATTTTAATGGGATGATTTATGATTTTTCCCCTCACCAAATGAGGTACATTCAAACCAGGTTTATATCTGACTGTGTCATTCAGGTCCTTCTGTCATATCCCTTCAGAATAGGATGCTCTCCCTCTCCTCTGACTCCCTAAATGCCTCATGAGCTTCTCATTGTATTTTGCTGTCTTAACTGGCTTCTAATATTTTTGAAGCATCATTTTGATCACCTCAACTGCTTCAGTGCCTCTCTGTGTCACACCTGGCCTAGGTAGGGCCAGATCATCAGAGGGATACAAGTCAGCATCATTCCAGTGAAAACGATGAAATTCAGCTGCTTTTTGACAACCTGTGGATGAGACTGAAAGACCTTGCTGGAGCCAAGTGAAGTTTTGATACACCTTAGATTGTGTGTGTCAGAGTGACTCAGAGCTTGTGGAGGTGGAAATAGTGGTTGGGCACCAATAAGTGTTACGTTTTCTTTGTTTTCTTTGCTTAAGATGAAAGAATGAACCCAAATTCTTTTCCATATTTTTCCCCCTCACATTATAACTCTCCTTCCCATAATGATTTTTCCTCCAAGGTCTCAATACGGGCATCCTTCACTACAAAATACCAGCCAAGAGGATTCCAGTTAATTGTTTCATGCAAACCCTTGCAAGCTCAAGGAGCCGATCCACTGGTTGGTTTTGTCTTCCCTTCCACTTTGCCTTCTTATGGGTTGGTCAGCACTTAGGGGTGGTGTTGATAAGCTAATAGCCGATTAGGACTTTAATGACATGCCATCTGGAACAAAAAGAAAATGCCAGGGAGAAGTGAAATGTGGATTTAGTATTTCTGAAGGAGAAAGCTGCTGCCATGGTTGCAGTGTGCCTTGTGGAGGTGGCTAGGTGTGCGATGGCAGGGACGCCAGGTGGGCTGTCCTGGGGGTAGGGATGGCGACGAGGACAGGGACAGTCCCTTGACTGCTTTGGGTTGAGGCAGATCTCACTTCCCCTCCTGATGGGCTCTGGCTGCACGCGCAGGGAAGGCAGAGCTGGTTTTGCCACATGAAACTGCCGTCACGTCTCTTTGAAGTGTTCAGCGAACATAATCTTGTTTTTCCAGACTCTTATCTACCTCGTATAAACTAAGGATTGGCAAACATTTCAACCCTGCTTGGGAAGGTGTGAGAAGAAGAATAATACGTCTGTCTTTCAGCCCTAAGATGGGTTTCTGAGACAGGGTTTGGGTCTTTGGGCTACAACACACTTCTCGACTCGAGTGACTGTAACCTGTGAGCATCTGAAAGTCTGACCTACACCAGCTCATCACAGGCTTCCTTGAGGCCAACAGGAATGGACAGGACCCAAGTGCCATGACTCGAATGCACTAAGCACCACCCATCCTCCTCCCTGTTGCTTGCAGTGACTGTGGTGGAAGCAGGCATCTCAGATGTACAGCTCAAATCCACATAGTAACCTCTCCTCAGCACACAGGTCTGGCTAGGACCTGGGATTCAACAGAAACCCTCTGCTACTACAGTGTGTAACCTCAGGTTAGAAAGACAGCATGGGAAAAAAATTACATTGTGTGTACAGAGTCCTGTGAGCTCCTCTCTCAAGGCACAGAGCAAACCACAGCTCCGTGATCTGGCCCTCTTGGGAAAAAAGCTTCAGCTTCCCCCTCTCCCAGAGGGGTGTCCCCAGCTGAAACACTGCGACCAGGTGGTCCCTACCTCTAAGATGAGAGAAAGCTGCTCTGGGTCAGGACAAGAGGGCAACAAGGCAGGTACCCTGCCCTTGGACCTGTGTACGAGGTGGAGACAATCTTTACATTTTCATGGTCTATGACACTGTAAAAATAGCTGTTAACTAAAAATATCTGCCTTTTTGGTTTTTTCAGCATGTGCTTAAGGAAAGACGTGCAAGGTGGTGGCAGCAGCCAGGTGTCTGAGGTGGGAGGCACTGGAGGTGGGAAGGATGGAGAGGCACCAACTGCAGCTGGAGCCCAGTGGTAGTGGGGCCCCATTTGGGGAGCTGCTGTTGACGGGAGCCTTTGGTGAGCAGAGTCTTGATCAGGGAGATCAGCGTCGTTCCTCCATATCGAGAGAGGAACAGGCACAAAGACCTGGGAGCCGTCGTGAGCTGCCTGCCTGCAACAGATAACTGTTCTGCTAGATTGCTCTGCGTGACCAGACAAGGCTTAAAGGATAAGCATAGAGGCTTTGTATTCAGGTAACTTAATGCACATTCAAAAACAGAGAAAGCAGTAATCTCAGCTAGTGACTTTCTCCAAGCTCTTAATGCAGGCAGGTTTTCTCTTCCATAAACTTGCATTTTAATGCATGAAGGAGGGAATCTGTATGCTTTTTTCCTTTACTTATTTTTAAAAATTTTTTGGTGGCATTTTTGTATTTTCCACTCAAATATGCATTTTGTACTTGGACAGCTTATCTAAGCAACTCTGCTGCCTATTTCCTCTGCCTTCTCCCACCCAGAAGATCTCAGCATCCCACAGGCTGAAGGGTGGATGGAGAAAATCTGATGTTTTCATTTTACAGGGAACTCAGGGACGAAGCAGCAAAGCGATTGATCAAGATTGATCTGTGGTAAAGCAGAGCCCCCAAACCCGAATCCTACCTTGTGGGTTATTCTTGCTCTGTACGCTTTTAATAAGAACAGATTTGGACCTAGAAATCAAGCTTCATTCATGCTCAATGCAGCATGAAATCCTCCAGTCTATACTACATCTCTGGAGATTTGGGTTGCTTGTATGCAAGATCTGGCTTTCAGTTCTGGCTCCTGATTTTAATTTTCTATCGTATACAGGTGCTTGGCTTGGGAGCCTGCATCGCTGCTGGTCCTGAATGCTAATTCCAAGCAAGCAGTGTGAAAGAACTATTGCAAATGTGATAAGAAAGCACTGGGAGCTTGTGTCAGAGTCTCAGCTGATAGTAAACTGATACTGCTCCCTTGTTTAAGTGGAAAATTAGCTGGAAAAAATCACTAAAATATGGTAGACATTTTCTTCAGGCTTTTCTGAAGGCTGCTGTTTCTTGATGCATTCAAATAAGGTCTGTATTCCCTATGCCCCTGTAATACAGAGCAACTGTCTGTCAAAAAGTACATCACTAACTGCTGTCTACTCTCTGTTCTATAGTAATTAAGGCACCAGGAATATTTACAGATTTGGGCCCTTGCATTTAATGAGTGTTGGACTTGTGCCTCCATTTTAATCAAGTGTGGGACCAGTTATTATTAACGTAGGACTTTGGATGCACATGGCTGCTTACAGAGTTAATGAAGATGGATTTCTTTCCGAGAATAGATTACAAGGCCAGGTCCTGCAACCACTGTCTCCGAGGTGTTCTTGGTGAGTAAATCATTACAGAAAATCATGAACCGCTGCAAGACGACAGAACTTTGAAGACCAGGAAGAACTGCCCCTGCTGAGGATGCTCTTGTGGTGGGAAATGAGTAGGAAACCAGTAGGATTTTCTTACTCTGGATTAAAGTTGGAGTCTAGAAAACAGAAGATTGCAAGAGGTGAGTCTTGGACAGCACCAATCATTTTAAACTCTGATGAGCCGATTTGTTCCAGCCATCAGGATACCCAGGTCTTGACACTTTGCTGTGCAGACTCCCCATCCATCACACCCACCAGCGTGTCTGTGTCTGTATCCTGAGACACAAGCTCAGTCCCTCATTTGGCACAGTCTTCCTTCTTGTGTCCCTTCTGCCCTTCATCTGCCCTAAGGCACATAATGTATGGATCTGTACCTCCGTGTGTCTCCAACTGCAAAATAAAGATAGTGCTGTTTCGTGCTTACTTAGACAGTTTTCACACAAATCACATCTATTATGTATCTGTGCATCTTTTTGCACAGTGGTGCATGATGTCAGTTAGGGGTTCTGGCATGTGGAATGATACGAATACTAACCAAGTGAGAAAAATATGGGAAAACAGGACAATGTGAAGGGCAGGGATAAAATCCACAAGGGCAGGGATTTCAGGCCATGGCTGGCTTGATCAAGTGTTGGCCGTAGTCCTGCTTCAAGCTGGAGATTGGATTAGAGAATTCCAGAAGCCTTTTCTAGCCAATACTGCTGTAATTTGGTGATTACTAATGAAGTTAGCACACTCTGAATTTCCCTAGTTTTTAAACAGAGCAGTTAGATGAATAAACCCATGTTTCCTGAGATTCATGTCTGAATTGCATTAAAAGAAATATCCTTGCTGTTTAATCTGTTGTAAGGCAACCCTTCAGCCTGACACCTGCAGGTACCATTTAAATGGTCTGAGAAGCCCGGAGGAATGGATGCGTGCCCCAGGAAGCTCGCTGGGGACAAGCTCACAGATGGAGCCAGACATGGCAGCCTCCTCTTTTAATTTAAAAATTAAGTCTAGTATTCTGAGTTAACAGAAAGGGGCGCAGCATGGCATTTTAGGCTGAGAAACCAGGATTTTAGCGACCTTTTCAGACTCTTTTGGTCAGCCCTGCCATGCTGTGGATGCTGTGTCGATCCCAGCAGCCAGTACACGCTGAATGGAAATTTCAGTGCGCTGGTGACTTTGGGGTATTTTAGGGCTAGATATTATCAAGGTAATTTTTTTTTGTCTGTCAAAAGTTTTTCTCTTCTACCCACAGGGGATGAATTTTGGCTTTTGACGCAGTTCCTTGGGATTCCCACTGAGAGCTGATCTGTCAGCTGTGATGCTGCAAAAGGACTTGAATGCAATCACTCTTGGTGTGACAAAATAGCTGTATGCTCATTATCATAGTCTGAAATCACACCATATTGTGGTTCTCAGGACGATAAAGCATCTCCTTCCCCTAGCTGTCTGGCTGAATTATATTATTTGTGTCCAGATGCTATCATACTGGATCAGACTGTGCTGTTGCAAACAGCACTAAATTAAAGCTCCCAAACCACCGCTTGCTGCCCACAGCCAGCCTCCTGCTGCCATACTCCGTGCTTATTGCCCTGTAAAAGGTGTGCACTTTTACATGCGCACTGACTTTTCCCATGACCTGACACCTGACAAAACTGCATTGATTTTTGCATTATTTACCTTGTCTTATGTTGTGTAGGGAGGAAAAGGGAAGGACCTTGGGGAGAGCCCTGATTTGTTTCCATAATTCAGCATGGACTGGTCCAGGGTGACAGCTAATATGATCATGTTATATTGACTTTATGGGAGAAGCTTAAGCAAATACATTTCACCATCCAAAGGGATAAAAGCATGTGTAAGGTTTTCTACTCTGCTCATCTGGCAAGCTTACACTTGTCAAGCCATAACTTGATTTTATTTGATGCTTACGTGATTTGGCAGAAAAACCGAAAAGGGAGAGTACAGCACTTGTGTATGGGTCTATGCAGTTTAGATAACCAAGTGCTGTCTCCATTTTGATAAGAGCAGCCACCACTGGGTCATCAGCAGAGTCAACTTTGTGTCTGCTGTTCAGCTGCAGGCTTCCCCTGCAGAGCCCTCCGGCTGCCCAGGGAGGCTCTGAGGTCTCCATCCCCGGAGACATTCAAAAATTAATTGTAAAAGGGCCTGATCAACCTGGTCTAACTTCAAATCTGGGTCTAATGTCATATTCCTCCCTGCTCGGGGAGGGACGTTGGAGTAGGAGGCACCCAGAGGTTTCCTGCAGCTTCAGCAACTTTGCGTGCTGTCACATGGGGAAAATGAGCAGCGTTTTCCTTGGGAAAAACACTCATTTTGGCACTTCAGTGGTTACCCAGACAGGACCCATATAAATTACAATGTCAGGAAAAGTTACCAAAGCACGAAATTCCTTCCTCACCCTGAGTATATTGGAATTGATTCGTTTTCACAAGAAATGTGCTCATGCTTGGCACTAAATCCTTTCACTTCTCTTTCAATCCGCACTGAACACCCACATGCAAAAGTTGGGGTTTTTTCCAACTTTTTTTTGACATGAGTTTCTGTGCAG
The DNA here is from genome assembly GCA_035590275.1 of Ibycter americanus. Taxonomy (NCBI): domain Eukaryota; kingdom Metazoa; phylum Chordata; class Aves; order Falconiformes; family Falconidae; genus Ibycter; species Ibycter americanus. The sequence continues at coordinate 14,248,582 of JAVJGI010000002.1, forward strand.
GTTTGTAGTAACAGAGGGACCTGGTAGCTACGAGTTACTGCAATAAACGCCCTTACAAACAAAAGTGATGAAATACCCTTTAACTTTCCATCTTGCAAATCTGTCATCAAACTATGAGTAAACATGGTAGGATATGTGCGATCGAATCCTCATTTTCACATAAAAATTGGGTTTTGCTTTGAAGCTAATGTTGGTGTATATAAATCTGCAGATATGCCGTCCCTTTGAAAACTTCACACTCCAGGATGTTCCCACACTGAACTGTGTGTGACTCCATATATTTTTGGCTAGATTTAACCTAACCTTCCAAAACTGATAAGAGTTGTTGGCGTAAATACATTTATATTAGCTGGTAGTAGCACCCACCCTTCCTAACACATCACTAGTTTGATTAGAATTCCAATTTTTTAGAAACTGTTGGAACACCCTGGTATGAAGAAGACCCAATGTATCATCTTTCATTTCTGCTTCACTCACATGGTGTTCTGTTTTCAGGCGAAGGAGGCTGTGTCTTTCTGATCATCTACACTGTATCTTACTCTTACTGTAGGATATAATGCTTGCTAGAAGCTAATTTGTGCTGAATGACCCGTTATTCTCACAAACCTTTGAGAAAACAAAATGGTTTGGTACAGCTCTCAAGCCACAAAACCAGGAAGAAAAAAAAAAAGAGATTAGGAATATGGAGTGTGTCAGAAATGGTCCTTTTCCCCAGGCACTGGTTTATGAGGACTGGGCTTTTCTTGTTGGGGTGAATCTTGGCAGCACCAAGGAGGGCAGCAGCATCCTTTTACTGAGATGTTTCAAGAACTGCACATCTTGGGGACACGGGCAAAGCTCCCAGGGACAGCCTGGTGTCTGGAATGCTCCTGTAAAATTAGAGTCTATATAGCAGCAGAGGGGGTGGCAAGAGAGTTAAGGAAATGAAAACTCATTTCAAATGCAAATACCAAGGCAACAGTTTGCATTAAAAATTAGCAGCTCTGAATGTCAGGGAAAGAGTTTTACAGGCTTCATCTGCCTCGTTTCAGGCAAGGTGTCCAAATGTGGGCAGGCTGCTATTTCCAGAAATCTGGGCTGGAAAGGGAAAAGTTGTCTGGAAAGGGTCTGTAATCATTTCCGTGGGAGCAGTGCCCTGGGGGAGCTCTGGCCTCCCATGGGAGACTTCTGTGGGGAGCCTGGGAGGACAGGGGGGCCCAGAGAAGGATTGCAGCAGCAGAAGGGGACAGAGGATGGTCCAAGATTATGGAGACAGTAAGAGAATGATTTGAGAGCTGGCTACAGACTTGCTGAAAAGCCGCAGAAGAAGAGGAGATGTCTGGCAATGCTGGAAGGCTGCGGTTTGAAAAACAAGAGGACAAGCACCATGGATGGGCCAGGATTCACGTTGCTTCGGAAGAAGAAGGTTCAAGGGTCTCGTCTCAGCTTGTGAGCTGATATATCTCCTCGTGTGCTGTAAAATCTCTTCTGCTCTCATTTTTTTTTTGCAACAGGATTTCAGGTTAAAAAGAAAAGTAAACACAGCTTTCAAATGAAACAGAAGCTGATGTTACCTCAACGGTTTCAGCCATCACTTGCCAAGTTCTGCTCTGGCACAAACGGGTCCCTTCCATCTGGTGTGTATTTCCAGCTCTCTAAATTGAAGTTCTGTCCATCTGATCCATTTTCTGTAACACAAAACTTCATGGGCCATTTCTAGCAGCTCCCTCAGTCTCTCTGTCCCTCTTTTTCTTGGCTGTGCTGGAGATAATGAGTTTTCTGCCAGCATGGGCCAGCGGTGTAGGCTGCTGCATAGTGGCTGCACTGAGCACGTGGGCTGGGACCCCGCAGGAGGTCCCTGGGTGCCCCTTTATAAAACACAGTCCCAAGTGGAACAGCATCGCCAGCACACGAAGGAACTATGAGATGCAAGATGCTCAGTTCCTCCAAGGCACCGTGCTCAGATGGGTGGAGGATGGGATTTACACCTTTGAAAAATGCTGCCTGATTTCTGTTTCTTTTAGTTTTGTACCTTGGCCACCTTTGCAGTTAGTAACAGCTCTAACTGTTGTTATTGCACACATTTTTACCCACACACATTTCTTTACAGAAAGGCAAACTTTCACAGAACTCTTCTTTAAAAAGAAACTTCCTATTGAAGAAAGACCGGAGGCACTGGATAACATTTTCTTTAAATTGTCCAATTAAAAACAAAGTGTCCAAGAGCTAATAACCAAAGCAGATGTTAGCTCAAAATCTAAACCAATTATTTTTAAAATCTGCTCTTGATGGACTTATGCTAATGCACTATTTTATTATCATGAGGAATTGTAGCTTGTGCTGCGGTTTAACAGTCTAATTACAGAGATAACACTTGTTTTATGTGTCCACGATAAGCGCAGACTTCTAATTCACTCAGCAAATAGGAGCATGACAGAGATCGGCTAAGGCTCTGCGTCTGCAGCTCTACAGAGGGCAAAAACCAGGAGTTCTCAACATCTGAGGAAGCACATTTTCAGAAACATCAGAGTTTCTTTATGTCTTGTCTACATGGGGAATTAACGAGAGCATCTCCAGCAAAGTATTTCTTTCAGCGGCCGTCCCTGCGTAGAGCCCAAGGAATGCCTGCTGGACTACGCGTGCAGCTGGTGGCTGGGGGTACTGGGACTAACAGATGTTTAGGATGTTTATTTACTTTCTATGCCCACCTCTACTGCTCCAGACAGGGAGATACACCGGAGATGGTATCCCTCAGAGGTGAAGATCAGGCTGTGGTGCTGTTCTGGTGGCTTTTCATTTCTGAACAGGGAACTCATTATATGCTTTTAAACATCCTTGCAAAGAAAGCAGGATCTTGTAACAATCCCAGCCAAGGGGAAAATCTCTGTGCCTAGCAGGGAGAGGTCATGAGTCAGTTTGGAGCTTTCTTCACAAGCCCTCTGGCTGGCTGCCCACCTGTCCATGAAAAACAAAGCTTGGGGTTTTTTCTTCTATTTTGCCAACATTACTAAAGATAGTTTAGCCAAAAAAAAAGAGAAAAGAATCTCTTTTTTCCTTTGTAGAGATTGCACTTTTTTTTTTCTTTTTTTTTTCTTAGCATAAATAATGCCTTGCACAAAAATGAAAACTAGGGTGAAAGGACTCACAGGAACAAGAGTTTCCAGAAATCAGATACCAGCCTCATCAGCCACCACTTCTATGAGATGCCTGGAAATTTCTCTACACTTAATACAACTTAACGCTACACGTTAATACAACTTGCATAACCAGAAAGTTTTTAAGACTTTTTCCAAAACCACATGAGCAAAAGTCTGCATCGCCTTCTGTAGACTCTGGCTGTATCAGATGCCTTCACTGTAGGAGCCCACAGACTGTGTCTAAGCTCAGTCATGGTCACTAGATCACCAGTCCATGCATGTGCCTTGTGATGCCCTTCATGTACCACTACCTACAAAGGATGTACCTGGTTTACTTAGTGAGACATTGGGCGATGCTTGGGAGCGTCTTTGTTGCTGTTCCACAAGCCACAAGTGGCACTGGAGACAGTGTCCCTGGACAAAGCCCAGCTGTGTGTGCCTCCTGAGAAGGATGCTGGGCATTCCACATGATGTGGATTAGAGGAACACATCTGGGCAGGGGTAACGGGGGACCTCATCTCCTCTTATAAATGTGAGCAGCTCCAACAGAGGTGCATCCATTGGCCAGCAGACAGCAGAGAACCACATTCAGACAAAATCAGTGATATGAACTCTCTGTCCAAAGCGCTGACTGGGACAAAGAAATCACTGCATGCCCTCTGGAATAAGTCTTCCTTCAGATTACAGAGGCAAGTTCTGCTGTTTGTGTTGCCCTCCTGCCTACATCAGCTGTCCTGCCTTTCTGCTCTGGAGCAGCCAGAGAAAATTGCCAGGCTATAGTCAAGATATTTTCCAAGTGACTCTGACCATTAAATAAATGTGAAGGTCATGGGGCTGTTTTGTGCCCTCCTTTTTCTAAAATCCATTTTTATGCAGATCAATATCCGTGAAGATTGACAGAGCAAAGAGACTTTGGGAAGCAAACCTTATCTGCTTGGAAGCAGGGCAAGAACATAACGCTCCCCAGCAGTGTTTTATTAAGGGGCAGGATTTATCATTGCAGACCAAGGTTGGCTTCTCTTTCATTCTTCAGCTGGCTCCTTCCTCTCAGTGTCTCTCATTTCTTCCCAGTACAGCAAGAGGGTGAGTGGTGAATAAAGCTTAGCACACCTGGCACATCCATTCCCCTACATTTCAAAGGCATTTTCTACTTGCACGGCACAGGACTGAGCTTTCATCCCATCAGCTGGAACAGGCAGTTTCTGGCTACTGGAAATCTTGGAAATGAAAGGAATGAGAAAGGTTCTTGCTTTCTTTTTCTCTGTGCCCTTCCTGTGCCCTACCCCACCCCCACCCCGCATTTACCTGGTATGTTTAAGGTGCAGTTTTGAGATTCAGCCAGTTTGATCAAAATTCCCCCATTTTACAGGCAATGTGGTGAAGAACCTGTTTAAGAAAAACCATAATGCAGCAGATAAAATTCTCAAATGCTATTGAACTTTTTATTAGCAATCCAATGTTTGGGATTTTCCCCTCCCTTCTCCAAGATAAGCTTCAGCTGCTGGGTAGCAGCAGAAGCCTTCCCCATGTCCCCGTGTGTCCCTCTGTCCCAGTGTGAATGCACAGGTTGCTCTGCTGTCAGAGGAGGCAGTTGGAGATGCAGTGACGAAATGGGATTGCTGAAGAGCTCATAGTTCTGCAGAACCGGTGGTATTTACTCCCACCTTTGCAAATCTCCTCCCCATTAAAACAGCTTCTCTTGCATTTTGGATAAAACCACCTTGCCCACTTTATACTCTAGAAACCTGCAGAAATTTGATTTGCAAAAAACCTACCTCTATTCCTCTCTCAGCCACATCCCATTTCTATATGAAACACCCTATCGATATCCATCACATAGCATCTCCTTCAAAGACCAGCTTCAGCCTCCCAAGCCTCTCTCCATTAGGGAGTGACGAAGTAAATCACCTCTCCACCTGCTCCCAAAGGCTTGCACGCGGTAGTGGAAGATGAATTGCACCATTGGTTTTTATGACTAATGCAGAGTAATCATACTAAGACTTTACAAAGTGCCATACATCTTCAAAGAGCTGTATGTCCATTAGCTAAATAGCACTGCTCAACACAGGAAAGCAAGCAATAATGCAAGATGGGGAATAATAGTACACATTTTCCTCCATCTGAAATACGACTGAATCTATGTGGGAGCGTCATTCCTTTCTCACAGGACAGTGTCCCGAGTCTTTGGATACAGATGAGACAAGCACGACCTCTGTAATCAGCCAGACACAATGCAAGCGAGAGAAGGCAGGGCCAGGCTACCACCGCTGCACTTGTAAATATCCCAAATTAAGCGGTGATGCACTGTTGACTCTGGAAATAAAACTCCTGCACCCTCTGCTGGGGAGAGGGTCACGGCTGCACAGCCCACCACGTCAACACTGTCCTGGTCAGCCACTGCCCTTTCGTAGGAGATTCATGTAGAAGTGCTTGTTTTACCAGGGAAATACCCGCAGGGTTGTGGCTGAGCTGCCCTTGCAGGGTCACACACCCCAGAGCTGAGTCCCTGCTCTGGTCCCCCCACCCGGGGCTGGTGCACCCCCAGCTCACCCATGGACCTGCAGCTGTACCTGGGGCATCGAGGCACCCGCAGCAAAACCAGGTGTGGGAGTCAGCTGGGGGGGTGAGGCAGGATCTCCCCCACCTCAGCCTCTCCTGTCACGCTGAACTAGAAAGCCTGCAGAGCCCAGATGAGAAGGAAGCTTTGAATAATATATTCAATGCTATCAATAAATCATGGAATAAAACCAAAATGTTTTTCTTGTCCTACCACCCTCAACTTGAAGGGCAAGAGGCCAGGGGACATCAATACTCGAGTCTGTGGTTGTTGCCCACCTGGTACCTCTGCACACCTCACAGAATACCCCATTCCTTACCAGAATATGTGTTTTGCCCCATTTAGGAACCCAGTCTCCCCTTCGTTTTCACCTACAATGCTGTTTCCACTCTACAAACAGGAAAGATGAAACATCCTAAGGGAGACCTCCTAAAACTGGGAAAGACCCAAAATTTGCCTGCGCTCTTCCCTTTTTTAGGAGGAATGAAACCCAGATGCCTGGCATTGCTGAGCTGGGGTTGTGGGTACAGCCTGTATGTGTGCTCAGTTCTGGGAGCAGTCTCCTGCTTCTCCCCAGAAAAAACAGCTCCGAGGCAGCTAGTCGTACGGGGTGCTTCCCTGTGAGTCCCCAGAAACTCCACTGTGTTTGTCCAATTGGTGCTTACCTATAATTACCAAGCAGGTAGGTGGCTTTCTAGACTCAGAAGGATGCCTAAGTTCAGCTGGAAAAGGGAGGAAGTCAGTCTGCTCCCATTGAATTGATGCTCTGGTTTCCAGAGTGGTGCTCAGCAGCGTGTTCGCTCTGCCATCTAGGGTCCAGGCTCCGTGGCGGGCTCCTCCTTCCCAGTGAAGAGGAGCTCTGACTTTTCTGCAGGATAGACTGGAGAGGCAATTTCAGCTTTGAGCCCCTCTGGAGGGAGTTCATGCAATGCATGCAATACAGATGTGCACCAATGTGCTGCTCAGGGATGATTTAATGCAGGTGGTGTTGACGTGGTGCCACTGCCTGGATCGTCGGGAGAGGGAGATCTGGAGGTATCACGACCTCCTTCGGTCATGTCACTACTGAGCAGGAGCTGTTTTGTCTGTGATTAATTTTTTATTTACTTTTTCAAACCCTTTCCACCAAAAGAAAATGTGCCTCTATGAGTTTTCTCCAGCGAAGCTGTTTGCACAGCTCTCCCAGTTAATCCGTCATGTCTCCGTGTGTGCTGCTGTTTGGTTTAACCACTTAATTAAAACTGTTTAATTTATTTATATTCATTGGCTCCCTCATGCTCTGATTTCAGTAAAAGCTTCAGCTGAGTCAGGGGAAGGCGAAGAAGAAAACCACACTTTAGCATTTGTCTTCTAAAGAAGAGATCAGGACCTGAAAACACGTGGAGTTCACGCTTGTATCCTAGTGTGGAGAACCAGCCCCAAACCTGCCCACTGCCTTTGTGATTAAACAGGAATTGAGCAGAAAGCTACAAAAATTAAAGAAATGCCAGATCAACAAAAACCTCACATTAGTGCTGACCAGTGGCAGAGGGAGAAAAAGACACAGCAAGGATTTCTACTCATTTTTGGTACTAGAAAGTCGGAGTGATAAAGTGTGCCTGTGCATCTGAAACATCTGTTCAAGGAATCCACAGGAAATGTGTAAATGATGGGTCCGGTTGTGGGAGAGTACCTGGGACTGACTCAGCTGAGGCTGAGAAATCTCCCAGTGCCGAGGGGGAAAGAGGAGCTCGGGACATTTGTTTGTTTTATTTAGCAGCCAAATTCAACAGTTTAAGGAGGAATCTTGCTGGCTTTTCAGTTGTACCCCAAAATCTCCTCTCTCCATCACTGATTTGCCTCTTGTTAACAGTCCTTCAAGGGCAAGGAGATCCGAAATTTGCTCATGAATTTTGTGGGAAAAGTCTCATGTTCCATTACTCACCGATTTCCCTATCCACGCCAAATTACAGAATCTTTTAAAGTGTGTTGCATGCTCTCTTCCTCTTCCTTCCATTTCATTTCACTTCACATCTTTCTGTTTAGCTATGTATTATTAACTTCCTCACATAAAAAGAAAGTGATCACCTTGCTGAAAAAGGTTTGTCTTTCCAGAAAGATGCTTGATGTTCAAACCCACCATTAGATTACTATTGATGGAAACAGGAGAGATCTGCCAAGAATGTAATAAGGGTAAATTATACCCCAGAGCAGTGCTGGAGTAGCATTAAACGGATCAGAGAGATTTCATTCGCAGTCCTGCCACTGAGCTGTCGTGCAGTTTTAGAAAGGAAAAAGGTTTCTGCCCACCCAGGGCTGGAAACCTAAATGCTGGAATCAGGTGTTATTGGGATCAAAAGCTGGAGGTGGCTCTTTTTCACCTTGGACTGAGAAGCTCCATGTGCTTAAAAAGTAGGTGTCCAAAAGCAGGACTGAGATTTTACAACCTGAGTCTTCCTCGTGTTACAACTCCTGCTTACCCCTCCAGTGAATAAGGAAGAAATATTTCTTTAATTTTCAAGAATAGTATATGGTTTAATTAGTCAGTGAACAGAAATACCCAGACTGGGATTCTGCTTAGGAACAGAGCTTGGCAGACTTTTGGCAGCGAGTTAATCCTGCAGAAGTTCATAGCCTGTCACTGCACATACAATCCCAAATAACCATGCTCATTTGGGAAAACAACTTTTACTTAACTTCTTAAATCAGCTGCTTTTGTCTAGTCAGAGTCAGAGGGCTGCAGACTTGTATGGAAGCATCCCCGGGTTACCACCACGTCATCATGTTACCGCACCTCCTCAGGACCCGGTGCTGGCATCCTGATAGACCGTGCAGTAAAAAGCACCGAGGGTAAAATATCCCTGCCCAAAGCACTTGAATAAAAATCCTTTTCCCTTGTGGAGCTTTAGCTGTGAGAAGACCAGGTAGATATGTTCCTACAATAGCCAGGGCAATTGCAAACCTAAGGAATTTGGTTTGTATTCATATGAAATTCTTCTAAGGCTCCTGCATTTACTCCTGCTCCACAAAAAGGCACAATGACCGCTGCTGGGAAAAGGCTCCTCCTGCCCAGTCCTCTGGGCCAGACTCTCAGGGCACTGGGGGCCAACTGCCATGGTGAGCAATGCCTCCTCCCCCCGGTGTCCCCCCTGGGCTTGGTGAGGATGGGAGCAAGGGCTGCTGGGCAGCTCAGCTCTGCCCTGGCCCAGTGGGTACCACATCTGGCTCCACCAGCATCCCTGCCTGGGTGGCGGGGGCAGCTGCAGGGCAGCGTTTGGATGCAGCTCACGCCAGCACACGAGCCTGTTCGGATGACAGGGGGATGTGATTTAGCAAGCTGAGAATTTTCCTGCTTATCTCACTGGTGTGAAACATAATGAGATAAAATATAACGATGTTATTTAAGTACACTTTAATGTGCTGTATCCATTGGGAAATGCTCACACCTGGTCTTCTCTAACAGCTTTGGGGAGGGCAGGAGCTGCTGAAGGCTTTGAGCCAAGTCATCTGGTACAACCAGGGGGCTGGCTGCTGTGCCTGAAGCAAACTGTTTATTCTGCCAAGCCTCTTTCACTGCCTTGTCCAAATGACTGGCAGGCTTTTTAAAATCCAGGCACTGGTTCATCTAGATTCTCATACTTCATCTTTCGGGAAAAAAATATCAGTGTGCAGGGAGGGATTTGACTTTTTCCTTTTCTCTTACAAAATGGAACTGCTGTTTCATCAGCCAACCTCGCAATGGAAAATACCATCAGTCCATCCACTTCACTCCTAGAGAGCTCTCCAGAATCCAGCATGCGCTTTCTTAATTTAGGACTGATGCCTGGTAAGCAAGATAACTCGTGGGACTGATAAAGGTCCCTTCCCAGTGCCAGTCCTTGGCTCTGAGCCCACTTTGATGACACCAGCCTCAATTTTTAGCACCGTGATAAGGAGCTGGCACGGGGGGGTGAAGAGCTTCAGTAACCATCCTTAATCTGTCAGGATGCGGCTGCATGTCTAACCTTAAGAAAATCAATATTGTTAAAGGACCCTGAAGGGACAGTGTCCTTGTAACTGAGGGCACTTGAGATTTCTGAGCTTGATTTCATACATCAGAAAGAAAAATGTTGTCTAACCTTGGAAATAAGAAAAGGAGGTGTGAAGGTTTAATGCCAGGAAGGGTCAGGTCCTCAGTCACCATTTTGCTTCTCTTCATCAGCCATTAAATGTGTCCCCAAAGCACCAAGAAATCACCAGAAATAAACAAAGTGAACAGAAGTGCAAAGAAAAATAAACGTGTATTTCATTTCATGAAGGTTAAATCTCTGGTATTTTTACTGAATGCAAATTTTCCATTCTGATGCTTTGAGGCTTAAATTAATGATTGTGATTATTTAATTTTCCTCCATTTCCCTTCCGATTGCAACTGTCGCTGTTGTTTTTAATATCACACGTACACAGATTTGCAGCTGCCACAGTCATTCATGTGAAGGTACACGCTGTATCACGCTCAACGCTTCAGTGTAAAAGTCTGGGCTATGTTGCTCTTCCGCAGTACTAATGTAAAACCGTATGTGACTGTGTCATTCAGCTTTTAGCTATTCCCTTAGAAAACTACAGGTCATTCCCTTGGCATCTGTCCCTATAAAATGTACATTGCAAAAAGTCATGATTGAAATGTACAGAGAAATTACACATTCACCAAAAATAAAATAAAATAAAATAAAATAAATCCAATCGCTATTTTACAAGAGAAAGTGTGTACCATTCAATACATACAAAATGTTTTAAAATTGTACATAAGTACCAAAGGCATTATGAGAGATTCTTTGGAGATGAAACGAAAGTGCAAAAAAGCCAAGGCAACAGAGCAAATTAAAGGAAGCAAAGCAGCAGCTGTCTTTGCTTTCTAGAGGACAACCAAACTCTCATGCTCAACTGAGCCCCAGATTTTTACGAGCGGGAGGGCTAGAACGGCCTGTCCCGGTGTGAAATTCACCTCTTAGCTCACCGCCAGGACAAATGCATGAACCATTTTTAGCCTAGTTACGGCCAAATGAGCCAGATGCTGTTATAAACCGCAATAGCTTCAAGGTATCTCAGAGGAACGGCAACATACTCCAGCAATAGATGTACCTTTTGCTTAGCAACGTATTTGGGACCGAAGTGGCTCTTACAGCTGATAACTTTGGACCTAGAGATGAATTTTGGGCCAATGCAAAAATCTGATTACTACTTTTTCAATGGCATCCAGCAGCATTTAACTGGGAAAGTTAGCTCTTCATGCCTTTGTTTATTTAGATTAAACACTGAAGGATCAGTTCTACCCAATATAGATCTTCTATCTGTAAAAATATGGGCGAAATGAAATCCTGGAGGATGATTCATTTGATGACGTTGGTGAAATCTCAGTATAGGGGCAATTGGAGTCTGGGGGCTGACCTGCTTGGAAAATCAGATTTATTGATTACAACTTTGTCATTTCTTTCATAACTCTAAGATCAAAAATGGGCTTTTGATGACTCTTTTTCTTAAATGTCTCTTAACTGGGGCTTTTTTAAATACGTAGGCAAAGGTAAGAGCAGGACCCACAGGACAGCAGGATCCTCTGCCTGAGCAGTAGCCCATACTGGGGCGATGGCAGGTTTGTGGGAGACCCTGGCACTGCCCATCGGCCAGCGCCGCTGCTGTCGGAGTCCCCCTGGCACAGCACGCAAAGCCTTTGCCCTTGGCTCTCCGACGGTGTAGGACAACTCTGTGGCCACACCGCCTAGGAACAGGCTTTGTAGTTTGGACTTGGAATCGGCACTGGCTGCTATATTCTTTTGTTTGTTTGTTTGAAATTATTATTTAAAGCAACTGCATCACCCTGCTGCATGGGCTGTGCTGCCTTCAGAAGTGGGATTTCTCCTTGGGATGGCAATTACACACCAGATCCCTCGGCAAATCTGCCTTTTGGACAGAAATAACATATTGTTGAAAAAGTCCTTTTTTATTCGTTTTAACCACTCTCCCACCTCCGAAAAAAAGAACTTTTTCCCCTCTGTTCATCTCAGATGCAGCTTTATCTGTTTTAAAGTGTGTGCATGTGTTTGTATACCCCTGCACGTACAGCAATACGTATATGCATGTACGCAAACAACACGCACACGCTTTTGCAGCCAAAGTTGTGTTGTCCTTTTATCTTGCAGGTTATGACAAAGATAAATGGTGAACTTCATTCAACCTGTACAGAATTTACAGTTCAGATGAATAGCAGTGAAGAATATATAGAAATACAGTAATTAAGTATTTTCGGGCTGTGTGTGTTTGTTTTGTTCAGGTATTTTTAAAGTAACATTGCAGAGGCAACCTCACTTATTTTAGCTTCCTGATCAAATCTGTTTAAAGACGCATTCTAATGCAGTATATTTCTTAATGAAGCAGGATCTTCATTTTTCTCTTTTCCCAGTTATGTTGAGTCACATCACAAACTAGGCAGGTAACACTTTGTTTGGTGTCTGTTCACACGTACGCTTATTACATGGAGTGATACCTATCAGCATTCGGCATGTAATGTGCAATCTGTGTGCAGTATATGTGGATAGTGTGCCAAAGTGACACTAAGCAAGATAAATTTCATAAATACAATGTCTATACTGGAGAAACAGGAATATAGTTTTAGTGTGTGGAGCATTGCTGTATAAGAACAGTGGCACCCACCTATACGAATTACTGATAAAAGAATAAAACATTTATAAGAATAATTTATTGAATCTCCTAAAGCATTTGATATACCACGCAGGAACTGCAACTATGTTTAAAATCTGCTCTTGATTTAAAATAACAAAATCTCTGTTGTTTATCAGCTATATTTTGTTTTGCCTCAATGTTCCTGAAAGTCTCAGGTTCTCTACCCTGCGTGTGAATTTTTTGAGATTAAGTGAAGAAACTTTAAATTTCAGTGTTTGGGTTTGGGTGGTGGGGAACAGTAACCAACACAGAAGGGTCCCCATCCTGCCTGCTGGCAGGAGCATGGGATATCTTCAGCTCCGGGGAAGATGCTGGACCAGTGTGAATAACCAGGCAGGACAGAAAACACCCGGCACCAGCTTTGATGAATTCCCCTCAGGTCATTGGCAAGGCTGAACATGGTATCTACAGAGATGCTCAAGGACTGAGCCCTCTATATCCACAGCTGTAATAAATCCCTTTCATGAGCATCATTGCATACATGAAACACTGGGTCATGGCCACTGTGTTGGTCAGGTTTAAGGGATTACCGTGAAATGCTGCTTCTACTTTTAATGGGAGGTGCCCATGGCATACTAAACTAAGGAGGCATTTTCTTGTCTTGGCTTGCAAGGCTTGTGCTGACCTTTTCTTGTGTGGAGTGGGAAGGAGAGAGCATCTCCCCAGGTCCACAGTCATCAGTGTCAAATGGAGCTGAAATTCCAGGGGAGGCTTCACTTGCAGCATGACATTCAGCCTTGGTTTTGGGCCAGAACCACGCAAACTGGAGATTTTGGCACGGCTTCTCCCTGAAACCATTAATCCTGCCCTAAAATTATAGGCATAGCTGCAGGTGAAATCTAGCCTGAGCTTGGCACTGAGTTTTGGAAAGCTCTGCGGTTAGCTCGAGTTTCTCAGAACTAGGCAAACAGATGCTGCTTGAACAATTCATCTGCAGCAGTATTTACAGGAATTAGGAGAGGGCAAGATGCTTCCAGGTTCACTGCCAGCTTTGGGAATAGCACAGCTTGGACTCGCTGCTTTCTGCTTCTCCCCATGATGGAGCCTGGCATGCAAAGCCACATGCGTGGACTGCTGAAGGCGACTGGGGTCTTGAAAGCAGCTCCTGCTTCAGGGAGCAAAAGCATCGACACTTCATCTGTAAGCTCTTCTCCGAGATGTTCAGCTTGACAAGAAAACTTGAACTGACCCCTCACCGCATTGATTTCACCGCAATCAGCTAAAGCCAAGGGGATAAACCCTTACAGGGTGCTGTACAGAGGGGCAAAGAGACTCCATCCCTGTGCTGAAAGGCTCCAGCAGAACAAACCAGGGATGTGTTGAGGCCACGGCGGCTCAATGAGGAAGCAAATAAATTCTCAAGAAAAAGCAAAACTGTCATGCTAACAAAACACGAAGGCTCTCTGGTGCATCTAGTGATGCCAGGCCAAAAGCAAGTCTCAGAGCAGAGTTCTGGCATTAGAGCTTCACTTGCATATAGCCGGGACGAGGAAGGTGAGGGTATGGGACCAGTGTCAAACCAGATTATGGCAGCAGTGAGAGGAGATACAAGAGACTGCAAACACCAGCAAGATGGGCAAACCCTGAAGGCCTCATGACAGTCTGGTGTTACAGTGGGGAGAATGGTGGCAAATCATTTCTGGAGATATGAAGGTAGCTCAGCGCCTCTCTGTAAGGAGAGCAAGAGACGCTTCCACAAGGAATGGATATGGCATAGCTGCAGGGTCCCCGAGACTCCCAAGGGCTATAGACAAGGGTGGATGAAATTTCCAAAGAGGGATACCCAAAGTTTGGGAGTCACATTCCCCCCTGCCCCTCAGGCTGGGCTGCAGGCACAAAGGCACGTGCCCACCAGAGCTGGATGCAGGCGAGAGAACCTGACGGGAATTAAAACAGACATATGGCAAGTCTGGGTTCCAATGGCATCTCCTAACTAAAGACCAGGCCTCCATCCTTGGCACTGCCTGCCTTGCTCTGCCTGCTGCTCCAAACCCTCAGAAAGGGGTACCTGGGATGCTCTTCTTCAGAGGCATCTTGAAGGAAAGGAGGTTGTTACACACAGCCAACACAATCCGTATTTTTTCCTCCCCATGTACGCGTTTCAAGAAACCACAGGTACAAACGTGTTTTTTTCACCCCTTAGTTACAAGCAGTAGAAGTGGAGTTTGTGCATGCTGTATCAGAGGGATGGGGCAACGATCAGTTGCAGCATGAAAGACACTTGGTATATCAGTGTTACCTACAGAAGCACCGCAGCACCCTACACGATGGGTCACTGGGAGGGCAGCCTCTCCCCAAAATGATGCTTTTGGCGATGTTACCTCGTCAGGTACTACAGCAATCTGGGAGTGCAGATACAGCTGGAGCATATTGCTGTCTACTCATCTCAGGCTGCATGCAGTAGCAGGCAAAATTGAGAGTACAGTCAGTGAGATAGTCTGGAAAGCACATTCATATGTTAAAAAGGACCCGGCTGCTCCTCCTGCAGCAGCCGCTCCTTGCTGCTACCTTAATTATAAGCGTGATTAATACTGTATCAAAACATGTGTAATCCCTCTCCCTCTAGACACTAATATAAGGCAAGCAGTACTGTGTCACTGGGGCATCAAACACTAAGATATACTAAAGAAGATTCCTATGCATTATTATTATCCTTATTATTAGAAAAAAACCCCACCCTATTGTTATTGTTAAAAAACCAACGAACCCACACCCATACTCTAAGCAGATTTTGCTCTGTGACGCAGAAAAGTCGGGGTGTTTGTGTGCTGAGAGCAAGAGTTTGCTTTTACACCACTGAACAGCAGTGACCCAGGCGGGGCTCGGAGGGGGCTGCTGACCCCTGTGCCACAGCCCTCCGCACCACAGCCTCAATGTTACTTGCAGGTGAAGGAGCTTTTGTATCTGATTTCCTTGTTTCTGGTTCACGAAAAGGAAGCTGATGAAAACAAAAGATGCTGACCCGTGATGGAGAGCAGGTGAGAGAGGATGCGGGCAGGCGGGCATGGGTTGGAGGACCACAGGTGTGCTGGGGGGAAAGGGATGGAGGCTCAGGGCTTGCTCAGCCTGAGGGTTCACATGAGCGTGGATGGAGAAACAGAAATCCTTAGCCTGCTCCTGGGCTTTTAAATATTCCTGATAAATTACTCACTGCAAAGGGTCTTTATATGGGACAACTCCTGGGAAAATTCCTTAAGGAATTTCAGTTTCTCTTTTAATACTTACATTTTGATTTTAGCAATAATGTTGTTGTGACCACGGTGGTCTGAGGATAGAAGGGAAATGAGGTTTGCAGTAGCTCCCTCTTGAGAAAAATATGAGTAAATGTGTTTTTCTTTTCTTTTGGGAAAGGGGAACATTTGTATCTGAGGTGATGCTCTGGCTTCCCATGTAGATTATACAAACTTGTTCTAAAAATTCACATAATTTAAAATCTTAAAAATCAATTAAAAATGTAAAAAATATACCTATTTATCTGTAAATAGCAATGACCCTGCAGACTTTATTTGGACCTATTAAGCAGCATTTGAAACAAAATGCATTTTTAGAAAATCTGATCTATCACATAGTCTGTCTAAAGAAATATAATGGCTTTCTGAGCTGGACAAGAGGTTTGTTTTCAGCAAGTTCCTTGACATTTTTTGTTTTAAAAATTATTAATAAGAAAATGAGTCAACAAGGAAATTCACATACAATATCTGCACTTGAGTAACATTAAAGTCCCTTCCCAAATATTGGGAAATTCGACTCATGGCTAGTGCTCTGTTCCTGTGTCTTGGGGTCACATTATGAAAGGCCACCTGCACAGAGATTGGAACATCTCCTCCAGTCACGTCTCCTGCTCAGAGACATGAACCCCTCAGGCAATTTGCACACTTGGACATGAAGCACCCAAAAACTGACTGTGGCTTCAGGTCTCAGCCTCAGGGACTGCTCTGTCCTGCAGGTAGGGCCATTTGCAGTATTTCTCTCCAGACCTAGACCCAGATTCTGGGGGGAGAAAAAAAAAAAATTCAAAAGTTTCTTGGAGACCAGATCCCAGGCTCTGGTCCAAGGCCATGGCTTCATATCCAGCACAGACGTGCCTCGAACCCAGGCTCTGTGCACACAACCGCGTGTGGGCATGGGCATCCCCGGAGCGGTTCAGGATGGCCTGCTGGAAATTTGGCTTTCACCTCTCCTTCAGCTCTTCTTGGTCTCGTCTGTCCACAGTTGGCATTTTCTAAAACTTTTCTGTCCCCCCAAAAAACATAGAACCAGACTTGGGAGGAACAGGGGAGTAAAGACCAGCCCAAGAGAGGCTCAGCAGAGGGACAAAGTTTGCCTGTTCACCCTTCTAAAGGTCTTTATCATTAGGACTGCCTTATCAGCAAATCAAACCCGATTTATTTTCTTTTAATCTAGTGGTTAAGAGTTCTTGTGGGAGATTACCACCAGGAGTGTGTGATAAAGGCATGGGGGAATCGAGTGGTTGAAAGTGAAGACCTTGCAGGGAGTATTGGACTATGATTTAGGACTAGAATGAAATTATGTACGTCAATAAGCAACAAGAAGGCTCTGTTACTTACACAGGCATAAATCATTTCATGGAAATAAGGAGCATTGCTTGCAGTTAATTCTGGTGCAAGTTATCCCCCAAATCCAGGTCTTCTTGCCTAGATGAATGAGAAGTGATGATTTATAGCATGGTTGTGGATGGAGGCATGTGTCAGAATTTCTTTGAAATGATGCCACAGATAAAGGTGGAATATTTCTTACACCTTCCCAAGAAAATTCTAGGAGAAATTTGTAGCAGCAAGACACAATCTGTGCTGCACGTATATAACACCAGTTTTCTGTAATCAATGACTGTGGGACAAGCCCAACATCTTTTAAAGCTACAAGTCAGCTTTATAAGCTGGTATAGTAACTTGAAGAGGGAAAACACAATCCTTCCCATGCAGTCCCTAAAGGAGGTAGAAGACTGCTAGCTTTCCGCCTGTGGAGATCCCAGCGGGCACAGTGGAACTGCACAGCCTTGGGACACACTTGCACTATCTCCTTTCAAGGGTGTAACATCATCTGGGCAGGAGAACAGGATTTTGCATTAAGAACTAGGAAATGGGTGTTCAAAATAGAGCCAGTAGGGCTTCAAAATTAGGACATGATGAAAATTACCTGCCACAAAAATTGTGCCTTGAAGTCCTGTTGACTGCCTGCTGTGTTAAAGACCAGTCATGTACCTGTGCTGCAATAGGACTACATGACATCATCCTCATCCTCATCTGGATTTCCTGCCTTTATATCATACCCTTCTGTACCAAATTTCCAGCAGGCCTCGAAAATAATTGCAAACAAATAGGGTAATAAATCTTTGTTATCTCTGACTTGGACAAAATTTGCAGTGAGCAGCTGGCTGGAACAACGTTGACTTTTGCCTCACCCAATGCAATTTCCGTTCCTGTGGTCACTAGAAAACACATGCCACCAAGCCTGAGCTGGAGGCTGCTGACATTTCTTGTTCTACCAGAAAACCTCTCATTCTGCAGCATGCCTGGGCAAATCTGCACAATTTGCAGCCATTTTGCATTCAAAGATTTCTCCATATGGAAGCCAAGGGCACCGCTGGGTTCACTTTGCACAAAGAAACGTGGAGCTAAAAGGCATTTGCGAGCACAAACAGAGAGGGAAACATTGCAGGAGGTAACAAAAAAGTGGATCAAATGGGAAAGAAAGGAACTAGCATGGCTGGAAGCCTAGGTTCCCTGTAAGAAAAATGTTTTCTCCTCCTGAATGGTGAAAAATGGCAGGAAAAATTGTGCAGAGCCTTTCCCCGCTCCCAACCCCATGAGAAGACGAGCATGTTGGTCCTGAGCACCAGCAAAAGGACGGTTTTATTTCCTGTCTGCAAGCTGTCAGACTGCAACCATGTCTTCCCTAAGGCCAAAATAGTCCTGGGTCTCCACCGGTTGCTGCCTCTGGTCAAGCAAACAGAAGGAGAGAAAAAGGCTGTGATTCTCCCTTCACCCCAAGTAAGTCAATGTCCAGCCTCTCAAAGGCCACACAGAAATGAAGTTGTCGCCTAAATATCCTTAGCAGGCTCTTGATACAACACAGGGAAAATGTGGAGAGATGGGGTTTGAAATCACAGACACAGCCCCAGCAGAAAACACACACGGGATTTGGGCTGTAGATGCATGGGAGGGTTCAGAGGCACAATGCTGTCCATGGTGTCCCAGCCCTGGAGATGGATCCCAAACACAGCTTTTCCTGGTCCACCCCCTTGCAAAAAACCCCCACCAACCTATCCAAGGATCACTTTGTGACTTTGTTTTGGTCCGAAAAGAAACTTTGAGCATGACTTTTCCCCTTGCCTTCCCCCCGCTGAATGCGCTGCTGAGGTTCCCAGTAATGACACAATGATCTTTCCAAGAGAAAGTACTTGAACAACAACAAAATGGGGCAGACTGGGATTGGCACAACTTGCGGGCAAGCACAGCTAAGAGGCTTCTGAAAGACCACGAAGAAATGAAGAAGAACCTCTTAACTCAGCTTGAGGGATCCAAACAAAACCGCAGGATGTCCCGAGAACATGGGTGTGAGATTCTTGGCAGGGCAGAAGAAAGAAGGGAAGATTTTCACAGGGCATGGTGTGTGCGAAAGTGTTCAGGCACAATGCAAACTGTAAGAAAATTGCCCACTCTGACCAACAGGGCTTGAAAAGGATGGAGCTCAGCACTTAACTCACAGCTGCACGGGGACCACAGCACCTTGCATATCCACCCTCTCCCTTTGCCTGGTGGCTGTGCCTCCACAACAGCACTGTTGGCCACAAGAACGGCTTCACACCGTGGCAGCCCTCCAGAGGGATTGCCTTTGGTTTGCCTTTGCTTCCAAAGCACCTCCAGGTCTGCTGTCAACGGGAGGAGAGATAATTAAATATAATACATGGTTTAAAAAATAGAATTCCAGCCCCGTAGTCTCTTGTCCTCCTTCTCTGTCTCATTTCTGTGCCCTCTGAGTTGTCTATCTTCTTGCACTCAAGCTCCTATTTCTGAGTTTCTCAGTTTCCCGAGATGGGATAATTTACAAACCATTCCGGTTCAAAGCAGTATCCTAACCTGTCCCATACTGAGGCCATGTCTTCTCTTCATGCAATGTTCCAGCCACCATCCCTTCCCTCCAGGGGCCTAGGCAATGTTTCCATGTATTATATTGGAATTATGCCACCTTCCTGACAGTTAATGAGGAACCACAGAGTAACAACCTCCTTCCCATAATTACACGTGACCTGAAATCTAAGCCAGAAACAGACACGTGTTCATTCTGTGACTCCAAAATACCTAAAGGTGTAATCACCAGTGCCAGGACGTGGCAACTCCCACTTAACACCTGTCAGCCACCAGTTACTGTGATCTCCAAGAGCCCTGGTTGGGTGATTTACTCCTACCCTGCACTTCTGAAGATTCCCAAGAAATGCAAATTGCCTACCCTGCACCACGAAATAATTTCACCTAATGATCTTAGAAAGAGAGTATGAAAGAAACCTGGACTTCATGGCTCCAGTTCGCTCAGCACTGTGACCTCTTCTACAAATGCAGGCTTGGACCTGCTCATTCCCCCCCCCAGAGTAAGCTGCAAGAAAGTATCTGCCAGCTAAGGATGTCCCAGAAGGAGGAAAACCTTAGCTGTCAATCTCCGTGAGAAGTTCGACGCATGGACAGCTGGAGCGGGCAGCTGCCAGCGCTCGGACGTGGCTCGGTGGCTGCAAGAAGGCTTCACTGCCTGGGGGCTGACCAGCCCACGTCACTGAAGGGTCCCTCGCCCGTGGCCGACCTGGGAGGAGGACCGCAGGGCGTGCAGAGGTCAGAATCGGTGTCTGATTCCCCTTCTGCAATGTAGGGTCTGATTTTGGCCACAGCTGCATAGCAACCGTTGTTAAGGATGTCCAAATTCTCTTTGGACTGGGAGATGCTAAAGCCACTGAAAGAGCGCTCCAGTTCCTCGTGGTCTACCGAGGGGATGGAGATGGACGTGTCGCTGTCTCTCATGGCACTCTCGTGGTGTTTGGTTGTAATGTCTTCGTTCCTCAGGTACTCTGCGCTCGCCCTGTGCCCACCGCTGTACGCTGACAAGGAGCGCTCATGGGAGGGCGGAGGTGGGATGCGAACCAGCGAGCCAGGGTCTCCAACGGGCGAGGAGCCATGGCTTTGACGCTGGTAGACCTGCTGCTGGCACGACGTCGAGGGCGGGCATGTGTTGGTTGGGGCTGGTGGAGCAGAGAAGTTCTTCTGACCCATGGAGCTGGTGGATCTGATGATCTTGATGATGCAGCCATTTTTGTCAATGTGCTCCCTGCTGTCTTCAGGACTGTGGTAGGGAGGTGCTGGGTCTGGTTCTTTGGACCCAAAATAAGCCTCTGTCTCTGTTGGTGGGATGCCCATCCGCTGCATGTAAATGTTCACCAGGAAGTCCAGCTTCTTCTCCATTGACTGAACCTGCAAAACACCACAGTTCCAGTGCTACATGCAGGTTGATGCACATTAACATCCTGAGTACAAGCAACTTGCAACCCATCTAGGCACAAGTGTGGGGCTGGGCATCATAGATGACCTCTGCCTACACTGACCTACACAAACTGAAACTTTTAGTAAATATTTAATTGTCCTGTTCTGAAGCATTTAATTCTCCACCTTGTTACAGGGTTTTCCTTAAGCTCCTATAATCTTTTCTACAGGCAACAAATTCCAGGAAAGCCTGAGCACACTCACATCCTTTCAGCTCCTTACTGCATCTGGCACTTGCCTGGGCTCAGATGGCCATGGGGATTTCTGAGCCTTATCCTCTAGGAACATTTTCATCCTCAGCAAGGCCAGCAGCTACAGCAGACAGGCCCATGGACTCATTTGAAACATGCCTAGTGTGGTGGCAAAGAAACCAATGTGCCATTTTCAAAAATAACGTCGACTTTTGGTCAACTCACTAAAATTGAAAGACTATATGTCACAGACTCCAAAGTGCCTGTTTTGAAAGTAGTACTTA
Organism: Ibycter americanus; assembly: GCA_035590275.1. NCBI lineage: Eukaryota > Metazoa > Chordata > Aves > Falconiformes > Falconidae > Ibycter > Ibycter americanus. Next base: position 14,269,969 of record JAVJGI010000002.1, read on the forward strand.
GGTTTCTAAGACATTTAGCACCCTTTTATAACATCCATCTTGTTCCTTTTTCAAAATATTCTTAGCTCTTCCTTTTTTTTCTAAATGATAATGTTCCACTGGGGAAAAATAAGGCAAGAAAAAAACAACACAGCTCATGCAACACCCTCTGATAAGAACCCCCGTCCTGACCCAACATACCTGCTTTTCAACCTTCCCAAGCCTGCCCATCATGCTGGGGTCTTCAGGCAGCTCTCCCTCTGCTGGCCCTTTGGTCCGATCCTTGTCGGTCATAGAGGATCCTCTCCCAACGATCTGGTCAACTCTACCGGGATCAGAAAATCCCCCCGCCCCAGGAAAAGGACCTGGAGTCAGTTGGAGGCAGCAGGCAAGGAGGGCTCCACTTGTCGCGCCTCCGTGGGACAAAGCAACAGCCTCTCTCCCAACTAACACTCCAAATTACTCACAGACACGCAGTGGCACTGAAGTGTTAATTCAGATGCAAAATTCAGAGCAGTATTAGCAGAGTTTGAAATTATCCGTTTCTGTTTATACAGATAAAACCTGGCACATTATGCACAGTAAATTTACCCACTGCAAAGAATTTCATTAACTGGCTTTATTCCAAATCTATTAGCTTCTTATTTGTACTGAGAAATTATTATTTTGCGGGAAGATCAAGTTTTCTGTCTAGCATATGTCAATGGGATTTTTTTTCAGTCTTTGCAGCAGTTTCCTCTCCTCAATGCAAATGTAAGTGTGTAATTCTCCGGTCCATGAAAATGAGCCACTTGTCCCAAGATCCAGACAAGCAGGTGTAGTTCTAACTGTTTTAGTGGAATTACATCAAGGCTGAATTTGGTCATAACTCACCAAACATTACTAAATTGTCTTCATCAAAATGCTACTGCGATTCACACCTGTATCATTAGATGTTTTCTCTTAGCAGAGCCCCAAGCCTATAACAGCAGAGGACACTCCTGCCAAATCAGCAGCTAAAGCTACTGGGCATCTTGTTTGCTACTAACTTCTTTACACGTTACATTTGCAACTCCTCATTCCCAGTATAGAAACACCTGGGTTGATATATAGCTCTGTATGCCGAGGAAGGAGGGCAGAGCCAGTCTGCAAGCTGGAAGTCAATTTTATTTGAGGCATCAAATATAAATTTTCTAGAGAGTAAACACCGGAGCTTCTTGATCCCTCAAATGTCAGGGGAGCAACTCAGTTTTAGAATAGCTTCTAAATGGCAGCCCCGTTTATAACTTCATTCTACGCCAGGCAAAATTTACTCTTGCATAATGCACCAAACGTAAGGGTAGCGGGGGAAAAGAAGGGTTAATTAATCTGACTGAAACCAAGTTGAGGTATCTTGAGCGGAAAACTCAAAATGCTTCTTACGCAGTTCTGCCGTGTGGGCCATGGGTCCATGCACCAGGAGGAGGAAATGGAAGGAGCTGAACACAGACAGACAGGGGAAAATGAACAAACAAAAACCAAGGAAAGGAATGAGACGGGAGGCTATTTCCAACACAAGAGCTATCTGTTGTCTTTACATTTGACAGGGACTTAGTACATGTGTTGGCTGTTGACATTAAGGGACAGATATCAGTGGCTCCCTTAGCTTATATTAGAGCAACAGCAGTTCACAGCACCGGAAGATCTGGCTCAAAGAGATGAAGTGGATGAGCACATCACACCAAAGACACGAAATATAAGCCAGCAATTATTTTAGAGTTTATCTTTGATCCCAGAAGATACTTCATTTGGGCAGGGATGCGACAGAATACCGTTCTGTTTAGAAAGCCACGTTTGATCCTTTGCTTAGCAATATAAGCGCAGGAGTACAAGGAGCACCAAGAGCTGTAATTACAAGTGTGAGGAATACGCATGCCTTATTTCTCTCTTGTAATGGCAGAAGGAAAGTACTGACATGTACAGGAACTGCCCACAAGGGATGTAATTACTGACAGGACATACAGCACAAGAAATCCTATGACAACTTTGTTACCATGTAAGCAAAGAGGTATTAAATTGGATACCTCGGGCTACCTTGGTTTGGAATCACAAGTCAAGGCGTAGTACAGCCACTGTACGAACTCCTCTCCTGTATGCACAAGCAAGCAGACTAGTAAAACAATGAACATGCGTTTAAAGAGGCCCAAAGTCTAAACGCTACTGAATACTGCGGAAGGCCAAGAACAACCAGGGTGCTCTGTCCTCAAGTCCCATCTAGCACAGCACTAACACTGAGATGTGCCCACTAATGGAAATGAGATGTCCTTCAACAGTTGCTGAGTAGAGCAGGGAGGCAGGACAGACTGTAACACAGAGAGGGAAACTGAACGTTGCCACGCTACGGTGTATCGTAATAGCAGAGAGAGTCACGTGCAACCCTATTTCTAATCTTGCAGGAGTTGAGGAAGAACTCCTGCTCTCTTCCACATCCTTAGGAGAAGAGCCATCCAGTAAGTGAACCTCACGTGACCCATGTCAAGCACAGGCGGCCAGCTGGCACTTCATAGATGGAGCGATCACTAGCATCATATAGAAGAGAACTGACTTCTTCCATCACCTTCAGGCTGGACACAACTTGCCTGTAGACCTGCTGTGATTTAAAAGCAAAACTGAAGCCCTTCACATAGCTCACCCATAAAGCATTCAGAAGCCTGTGCCCATGTACCATTGATACCAGAGCCCAGGAGAATTCCTGCTTGATCCACTCCCTTCGTGTCTATACTTTAACACAGTCCTGACTCCTGAGGTGGCCATCATCCACAGCTCTGAGAAACCAGGGAGGCAGATCTCGCCTTGCAGGCAGGGTCTGCACCGAGGACGGTGTGGTGGGCAGCTGTGGGCCAGTGAGTTCAGTGCACAGAGGGGAGAAGAAGGTGAACCAAGTCCTTCTCTCTTGATGGGAGAAACCAGGCTCAAGGTCTCCCATCCCTTTGCTTCCCTTGGGAGAAGCATGCTCCCACCCTCAGCAAAGATTTCATTTGTGCCTTATCTGATAGAAGTGAAGAGGAATTCCCTCACGAGCTCCCAACCCCCTTGTACCTGGCTGAGCACTGCAAGGCCATTATAAAAGAGTTTGAGGGTTTGTCCAGACTGGACAACAAAGCTCAAGAGATGAAGAAGAGAGAACATGTTCCACTTTTGCAAGCAGAAGGGGATAGCCTATGTTTCTAATGAGTGACAAAGGACCATGAATCTTCTGAGATGCCAAACCCCACTTCTGCACTACATCCCGTGGGAGCCTTGTGTGTTCCTGACACTTATTTGGCTGTGTCAAATACACACATGTAGAGGGAAGAATTCACCTGAGGCTTTGGAAGAGTCAGCTCTGTGTTTTCCCCTGCGTGGCAGAAGAGGATTCAGAGATTTCTAAGGATGCATGACAAACTGTGCCATCTGCTGTCCTTGATAGGTTCTGCTGGGTCTTAGTTTGGGAGGGAGAGAGAAAGGGGGTTGCTCTTTAAAGCGAACTTTGATATCCTTCCTTCTTTCTAATGATACAAAAAAAATGTAGTCTTGCATCAGCCACAGTGCAGGTTTTCTCATGCTTCATTATGCTTCATGCTAACAGTGCATGCAAAGAGGTGTAATATGTCACCCTCGGGCCAGAAGCAGACATCAAAAGGTCAAACGGCTCAAATGAGATAAAAATGAAGTGTTTGGAAATATATATTTGATTCTTTTCTTTTTTTCTTTATCTCTTATAATTTTGTGTACACAATCCAGGCATTGAAGCCAAACCCCCTTCATCCATGTCACAGGACTGGCTACTTACCTCCTCATTTGGCAATAAAGTTTGCTCTAGACATATTTTGACCAATATCTGTTGTCTAAAAATTACAGCTGAGGTTGCACCTGTTTTACGTTAAATCAGCTGATCAAGAGAATTTAATCCAAATTGTCTGTGTATACAGCGTGGAGCAAACACCTTCAGCCAAACCACAGCCGAGGACATCCAGTAGTATCCAGCTGCCTTTGCTGGGAGCTACTTGCAGAAACCTTTTGGCGGAACTGAGCCCTTGTCACTAGCGTACCACAAGGCAATCCACGGGGTCGAGATTGCTCATGGGACATCACTCAGTTTGGTTTCTCTGGCTAAAACAGGGGCGTGCAGGCTAAAAAGGAGAGGCTGGTGCAGCCCACGGGGACCCCACAGCATGTGTCCCCGTGGCATGGACCCATGTGGTGCTGAGATGATGAAGGCCATGGCAGCAGCAGAGCCTGACCCAGAGTTTTTGGATTTGGGCTTGGGGCTGCTCAGGGCTCTGGTTCCCATCCATCGGGCACCTCAAAAGTCCCACTGGTGTCTGGGGGAGGATGCAACTGCCAAAAATTGAGCACACCATAAGTCTTCCCATGGGTGGGAGCAGAGATTTCAGCAGCCTTTGGTACTCTGCTGCCTTCTGCAACCTCTCAGCCGCAGCTCGATAAAGAAGAAATGAGAAAATTCATTTTAAAAGGGAGCAATTATTTTTAAAAGTCTTAATGTCCCAGGAGCCTAGTGGGCATGTGCGAACAGAGTTTTAATCTGGCCATCAGTATCAGAAATTGTAAAAACAGGGTAGAGAGAAGTTATTAACATTAAGCTGATATAGCAGTAGACTCGGATTGAATAAAATGTATGTCCTAATTTGAGGCCTCCTCCCCCAGAATTACATTAAATCCTTGCCTCTAGTGAAGGCTTCTTGCACATAGGTTAAATACAATAAAAACCATTTGAATATATATTTTTATTTTACAATCAAAATGTTTCTGCAGATAAGAAAGTTATTTCATGTTTAAAGACTAGATTTGGGCCTCATTATTTGGCCAGGAGGAGAAATGAGAAAAATGCTTTTCTGAGAGCAACTTTTTTTCCAAGCACAAAGCTTGGGGCTTCTGGAAAATTCTTTAATTTTTTTTTTAATCTATGAGCTAGCTGAGTGGGAAAAGGTAAGCTTTCAATATTCCTTTTACTCACATTCCTCTAGTGAAGATTACTCAGAGCAGCTTAAATAAAAATCAAGAGATTTGTCACGTATTAGCTCTTAGGGAGGGCAAGTATATTTAGAAAAAAAAATATTTGAGGCTTAGCTTGCTGCATTTAAAAATCACCTACTATTTGTGCATGGAAAATGACTTTCTGGCAAATATTTGCACCTGCCTCAGGCTCCAGCGGTCTCAATACAAGGTGAAAATACAGCTCAGCTCATGGCCCTGCTGACCAGACCTCAGAATGCCCTAAAACGGGAACTTTGGCGAGAATATGTCTCTCATGGCATCAGCTTCAGGTACAGTTTTACCTAAGGAAAGAACTTAGTAAGGGCAATCAGAAAAATCTTGTTGCGTGCCTGAGGGCTGGTTTGACGGCTGCTCTTCTTTTTGATGACAAAATCAGGATTTTATTTTTTTAATATGAGTCCCGTGGTTGTAATGTTTTAACGCAATTTTTTCCTCCATGGTCAGTACAGTTGCATCAGCCAGACAAAGAGATCACTGTGTTCATCAGATGTGAAACACTTCATTCTTACTTTGCCCACTGAAGTAAACTCATTTCAAAGAGCTGCAGAGGCTCCTTTGCTTCTGTGTGGAGTGTTTAACCTTTTAGAAAGCAGGTTGTTCAGTTTCTATTGGCTTTGTGGGTAAATATTTCACCTTTTACATTTGAAGCTAGCCTGATAAAATATGAGATTTTAAAAAGATATAATTTTCCCCTCTAACACCTAGAAGAAGACTGAAAATAGAAAATACGCTAGCTGAAGAGACTGATGGTTACTGATGACTGTATGAACGTCCTTTTTTTTTTTTTTTTCCTTTGGCTTGCCTAGTGTGAAAGCTCATTACTGAAAGTAAATCAGAGCATATCCAGAGTAGCAAGCCTTTCTGAGTCATGATTTAGCAAGCTGCACTGCTAGGTGATAAATGCCGTCATATAACTGGCATGAAAGGGGTTTGACATTAAGCAAATGAAAAATCCAGAGAAAGCGGCATTTTGGTGAATCCTAACCTAGGCGAGTATTGGGGAGATTCTTTGGAAGAATACATGGGTCCTTTGGTTGGATACTTCTTATGCCGGGGAGTTGAAGGGGGTGGGGGACCCACAATCATATCTATCCTGGCAAAGTAAATAAGAAAAAAGACACCAGCAAAATGCATAATGAAGCAACACATAGAGAAAAGTTGGTCAGAAAAGTTGCAGAAAGAAACAACTGAAAAACAGAATGACAGAGAGAGAAAGAGAGAGAATTTGAAAATATATTCTGCTGGAAACAGAAAGCTCTCTCCTACCACCTGGTTGCCGGTGAAAGCCAGAGTCTTACCCACCTCGGAGTAAGATTTGGAAATTTAGGCACCACTGAAACATCATTAGGAGGTCCCCCCACCCCAGATATAACAGGCAACATGCTTTACCCTCTGGAATATATTTGCATATGTGTAGCAATATCCCATTGAGGCAGTTAGATACGAAACAACATATATTCATTCTCCGTCCAGTTCCACTGCTAGATAACACATCCTCTGCTAGTTCAGAAAAACATGAGCCATTGGGAGTCGGCGAGATACGCTGCAGGATTGTATAGCTCAATGAATGGGAGACATCCATGGTTGGCAAGGTGTCAGGATGAGACACAAGACAGTGTGAACACAACACTGAAAAGAGCACATTACTGACACAGTGACAGAGGCATTAATGATTAAAGATGAAAGTGCATGTAAACACTCCAGAAATTTGCTTGAATGCAGCTTTAATCCACCAAAGCCCTGGCTACAGGAGGTCACAGCCAGCCCTGCCGAGCTGAGCTGGCAGGGAGAACACAGTGCTTTGATTGCCGAAGGAAAGGGAAATAAAAATATCTGTTCTCCAACATGCCCCATGACAACCTCCCTGGGCTCCACCATATGGGTGCACTGTGCTTCTAGCACCAGTTGGTCATGCCCAACCTTGGCGACGGCCACCCCAGGCACACACCTCACCTACAGGGTGCCCCTTCCAGTTGTACTGGGCAGGTGACCAGCCATGGGACCTCCTGGTGCCCATCTGGCTATGATGAGGAGTGCTTCAAAGGATGACCCCAAGGGGCTCTACTCCTGTCACCATCACTGATCTCCTGCTCAGTGGGGACAGTGAAACCAGTGAAGCTGACTGGTAGCCCAAGATCCCACATCCAGATACTTCACACTTTTGAAGCAGCTGCTGGTCCTCCTGGCCTCCCTGCAATGGGGCAGATGGCAGCCCTAGCCTAGTCCAGCCTCAGCAGCCTCAGCCTTGCAGTCCCACAGGTACAGATAAGAGGAGAATTCAGTTTGGTCTTTGAAAGCTGTAATTCCATACCTCCCCCCGCAGCAAACAAACCCAACCCAAAACATCCAACCAAACTACTCTGTCATTGCAGCACATCACCTTGAAGGACTGGCAATGGGAGACTTGGGTGGATGGTGAGGCAACCTGCTACACCAGCTTGGGATGCTGGACACTCAGGTGTCCCACCTGGAGCCAGTGGTGATGCCAGCCCCAACGACTCACCACCCACTGCGGAGGCAGCCCGGAGGCCTCTCATTTCAGGTTATTAAAATTAGGAAATATCAATCCCCTCCTCCTCCTCCTCTTCCCCCTCCAGATTCAGCTACGTGTCTTGGATCTATAATCACTGCATTCATACTGAACGGGGGTGAGAGGCTCAAAGAGAGGAAATCCTCCAGGATATTTCAGTCTCCATCACAAGGGAGAATTTACCTTCTGGGAAACACACAGTGTGCAGCAATGCTGAGAGAGTTACCTCTGCTGCTGGAATATCAAAAATAGCAGAGTTAAAATGGTCTCTGAGAGATTAATGGCAGAAAAGAGATTCCTCTTTTTCCTAAGACAATGCTCCTATTCCATTCCCGGGATTCGTATTAGCTATTTCCATACCCAAACACTTTTTTTTGCACATTTGCTGCCTCTACCAGGGACCTAGATGGGTTTGGAATGAAAGGAAAACTTCCCCAGTGGATTCCAGAGGAAGCTGGGCTGCCACAGCCATCAAGGGCAATAATTTTGTTCTCCCAATGTAAAATAAAATGATGCATTATTTTGACTGGAGATAGCCTATGGCCAAGCCCTGCCTCCATTCTGGGTGTCCTTCGAGCTCAGCAGAACTGGGGCTACTTGTGCTGAGCCAACACAGCTCGGGGGTGTTGGGGGTTTGGGGTCTCCTTTTCATCATGGGACATCAGGGCTGAGGGAGGAGTGGTCAGACAAAAAGGTTTAGCTCAGATCCTCTCTTCAGGGGAACAAATTAATCTGGTTTTGGGGTTTTCTTTGCAGGAGAAAATTAAATTTTAAATGCTTTTCTCGGTTCCATTTGTCCCTTTTTCACATTTCTTCCCCTACTGAAACTAACTGCCCCTAAATTTTGAGCACAGAAGCTGAAATGCAACTCAGCTCAACCATGCCTGTGGTGGTGGGTTTGGAAGAGAAATCCCCATCTGCACACATTTTCAGCAGGCTGTGCCATCTGAGAAAGGATCCCTCCTAAAACAGCTGAGCATCCCAACGGCAGGAGGAAGCTGCTGCTTCCTCTCTGCTCCCTCTACCCACAGCAGCAGGGTCACAACCGGCACACCAGATTTAATTTTGTATCACTCCCAAATTAGCCACATCAGCCTTAAAACTGGGGCACCAGACCTTTGCTATCCCTCCAGAAGGACCACAGAGATACGCACCTGCCTTTCCCACGGGATATTCTATAATGACAGGAACTCCCCAAGTAAAGTAGGAGGATGAGCTGTGATTTTTGTGTGTATGTCCTGGGGCGGGCACTAAGGCAGTTTTAGTGGCATAACACCACCGTTTGCAGTCCCTGTCCTGCTCATCCCTGTGGGTTCCAGCCACAAGCATTGATGTTTTCTTTGAGGCTTTCTCTCAGGAAGAAAAAGAATAAGTTGTAGCTGCAAAGGAAAGTGTCTCTCTCCAGGCAATACCTCCACAATGAACAAAAAACAGTGAAAAAATGAAGCAAAGAGAGGGGTTTCTTGCCTGGCCTGAAGGTTTTTAATCCGGGAGAGCATGTCCAGGTGACCGGCTGAATACTGCTCGATGACATCCATCACATCGTAGGGCCGAAGGCTCTCCTTAAACTTCCGCTTGGAGACGAGAAACCTCATAATGCTGCAGGAGACGGAGAGAAAAGGCAACATATAGTCCCTGGGCTGCAGCCTGACCTGCTTAGTGGCGGATAAGAACACCATGGGGAGCTGCTTTGGAAGGAAAATGGAATAAATCCCAACCCTGTGGGTCTGGGAGAGGATGCGGCACTAGGAGAGGGGAAGGGGATTGTGGAGGCTCGTGGCTGAAGCCCTGTCTGCGATGGGGGGGGTCCTTGATGCCCCTTGGACTGTCAGCTGTGTGAGCATCCTCTCTGCACCGCTTTTATAAATGTCAGCATTAATTCTCAAAGCTGGTGAGAATGACCATTGGATGCATCCCTGCAGGGGATTTTCCTGTTTCTCCACTTATTCCTTCCCTCAGCAAAAATTCTGGCAGAATTTTCTGTAAAGGAGGACAGGCCACCCAGGGGAAAAACAGCCTGCAGCACAGACATTTCAGCATTTGCCACCTCTGCTTGGACTTTACATTTCCTTTTTTTTCCCCACTAGTTACTTTTCTGGCCCGCTTTGCCCCCTGCCCCTCTCTTACCACACTGCCCTGATGCTGACTTTCAATCCTGGCGTCAAATCTTCTGTGACAAACTCGCAGTTGCAGCTTTTGTTCTCATCAGGAATGTCTTCTCCGGGGAGGCTTGCTTCTGAGTTTGGGAGAGGGAGGAATAAAGACAACACGTTACTATTTCCCGTGCTGGTGCCACACAAGGAAAGACGAGTCAGATTGCAAACAGTAACCCCGGGGGAAACACCAGCGAGAATCTGCTGAGCATCCACATGACAGCATTTCCCAAGATGTGTTAAGGTGACATCCAGCAATGCCAACTGCAGCTCCCATCCATCTCTAGCTGCCTGACTCTTCCTACTTTCCCCATCCCTATATACATAAATATATACATTATCATGAGTGTCAGCAGGGGTTTTCTTATTTCTTATTATATTCCAAGCTAAAGGACTGGAAGGGGAAGGAGACCTACGTAAGCACCCCAGCTGGAAGCTCTGCCCTTCCTAGGTGGGGAGGGAGAAGATCTTGGGGCCAGCTGAGGATCTGGGGTCCGGCACGGCACCCCAAGCCCTCACCTTCTGAGTTTTGCCGTGATGCCGCTCCCTTGATGCGGAAAGCTTGCCGGGCTCGGCTGCGGTCTCCAAAACTCCAGCTCTTGGGCACTTTGCTCGGGCTGTCCTCGATGCTTTGGTCAGCACTGGGGGACCTCCTGATGCCCTGAGCCTGTGGAGAGCCTTTCCCTTTGGTGCCAGCACCGCGGGGACTGGAGAAGACACGATCTTTCAAACTGACCTTCTGACTGTTCAGAGAAACACGTTGAAACAAAGACAAAAAGGAGACAGCAGGAGGAGTCATTCTGGAAACCACGCAGTCCTTCCCCACCAGCCATTAGAAACCAAGAGCACTTCCAAGCAGCAGTGAGATGTAGTTTTGCTGTTGGCTTTTTTTTTTTTTTTTTTAAAATATTTGTTAATTTTTAAATTTTATTTTCTTAAAGAAAGCATTGTTGAAATGTTTCCACCGTAATGAGTGAAATGGGAATGATTATTAAGAAAGAGAAAATAATGAGGACTTAAACAGAAGCCCCTTGTGGGATGCCAGGGCTGGCGGGACAGAATGACGTTAAACAATGAGGTTATGATTCCTTAAATCACTGATCAGCTCCGACCACAAGCGAGGAAGCTTATCTTTCACAACTGCCTTCCAAAACCCTATAGCTAATACAAAAATACCAGTTTAAAAAAAGCGCCTTTATCTTAGATTTTTAACTTTCTTGGAACCACTTCACTTCTGGTGCTCAGACCTGTCCTTCCCCTTTCTTCAGCTCCTGTATTTCCTCCCTCTTAACACATGGTCTGCCCCTTTTATATATTCCAAAGAGTTCTGCTTTTGCCTGTCAGATGTTTAAATACTTAAATACGAACACTTAAATGTGTAACTCCTTTGTATCCTATAAAGATTCAATCCAAAAGCTAGCTAACATCTACCTGTTGGTCTGCTACGAGTGTCATAAACATGCAAAGAAAAAGTTTACAGCTTCCGAATATGGCATTTTATTGCTCTTTTTCTATTAGAATCCCATTTCTTTAAAACTTCGTAATTACGGTTTCAAAAGCAGATCCCTCCAGAAGCAGAGATCATCTCGCTGAGAAATGGTCCACTGACCACCCAGCTCTAATTATTTTTCAAATTCTGAAATTTGCGATTAAAAACTTTCACCCAAATGAAGATGATGAATTTTCACGTGAAAATTGCAAAGCAAAAAGATTTTGTGAAACTTTATGAAAGGGCAAACTTTATAGAGACAGCATTGGGGAAACCAAACTGCAAATAGTTTTGGATAATTTGATAATTTTCTGAATAGAGATTGATTATTAAAATACACTAATAGAGGCTAGACAACCAGTGCAAGGCACTTGCACATATAGACAATATTTTATATGTAGGTAAACCAAAACTGAGTAAAAACACAGATTGAATTCCCAGTACTCTGTACCGTTGCAGTAGCCATTTGTCGTTTTGCTGCCAATGCTCTGACTCAATTTGCAGGAAGAACACTGCAGGAATTTTGATTTCCACATCAAATTTCCAGGTCACCAACCAAAGACCTGGTTTTTGCCGTCTCTCAGCAATGCCATCTTAAAACTCAGAGCCAAACAGTCCTCCTTTGCCTTCAAAACTGGCACGGCATCCTTCGGTCAGAACTTAGCTGCCGATACGTGAAGCAAAGCAAAATGCAGCTCACTGTTCCCCAGCCATGTCAGCTGTGCTGCGCCGATGGGAACAGACATTCGGTTTTGTCAGTGAAGGAAGAAGACGTGACTCAAAGACACAGAGGGAGCAGATTTGTCGAGTAAGAAGGTGCTATTTTTACAAAGTCACTTTACATTGCGAGACATTGAACATTTACAGGGAGAGAAAGGTGCTTAGGCAGCATTTTCCAGAGTGGCATGGTGTGATCCCAGGAAGGCACCGCTGCCCTGATGCAGCGCCCAGGGAATGGGGACAGTACCTCCTGGGCTGCAGGGCAGAGTTATTTGGCCATGGGCTGGGCCACAATTTCACATTGAAAGATACATTTGAGAGAAAATAAAATTTGTTCACAACTGAGTTAGAAAAGGCAGAATTATTCCAATTAATGATGCATTTTCAATTCAGATAAGTACTGGAGATTTCATCTCCAGCGTGCTGCCCACCTGCAGGGTCTGTCTGCAAGCCATGGGACCAACAGACGTTTGTTCAGCAGAGCTGAAAATCAGATCAGAGGTACAAATCCACACAGGAATCTAGGAACGAGCATGTGCCTAAATACCTTTCTGGATGTAAGCCTTAGTCACTAATGCTACCAAAATCATTGTACACGATGAGCCAAAGGTTTACAAGCACTTCTCATTCTGTGTTTCTTGGACTAGAAACCGGATTGAAATTTTATTTGTTATTTGATCCTAAATAGGACAATTGGAAATTTTATTTCTTTATTTTAGTTAATGTTGCAGAAGAATATTTCTGGAATCTACTGCATTTCAGTAGTACTAATACTTTGAACTACCTGCCATTTTTAAAAATAAGTTTCATAAAAATGAATCAGCAACACACCATCATCCAGAATTCAAAGCAATCTCTTTGTGCCTCATCCTCTGCTGACTTGCTCCCATCACCGATCTCAGCGTAAAAGCCATTGCCTATCACTGAGGACCCTTTTCTTTGGGGCCCTCTTCCAATTCCCACAATAAATGCCCTGCAAATGTTTGCAAGAATCACAAAAGGCAAAAAAAGAAAGCGTTGAACTCAGTGAGGAATATAAGCAAAGAGTTTCAAGCCTGATAGCATGAGCTGCGACACCTACGCATGAAAAAATCTCATAGAAATTTGATAAACAATTAAGATCTGGGTGGGTTCTGTTCCAGAGTACTCACTACTCAGAAAAAAACCCAACACCTGATGCCACTGCTTTGTTTTAACATAGACGACATGAGACAACATAAACAATTAATTGAATTTTTCCTTCTGCCATGCAATTGTCTCATTGGAAACAACACCTGGAATCACATGCAAGTACAATCCCTGCAGAGGAGAATGCTGTTGGGGTCTGCAGGAGCTGGTAGGAAAGAGTCCAAAAGAAATATAGACATATATATAGAGATACATGTTGTCAGCTAATCCAAGATCATGTTCTCATTCAACTAGAATGTTGTGCAGAGTGACGCAGAGTGTCTCGGAGAAGCGGTATTTAGATGTCACTCAAGTAGATGGTAAATGAGCCTCAGTTGGGTGAAAAGTGTGAGTGTTGGTGACATGAGCATGAGGGAAGCAGTAACCCAGCCACACACGACAGCATGAACTGAAGCTTGCAATTGTGACAGCTACGAGCGGCGCGAGCATGGGGCAGGCACCCTGCTCGTGCCAGGGGGAAGGGAAGGGAAACTGTGGCTTTGTAACCAGAGACAAAGATTATGGGAGGCTGTAACATTATAGAGTGTGCTTTAGCCCCTAGGTCTTCATAACCGCTTTCTGTTGGCATCTATTAACAACATATTCGATAACAAAAAAATCATGTTCCCAGGCTGACTTTGGAGAAGATTTATAAAAACTTTCATCTTTTGACTTGAATTTTACAAAGGACAGAAACTGGGGTTTTTTCTCTGCTGCCAGTCAAAAAATGAGAGCCTGTGCTGGATGAACACGTAAGGACTGATGCATGGTCCCACAGCTGATAGAAAGATGCTCACTGCTTTAGTGGGCTGTGCGTTTAGGTTCATTTAGGCCCAACATTCCAGCACTCAGCAGCAAAATGCTAACCTTCAAATGAGACCTAACCTTCAAATGAGCTGCCATCAGCCTCCTTAGGATTCTGGGGGTTTGAGCTCCTGTTTGAAACCCTCTGGTTTGGGGCTCATGCCATTGTCCTCTATAGTATTAAATCAGCACTTTTAAAAAATGTGGATTCATTACAATAGCAGTAATTTTGGATCAATAAAAAGTATCACTTGCAATGTCTTGTCATTGATTTTAAACTATGCTTGATCAACTGCTTCATTTTCTCCTTTCATTTTGTAGGCAGCAAACGCTAGCCAAGCTGAGTTGGACTAGCATGGACTCAGACCCACCTCGGCACACCAGCTCAACCAGTAACAGTACCCATTCTTCTGAGAAGCTATGGCCAGGAGAAAGAGGTTATCTCCCGTTGGGAAATGAGGCTGGTTTTTAATCCAGAGTTTGTGCTGAGCTCATGGTCCAGAGTTTGTGCTGAGCTCATGGCATATGAGAACAGCTTGTTAAACCCAGGCAGAAGTGCCAGAAGTGAATGACAGCCTTTGTGGCTATCACTGGGCTCCAGTCTGGTCGCAGGTGTGGTTAAGAGGCAGAAACCAATTACTGGAGACATAAAGGAAAGGAAAATACATCTGTGTGTGCAAAACTTGCCATGACCAGAGCAGAAATCAAGAGAGGACCAGGCTCAAGCCTGGTTTGCCTCCAGCGATTTCAGAAAAGCCGTTGTAAGGGTGAATTCAGTCCACAGAATGGAGTTTCTAGAAGTAGAGCAACATGGGCATAAGGAAAACAAAAGGTCAGCCAGTGATCAGTGTCACCGTGAGTAATCCTCCTCCTCTTCCTCATCCACAACCACGGTGTTAGGCTTGGGTTGAAGGCAGCCACTGAAATCCTAATGGGAAGACCAGAGCTGCACCATCCCCGCAGCCACCACGTAAGCCTGGCTGAGCGTGGGGCCTCGGGTGAAGGGACTGAAGGGACACTGGAGCCCGACACATGTCTTTAACCTTGGCCTTTGGTATTTTGCAGCATTCTGTTGTAATCACCCCTCTCCTCCTAACACACAGCCACTTTTTTCCCAAACTGATGTTGAGCACTGTCAAACACCACATCAGACGTGTCCTGCATCACCCTGCAAGCTTCTGCTATTTGCCAGCTCAGCTGTTTTGCATTTCAGGACGAAAGGAAAACAGCTAGATTGCATCCTCAAGATGGCTGATTATTCTGAAACAAGACTTTAAGCAGCATGCTACACCCAGACCCGCAGGCCAGTCAAGGGCTCTGCAGACACCTTTCCTTCACTGCTCTGTGTGCCATTCCCTCCCACGGCCAGCTCTCTGTGATGCCTTCACCTCTCTGAGTGGATGCCAGGCAAGTCTCTTACAAAGCAGAATACAATACACCTGATAATCTGGTTTGGTATAGTTACATTACTGTCTAAATATGCATGCATTATTGTATTTATTGACTAGAGAGCATTGGTTTAGTACATTCAGAAACCATGGCTTCTAAGGAGTTTTCTATTAATTTACCTACATTGAGTTTTCCCTGATTGCCTCATCATTTAGTGTTATTTCGTTACATGCATCCTAGATGAAGGCTTTTAGCACCCAGCCTTAGATGCATCAAAGTGCTGGCATCTGCCCCTAAGAGTTTGTACAGTGGGGGATTGTAGGCAGGCAGCCCAAGGTTCCAGGAAAACAAGACATTTGAATCATTTTTATGTCCCTTCACAGTTAACCTACAGTTTTACTAAAGCACAGTGTGTATAACGCTACATTCAGGATGGATGTGGGTAACAAAGATGCCCTTGTAGCTGCTCCAAAGTTCAAGACTCCTTTTTGACTGGAAGAACCACAGTCTGTAATCCTTCTTCTCAGGGTTTCCAACGGATTAAGAAGATCTTGAGATAATAATTTGTTTCATCCTCCCTTTCCCTTGCAGAACTCAAGATGGGAAAGATGAAATGAGGACTACAGTGGGAAGGAATTCAGTAGAAAATAGAAAAAATTATACTGGCTTTACCAATTAAAAATTCATGCCTAGGAAGACATGCAAGGAAGACATTAAGATCAGAGTGGCTGATTTTCCAGAAAACAGAACTGGACATGGACAGGTGAGAGGACAGCATTACAAACATCACTGCTTGTTTTAATCTCTGCCAAAATCAACCTCAATGTGAAGCAATTGAAAGGAGCCCTTCTCTGGCAAGGAGTCCCTGCTTGCACTACGCCTCCACCTCCACAGATAAAACAACCTCACCTGGCAAATGGAAACACTACAGAAGTCAACTACTACAGCAGAAACACTACAGGATGATTTTTTCAGCTAGACTATTGACCAAATCTTTGCCATTTGGAAATGTACTGAAATGCTGTCTATGCAACTGGGTATCAGTCAATATTTAAACAGACCTTTCAAGGATAAACTTCAAGGAAGGCCACAGCACCCTCAAAACATAGCAGGAGGCTAACTCAAAGATTCGGGCTATTTATCCAGGTACAAGGGATTTCCTACCATGGAGACCTGCTTATTACAAAACCTAGACGATGTCCCCTTCCTCTTTGTTACCCATTCAGAGATGGGATTTACCACACTGCTGCTGAGCTTCTGGTACACCCAAGTCTCAGGCATCAGCCCTAGCCTCTAGACTGACAGGTAATAAAAATAGCCAGCAGGGAAAAAAATAGCAAGAAAAGAAAAGATACAAGTTGGAACAATTAATGGAGAAAATCAGAGATACATATACTTTGAAAACTGTAGTTTTATACTGTTAAAACTGTAGTTTGTTGGCTTTCTGAGGGAGACAGAGACTGGTGATTTTAAGAATTAAAACGGACTCCAAAAAAGAGCATGCAAAAATTCGATTTCACAAACATGCGGCATCACTCAGTGCCCTGCCACTCCTGGGCTTTCCAGCTGCCTGGCTGCGGGGGAAGAGCTGATGGGGTTCACCTGCCAGCATTCACAGCATGCAAACTCTGGGCATTGGTAATTCAAGAAGGTGCATGTTTGCTGCTGAGAAGCAGTGTCTGGGGCAGGGGAAGAGACTCCTCCAGCGCAGGCGCTGGAAGTAGACGTATTTATGCATAAGTAAAATAAAACATATGTATCGGTGTACCCTTATGGCCGTTAGATGGGTGCACTAAGGGATGCTCACTGGGAATTCTCTGAAGCTGCCTAACAACTGTCAACTTGATGAAAAAGAGGAAAACACTGCTCGTACAAAACCCTCAGCTCTAGCTATCTGTTCCCCATGGGATCTAGAAACAGAACCATTCACAATGCCAATGTCAACGCTGAGGGGAACCCGTATCCCCTACGTCTGGTGGGACAGGCTGAGATTAGTCCTTCTCTAGCTGCGTAGTAGAGGTGCTAGATAGGTAAGGCGTGGCTTCCAAAGGCCACAAGACTAGGAAAGGTCAATTTGTAGTGTTCAGAGAGCCAAAGGAACAGTGACTGAGCAGAGGCAGGAAGCTGGTATTTCTCATGCTACTAACTTGACAGTGCTGAACAGTGCAATTCAGTTTGCGAGGATTCCCTGGACCCTGAGGAAGGATGGAGCAACAGGTAGGAAGGGGTCATCTTTAACGTTGGTTTTTTTTTTAATTATAATTTAATATTTTTTTTCCCCATCATTTGTTAAACTTCAGTTCCTGGCCTCCTTCCTTGCTGAGCAGACACTGGTTTACTAGCCCAGACCAAATTCCCCATCCTCGCCTCTTTGATTCACGTGTTCTCCATCATTAGCAGACAAGGAAGCCTCTAATTTCTGTGCAGGCAATGGGGAGGCTCTTTCACCTTTTTTCACTCATCTAGTACCTCTATTAAGCAGAGAAGTGATCAGAACAGGTGGTAGCAGGGTAGAGGGAGAATGAGCCGTGCAGCTTTTGATTAGTTTCGTGCGACGCATTTCCCGTGGTACCTAGAGTTTCCTGAGCAGCATCCACATAGTGACTCTCTGCACGGTTTGCTTTTACTGGAAATGAGGGGAGAGTAAAAATTAGACCTGGAAGCAAATGCCAGACAGGAAACTTTTGATTACTGACTCTAGGTTTAAAAGACAGGTGTTTTGAGGGCCGAGTTCATGACAGGATTTTTCTGTTTGAGCGTTAAGTGAAAAAAAATAAAAAATCAAGAGGGCTTCTGAAATTAGTCTCACTGTGGTCAATAAAAGTCATTATTAGAAATGATGCATTCTGCATTGAATTGGTGGCATCAGTTCATCTACAATTGAGTGCAGGAAGATTTTTTTCTTTTGCATTGGAAACAAAAAGTACTCTCTTCTTCCTCTACACAGATAAAAAGGACAATTTTTAAAATTGTCTAAGCCATGGAGAGCCAAAACTTTAACTTCTTTTGTCCAACAACATCAAAAGGTTCAAATTTCTTTAAAAAAACCAAACAACCAAAAACTCACAAAGAGAGCTAGTTGATCTGTGAATTGTTTGCACTTCTCATACAGGAAATATTAAGCCTGGCATTAAAAAAAAAATATTAAAACAGATAAAAACGGGGTGTGGTGCAGTCCCATATGGGAAGGGATTTGAACATCTGTGTTCACGCATCTGTTTTTCATAATGCTTTTGAGACGGGCCCTACCACTTCTGGGGAGTGACTGGCTTTGCTGAGGCACCACCACAGCTCCCGTGAGCCCATCCCAAATCGCCGCTCAGGCACCGCCCTGCCAGGAGATCGCCACCACCACCAGGGTCCTCCACGCCATGGAGCAGCCCTCGACCTGTGGAAGGGTAAAGACGTGGCCCCCATCACCCCACCTAGGCACCAGCGGGCACCACTTGCTGAGTTCATGGCCGGACTGAAAAGGCTGAAGGGCGTAAAAACCCGATCTCGTTTTACACTTGAACTTGGCGATCGGAGGAGCTTGCGGGCACACACAGAAGGAATGTGCAGGAATTCCTTTTGCTTCGTGGCATCCCATGCAAGCTCAGCCGACACCACTCTCTGCATCCTGGGGACCCCTCAGGTGCCTGCAATGGGACCCCGTATCCCCAGGTAGCCCTGGGGGCCGGTGGTGCTACTGGGGCTGCTCTGGAGCTGGGGTCTGAGCATCGCGGTGTGGGAGTGGGACATTCAGCATGCAGAGCCTCAGGGAGACACGTGGGTTACTCTCCTTAGTCTCCTGTGCCATCCCTACAGAAAGATGCAGTCCCTTCTGTGCAAATAATCCGCTCCCCTAAAGGCAACTGATTATTTCCAGATTACTGTCAGTCCCAGCATGAGTCTCTGACATCAGTTTAATTGGTTAGAAGGTCAAAGGCCAACCCAGGCTAACATGGCTCATCACACTCCTGTGATTGACACCAGTTTCCATGGGCAGTAGCGGTTAGTGATGCCTTGGACACCCTAGGCTGGATGAGCAGGGGCCCACTGAGTCAACCAAAGGCATCCTCCAGTGCGTACAAAAGCCTTAATCACACCCCTGAACAGAGATATTAATGTTGTGTGGATCTCAGACAGACATATACATACACTGATAGATAGATATACGCACAGATATACATACACATTACAAGGTGGCCCAGTCCAGCATTCACTCAATATAACGGCCAAGGTCTTGCTGAGTTCGCTAGGGTCAAGGACAAACCACAGCTGAGGACAACCTTCCAAAGAGGTTCCTCTCATCACCTACAGGACTGAACTCATGCTGGACAAAGTAATCTGAGTTTTAGCTTCCCAGTTCCCTGGAATCCTTCTGTTTCTTTTTCTCTGATCATAATATAGTATTAAAATCATTTGGTTCATTAAGTTTTAGCTTTTCATCCAATCGTATTTTGGAAAATACAAGAGGAAGAAATGTGGTCATGGATGCCTTCAGATGTTTATCAAACCATCTGTTAAAGAGCATCTGAAGCACACATTTCATGTAGGAGCCTCCATAGTCCTGGCTAACCATATGTTTGTCTTTTTGACATTACAATCAGAAGACAAAATAAACAGAGACGAGGTGCCACAGTGAATTTCCAGCCTGCTTAACATAGGAGTAATCAAACCCCGTCACCACTCTGATCTGCTGGCTTTCTGCAGCAGGAGGGGTGAGAAGAGCCCCATCACAGAGCAGCCCTCCTTCCCCGGGGCTACGAGGCAGAGAGGACTCGTATTTTTTCCCTGCCTGAGGGCAGCGTGGTCTCAGAGGCGTGATGGGCACTAACTGCTCCTGCAGCAGCAGCAGCTAGCCTGGGGGAGGGCAGCGGGGGCTTCTCCCGGCCGAGGCAGATGGTGGGGTGGACACAGCACCCAAAGCAACAGGCAACAGAGGAGGCTCTGGAAGCAGTTTTTGAAAAAAGGAGGAAAATAAAAAGGGGGAAGAGGAATGTAGCATGTAGAAAAAGGCCAGCGTCTTTTCTGCTCATCACAGCCTGGGCTCCATGTCATGGGGAGGCAAGCTCCTCTCCCCCCGAGCACGTCAGCACACAGCCTTCCCGGCACTCGGTCATAGATGGATGCAGACAAGCTCACGGTGGAAAACAAAACAGAAATTATAAGAGAAAGGATGTAACCTGTCTCTCAGATCGGCTGTCCCATTTTACGCTAAGACCAAATCAAAAGCCACCCGGGTAATTCCAGGTGACCCCAAGCCTCTGCCACACTAACTCCATCCCTCCGCATGTCCTCCCAGCCCGGGCAGCAGCTCTCCGAGTGCTGCCTGGGCAGGAATCAGCACGGCCACAGCAGCACCAGAGTCAGAGGGCAGCATCGCTGCTGGCGCACGAGCAAGACCCCGAGAGCTGCCCTGTGCACTGGCGGACGTTTGGGATGCTCCCTGACCTTGCAAGGCAACGCGTGCCTTGCGCAGCACGTTCCCACAAGCCGTGCCAGCATCCTTTCTCCAACTTAAAATAAGTTAAGAGGCAAAATAGTGACAAAGCTGTTTCTGTTCTGTTTGCTGTAAGGACTTTGTGGTGTATCAGTTATGGAAAGAGGGATATAGGAAATCAGCCACGCCCTGCACGTAACTACACCAGGAGGAAGATCCATCTCTCTTCAGAGGAGAGACTGTACGTTTCCTTACATCAATGGAAATGCAAAGTGGCAAATCTTTTACCAGCTGAAGCAGTAAAAGTGTGGTGCTGGGGTGGACTATGAGAGACGATTCATCCCGAGGAATTTCCTAAGCAAAACAGTCATCAGCGACAGACCACGGCTGGATGATTAACTGTTGGGTGGGCTGGGAAACAGGGTGAGTTTTCTTTCCTAAGAGCAGGATGACACACTGAGCATCACTGGGAGGCTGTTGGAAACTGAAGTGGGTGGGAGATTTGGGATGTGAATGTAAAAGATCCAGAAACTTTTATTTGGGAAAATAGGTGATATAGGGACTACTGTGCAAAATCCCTTCCTGAGGTCTGAGACCTTATCAGATGGAAAAGAGCAGTAGGAGCAAGTGGAACTGATATTGCCCTAACAAAACACAGAAGGAAAGAGCTTTGGTTCTGCTGTGGCCGCTGAACTAAACGATATGGCAAGAACTCTAGTGCCATATACACGGCAGCTGCAGACCCTCAGCTTAAGCACTCCTGGGTTCAGCGTTGGTATCTTACAACAGAGGGGAACAAAACACATCAGTGTCACAAGAGACAGATACACTACAGGAGCAGGAAAGCAGCATTTGGAAATGACCCTGACGAAGGAGCTATATATAGTAAAAAATAGGCTGAAAAAGGACAGTGAAAGGCTAGGTTTACTTCTTTCTGTGACATAAGATTAAGGAAACAATGTAGAAAATGAACAGGGGAAAACCTGCAACCTCTACAAAGAAGTATTGTATCCAGCCTAGTGTTTTAACTGGTGAAAATGAACCCTGTAAAGCAGGACTAAGACTGAAAAATAAGAAATAAGGCTAGTGCCTCAGCAATAAGACCAGTGCCTGCGATTGCAGGGATGCCAGCTGGTATGACCCTACAAGGGACCGTTGGTTCTCAGATTTTCTGGAGCTGATTGGGTCAAACAGAGATTTTGTCTCATTGCACAGTCATATGCCTGTGAGAAATGTGGATTTACCCTTTGATGCATCCAAAGTATGTCACTGGCTGAGACAGGGCAACGGAGCAGCCAGGCCCCTGGGGTGAAACACTGACCCTCCTGATGCCACAGGCGGGTGGCCAAGGTCTTAGCCTTGGTGTGCTACCAGAGAGCATTTTCCACATAACGCTCCCTGCTTTAATAAATCTGGATGGAGGATGCCTTTGCTCTAGCTACACAGGCTAAGACCCAAGTAGGAAAAAAAAATAAAAATCTGGATAGTTGAAACATGATCTTGGAGATTTGGTTAATTTGGCAGGAAAGTGGACAGAATGCTACAGAGGTTCTGCTTGCAAAGCAAAATTTAAATGAAAGACAGAAAAAAGAGGCAGGGGGAGGGAAGTAAGGAAGGAAGGAAGAAATTTTCCTCCCTTTAGTCAGCACTTTATCTACCCAGACATCTTTGGTTGGATTTTATGCCAGGGAAAAATTAGTTTCTGATCTCTTTTAAGCTAAAAGGCACAGCAGAAAGTTACATCTGAGAAATGCCAGGCTCTAGTTATACTTCTGAAAAACATATTCAGTGTTTACAATATTTAGGCTGTAAGCTATGTTTTGAGATACGAGATGGAATATCTGAAAGCCAAGCAGATGATCTCCACAGATCATCAGTTCTGCGTCTCGCCTCCCAAAAAGAAAAGAGATTCAGTCCCAGAATTACTTCTTGAAAGAACTGGGAAAATACAGGACAAAAAAAATCCCAGAATTAAATGTTTCTAAGGGGATGAAAAGTATCTTAAGAGCATCCCAAATACCAGCCCTGTTGCTTTCCCTGGGACATGTAAATAGAGAAAAGCTCTCCCATAGGTGAGGTTTACGGCTGGCCTTGGAAGGTGCTCGCCAACGTCTCAGAGGGCGCCCGGCTGAGCACGCTCTGCACGGTGGACTCAAGGCGTGGAGGGAAGACGGAGCAGGGACTGTGCTTCATCCAGAGGTTGTGAGGCCAAAGGGAATGGGGTGGAGAGAAGGTGTCTCTGCCATGCAACGTCGTGCTGTGTCAGAGAGCCCTCCTGTGTCCCACGGAGCAGCAGGTCCACGCAGCCCCGCGCAGTGCCCTGCAGCGAGAGGAGCTCAGGAGAAGTTGCTAACTCAGTGACATAGTGATGGCTTCGTGTTCCCACGTCACCTCCGCCTGACATGGCGTTGAGTGATGGAGACACAGGCAAAGCATCACCTACCCACCAGCACTCATTGAGCCTGTGGTATACTGTTTTCGGCTACAACTCCAGCAACAAAAGAAAAAAAAAGCAGCATAAACCAAAGCCCTGCCGTCACCCCAGATAAGTGTCTGCCAGCTCTACCTGTGCCGCCCACCACTCTCTCTAGCCCCCACAGCCTCGCTATCCTCGCAGCTATAGCCCGAGGCAGACTGGAAGGAAGATATGATTTAAGGTCCAGCATACACGTAGATACATTGGACTGCCACAGCACAGAAAAAGCACGTTAATACCTAGAATGCTTCCCTCAATGGTGCCACGACATGGTACACACACGCACACACGTACATAGAAATCTACAGGTAATGCATGGGAATGGCGTGTTGGCAGTGATACAGACCTTGGCGATGGTTCGGGCTGCTGCTCTTTCCTTTAAACAGAAGCAATAGTACATTAGCATGGTATCAGGTGGCAAAAGATGTTGCTGCTTCACTGTTAAAACATAACGAAAGGACAATACCAAACAATACAACTAAGTGGAAGTTGTGGACAGAAGAAAGGGAAAGGAGCACTTAATTCCTGGAGTTTCTGGCCCGGACAGAAGATCACTGGAGACCCACACAACCTCAGAGAAGACACATACAACGCACAGGGTCGAAGAGTTTATCCCAACCCATCCTTGTGCCTACGCATGACTGAGACACCTGACGGTCGTGTGATTTGTGTGAGCACAGGAGGACTTCTGTGGGCTCAGAGAGTGGCCCCCTTCGTTTGCAAACGCACCGCCCTGACTTGTTTCAGCACACAGGGAAGGATCTGAATGGCGCCCGTGACCCTGGTGCATTTGCTTTTCCTTCCTGGCCACTGGGACAGAGCTAATGTCAGACCTCTTGATGCATGGCTTCATGCTGCAGTGCTAACACGTGGTCCTGGTAGGGGGACGCTGGTGGGAAGGAGGATGGACCCCTGCCCTGACATCCTGACACCCCAGACGGGGTTTCTGTCTCCAAAACCTTTGGCAGCTACTTTGCCAAAGTAGTTGGCAAAGGCTACATGGAGGGAGTGGGACATCACAACTTTTGTACACGGTTTGCTACTGAGATCCCAAACCACTCGATTGCCCTGAAAAATCCTTGACATTGAGGACAAAGAGAGCTGAACACCTGCAGAAGGGGAGGCATAACACTGCAAGCCAGGCTAAGGCCACACTGAAAAAAACATCTCACCTTCACTGACCAGGCATCTTGGTGGCATTTCCCTCCAGCAACAAGGAAAAACTGCTCTGCCTTCAGCTACTCTGATTCACAGCTTCTTCATAGTGGGGAACTGCATTCAATCTGGGGCCCCAAAGCAGCCTTGCCCCTGCAGCCCCGTAAGAGAGGGAGCAGACTGTGCTTCTCAGCAGATAGTGGTCTGCCCCCCCTAACACCAGATAGTCTAAGGGACCAAGCGGACTGTGAGAAGACCTGGGCAGGAGGAGCTCAGCTCCCTCTGAGCGTGGTGCTGTACCAGCCCTGGTCCTGCCTCCACCCAGCAGTGACTGCTGAGACGCCGAGATCTGCACAGACCCTGACCCCTCTCCCTTAGGCTGAAGGCAGCAGCCTAGAGAGACTAAAAAAATACCCCTCCACACTCCATTCCTTGCTCAGACAAGCTCGGAATCCCAGCCTCAGTCACTAGCTCAAATGCATTTTAAAGTTTGCAGTCTGACCCATGGGTCTATAGATCTCTGCTCTCTGCAAAGACACACAGCCCAGGGCAGGTCCCATCCCACGCCTCCCCAGCTGGCCCCGATGCCCACCGGCATGGCCAGCATCTCTCCATCCCTCCCAGGGTCTGCACACTCCCCATTCACCAAACGGGGCAGCCTCACCTGCTTAAAAAAACCCAAGGATTACCCCTTCCGAGCACAGGCTGAAGGTGCAGGACTCCTGGCCTTCTGGGGCAATCACGTATACCTTGCCACAGCAAAATTAGCAAAAATTTCTCACCACTACCAACTTGCCTGCTCTCAGGGGAGGCGAGGGAAGGCTGAGGGAACAGAGAAGGAATTAACACATCGTGAGCCTGAGTCTCCTCTGAGGGTGGTGAAGTGCAGAAGGTCAGAGGAAAATTGGGAACACTACCTCAATTAGACCCTTTGAAAATACAACTTTGCATTTTCAGTCAAGTACTGTACCATTACTCTAGAGCCAAGTCAGGCTGAAGAAATTCATGTACAGCATGGGAGAGGGGTGGGGAGGAGGTTGCTGAGTGACCCATGGGGGACCAGCTGCCAAAACTTCTCACGTCTTCAAGGCTGTCCATATGCAAAAGGCAGGAAGGAAAAAAACAAAAGAAAAAAAAAAAAAAACAAAAAGAAAAGAAAAAGGTTGCAAAGTGTGTGTTTCCAAGCTCTCTTAACTCTGCTGCTAACCTGAATGTCAGTCCCGATTTGCTCTTCAGGTTCCTCAGGAGCTCCAGCTGGTTCAGTGGAGGGATTAGTCTAGAGGGAGAAAATAAAGACCATTAATATTCGGGCAGAGCTGATTTCAGAGCCTCCTGTCTCGGGACCTTCCCCCGCTGCCCCATCCTTTCAACTAGAACCAGCTTCGTGCCACCAACTGCAGCTGGGGGACAGCTCGGGAAGGATGGAGAAGGGTTTGGCTGCTACTTCCAACAGCGTCCTAAGGCAGAGCGGTGGGGGAAGAGACAGAGGGTGACAGCAAGAGAGAGAGAGAAACTTGTCTGCACTGCCGGGTTTTGGACCTCCCAAACCACAAGCCGCTGCCAGGGTTTCTGTGCAGGACAGCGGTGGCTTGGCCAGAGGGTGGCTTCACCTCGTGGTTGGCATTGCTCTCTGCGGAGCTCCGCACTTCGGCTGCCTGTGAAATGGAGGGAAGCTCCAGTTTTGGAGGCAACTGGGAAAACTCAACCCTGCTGCTCTTGGGAATGTGGGGAGGCATGGGAAGGAGCAGCTTATGGGGCAAAGAAAACAGGGACTTGAGGTTGGGAGCACCCCAGGAGAAACAGCAGTGCGCTCCAGGGTCAAGTTTAACCAGCTCCCTACCATTCACGTCAGGTTTTGCCCCAAAATGAAGCAAAACCATGTATCATTGCCTTCAGTGAACCATAAGGTTCCTTCCTTTCTCGGGATGAAAAAGAACCTGACAATGGGAATCCTGGTTAATAATTTAAAAAACGAACAAACACCCTGTTGCCTGTCCTGCTTTTGTACTAAAAGCCACTGAATTAGCTCCCACATCCACTTTTGGTTTCTTCCCTCAGACCCTGGGGGACTGGGGCTTGCTCCATCAATATTTAACATTTCACAGTCAGGTTTTCAACCAAGAGAGATGTGAGCTGGAGGTGTCGGGGGGAGGACAGAGAATGCTGCACACGGTTGGGAAGAGCAGCATCTACTTAAGAGCGCCCTTGGGGACTTTGCATTCGGGGTCAAGGCCAATGGGGCTCATCCCATGGCTTGCTGCAAAATCCTTGCTGGGCCACTAGCGTGCCCTTGTCAAACTGTCAAAGTGCCACATGCCATCGCCGTGCCCAGAGGGTGCGAAGTCAGCACTGCAGCCGCCTCCAGTCGCGCTTGTGACAAGCGAGCGGGAGGATGCATCCTTGCAGGGATGAAGGGGAGGACAAGGGGCTGCTGGCGGGCTGGGGACAGGCTGCCAGCAGCTGCCCACATCTGTGCGGTTGCGGCCACAGCCCAAAGAGCCATAACCCCAAGGCAGTGTATACTTCTGGCTTTGCTGGAAAATCAGCCATGTAGGATGAGCCATGTAGGTTTTAATGAAAGCAAGAAGGACGTATTCAAACTGTGCCAAACCTGCAACTTAGGACTGGAAGGAAAGGAGTACAAGTGCTTGCAGACGGCCAGACTGGTCTCAAACTGGTCTCAGCTGAGGTGCTGTAAGAAATGGGGCTGTTGCTTACTGCAAAATAAAGGCAGAGGTATTCATGCCCACATTTTTTCAGCCATTATGAGACCAACAGTTTCAGGTTTCCTCTGACTGGAAAAAACCCAAGTGGAAAAGCATCTCCTCTGCACGCACAGAACTCATCATCAAAAATACAGTTGTTCAGCAGAGCAGATTTGGTGTTCACAAGATTAAGGCAATCAGAAATTTTTCCAGTCCAAAGCATGGAGAAAAGTATAAAAATAGGCCAGAAAATTTTGGCTCAGCTCCCCAGTCCAGCTCTGTTCACTTCCATCCAGAGAAGAGCACATCACGATCTGATGAATTAATGATCCTCTTCACTCAAGACATCAGGAAGAAGCTGACCTTGCTGCAGTGGAGCAGTGCACGAGTGCTGGGCTGTCGCCTCCCTTCAACCCACACAGGGTTTGCAGACGCATTCCAAGGGAGGAGAAGGAGGTCCATAAAATCAAGCACAAAGTGTACTCAGCAGTTAACAAAGGGTGTACAGCTGGTGAGTTAGTTTCTCAGGGAGGTCCATACCCATCAGAACATGGGACAACAGCCCTGCGTTCTCCAGCTGGAATCACAAATCCAGGGCTCCCACCAATGCAAGCCTCAGAGCTAAGAGCTCATTAGCTCACTAGATTGAAGGATTCAGGATCCCAAAAGCAGCTCCTTCCTCTGCATTATTAGCCCGTAACACAAGGTCTACTCTGTGCTGAAGGTGGCAACCTCTTGGGCCACCACAGACGCTTCCATGCAAAGGCAAAGACACACAAGCAAACACAGAAATTCACCGTTTCTGTGGCAGGGTGAGTCCTGGTACACGTGGTGGAAAAAAGCAATGTTTTACTGAAACAACAATTATTAAAAACGGGTGTAAGCTCATCCATGTACTTGACCTGAAATTTAATCTGAACTGAATGCTCAGCCTAAGCAGTCATTGCAAGAGCAGCTTGGGGAAGAGCTGCTGCATTGCACTATTTCACCACAACCTCAAAGAAAAAGCAGGGCTCTGCATAGTGCTTTAAATGAGCTTGCTATAAAATGCTGGAGGGAGGGCACCCTGCCCTGGGGTGCGTGCCCAGGGGACAGGTGATGCAGGTGCCACTGTGTCCTCCAGAGACGTGGAGAAAGGACCTCCGGCTGGGGCGTCTCATGTTTTCTCTCTCTCCTCCTGGTCTGTGTGTCACTTGTTAGCAAGGGAAGCATGTTTCAGTTAAAGGGGAGCTGGGTGAGAAGATCTGCACACCACGGGAACCACACACAGCTCATGCCACCCACCACAGCAACACTTCTGAGTCGCCGGCTCCACAGGGGACCCAGCGGTACCTACAGCTGCTTCCCATCACCCCTCCCAGTACAGCACAGAGAAATGCCACTAACTCCAGGTGCCGGCTCCCCCATCCAAAGGGAAGGCAGATTTGCTATTCCTGGTAGCACAGATAACATTCAAGCATTTGGGGACAGTAGGGATATCATGCCTCCGGCCAGGACATCATCATAACTCCACAACACGAGGAGGGCAGCAGCACACAATAGGGTGGGAGCATACACAAACACGTGCGCACACCACAACACACACACACACACAGACGATGATGATTTTTTTGAACAGCCCCAGTATTAGGAAGAGGGTGACAAGGAGATGGATGCCGGAATGGGACGGGGACTTAAATGAGTCTCCATGCTGTGTTGGAGTTCCTATGAGGAACCAATTTTTACCCTAACCCTGACTTGATGTCTCTCCAGCCTAAGCTATTTTTCATAACTGGGAACATTTATGAAACTTATGAAGTATTTTATTATAAGAAATGGAATGGAAGTGTCATGCTCTTATTTCACTCCCAGTGAAGAAAAATGTCTGATTCTCATGAGACTCTCAGAGAAAAATACACTCATAATATTATACTTGCAACTCACCGATGCAATTTGCTGTAAATTAACCACACAAAGTAGTAAGTGTGATTTACTAAGGCTGTAAAACTTGCATCTGTGAAAACTGGAACCAGGTTTGGAGATCAGGCACTAAATCACATCAGGTCTTAACAGCATTAATGCATCTAGTGAGGATTTAAACTGCTCTAAGAACAGAGCTTGGCCCACAGTCTTGAAATGCAAGCCATTTATTCCCCATCTTAAAATATTGACCTGACTACACCTTCAGATACCCACCTCATATAAAATATGCTTGAGATTTGAAAATCCGCTCTTTTTTGCAGAACCTGAGATAATATTATTTACCATAAATCTTACACCGCCATATACAGGTCTTAGCATTTGGATTGATCCCAGAAGGTTAAGTCCCAGATTGAATAACTGAAGCTAATAACTGCTTGGCTCCAGGTCAGTCTTGGAAGAAAAAACTGAAATGGAAAAGTCCTGCTGAGGTGGGACATCCTTTTCCCAAAAATCAGACTGGATTACTAGAAGAAATGAATGATCACTTCAGTTTAACATTCCAGATCTCCCTCTCCTCCAGACACTGTCCTCAAAAGCAGGCACGGCCGCTACTCTGGTTTTATTCTGTGCTATCACTGATGCGTCCCATGGTGCCACCACACCAGCAAATTCAGCAGACCTGGTGTTAGCTGGTGGGCACAGCTCCTACAGCATGAAGTGAGGCAAATGACACAAGGAAGGGTGGGAACAGAGGGCTGGAGAAAGGGGAACACGCAGCAGTGATGGCAGAGGGAAAATGGAAGTATGACCGGGGAAGTTTTCTTGTTAAGCATTATATGAGTTGGAGGAGGTTGGTAAGACCATCAAGAAATCATCCTTAAGAAAGCAAGCTTATCAAGCGCTCTCCCACTCTCCTTCCTCAAATCATCATTTTGGCAGACAGTTCCCCAACACTTGTGTGTACCAATAGCTACGATGTACATGGAGGTGCATGGAGTTAGTCTGTAGGCAGCAGGATGGGGAGTCTGGTTTGGGCTTTCATTCATTCCTTTGAAAAAACTGATCTTCAGAGGTTTGGGGTTTTTTTTTTTTCTGTTTCTTTTTTCTTTTTTTTAATTAAAAGCTTTGCACATTACAGTCCCAAACGAAGAACAAGGAGTGACATGACACACAGTTTCAGAGTCACATGCACTTCATACCTGGAGGCACCATACGTTTGTGTTTGCGTGCTTTTCAAGTGTTTTCACCAAAGAAAACCAAAGGGATAAGAGAAAGAAAAACAGGGGGGAAAGGTGGGGTGGAGGAAAGGGGAAAAGAAACAGAATAAAGAAAATTAGCATATGAACAAAGTGTATACCCGGGAGCAGATGCGCTGTGACCAGGCGTACGGGTGAGCACAGGAGCATGGGCTGAGCTCGCTCCCGCTGCAGCCAGCTCAGAATCCACTGCACACCCATGTCACCCTTGGGGACAGGCAGCTGGCACCTTGCTCCAAAAGCAAATGGGCACCACAGGCAGGGAGAATGTGGGGGCCTCCAAGACACCTTTCATGAGACACCCACAGCCCCCGGTCCCATCAGCCAAGGACTCCTTGGGCTGGGCTGAATGTTGTGCCGGTGGGTTTTTCTTAGTGAAGACCAATATATGAATGTAGTTGAGATCAAGGCCCTGTTCTCATGAGTGACAATAAAGAGAATTTTTTTCAGCAAATCCAGTGGCTGATGCGTAACAGGTTACGATGTCTGGGTGCACCAAGCTATGCATGCATTACAAGCCCAAACCACACCTGTGCGTACAGGAGCCTCGTGCATGTTTCAGATTTGGTTCTACCACAGTTTTAACTTAAAGATGAAATCTGAGATCTCTCAGAGGCCACCACATTTTCCCCAAACGAGTGAGACTCGTGCTACTGCAGTGATTTGAGTGATGTTCTGGAGACACGTGAGCTCCTCCAAGGCATGTGTAACAATTTTCTCATATCAAGCAGCCAGTCTTTTCAGAGATGCCTTGGGAAGACAGGTCAGCTCAAGTCACAGGGCTCCTGCTATGAGGAATAAGCAGCCCAATGTTGAGCAGAAAGGGTGCCAGGCACCCAGCAGGGAGACAGGGATACTGTGCTCCTCCAACCCACTTCCTAACCACGTTGTGCATTAGCAGCCGTTGCCTTAAAGCAGCGCGGGGCTCCACGTGCTGCTGAGGCTGCACCAGCGCAGAGCTCCTGCCAGCTGGCTTAGTGAAGTGGGTAGACAAGGATAGATGGACAGTGAGAGTGATGGAAGCTGCAGCCAGGACATACAGTAACTCCCTTTCCCCATCCCCCCCGCCCCAGTTAAATTATCTGACTGCATCCAAAATACATTCAAAAGAGGTTTGCGGCTTTCTTGGTCAAAAACGCAATTTGACTAACAGCTGAATCCATCGGTGCACCCACGGCTCACTCTCCCAGGTGATGTTCACTTTGTCTGTGCACAGACAGAGGTTGGGATTTAAGGGTGAAGCTGGGAGAGAAACCGGTGCTTAGGGAAGCCCAGGGTGACACTACTGCTTGGGGCCAATGTTGGGAGCAGCACCCATGGCATCAGCCAGCAAACGACCCTGCTACAACCTTGTCCTGTTTTTTTATTCAAGATAGCAGCTGGGCTCTTCACCAAACTACATTTTTTTTTGCTTTTTCTCCTCCCCAAAGTCTTTATTTAGCCTCTTCTGGAGCTCTTTAGCTTAGTTTTCTCCCTGCATGCATAGGAAATACAGGCTTTAACAAATGGATTAAGCAGCAGGTAATGACCCCAGCACATCCTCATGCAAAAGGGTGTCACTGCATGCCTGGCTGCGTGGCAAGTTCAGTCTTTTAAAGAGCAGCAAAACCTGGCAAAGCCCACTGAAATCAGCCCCTGGCTTTCTGTGTTTTGCAGTGGACTTTGGACCAGGCTCCGGTCCTCATCCTCCCCAGTAGCTGATCTCAGCCAGGGCTGCAAATGTACAGCAAGAAGGTCAGATACTGGCAGGGAGAGTTTCGATGGGTGGGTTTAATGCTATTGGAAAACAGTTTTGTTCTGTTTTGTTGGGTTGTTGCTTTTGAGGGTTTTTTAGGCAATGTCTTGAAGTTGATTCATAAATCTCTAGAGAAAAAGCAACCAATCAGACACACACTGGGAACAAATCCAATGAAAACTTACTGACCAGGACAACGTGACTTCCAACAGGTTTCCAAGATGGATTAACAGGCTGGCTGCTGTGTTTCAAATACAGGCTAATGCTTACCCTAGGAAATAGATCCAGACTGTCTGCCTGAGGGCTAGAAGGCACCAGCAACATGGGAAAACAGAAAGGGATTCACACCTGCAGTGGCACAACCCGGTGTTGGACCACACTCCTGTCTGGGAGCAGGGAAACTGGGCACAGGGAGAGTATCACACCCAACAAAGCCTTGCGAAGCTATGGGAATATCTAAGGAACATGTCCGACTCCTCTACAGACCCAGAAAGATCTGGGTAGCCCCTAAAAACATGCCATAAAGGGATGCACAGCCCTGCCTGGGATGCAGTGCAGTGTGGAGTGGAAAATGAACAGCAATGTTTTGCATTTCAGCTTCGGGGGAAGTCTCCTCCTTGATGCCACCAACCCTGAGAGTGCCACAGGGATGCAGCGCTTCCCCACATCCCGGAGGGCAGCGAGGCATGGCAGGGGACTCTCCTCATCTCCGTGAAGCTCCAGATCCCAAGAGGCTGTGAATTCCCACAGCAGTGCTCTAACCTGTGTCATTTCAACTGAAAAAGCTGCTGGCTGTGATGACGAGTTACCTCTCCTTAAAGCAAGCCAGACGGATGCTGCTAAAACACAGCAGTGCTTTATCAGCATCATCCGCCAGGCTCCGCCGCCCTTCCCTACTCACGTCAACAGATCGTGATGGATAAATGAAATGCAAGAAATAGGAAAATGTTCACTTCATCCTGATTTGGTTTTCCCCCTCTTAAGAGAAAAAAAAGGAAAGGAACAGGGGACCCAGGGCAAATGCACCTGGGAGGAGTGCCGGGCCAGTCAAGGGAGGGACAGAAGTTTGCTGAAAGGGAGAAGGACCATTAGAGACCAGCTGGAACAGCAAGGAGAGCTCGAGTGGGTGCGAGGAGCTGCACACAGGGTGAGGGCAGCATTTACCTACGATCCAGGGCAGCTCGGGAGGGAGGTCTTCACACCTGGGCACGGCAACTGTCACAACACAATGCAACTACCAGTGGACTCGGAGAAATAAAGATGAAAAGAAGAGCATGTACACACACAGACACAAAAAGAAAAAAAACACAAAAACAACAGGGAAATTAAAATCAAGTCAGAAAGAAATACACAAAAGATCCAAAGCAAAAAAAACAAAAAACCCTCCAAAAGAAAAAGTATATACAAGCCCTTAAGAGCTCTTGAAATCCACTTTTGTAACGTAAAAAAAGTAAATAAATAAACAAAACTATACATCCAGATAACAAAAATAAATATGGAGACAGTGGCATCACAAGGAAGGCAGTGGAAGAGGGAGGTAGAGGATGAGGTACCTGTACATGGGGACGGTGACGGTGCGTTCGTAGTACTGCCAGGTGGAGTGCAGGTCCGTCCGGGACAGGTTGGTGGCATAGAATCTCCAAGCCGCCTGTGGAGGAGACACAGTGGGATTGTGGACCCTGGCATGGCCAGCACTGTCCTTGGTTTTATAAACCTCAGCCAACACCGAGTCCTCCCTCTGCTTTCTGTGGGATGGATCTGACATTTTGGCTCCTCTTTGACTGGATACGTGACAAATCTGAGGTGGTACCGTGATAGTCCTACGTGAGCCCAGCTACGAACACTGTGAGTACCCAGCACTCACTGTCAGGCTGAGGTCAGGTATCAAATGGGTGTTGTTGCCCATTAGGGAGTTAAAGAATTTGGAGAGAGAGGAGCAGGGGAATGTAAAATTACTCTAATTTCAAATCTCCAAGATACACACCAAGGCCAACCTTCTGTGCAGACATCTGTTACCGTGAAAAAAATGCTCCCAATTGTAACTTTATATCAGTATAAATATTCTCTTTTGGGGAAAAAAAAAAAAATAATGGGTGAAAACAGACTGTCCTAATGCATTTGTCTTGCTGCACTGGGCTGGATTTCATTCCTTTTCTCCCCTAGATTGCCTGCCACATATGCTATTTTCCCATGGCTGATTTCCTGGCATTTATTCCCAGACAAGACCAGTCACCAGCTGCTGTCTCACACCATACACACACAGTCCCAGTTTTCACCTGCCCATCTCCTCCCCAACTTCTAAAAGTCTATGAAGCCCCCTAAAATCAGGACGATGTGAGCCCAAGGCTCCCTGGATGTGATCCTCACCTGAATCAGGCCCGCTGCTGGGTTTCGCCTCTTCTCAAAGTGTTTTTGTCGATGCTGCTCTTGAACTTTCAGAGCGAACCCCGAACCCAAGATGCCCTGGGGAAGAGGACAAAAACCTGCAGTTAGCAGGGCATTAGTTACGCTTTCACTTAAAAATTGCTGCCAACTTTCCCTCCAAAGGTTTGTTCTGGGTGGTTTTTTGCTTCAAACATACAGGGGAAGGAAGGAGCAGCCTCCAGCCGAGGCAGCCCCGGCAGACACATTCCCTCCCTGTGAAGGGGCCGCAGACTTTGCTGGTGCTCACTGGAGTTGCTGCTTTTCCCAAAATACCTCCAGCCAGCTGATAAAATACAAAATAAGCACACCGTGCTGGCATTCAGCAAATTATCCCCGTAGGGGCAAAGCAGATCCATGCAACACACTGAAATGCACCGCGAAAGGGATGGGGGCAATTGGCTGAAAAGGCGCAATCACGCCTAGGAACGGTCCTTTGCAGGAAAAAAATGGCTTTGTTTCAATAAATATTTGTGCAGAGCCAAATCTAGAGTTTCCATGCCATTTGCTCATGTACATAGTGCCCAAGCTGTGGATATTCAGAGAGGGTTTCCCCTCTTCTTTTATTTTGACTCAAAAGCCATGGAGCAGTTGCAGTCGGGAGCTCTCTGGGTGCATCACACCGCTGGACGTAGCTGTGGCATCGCCACCAGCACCGGGGGCCGGGGACAAAGCGCAGCCCCCCCGCAGCGAGACGCAGCAGCCTCCGCTTACAGCAGGAAGGGCGAAGAAGGAGACGCCGATGAGCGTGAACGTCGCCGCCAGCAGTCGCCCGTTCCAGGTCTGCGGGTACTTGTCCCCGTAGCCGATGGTGGTGAGGGTAATCTGCAGGGACATCACGGCACAGCCCTCGGTCAGACAGCCTTACAGCTGAAACCACACAGCCCGAACCCCCGCAGCACCGGAGCAGGACGGGGGGGAGCAGGGACACACGTGCCCCCAGCCAACCAAGTCAAGGGGCAGCTGGGGTGCCTGGGAGGACTCCGGCTGCTCCGGACCTCCACGGGAAGCCGCGATGTCCTGATGCCCGGGACTGTGCTGCCACCCTCCCTGCTCGACAGGCTGAGTTTTCACACCAGTTGGGAGCATTTTCTTGCCTTCAGCTGACACAGAGAGAGCTGCCATCTGGTGCAGAGGCTTGCGGCAGCTCGGAGCCTCCCCCGGGAGATGGGGTTGTGCCTTCAGCAGGGGAAGCGAACCGGCACAGTTCCCCCAGACTCCCGTTGGCATCTCACGAAAGCAGGCAGGGCTATTTGCACGCATAAAGGTCTGATGTTGTTTATTTCTAATCTTCCCAGCAGTGCCTGTTAGCTGGTCTCCCTTCCCATTTCAAACCAGCATATTAAGCCAACAGGATGAATTATGGCTGCTTCGTACAACCTCATTTAGGGATGTTTCCTCCCGTTCTCAGCATTATTGCAGTGCACCAAGAGAGTGCTGGCAAGTTGCTGTGTGTGTTTTGGGGAAGGAGCTGAGAGGTTTGCTGGAGACAA